>JAVMKO010000004.1:48582125-49189625 GCA_032164245.1 Sternotherus odoratus
ATATAAACTAAATAATAGTATATTTAACCCCTTTTTTCAGCTTCCTAGGGCTGTGTGCCCCTCTCATGGCTCTGATCAGGGCTGTACACCAGTGCATGTTGTGTCCCGCCCCTCCACTCATGCCCCCCCCCCGCTCACGCCCCTCCCCTCGCACCCCCCTTCATCCGCCCCCCCCCCCCCAATGTGTCCTGATATTTCACTCTTCCGATCTGGTCACCCTAAGCTAGGTTGACCAGATGTCCTGATTTTATAGGGACAGTCCTGATTTTTGGATCTTTTTCATATATAGGCTCCTATTATCTCCACCCCACTGTCCCGATTTTTCACATTTGCGGTCTGTTCACCCTAAGAATAGCAAACATACATCCTTATGAACATTTTTTGGCCTATAGGCCAAACCCACCTTCAGTGCAGTCACTTGCTTTCTGTTAAAATCTACTCAGCCTTAATCAGTCACAACTGATTGGAAGAGGTGGTGTAAAATATTTGAATCCAAAGAGTCTTCTGATTGTTTTTGAATAGAGAGAGAAACCTTGTGGAAACTTAGTTGACTGTAATATATATTCAGCATGGACAATCTAAAGATAGTTTCCCTACACATTTTTTTTAATGTAAAGAAGATATTTAACATTAATATGGCCTGAAATACTCCATCAAAATTTCTATCAGTCTCTAACTAGTTTTCCATAAAGTTTTTTCAAAAAAGGCTGAGCTCTGGGTAGGTGCTGTGTATTTATATTGCATTGAGACAGTGATGCTGGCAGAGGAGACTTTCTGTATTCTATCTGGTTTTCTTCAGTATTATCGTCACTTTCTTGGGAATAAATACATTTGTGAAAGATCACTAAAATCATCCAAAAATGTGGTGGTGGTATTTTTAAGTCAATTATGTCCATCTCTCTGGAACACCAAAAAAGGCCTGCAAGACTTTCAGTGCCACATCATTCTTTCTTAAATTATTAGCTCTTTTCCCTAAGTTGCAGAGTCAGTGTTCCTATGAGAAATGTCTTCTAATGTACTAAAAACATTAAAGTCCAATAATCTTTTTGAAATTGCTTTACTGTTTCCCTCTTCCTGAAAGGCGAGAAAGTAAATAAAACTGCAGGTTTTGTTTATTTGCTAACATTCTGTGGGTACCACGCTACTTTATTTTTTGTAATAAATGCAGTTCTTTTATTGCAGGCCAGTGCATATACTCAGTGCTAGTAGCATATACGATGTGTAATTAAATCATATTATTGTGGAGGTGTGGGAATAATAAGCGTAGCTTTGTTGTCTGAAAAAGAACTATACAGGAACTCCTCACTTAAAGTGCAGCTATGTTCCTGAAACATGCGACTTTAAGCAAAATGATAAGCGAATCCAGTGTCCCCATAAGAGGGGGTTAGGTTCAGGGAAATTTTTTACTTACTTTTACACACACACACACACTCTCTCTCTCTCTCTCTCTCTCTCTCTCTCTCTCTCTCTCTCTCTCTCTCTCTCTCTCTCTCTCTCTCTCTCTCTCTCTCTCTCTTTTAAACAAACAATTTAATACTGGTACACAGTGATGATGATTGTGAAGCTTGGTTGAGGTGGAGGAGTCAGAGGGTGGGAAAGGAGGGAGGGCAGATAGAGATACACACCTGTGTGTGAGAGAGAGATTCCCCTTTAAGTATGCCAACACTGCCTTGCTAATTAGATCAGTTTGCAGAGAGCTTGTAGAGAGCTCCCTCTGTTGTGTGGCCCCCCTGCTCTATGGAAGATGGGGTAAGTGGGGTGCAGGAGCATGGGGGGGGGGACATCCTGACATCAGCCTCCCTCTTCCTCCCTTTCCCCCCGCACAGCAACCAGGAATCTCGGGGAGCAACTCCAAGGCAGAGGGCAGGAACAGCACATGGCAGTGGGGGGAGTGACAGCTGAACTGCCTGAAATTGATAGCCTGCTGGACAACTGCTGAACAGGGAACTTAGGGGAGTGGGGAGCTGATAGGGGGGCTGCCGGTCCACCCTGGTTCCAAGCCCCCACCAGCTAGCTGCAAGGGTCTGCTCTTCCTGCAATCAGTAAACAAAGCAAGCGGCTGCCAAACAATGTTAGAAGGGAGCATTGCACAGCTTTAAACGAGCATGTTCCCTAATTGATCAGCAACATAACAATGAAACAACATTAACCAGGATGACTAAGTGAGGAGTTGAGTGCCTGTAGTTGTGATCGTATGAGAAAGAAGAGCTCAGCTAGACTTTAGATATGTGGGAAGATGTAGACTCATTTTTACTGATTTTTTTAAATTACTTATTATATGTGCATTGGTTCTTATTTCAGTGACTCAGCACCAAAGCATCTTCTACTGGAGTAAGAAAGAAAACAAAACAAATAATACAGTGATTGCCATTACAAAGTCAACATTTATCCACTATGGTTCTGTATCTGACCAGTTGACTTTTTAATGGGGATCATTTTACTTTATCTCTAAATAATGCCATATCTTTGAGGATGTTAGGGTTGCTTCTTATCACTTTTGAAGGGATAGTCCTTTTTAAAGAGTATTCAGACAGTCCCCAAATATCTTTGAGCCTTACGCAGCATGACAAAGTAAATACCACAATGTTATATTAACACTGGAGTATGATGAATGGCAACTCTGTACTCATCTCTGAAGTGCAGCCATGTCTCAAATGGAATGTGACTCCTATTTTACTCTAGCATTCCTCTTCAGTGTCTTCAGGAGGGGAAATTAAGAAAACTATAATCATCAGCAAGTACAAGAATTTTAAGTATGCAGAATTTAATCTCCCAAACTGGAATTTTGCCAGGCTGCTTGGATAACAGTCCTGCTTTTAAAAAAAAATACCCTGTAGAATGTTTAATGGGGTCAAATGGTGAAGACCATACTTTTGCACCTCATTTGTTACAATAACTCAAGCAGCCTAGTGCCTCCTAACATTGTGGTGGGGGCATTTTGGTTGCCCTGACTCTGAAGGAAGTGTCACCTACTGAATCGCCATTGGCCTTTTCTATATCTTTAGGTTTTTCTTGGAAGTTCCCATTCACTTTCAGCACTGATTCTGCTTAAGAGACCTGATGAAATCCTCACCCAGAGTGGTGTGGCTGTCTTGGCTATGTTTTCAATATGAATGTCATTTCCCAGTGATAAGAATTAGACCAAACCCCTAAATTTACGTACCATTCTACTGTATCCTCTATTTTATGTTGTCATTCACTTTCAGTATATGTCTACGAACTGTGGGGATAAATATATTGGGCTACAGTAGACGATAATCAGTTGTTAAACAATAGAAATAATAAAAAAGAAAAGACTGGGTTGTGAATAAAAATCCAGTTACAAAAATATAATTTATAATAACCTTTCAGCTTCCATTTTTGCAAAGATGTTAGAGAACAAATTGCAGAAGAACGTTCTCTCTTTTCATAGCTACTGCATAGTGCCGTATGTGCACATACATTTCATTCATTTTAAATAAAAGAGGCAGCTTGAAGAATGGCTGACCCAGTATTGCAATCACACACAGTATGGACAGCTGCAGCATCATGCTCCCATCCATAGCCCAACATTTGCATTACCAGGAGATGCTAATGTAGATGTCTTTACATTTTTTGTTTGCTTAGATATAAAATTATTTGGATATTGGATTCTTCATTGCACTGTGCCTTGTAGCTGTGCAGCTGATTTAATCTGGTAGACTTTTGTCTGGTAGGTAAACATATTGTACAGTGTAGAAAGCTATAATTTAATAATATTGTTGAGACCTTGAAATGTTCCTCCCAGGGATTTCCCACCCAGTTTAAACATTTGCATGGTTTTGCATTAAGTGTTGACAGACAGATGAAACTTCTCATCCAATCAATCAGAGAAGGAAAAGAACACAAAATATGTGAAGCATAGGTTTAGTCAGTTTTCTAAATCTTCTAAAGCAGCACACACATACACATGCTTCCATTTCCCCCAAGTTCAGGGGAAACCAGCCATCACACATTTCTTGGCTGGCTCACTCACTGTGAAAGTCTCCATGTAGAACTTGAAAAGACTGTAAAGTGCAAGGAAATGTTAGCAATAAGCATCCCAAAATGTACTGTACTGTTGCACTCTGGCAAGTATTTAACCATTCAAGATAAGATTAGTACTTTCTTGCTTCCGTTGGTGCTAAAGTGCTGTGAATGAGTTGCAGTTCCTCTGTGCATCTGTTTTATGGAAAGAAATCTGGCATATATAATTGAACATTTTGTCTTGATCATAGATAGGGCCCTACCACATTTACAGTTCACTTTTGTCAATTTCATGGCCACACAGTCTTAAAATTGGTCAGTTTCATGATTTCAGATGTTTACATTTGAAATTTCATGGTGGTGTAACTGTGAGGGTCCTGATCCAAAATGGGATTGTGGAGGTGTGTGGTCCCAAAGCTGTTGTAGGGCAGTTGCAGGATTGCCATGCTAATCTCTGTGCTGCCTTCAGAGCCCAGTTCTGAATGCAGAAGCTGCAGAGTTTCTTGCCGCTGGAGGAGGTGGAAGTAGGTCAGATCTCCCCAGTGCTCCTGGGAATGCCCCAGCTGGGGGCTACTAGCTGCTAGTCAAGGCCAGTGGTGGATTAATGTATGGATGGGCCTGTGGGGCCTGTTTCCAGGGTCCCTGAACAATTTGAAAAATGGGTGCCCCAGCCCTGACATGAGTCATGGGTGGAAGCCCCAATCCTTAGCAGGCACTGTGGCTGCTGAAGCCCAGAGGCTTGGGTGCCCTGAGCCCTGTCAGGAGCTGGGGGGGGGGCAGCAGCCCTGACACCCCCCCGAGCTCAGGCAGGAGCCACAGGCTTGGAGGGGGGGGGAAGAGGAGAGGAGTCCGGAGCTCAGGCAGGAGCTGTGCGGGGCAAAAGCCCTAAGTCCCAGCTGGAGCTGCAGGGATGATGGCCCCCAGCACAGGGACCCTAAGCCCGGGCAGGAGCTGCAGGGGTGGAAGTCCCAAGTCCTATCTGGAGCCCCGGTGCCCCCAGCAGGAGCTGTGATGGGGAAGCAGGAGATCAGCAGCAGCCCTGGAGCTTGGGCAGCCCGAGCCTGGTCAAGAGCCGTGGGGAAAGGGGCAGCCCCAAGCTGGGCAGGAGCTAAGGTGGGTGGAACTGCAGGGGGCAGCTCCCCAGCCCAGGTCTCTGAGCCTGGGCGGGAGTCGCAGAGAGTGGAAGCCCTGCGCCGTGGCAGGAGCTGCTGAGGAGTGTGAAGGGGGAGGGGAGCCAGCAGTCCAGAGCTGTGTCAGGAGTTGCAGGCAGCAGTGGCAGCAGCCTCCAGACCAGGTGCTCCAAGCGAGACCGATGGGAAACTCAGGCTCCAAGCTTCCAACACACCGGTAATCCACCTGATGGGCTGACCTGGAATCTCTGGCACCCGGGCGGCTCTGAGGCTTGCAGCTGCTCCCCATCCCAGATCTTACCAGACTCCCTGGCTCTGGGGCAGCATTCTAGGCAGGCTATCTTAGAGTTGCGGTGTCCAGGGCTTCCAAGCTGCCAGCTCTGGGGCTGCCCACCTAGAAGCCTGCCTCAGAGTTGGAGCATTCAGGATTCCCCCCCAGCTCCTCGACAGCCCAGGAACCCTGGTTTCCAGAGTCCCCAAGCATGCTGGTTACCTGGTGGCTGTTGGGGCTTTGGGCAGCTTAGGAGCCCCAGAAACCTTTCAGAAATGTTGAAATGAAAATACCTTTAACTGAAAGTGAAATTCTGAGATTCCTGTTCTAGGTGAATTCTGAAATTTGTTGTTTTCATTCTGTTTAGGAATGGAAATTGTACAGACATTTTAGGATTCCCATGGAACAGTATTCCAGTGTCCAGTCAGTTCTATTCCTTGTCCAAATAACTGAATATTTGGTTTGGGTCCAGCCTCCTCCCCATCCTTTGCCCCCTCCCCTTCAGGTTTGTTTCAACCTGAAACCAAAATGTTTTACATTTTCCAGAATAACAAAATGTTGAAAAAAAATGTTTTGAAGTTTTGAAAATGTTTTAAAATAGCTGTTTAAATAAAGTCAAGGGAAATTCAGAAATGAAATCTGTTTCTAAAATGAAAAAACAAAATGTTCCATTTCAGAAATGCAAAAATGAACCATTTGTTATTTTCAAATGTTTTCCCTTTTTCCTGACTGACACAATTGCTGAAATTGACCTGAATTTGCAAATTGTTTTGGATGACCTGAATGTATGTGTCCGGCGCAAAAAAAAAAAAATCCATACGCAAAATTTCTTCCATCTCTACTCCTAAGTCACTTAGATGCTTTTGAAAATCCGACACTATGTGGCTGTTTTATCTCACACCCTGAGACAATCGCAAGCACAGAGCTTTGCACTTAGGTAGTGCAAAAAGATAACAAACAAAAAACAACTTAGTGGCAGTGAGTGAAATGTGAATGTCTCATTTTAATCTTTGTGGTTTTTATTATTGCCTGGTTTGCTTTGATAAGTCTCAGCATTTGGCCCACAGTTGCAGCAATTCTGTCCCATCTGTTACAGAAGCACAAAGTAATCATGCAGAAAAATATTCTCCAGTACAAACCATATTAAACAATCCAGACTTATTACTCCATAAGGCAAAATACGCCACTCTTCAGTAGTTTTTCAATTTAATAAAATTTACTTTTGCAGAAAAGTCTTCCATTTATATTTATCTCAGAGTACTTCATTGCTGGTTTTAATTTATATGTACAGGTTACACAGGGAGCTCTTGTAGATGTGGTATAGTGATGTGAAGGAAACTAGAGGCTCAGAGAAACAAGATCAATTATTTTATTAGAAGGTGAGTTGTTTATATAAGCCAGGGAGAAAAGAGAAGGATCTTGACAAAGGACATGAAACTAAGGAATCAGTTAGATGCGGATAAGCTGTTCCTGGTAGTGGTGCAATGCAGAAGTATGTACAGCATGCTGTAGAGAAACCAGGAGCTAAATCTTTGGCCCTGCAACAGAGCTGCAGAGGGCTGTAAATAGCAGGGGCCCCATGCATGGGGATTTGGCTAGCTGCTGAAATAACCGTTCCAAGTTGCTTTTGGGACCAAACTGACTCAGGATGAGTGTGCTACAGAGGTAGCATAAAATACCACCTCCCTCCTTCAGTCCTGTGCCAAGTGTAGTTGTGTCAGACAAGAGGGCAGTCAGAAAGAAGTCTAATATTTATGGAATATAATGTGGAGAGGGATAGCTTAGTGGTTTGAGCATTGCCCTGCTAAACCCAGTGTTGTGAGTTCAGTCCTTGAGGGGTTGGACTAGAATGACCTCAACTGTAAAGGGATTCTTGTGTTGTGGAGAGCTCTTATATTGATTCCAGTGCCTTTAAAAGCAGGGGTGTAGCTACCTCAGCTTGCTATCTCAGGAATCCCCAGTGACCCTTGGCTGCCATAATGAACCTTCAGGTCTTTTGGCAGTTAGCAACCTTCAAGCTGTTCTGACTTGTTCTGGGAGGCTGGTCCAGTGCAAAGCAGCTCCAGGGTTGGGGAGTGCAAAAGTGATTACAATTCACAGTTTTATTTGTGCAGAACCTTCCTTTGCCTCAGGGTCTAAGGGCTTGTCTACACTGGCAATTTACAGTGCTGCGACTTTCTCAATTGGTGTGAAAAAACACCCCCCTGAGCGCAGCAAGTTTCAGCGCTGTAAAGCGCCACTCTAGAGAGAGCTGGGAGCTGTACTTGCAGCTACGCCCCTTATAGAGGTGGGTTTCTTAGCGCCGCGACCACATAAGCCACGTTAAAGTGCTGCCACGGAAGTGCTTTATAGTGCCAGTGTAGACCAGACCTTAATTTCTGCTTCATAAGTTACTCCCTCTCATTAAGTATACACACCTGACACAAACCTGATTTTCAAGTACTTTGCACCTTGTAGAGTCCTTTACATTTGTGTAAAATGCATCCATTCTGATTTGCATTGAACATTCATTTTGCTCACTTTGCACAGGTCCAAAAGACCAAGGTACAGGGTAGTAGAGAATCAGCCCTGTGCATTTAATTATTTTTCTCCCAGGTGCATTTGCTTATATCTTTCTACATTGAATCTTTTTGTTGTTTCCAGCCAGTTTCTGAACTTTCTAGGTCCCTTTTAGCATTTCACCTTTCTGACTGGTGTTCACAACTCTTCCCTAGTCAGTTTTGCCTCTGTATTCTGTTTACTGCCTTTCACCAGATCATTAATGAAGTTATTATAAGGCCCACTTCTTAGTGAATCTGACTTTCCCTGAGAAGTTGAGAGGTGTTCTACATTTCTTCTAGACCAGTGAATTGATTTTTGGCCACTGATGCAGGCCTGCTTATATTATCGGAATTAAATTCTTCCTCAGAATTTAAATTAAATTCCTTTACTCAGCATAGCACGAATGGCCCTTATTTTCATGCTCAGAAACAGATCATTCCCTAGTATTTGTTTCTTTGTAAAAAGTCTGCAGCCTGTCATTGCCTCTCTGCCAATCTAATAGTTCGCCTCCGGAGCAGTGCTCACTGCAGTTTGTGTTTCATACTCTGCTAAGAAGAATTTATTTTTCCTCTGCATTTACTTGGGCTGGCACCAAGGAGGGAGCTTTTCCTTTCTCCAGACTTTGGAAAGAGCATATTATACAGACACTGGGCATTTCTACATCTGGGCTCTCACCTTTTATTTACTGGCCTATTTACTCACATTACTGAACCATGCAGAGCAAGACACAACTTTCTGTTATCTTGCATTTCATAACAGACTGCATTTCAGGTACATACGTACAGTGGTGGATTAGCCATTGGGCCAGTGGGGCCTGTGCCCAAGGGCCCTGGCCAGTTGGGCCAGGCTCTGCACTCTGACCCCACTCCCCGGCTGGAGCATCGGCAGATGGAGCGGGACAAGCCCCTGTGCCCCGACCCCATTTCCCCAGAAGGAACCCTGAAGAGGGTGGGAGGGGCTCCACAAAACCCTAATTTGTCTCTGCTTATGTAGGAGGACTCAAGCTGATTCCTTAATTTCGTTCATGTTGGGGCCCATCGTGCACCAGTTGTCTTGTCAGAGGGGCACTCTGAGAATTTCTTTTGGACTGATAAATTGAGGCAGCACAGCTCAGGAATAGCCTTTGTGGAAGAATCAGCACGTGGCACTATGGACACTGTATACAAACTTAGTACTGAACTCAGCTCCTTGTGGGACTGTCTGAGTGCCAACATGCTAGAGCGGATCTAAGGCAGGCACAGGTCTGTTATGTATGTATTCCTTGACTTTAGCAAAGCTTTTGATACGTCTCCCACAGTATTCTTGCCAGCAAGTTAAAGAACTGTGGGCTGGATGAATGGACCATAAGGTGGATAGAAAGCTGGCTGAATCGTCGAGCTCAACGGGTAGTGATCAGTGGCTCCATGTCTAGTTGGCAGCCAGTATAAAGTGGAGTGCCCCGAGGGTCGGTCCTGGGGCCGGTTTTATTCAATATCTTTATCAATGATCTGGAGGATGGTGTGGACCGCACTCTCAGCAAGTTTGCAGATGACACTAAACTGGGAGGAGTGGTAGATATGCTGGAGGGTAGGGATAGGATACAAAGGGACTTAAACAAATTAGAGGATTGGGCCAAAAGAAATTTTATGAGGTTCAACAAGGACAAATGCAGAGTCCTGCACTTTGGACAGAAGAATCCCATGCACTGCTACAGACTAGGGACCGAATGGCTAGGCAGCAGTTCTGCAGAAAAGGACCTAGGGGTTACAGTGGATGAGAAGCTGGATATGAGTCAACAGTGTGCCCTTGTTGCCAAGAAGGCTAAGGGCATTTTGGGCTGTATAAGTAGGGGCATTGCCAGCAGATCGAGGGACGTGATTGTTCCCCACTATTCAACATTGGTGAGGCCTCATCTGGAGTACTGTGTCCAGTTTTGGGGCCCACACTACAAGAAGGATGTGGAAAAATAGGAAAGAGTCCAGAGAAGGGCAACAAAAATTATTTGGGGCCTGGAGTGCATGACGTATGAGGAGAGGCTAAGAGAACTGGGATTGTTTAGTCTACAGAAGAGAAGACTGAGGGGAGATTTGATAGCTGCTTTCAGCTACCTGAAAGGGGGTTCTAAAGAGGATGGACCTAGATTGTTCTCAGTGATAGCAGATGACAGAACAAGGAGTAATGGTCTCAAGTTGCAGTTGGGAAGGTTTAGATTGGATATTAGGAAAAAACTTTTTCACTAGGAGGGTGGTCAAGCATTGGAATGGGTTACCTAGGGAGGTGGTAGAATCTCCTTCCTTAGAGGTTTTAAAGGTCAGGCTTGACAAAGCCCTGGCTGGGATGATTTAGTTGGGGATTGGTCCTGCTTTGATTAGGGGATTGGACTAGATGACCTCCAGAGGTCCCTTTCAACCCAAATATTCTATGATTCTATGTAGATGCTTTACTTTAAAGCTGGACAAATAATGGAATTTTTGGTTTGCTGGCAATTCTAAAAATTATAGGAGAAAAGTTTTGTTTTGAGTCAACCTGAAACTTTGTTTTGTTTTCCAAAATTGTGTGTTGAGACGTTGCCAAGCTTTATACCTGTTGATAAACTAACAAAAATCAACATTAATCCCAGTTCAAAGGATAGAATTAGTGGGAGTGGTACTCAACTTTATCTGAACCAGAGCATTCCTTCTGGAGACCAGGTTCAGGGCAATGGCAGAGCTGATCGTCAGCATCACAGCCCATCCGCTCACCATCGCCCATGACTGCCTCACACTATTACGGTGCATGGCTGCTTGCTCATACATTGTCTGTCACACGAGACTCAGGCTGCGTCCCCTCCAGATGTGGCTGGCGTCAGTCTACTCCCTGGCCAGACATCAGCTGGACAAGATTGTCATGATCCCAACATGGGTGCTTATCTTCCTGTAGTGGTGGTAATGGAAGGTGTGCTCTTTGTGAGCCCATGATCCACCGTCTCCTGATTTTAGAGGCTTCCGACCTGGGTTGGGGAGCACACCTTGGCACACTGCGGACTCAGGGATTATGGTCTCGGGAGGCATTCATGTTGCACATAAATGTTAAAGAACTCAGAGCCATCTGCCTGACTTGTGGAGTCTTCCTTCCTCAACTGTCTGGTCAGATAGTGCAGGTGTTGATGGACAACAGAGCTTCCACGTTCTATGTCAACAGGCAGGGGGGAGCTTGTTCGTCGGGTCTGTGTCAGAAGCCTTCCATGTATGGGACTTCTGCATTGAGCTTGCAATCCCCCTGGAAGGCTTGCACCTCCCTGGCATCCGGAACACGGTGGCAGGTTGCCTCAGCAGATCCTTCTTCTTTCACCACAAGTGGTTCCTGAACTGAGAGCTTCTCCTGAGCTGTGCTGGCCCAGGCATCATTCTTCTACTGGTGCTTCCAGGGCCATCCATGGGTGTGAACATCAGTTCAGCTGCACCAGTGCCAGCCCTAGTGTAGACAAGGCTCTGGTGTCCTCCCGAGGTTTTACCATGATTCCAGTTGAACCCTATGATTTCTGTCCAGCCCTACCGGCAAAGGCTTTAATAACAGTTTGAATTTCATTATTGACAAAATAGCTTCTACATTTGTAAGTTACATGGTACAATGCATTTGGTCAGAATTCTATTCCTTTGATGTTTGTATTTCTGTACACTTTGCCCAGAAAACTACTTTGGTGATGTATGGAATATAAGGCTCCCAGGATACTGTGTTAGTATAAGCATTATACATAACTTGTGCTGAGGTTGAATTTTCAGTACAATAAGCAGCGGCTTTCTCCATGTCTATTTTGTTGAATGAATGGTGATACAGGATCATCTTTTGCAAAGGATGCCTGTATTAGCAATTTGCCTTCTGTGCATTAAAAATAGTTTATTTACTGGTAGAATAGCCCATTTTTAAAAATTGGTCTTCACTGAAAGATAAAATGGAGGGAAACCCAACAGGAAAATTAAATCTTTAATGTACTCTACGCTTTTAGCTTTTACTTCATTTGATTGCAAATTGTTTGCAGTAAAATTGAGAATTAGCTGCTTGGATAAAGCTCTGTAAATTCCTTTAGTATCAGATTTGATTGCTAAGGAAGAATCTGGTTTTTAACCTTAGTGCAGTGTAACCATAAATGAATGGGCTCCTATAGACTAATTATCCTTTCCTCCATACCACTTTCTTGAACTCTCAGTTGCTCACTGTTTAGTGCACATCAGATGCTAAAATATCCAAGGACCTGTGAGATTGAGTACTTACGTAGACAAATGCTCTTACTACTAAATGCTAATTTCAAAAGACACCCTACATTCTATAACAAACTTCTAAGGTGGAGTGGTTCTTAGAAACATGCAAATCACTTTAAAAGCGTGACTATACACTTTCCGTAAAATTAAAAGCCATGTTCTGGCACGAGATGTGGGCTGTGCTAAAAGTTTAGATTTTTTTCATTTGGTAAGAAAATCAAGCTGTAAACTGTCATTTTCACTCGTCACAAAAACCTTACAGTTCATGGCTGGTCATTTCTCTACATCCATTCCCAACCCCCGGGAATCCCAAAATTTATATGCCGAGATGAATTTCATCTTCTAGAGTGAGGAATCATTACTTGTAACTGCATTATGATTCATTACCTAGATTATTTCTCCACAGTGGTCATAAAACTAAAGGGGGATTAGGGGCACAGGTGATAGTCCCATGATCCTGTAAATAGTATTGTCTGTTGGCAGAATCAGTGCATGTATTCTATGCATTGCTACAATAGTATATGATATATTGAGTTTAAGGTAGCTTGTATGGATTTTACAGATAGTTTTCTTCTGACGAGAGAATAGTTAGGGAGAGAGAAGCTTTTATTGTAGTTCTGTTAAGTAAGTGATGTTTCTTCCTCTCTGGTCCGGAACCAGGGAGTTTAGGAAAAAGGGATTTATGGCATTTCTGCCAATGCTAGCCAAACACGCTGATGATTCCCCTCCTTCCCCCCCCTCCCCCATGATGAAGAAAATGTAAGTTGAGTTACTGAACATAAAGGTATTCAGGTATTAATTTGAGAAGATAAATTGTTTGAAGAGTCAAAGATTAAAGGGACTTCTCTCTTCCCATATGGTGGCATCCATTAGCCAGACTTAAATACCCATTGTCCTGTCCTGTCAGAAAAGATTCTACACCTCAAGCATTAAAGATACAAACAACCAGTAATGCTAGTCATGTCATGCTGCTTGGACTTTGAATCGCCATTTGATTTAATTCTAATTTATTTTCACCAATGTAATGATTCTTCAACTTAGCAAGGATAAGCAGCAACACTGATTTGTTGTCTTCCTGTTCAAGGCAGGGGGGAGGTAAAAGAGCTTTGCAGTGCCCGTTGTAAACATTCACATGCACACAAGCACAGTAAGCCATTGCAGAAGCAACAACAAGAACAAATGTTAAGCAAATTATTTTAATTTTTCTTGCTTTATAAATATATACACATACTATATGTGTACAGCATAAATCAAATTAGTACTGGACATGCATGCATACGTCTGTGGAAAACAGGTTTAGTCATAAGTATGAGGCCAACTATAATTAAAAATACCATGAAGATAGAATTAGGAATGTGATAAACAAGAAACATGAGAGTTAAAGTGCATGGTTTTGTATTGTCACTGTTTTTATCTTGCTGGGACTTGTGTGTCCTATCTAATTCACCATTTTGTTGCTATTGTCAGTTTGTGTCACTCAACATTAATTTACCATTTTGAATTCAGTTACATTATTTTAATAGTATTACAAGAAAAATGTCATAGTTGTGCTTGCTGTTCCAAAGCTCTTTTGGATTGCATAGACAGTGTCAACAGAGCAGTTAAAATATATCTGGCTGAAGGGTAATATGCTTAATATGCATTCACGGCATACTTTAGCTCTGGAGCTGTTACTACATATCCTGTCACTCCATATTAAGAATTTAGTAAGAAATGTCTACTAGATTGGTTTAGATATGTTTTATATGTTATTCCTAATACACACTGACAAGTCAGTGTCCCATCTGCACTGCATATTAGTAATACCTGGAGCAGTATTGAGGACTATTGTTAAGTTTGAAGTGTAACTTGCATTATAATCTCTCTTTCTTACTTGCATGTACCTTTCTCAAACTAATATCTATAGGGATAAAATTTTCTGAACTTGGCCTCAGCTCAGAGGTGAATCAATTTGGAAACTTTGAACAAAATTCATTTTTGAGTTCTGCATAGGTGCAAAACATCTGACCTCACCTGTATTGCAGTCAAAAATATTGTGCATGCATAACCCAAACTATTTTTTTCCTCAGACTTTAGTAAATCTTCCCAAGATCTAAGGAGCAAAGCAAGTTTGAAAGAAAATGATTCACTAATACGGTAGTCATAAAATGTGGAGTTGGAATGGATTTCAAGAGGCCATGTAGTACATTCCCTTATGCTGAGACAGGGTTAAGTTTATTAAGACCATCTCTGACTGGTGTTTGTCTAACCTTGTTCTTAAAAACTTCCAAGGACAAGGAATCTATAACCTCCCTAGATAACCTGTTCCACTGCTTAACAATCCTTATAGTTAGGTTTTCTTAATCTCACTTGCTGCAAATTGAACCCATGACATCTTGTCCTTGGACATGGATAACAATTAATCACTGCTTGCATCCGTCGAAGTGGGTATTAGCCCACGAAAGCTTATGCTTCAATACTTCAGTTAGTCTTTAAAGTGCCACAGGACTCTTTGTTACCTCTGTTATTCCAGACTAACACGGCTACCTCTCTGATTCTTGACAATTAATCACTTGTCCTTATAACCTTTTACATATTTGAAGACAGTTCCCCCTGCCCCCTGCCTTTTCCTTTGTAAACTAAACATGGCCACTTCTTTCAACCTCCTTCCTCTAAAGAAACCTCTTATTTCTCCCTGGACTTTTCAATTTAATTTCTTAGTGTGGTGCCCAAAACAGGAAACTACTCCAGCTGAGGCCTCACCAGTGCCAAATAGAGCATAACAATTACCTCCCATGTTTTACAAACGACACTCCTATTAATACACCCCGGAATTACATTTGTCTTTTTTGCAACAGCATAACACTGTTGATTCATAATTCCCAATCCTTTCCCACTGTACTGCTCTAACCAGCCATTCCCCGTTTTGTTTTTGTACATTTGATTTTTCCTTCCTTGGTAACTCATGATCATTACAAGATTTTTCACCCATACATCACAGGATTTTCTGTTAGGTTTCTTTCCTAAGGCTACAGCTGCTTTGAACATTGCAGGTTGTCTCCTATTGCAAGGACCTTTCAGGAAGTCCAGAATAATTTAATGGATGGGGTAGTTGTGTGCCAGTCAGAGATGCTAGATCAGGGTGGGCAAACTTTTTGGCCTGAGGGCCACATCTGAATGGGGAAATTGCATGTAGGACCAAGAATGTAGGGCTGGGGCAGAGAGTTGTGGGGTGAAGGAGGGAGTGCTATGTGCAAGAAGGGTCTCAGGGCAAGGGGTTTGGGCACAGGAGGGGTTCGTAGTGTATGAGGGGGTGCAGGGAGGGGTGCAGATTGCCGGAGGGGGCTCAGGGCAGGGGGTTGGGGTGCAGGGAGTGTGGGGTGCAGGAGGGGGTTCAGGGGAGCGATGTGGGGTGCGGCAGGGTGCTAAAGGCAGGGGGTCAGGGTGTGGAGTGTACGAGGGGTTTGAGGTGTTGGCTTTGTCCTGGCACCACTTACCTTGAGTGGCTCCGGGGTGGCAGCGGTGCGCAGTGAGGCGAAGGCATTTTCCCTCCTTGCCCTGGCCCCACTCCACTCCCAGAAGAGACCAGCACCACGTCCTTGCGGCCCCTGGGGAACTGGGGTGCAGAGGGCTCCGCATGCTGCCCTCGCCTGTGGGTACCTCTCCCGAAGCTCCCATTGGCTGCGATTCACCATTCCCACCCAATGGGAGCTGCAGGGGGCGGTGCCTTCAGGCAAGGGCTGTGCCTGGTCTGCTCCCTGCTGCCCTAGAGACACGGTACTGACCGCTTCCAGGAGTTGTGGAGGGCCAGGATAGGCAGGAAGCCTGCCTTAGCCCCGCAGTGCCATGGGGGTGGAACGTAGTTTGTCCACACCTGTGTTAAATGGTTAAGAGGAATGAAAACAGGATTGAATTCTATTACTCTTTCTGCCTCCGACTGGTATTAGTACTTTTCATTTATATAGCACTTCGTAAACTTTTCCTTGGGCCTCTGATTTAGGTAAATATCAATATCTCTGTTTTGCAGAACAGAAAATCGAGGTTCAGAGACCAGATGTCAAGTCAGTGTTTATGATTAGAACCCATTTTCTTTGACTTCCTAGCCCCTGTTGTAATCTGTTATATCAAGGTGCCTTCCAGGTGACTCACTTTACCTGTATTTCTTATCTGTATGTAGGGAATAATAGTATGCATTTACCTAACCTCTCACCGGGATACCCACCTAGTGGCCCCTTAGGTTAATACAGAGCTGGCACTTGGTTCACTGATACTCATTTATTGACTTGAGGAGGAGTATGGATGATACAACTCACTTCACGATAGACTTGTGGCCTAAGTGTTAGATCACAGATTTATGAAAGAGAGAGAGATTAGCCACTAGGTCAGCTTTGCGGAGAAAACTTGGACAGGGAGAAAAGGCGGGTTACTTCTCTAACAACATCCAGCAGGGTGTCACACTACCTATATAGTTTACAAAAGTGACAGTGGATGTAATCTTGGGAAAAGTTGTGTTAAAGGAGTGACTAACCAACTCTTCTCTCTGTCCTGAGATTCCTGGCCTTAGACAGAAGGAGCCAAAATGGAGAGTGCAGCATAGGAAAATTGACTGAGAGGTTAGATGACTTGTGTGGGGACATTGTGATGGACTAGATTAAGTCTGCATTGTTATCAGTAAGCAATAAGGGAACTCTGGGCTCTGTTAGAGTGGGAATTCACTGAGTAGTTTAAATAAGTTAGAAATTAGTCTCCCTGGAACCTAGTGTTGCCCTATATTTTCTGTGCAGTTGTAGATTTTCAAGAGCAAGCGGTGTCTGCTCTGTTATGGATGTTAGAGCCTCTGATCATTTTTCTAATAGCATAACAGTATTTTCTCTCATTCCACTGTTTTGCTGCATCCTGTGCCAGATGGCTGCAACTCTCCATCCTAGAGGCTGCTGCAGCAGTTCAAGTGGGCTACATTTATATAAACTGAAAATTGCTTTGGGACAAAAAATGGAGTCTGAATGTAAAATATCACTGTATTGGGATAGGGACATGCTGAATTAGAATAGACAATTTGTTTGGACTGATCTCCTTAATTTTCTAATAGTCTGTGCCAGATTGGAGAGGAGTCAGAAACTCAAGCACCAATGATGGAGAATGAAGACTTGAGACAAAAAAATTCTCCAAGTATATGTTGTGGCTGTATACAGGCCAACAGAACCTTTCTATCAGCTTCAATTGAAACTGCCAAATCCAATCAGGAGGACATCGCTAGGATGGCAAACTACTTCATCAACCCTGTTTGCCTGCATAGGAATACAGTACCAGGGAAGAACTATCATTCTATTTCACTAAAAAGATCACAAACATGTTGGAAGGCTTATTAAACAGCATGGATCCACTCCCAATACACCACCCAACCAGTAACACACCTGCATTCCCACAGTTCAGTGTATTCACTCATTGAGAAGTTCTGGACTCCATAAAGGGATCCAACCCAACCCTTAGTGGCTGATGAAAGGGAGTTATGAGCAACTGGTGCTAGTCACAGCTGACATAGGCAGCACATCGTTCAGGGAAGGTATCTTCCCTTCCTCTTTTAATCATGATGTAGTCCAACCAGCCCCAGAGAAACTCACCCTGGTTGTCACTTCTAGACAACTATCTCCCAGGGTCAACCTCCCATTCCTGTTGGCCAACTACAAGCTCCTTTAATTGAAGCTAATATCCCAGACTCAGCACAGTCTATCCAGGCCAGGACATGAGACAACCCTTATTAGCGCTAATGGACGGTCTCCTACTGGACCTCGCTGCAGCTGGACCTTACATTTTGTAAGTTTTCCTCAAAAATTGTGCTAGTTTTTCATGAAAACATGAAGCATTTTCCACAGGCGCACAAACAAACAAACAAAAACCCTGCCAATAATGAAAAAAATAAGAACTTTCACTTGTTCTGCAGCGCTAATGGACGGTCTCCTACTGGACCATTTGACATTCTTGATCAAAAGATACTACGGTGTCCCCTGAGAAGTAGAGGGGTTCAGTAGAATGCGCTTAAGTGGTTTGTCCTTCTTGGTGATATGCAGCCACGGAGTAGTGATGGGTAAGGCCACATTTTAGCCAGGGATATTTTTAGTAAAACATCATGGACAAGGCACAGCAGTGAACAAAAATTCACAGCTTGTGACCTGTCAAATCTTAGGTGCTCAGGAGTGGGGCTCCCAGATCCCACGGGTGTTCTGGAGCAGGGGGCAGTCTGGGACAGCTGCTGGTGCTGTTGGAGGATGGGGATGGCGGCAGCAGCGGCACACCCAGGACTGCTGCTGGTGCTCAGGGAGTGGGGAGAGATGGTGGCCCAAGACTGCCCCAGAAGTTGTGGGTGGCCTGGGGGCTGCCCGCACAGGAGTCAGTTGTACTGGCTGCTGCAGAAGTCACAAGGAATCCATGACTGCTGTCACAAAGTCGCAGTCTTTAGTGATGGGAAACTGCTTTTCCACCACTAAACTGTTCACTTGAGGCGCCCCACCAGGATCAGTTCTCTCTTTGGTCCTATTCCACAGTTACATGCAGTCACTTAGTGACATGGTCAGCTGACAGACTCAAGTCCCAGCAATATGCAAATAGAGACAGTTCTACCTTTGTTACATACGACAATACTAGCATCGCAAGGATAGCTTAGTGCTTGGCTGAGATCAGTTCATGGATGAAGCGCAGCTGGCTGGAGCTGAACAAGACAGAGATGATGATGGTGGGTGGGGGAGAGGGAGAGGAAAGCCTTTGAGGGGTTTGCAGACAGGGTGGTGTCTCCTTTGGTTTAAGGTACGCTCCCACCATTGGACAGTTCAGCTGTAGTTTGAGTGTTCAGAGAATCATAGAAATGTAAGACTGGAAAGGACAAGAAGTCATCTAGTACACCTCCTAGCACTGATGCAGGATTAAGTGTATGTGCTACTGGATTTCTTGCTGATGATATAAACTGTCCCATAGCAGCATCCACAAGTAACACTTCCTACATCTGTGGGTGGTTAGGAGGCTCGGACCCATCCTATCAATGATTAACTAGACTCGGTTATTCATGCCTATGTCATCTCCTGTCTGGACTACAGCAATACAAAATTCCTCAGCATGATTTCAACACTTATGAAACTCCAGCTAGTACAGAACATTACAGCATTTTGCCTCAGCAGTATATGGTACTGTGAGGATATGTACCTATTCTTTCTCTACATGGCTGCCCCGGAGAATTCTGAATAAAGTTGAAGGTCTCAGTCCTTATCCTCAAGATGCGCAATGGTGTGGGTCCATCAGGAAGACCCTGATTAGCAGCTCATCCTCCGGCACTATGGAATGCTCTACAGTAAGGGTGCAGGAGATTTATTGGGGGCCAGTCAGAAACCATGGAACAAACTCCCCCAAGAACTAAGGATAATCACAAACCTCACCTTCTTTTACTCCAAGTGCAAGGCACACATTGTCAACCCTGCCGTCACTCTTAAAGGCATAGCAGCGTGTGTGTTTTTTAAAAAAACCACTATAAGGTACTGTGCACATACACACCCCATCCCCCTCCTCTGGAGAGAATGGGTGAGAGAGTAAACCAAATATGACCGATGTTGATCACATGGCGTAATGCATTTTTGGAAGACACTCGGATACTACAGTGATGAGGGTAGTATAAGAACCTATATAGGAACCTATATAGAAGTGTACTGAGCAGTTTATCTGAAGTGGGCCATTTAGGGATGGATTACAACTTCCTTCTCTTTGAAGAATCGCTGTTTAACAGACTGGGCAGGACGTGAGATCCCAGAGAGAAATGCTAAATTGTTAATGGCCTTTGTTTGTCATAATAAATAGATGAGGATCTTGGAAAACCATCTGTGCAAGAACATTTGTTGTATTTAGTAGCTGGAATCCGTGCCCAAGGGCATGCAATCTTAAAATGTTTGACAAGTTGGGTGTGTCCAAATTCTAATCTGAAATGGCAGTCTTGTGAGATCTCTTAAGGGTCATAAAGTATATACCCCTAAAACCTCTCAGCTCTACGTACAGGACCTATTGAAAATGTTAAGTACAGTATATAGAGGAGGGAAGAATACTTTCTCCTCTTGGAAATTGACTGGACTTTGAATTGATAAGTTGCTCATGAGTAAATATTGGCAGCAGGCATTTATCTGCCCCTTTGTCTTTTTGATTGGCAGGACTCCCTCTCTTGTTGTCCTACCAGTCAGAAATGATTCCTAGAACCACGACCCTGAGAAAAAAAGGAAGGGAGGCTGTAAGGGTGAAGCTGCTTGTGCTTGATTGGGTGAGAGCCAGTCTTGTTTACCAGCGCCTGGGTTTCATGACTGAGAGGGCACTATTTATGGAAATAAGCAGTTGAGTATGGTGGGGGAGGGGAGTTTGGTGGCTCAGAAACAGTTGCTCAGACCCAGAGGAAATCAGTCTCGTTCATTCAGCAGCGACCCCACTCAGGTTGGACATGTAAAGGGGCAGTTGAGAACCTGGTCCGCTCAAGACCTTGGGCATGAGTGGCAGGGCTGATGCAAGATTGCTTACTGTTGGCTAAAAGGGTGGAATACAGAAACCACTTTCATCCTTTTTTTAAAAATGGGTTGTTTAGTGTTATCAGCTTTAAATACAAGAAAAGAGAGAGATAGAAATTATGCTGAAGCAGAAATAAACAGGGGGAAAGAATAGCATAGCAACAGGAAAGGACTCCAGGAATGGTGCCAAAAATCCCGTAGGTTCGTTGCTACTCTCTGTCAATGTGGGAAGAATGAATACCCATTTGATCCAAACTACATGCGCAGAATGGAACTTTAGAACAGTTCTATTGTGTTTACACTAGTCAAATGTCAACATTTTCATCAAAATGAAAACAATTCCCACCACAGGTATTCAAGAAATGACATTCACTAAATATTCCAGATATAAACTTCCAGGTAGAATGCACCTGATCTGCATTTTGATAGAATATAGGCTGCAGCACAGCAGAGGCAGAGGAATAGGAGTTGTGGAAGGGTTAAGGACCTGACATTGTTTACAGTCTGCTTGTTTCTGAGCAAAGACTGCTATAGCCAAATATAGGACTATAAAAAAAAAAAGATGATTAAGAATATTTACGATGGTGGCTTTAGTGTAGAAGAAATGTAGCTGAACTGTTGCACTTTTAGTATATATGTAATTTATTTAGAACTGACCAAGGCCCAGAGTCTCAAAGGTATTTCGATGCCTAAATACCTTTGAGGCGCTTGGTCCTAGTATTGAGTTTTAGCTTTGCCAAATCCTGAACATAGATGTTGAAATCAGAATGTAAGTCCCACTTCAGATACCCAAGAGCTGATTTAAACTCTTCTCCGTTCACAAAATAGATGAGAAAAATAAAATCCTGTTATAGAATTTTAAAAATTACTAGTTTTGCTAGAGGCTGAAGTGTGTTGGTTTTCTCATTCCTGCTAAACAAATACACATTATTGTCCTTCTGACCTTCTTCCTAACTTTGTAACTAAACAATCTTTACCCTAAATGCCTGCTAAACTGGGCTATAACCAGTTTGCTGAATTGGTTCAAACTACTTTAAGAAGGCTAAGTCAGTTGGACTATAATTTGGGATTTAGGGAACTCTGCTAAAACACTTTCTAAACTCTACCTGAACACAGTTTGGCCCTATTCATATTGGTGGCTCAACACACTTCAAATGAGTGAGCTTGAACTATTTCAAACCTACCGTTCCTATCACTTCCTTCGCTAGACCTCCTGTGCGGCCTTCTTTTTTGTATTCTTATGCCTCAGGCATAGTGTAATCTTGTCTCATTTTCTTTACAATCTGATAAATACCCTACCCTTTTATAATTACCAAATTAGTTCATTGAAAATTTTAGTAGTTGAAGACTTTACAAATCCTAACAAAAGGTTATATGACTGCAAAGCTTTTGTTGTGTTATCCAGGTGGTTGTTAGGCCAGGTTTTCCACAGCATCAGTTGTTGTAACCCCCCCCCCCCCTTTAAAACACAATAAAAAAACAACCTCTCTTGGACTTTTGCATCCAGTATCAGTACCATAGACTTCCTTTTGATCAACTGAAGAAACCTCTGCTCTAGTGATGACAGGTGATTTAACCAGTCAGGCAGGATGAGAAGAAGAAACTGCTGGAAGTTCACACCAAGTTAGAAGACACCATCCTTAGAGATTTCTTGGCTCTTTCACAAAAGTCACTTGTGGGCAAAGCAGTATAGGTCACTCTTTTCAACACTCACTGGGCTGTTTTTGCTTATACCAGTTGGTGTAGGTTTTTTTTGAATGCATAGTGTGCCTCTGTTTGTAAACGAATAGCTTGCCTCACTACAGTCAAGACTGAATAAGGATCATTGGATACCTTAACTTTCAGAATGAGGATCAGAACTAAACTTAGATGGTATAGATTAATATATTTATTTTCTGTTTCTGTCTTGAAACCAATCCTATATGCATTTTCTGCTCCTTTTATAACTACACCTCTACCCTGCGAGAATGCGGTCCTTCAGAGACAAAAAATCTTTGTGTTATAGCTGATACTGTGTTATATCGGGTAGGGAGAGGAACCGCACCCCCCCTCCCCCGCTCACCTCCACCTCCTCCCCTGAGCACTCCGCTTCTCCCCCCCCTCTGTTCCAGGCTTGCCATGCCAAAGAGCTGATTGGTGAGACAAGCCTGGGAGGTGGAGGTGGAGGTGAGCTGGGGTTGAGGGGTGCAGAGGAACTGCTTGTGGTAACATGAATTTGGATATAACGAGGTAAAGCAGCCTCACCCCCGGCACACTGTTTTACTGTGTTATGTCTGAATTCACGTTATACTGGGGTAGAGGTGTTGTAGTTTCTATATAACAAATATTTTTAAAAGGTAAACTGTTGACCAGCTAAATTGATGGTAAAAAGTCTACAAAGATATATACCTCAGGTCTCTCTCTACCACTCAGTCTTTCTTGAAAAAAATCCATTGTTAGTTTTGTGCACGTAGTTTTAGAAGAAGATACAACATCTGATAGGCTTTCAATGCAACTGATATTTTGATTAGCTCAACTTTGTTGACTTAACTGCTTGGACCATGCAGATTGTGTAGGACTTTCATTATTATTTTGGACAGTTCACTTTAAAGCTATGTTACTGACCTTGAGTGGTTTTAAATTCTGATATGGATTTTACTGCTTCTTTCTTTTTATACTGTATATTCTTTTCTGTAGAATTTCAATCAATAAATAATAAACATTAGATTTCATTTCTATTAAACTTTTTCAATCTCTGATGCAATTAACAAAATGATCTGAGAAAAAACTGTAATATCCACAAGAAGCTTACTCATAATTTTCCTCTTTATTTACTGATTAATTTTGTGGCAAACTCCTGCCAGTGTCAAATCTTAACCTAGTAGAATATGCTGAGTCATAGGAAGCTAACTCCCATGTTTGTTGAAGGCCCAATGACAAACTCAATACAGTGACTTATGCACAGATATATTGACTCTGTATTCTTGCATGTTCTTGGGGGAAAAGTAATTTCTTTGTAGAACTTTGTTACATAAGAAGTCCTTGCAGGCATTTTGGTTTCTGTACTGTACATTCCTCTCTTTTCAGTAAGCTGAGAAACTTGACCTATCTTGTTACTATGAGATGTGTAACAGCAAGTCAAGATCTTGCCCATATACTGGCTTCAGTGTTTGATATACACGGTACAGTAGCAAACCATTGGAAGAAAAAGACATGCTAACATGAAAAACACATTTTATTGCACTTAAGTTATAAGAAAATAAAATTTCTAAGTGAATCAAACCATAGACACAATCCCTTTAAAGGTTGTTTTCCTCCATCATGTCAGATTGTTACATAACTAAAATTAACCAACTGGAATCTGATTGTTTTAAATCAGACTATAAATAAAACAAAACAAAAAAAGGGAGGAAAAAACAAGATGGCCTAGGATACAGTGTTAAACCACTTTCACAGTTCAGCTTGAGTTGTGGCTCCTGGAGAATGAGGCAAACCTTTTGACTTTTTTGGGTTTTTTTGTTTGCATGTACATCTTTATCACAAAAACGTAATAGTTTTTGCACTGTCAGTTCCTTGCAGCAATAACTGTAACAGTTGTTTTTCTCAATACTGTAAAACACTAAGACTGACCAGCAATTTTATTTTTGTATTTATATTTTTTTAAATTTTTGTCAGTTTTATTATGCATGTTCATTCCATTCACCACAGCCCTCACAAAGAAAAAAATTTCCCCACAGAACAGGCTGCAATAGCTTTGTTCTAAGGAATGTGTTTTAATTTTTGCCCAGAAAAAAGAAAATAAGCTTTGCACACACACTCAATTCTTTACTTGCAGGCAAACTTCACTCTTAATTGTCTGAAACTTTTTAACTCTCAGCCTCTTAGAGGCACAGTTGGCTCAAGTTTCAGTGGCAAAAAGTCTTTTTCTGTAACCAAACTAGAGCAAATTTGGAATTCAGTCTGGGACTAAAACGTCACAGCAGAAAAAAATTAAACAAGAAATAATTTGCTTTACTTTCTTTCATTTAGCAGCATAAATAAGTTTGGCCACTGGGAATACAGTACAGGGGTGGGACAACAATCCCATTCTTGAAGACCTACTTCTAGCACCAGCATTGAGAGTTAAATCCATTCAAGAACTCTCAGAACCCAGGACAACTTGCCACCTCAGAGCAACATATGCATTGTAGAGTGTAGATGAAAGCAACACTAAATAGAGTAACAGAGGCTAATACTGTGATTGACATTGGCAATGGCTGGCAAAAAAAAAAAAAAGGCTCTGATAAAACTGTACAAAAACATTCACAGTAAGATTTTAGCTTTTCCACACCAGGATTTGACATTGTTGTTGCCACGGATGCTCTCAACTTTGAAAGTCATCCAGTAACGGATGTTATTCAGCAACTTCCTAGATCTCTGTGGTAAAATAACAGGTTAGCAAGAATTGTAACAACTTTTTAACCTCCTCTCTGCTCAATGAGCACTTAGAGGAAAATAAAGAAATAATTGCACCTGGTTTGATTTAGAAAGTCTTATATTTGCAAAGCTGCCCCAGTCAAAAGTGAAGCTTTTTATGTGATGAGACAGCAAATGCCTCTCTTGTCAGTTACAGTTTGTCATCTTGCAGTCTCCTCCTTCGTAGTCTGTAGGTCTTTAGGATCTGTTGCCCCAAGCCAACATCCTGCACCACCAAGGACAAGGGATTTTTTTTTTTTTTTTGCGGGGGGAGAGAGGGGAAACATAGTCTACACATTTGGACAAATTCATCTTTCTGCCCTTCACTTCATATCCACATCAAAGTCCAACACCAGCAGCTTTGTTTCCTCAGTTCCATTTCGGCTTCCAACTGCACACACTAGCTTTGTGTTGGAGGCTCTGATCCGCCACACGACGCCTCCACTTCCCCCACTCTCCAATGTGACTAGATTTCGGATAAATTCACCCGTTTTCAAGTCCCAAAGTTTTACAGTCCCATCATCTGAGCTGGTAATTACAAAGTTCTTGTTGAACTGTAAACAGGTCACAGCACTCTGATGCTTGTTGGGACCTAAAACAGTAAAACCAAAAATTTTTTGCTTGTGGTTAGAAAGCACTGTAAGGGGTTATCATGTTTGATTTACTTTGCATTCAAATATATCTAAACATTTAACAGGCACAAAAGCCTCCTTCTGTGTTTTCAAAGGACTAGTATAGATATTGAAAAATCCCCCTTGTTCTCACAGGTTCAAAATGAACCTACCTAGTGGAAAGAAGTGATCACAGATAGATAATTATATGTTCCACCCCATTTGGGAAGAAAGTGTGGTCTGGTTCCTAGTCATTGCTAAACCTTGATGGCAGGAAATGGTGCTGTTGCCCAAGCATTAGTCTAGTTAAAATCCTTTATGGTGGAATGGTACAGAACTCCAACAGACAAGAAAACTCCAGTTGAAGTCATAGTTAAATATTAACTCCAACAACAAAGCTCGTTTTCTTTACATGCCTTTTTTCCCCTTGATCCATCCCATAGTAATTGTCCTTTAAAAGGTCAGAGCTTGTTTTGTCCAGTAATTAAACATGATTAAGCTGTGGAGGATGCTTTTTAGTGAAGTGGGTTTTCTCCCAGAACCAGGGCTGGCAGGCAAAAGCCAGGGAAAGATATTACAAAAGACTTGCTTAGGAAAATAAGTGAACGTGTGTACATGTGCACAGCAACAGTCACAATGAACACTAAAATCTGTCTCTCTTTCTTGTTTTTAAATGGAGTATATATTTTCCATTCATTTTTCTTGATTTATTGTAACAGACAGTGTTCACTGCCTCCCAACCCAATTAGTCTGGAGGCTTTGAAATGTCCGAGTGACCTAAATAACTAAGTTGACTGGCTGGTTTGAGATGCCATTTCCTACATATTTTTGTGGTTCATTTTGTGGTAACATACAGATAACAAATTTCTGTCAGAACAGCTGTTTTTCCATAATAGATAAATTATTTTAGATTTAATTATAAAAAAGGTTTATTTAATTGACAGAAAAATTCTCAAATACAAAAGATAGTACAGCTATCGCTATGGCCAACTTTTGAGCATTAAATGATCAGCAGTTGTTTTCCTTGTATAAAAGTTATTTTTTATTTTTAAATGCTGATTGGAATCTTTTCCCTTTCCCTGTTTCAGAGTGGTGCATTAAACAAGACTGTAGATTTAAAACACAGCTTGACTTGACCTAACAATCTCCCCAATGCTAATTTTGTCCTCTAGCAATATATGTGAAGTAGAAATGTTCAGATTTAACAGATATGAACAAGTACTTTGATATTAAAGTTAACTATTTCAGCAGCACTGAAGCAATTGGTAAATTGAGGACTGACATGCACTAATTTTGCACCAGCCTTTCAGTATTTTGAATGAATATGTTTATATTTGGATAGTATAAACTCACCTTGCAATGTCTGTAAACACTGTCCTGTTTTGATATCCCAGATTTTGACTGTTGAATCTGCATTCCCAGACACAAGAATATTGTCTTTCAGTTCCATTCCACTTGTTAATGACTGGTGGCCCGTTAATGTATGAATGCAGTTTCCTGTCTCCACATCCCAAACTCGGATTGAAGTATCGAGAGATCCACTCACTACATGGATGCCATCAAACTAAAAATACGTAAAATGCAATTGTATTACGATCTTAGCAGTCACACTGGAAAAAAAAGTGAGGCGTGCTACTTGCATTTAATTCAGAGTTTCACAAAATAAGACAGTCTACACTATGATCTTGCACTGTCCCCTGCACTAGGACATTACATTATGGTAGAACACATTTCTTAACAATGTTAAATACAACTCAGAACTCAGTGCAAAGCCTTATGTTTAACATAACATTGTGTGCACATGGTTTATCATAGGGCCATCAGTATAATTTCCTAGTGTAGACAAGGCCATTATATAGTACTACAGTTCAACACCTACAGATCTTGACTAAGGAGAAAAGTGCATACTGATAGACACTTTACTTTGACCCTCTCTTTGAACAGTACTATACATAGCTAACATTTCAAGCAAACAGTACAGAAAATATTTGAGTGGTTTCTGGTATTTCAAGCCAACTGCAAAGAGTTTTAAAGGATCTTCTGCCTTAAGTATCTACCTCCTTGTCCAAAAAACTTTGTGGAATATTTCATTTGATCAAATCAGCAGCTTCACTCTATGTAACATCTATCCTCATCACCACAGTATCAGAGCAAAAAGTCAATACAAGCACTTTGTTAACCAGAACCAAGAGCCAGTGGTAGTGATCAGGTAGTATATACTGCACCTAAATAATAAATTAAGAAAGAATATGAATTTAAACCTTCTTGAAAAAAATGTAATGCGTTGTAAATTAATGATTCTGACAACTCTTCCTGTAAGGACTAGCATTTTACATATGCTTTCCAGCAGGAAGTCCACTCCACTATCACCTATAGTCTAGTTTTACAAAGATGACATAGGCGCAGTATTGCAATGCTAACTATAGTAGGTGCTCTGATGTCTACTGGAATATACAGCTGTGACATAGTCACCCAGGCTTCTAATACCATACACAGGGAAAGTTAGGTGCCTAAGAATGGGGTCCATAAAAGCCAGCAAGCTGAACAAGAAGCCACTAGGAAGAGGGGTGTGGCTTAAGCCCTGTCTCTCAAAGGGATTTACACACCTCAGTCTAGGTTGAAGGGGGGCATCTATCACTGCTTGGAATTCACAGCCATAAACTCTCTCCTGCAGTTGGTACCCAAATCCTCTCTCATAAACACCATAAAACCCCACAACCAACACACCATTAACAGGAGGTGATAGTGCTGCCCCCCTTATAACCTGTATCCTGCTGGTTACAGCGCTCAGCCACGGTGTGGGAGATCCCCACCCTCTGCCTGATTTGGAGCAGAGATTTTGAGCCCACGTCTCAACTCTTAGGAGAGGGTCCTAACCCCAGGGCTTTGAGTTAGTTTGAGATGGGGCTCTCAAATAGTCATTGGAACAGGGGGCTCCCACATTTACAGGTGAACGCTCTAACCACTGTCGAGTCACTCTCTCTTTCTGGCCCAACATTAAGTTAAAAAACACTTGTTTTCTCCTAAACACATTCTGTGTTAAAAATGAGTTACTAAATCCTCCAGTCTCTCAGTTACTGAGCGACACTTCCTGTGCCATAGACCAGGCCAGCAGACATGCCATTTCTTGATTTGAATTATATTTACCAATTTTTTAAAAAAGTTTGATCAAATATTAATCTCAGGCCTTTGTAACAGTAGAGGGTTAGGCACAGTACCAACCCCCTCTATTTGCCAGCCAGAATGCCATTCCAAGTTCCCCATTTGCTGTCCTGTATGACTAGGGTGCCAGCCAGCCTTAGCACAAAATGAATCCCTAAATGCCTTCTCAGACTCTGGAAGTTGTTTCAGTTCTGAGGGAAACAAGGATGTTCAGGGTAGGTAAAAAGGTAAAAGAGAAACCACAATAGGTCTCCAACTACAAACGTTTACTGTGTTACTGAGGGGTGTGATGAGATGTGATTTCTGACCAACATAGCTGTGCTGGCAAAAGCCCGTACTGCAGACTCTGTTATCATGGCAAAACTGCACTT
The DNA here is from genome assembly GCA_032164245.1 of Sternotherus odoratus. Lineage (NCBI taxonomy): Eukaryota > Metazoa > Chordata > Testudines > Kinosternidae > Sternotherus > Sternotherus odoratus. Next base: position 48,611,354 of record JAVMKO010000004.1, read on the forward strand.
CTACTGGAATGGGGGTGGAGGTGTGACTGGAATAAACTATGCCAGCAAAAGTGTCCACATTAGGAATTCTTTGCTGACGTACTTTGCTGGGTTGGTACAGTTACATCAGCAAAATCTTCCAAATGTAGATGTGGCCTCTAGCATAGGTAGGCAGGGAGCTGATCAGAACCCTTCATTAACAGCCATTAAAATCCTAGGTGCGCGCACGCACACAGACACACACACACACACACAGTTTTCTTTTTTTATAACAATCCATGAAGTGTTGCTAACTAGGAACCCAACAACTGTATAGTGAAAGGGACAACATAACCTGCTATGTTTCAATAAATGGAATTTTTAGAGAACACACAAAATCTCCTCTCAAACGTCAGAGTAAGGAAAAATTCAATCATGCAAAGCTTCCAAAAGTTACTTGTCTTTTATAAATACCAGAAGCAGCCTTCTCTCTCCTTTTTGTGGATATGTTTCTTTTCAGCATTTATTTACTAAGTACATTCTTCTTTAGTTTGGAATGAGAGAGACAAGTTCTGGTTTAATTTTAAAGATCAACAGTACAGTTTTTGGGGGAGATGAAGTATATTTTTCAGGGCTGCAAAATATTCTACATGAAGAAGCAAATAAATGACTTACTACTGCAGCACACATTGGACCAGTCTAGCACTACCCCATATACCTTTGTACTAAGTTCCTTCTCTGAGATTAAAATTCTGTAATACTAATACATGAACTTTCAGACTATCAAAGGGGCATTATTTTTGGTTAACCGGGACACTGAAAACAAGAATATTCACAGCAAAAGAAAAAATAATGTACAATAAATAACTGTGATTTTAAAAAATCATAGTAATTTGTACTGTGGTAGTTCTCAGAGACCCAAAGTAGGATTTTGGTTCCCTTTCTAAATTAAGACAAGATGTAACAAGAGGAGGGATGCAGAATGAAGGTAATCTCTCTGTGTATTTTCTAGGATTGCATCTGCAGAGTAGCAAGTACCAACAATTTTAGTAGTCTAACAGTAAAGGTGGTATATCCAGGGGAATCTAGAGCACTAGATGCAAATTGCTTACCTGTAATGAATAGACTCTATTTGTATGCCCTTGCAGTGTGTGTAGACAGGTTTCAGTCTCTGGATCCCAAACTTTGACCATAAAATCATATGCTCCACTAACAACCCTCCTGCCATCATACTGAACACACCGGACTGCAGCTACATGTCCCATCAGAACATGTAAACATTGGCCTGTCTCTATGTCCCAAACTCTCAGCGTGGCATCTCGAGACCCACTGACAACTCTGGTGAAACACAAACAAAAACTACACTTAGCATATAAACTTCCATGTTATTTGTATCACGTATACAAAGAAGGAAGACTGATATATCAACCTTTTGTGCATAAAGCAGTTGAACTGAACTAATTTCTCTGGAAGGCACAGTGGCCTGGATACTAGTCCGCCTGCTTCTGAAGCGCTGGTTTGGCTTCACATTTTATTCATATTGAAAGTTAAAGCATGTTAGGTTTTCCCACCCTGTTCATCATCACAGCACCAAACTATTTGGTATGATTGGCAGTCAGTATTTAAGAAGAGAGATGCAGACTTGAATAACAAGATATTGCAGGTCAAAATTGAAAGTGGGTTGGGAGAGCTATATGTGACAGATTACATACTACCTTTTACATATGGTTAGCTCAAGCCAATAATATAGTCTTGCTTTAATGAGCACTAAACTTATCCAGTAATAATTTATTTTTTAAACCCCTCTTTGGAGGCTTTTCTTCATTATGCAACATTTATGTCACTTGATTTGTACAGTAAATATCAGTTTTTAAAATGTTTTGCACCTATTGAGAGTGAAATAATGAAGATTACTGTAATTCCATTAACTATCTGGGCAGAAAAACCCTAGTTTTCTTAGAAGGAAAAGAAAAGGGATGAATAACCTAGACACATCTACATATCAAGCCCAGGCTTTAAACAAATAACTACAACACCTCAGCCAAAGTCTCTTGAATTGAATACTATTGTTGAAATGAAATGACTGTGTAAAAGAAATTTAAATAAAATATATTCAAATCCGAAGACATTTATTAAAAGGTACTTTTAAAATAGGTAAAGGTTTACAACAAAATGGACAAAGAAGTAAAAACAAGGACTGTTTGTAGCATAGAAGAATGGATCACGTCAATAACTGAAACAACTTTGAAAGAAAGTTGTAAGTATAGGTTAATTCTCTCACACGTTTTCTTCTTGCAGTCAGCTGCTCTTTTCTCTTCATGTTGAATGTATACATTTAATTTTAGTACTATTTTTACTGATTATAGCTTTTATATTGCACAGACCTTTACTGTTTTAGGACTACTAAATGAAATTTTAGGTACATTTTCCTTTTTTAAAAAAATCACAAAATAAGAGGAAAAAAATATATCTAATTTTACATAAATATTTACCTTTTTTCATGAAGATGCATACAACGCACGGTAGAAGTGTGTCCATATAAAGTGTGAATACATTCTCCTGTCTCCGCATTCCATACTTTAAGTGTTCGGTCTGTAGATCCACTAATAATGATATTGTCCCTCATTTGTGATGACCAGACTCCACCTGTGTGTCCAACTAATGTTCTTAAACACTGAAAAACATAGTGTATAGTTAGCATTTTGGAAGAAGGTGAAAGGGATTATTTAATCAGTTCATAGATTATGAGGCCAGGAAAGACTACTGTGAGCATATAACCTGACCTCTTGTATAACATAGGCCATAGGATTTCTCTGAATTTATTATTATTTGAAGTCTAGGGCATCCCTTTTGCAAAAATATCCAATATTGCTATAAAGCCTTCCAGTGATGGAGAATGCACCACAACACTTGGTAAGTTTTTTCTAATGTTTAATTGCCCTCAATAGGGCAGGAACAATTTTTAAATACTGGAACATTAGTTTTTTCTCCAGTGTTCCAAGGCTTACTGAAAATCAGCATTAACAATCCAAAGAGTGCCTCAACCAAATCTTTTGGATGCAAGTTTCTGGGCGTGCTGATTAAAACATGTCTAACTTTATTAGAAACTTTGTAACATTCTCCTGAGTAATTGCTGGAATGGAAAGTATTTCATCATCCTCCTTTATAAACACATCTGGTTTTCCCCAAATATAGAACAGATATTAATTGAACATTTAGGCTTTTCAGTAATATTGACTGTTCTATCATTTCCATCTAATAATGGGCCAATACCATTGTTAGGATTCCTTTTCTTCCTAATGACCTTAAACAGCTCCTTTTTGTCCTTAACTCTGCTCGCCTCAGACTTCTCCTTGTATCCTTCTACTTCCCTTATCCATTTTTTACAATTCCTAGCTTCAGTTTATATTCATTAATATCCACTTTCCCTTTTCCATTGTGTGTGTGTGTGTTTTAATAGCTGCTTTCATTTCCCCTCTAAGCCAGTTTGTTTTAAATCAGTGTTGTCTCTTTTCTTGATTGTGGCTTTTTGGGCACCAAGTAAAATGTTGTTGAACAGTTCCCAATTATTCACATTTTTCTGTTTAAATTCTTTCCCAGTGTTTTGGCTCAGAATTGTTTTCAGCTTTGTGAAATTGGCCTTTTCAAAGGAGTAAAAATATATTTTATTGGTTTGGACTTCATTCTGTTTGCACATAACAAATACGATCAAGCCATGGTTATTGCATATAAGTGACCACTAAATTTTCATTCTGTTAGCAATTTCTCTTTTTCAGTCACGATGAGGTCAAATATAGAATTCTTCCATGTTGGATGCAACATTTTCTGAATATTCTTTAAGGTTTGGTGTAAACATCCTTCATATAAAGATGTTTTGATTCTTAGATAAGATGTTACCGAGAACTTAAAAGCTGCTGACAAGTCATCCTGTCATGTTTAATTTCATATATTCAGTGGAACATTATATTTTTGAGGAGGAAGAATGTTTTTCATTACAGTATAACTCCATCCTGTTCTTTTTGATGAAAGAATGTTAAAATTGCACTGTGGTTTCTTTCATGAACTGGGCTTAGTAAAGGGAAGTCATCTGAACTGGGTGTGGCTGCCTGCATGCGAACACTTTTTTATTCTTCCCGAAGGTGGTAGTTACAATCCAGTCAAGGCACTTCAGTGCATGCAAAGACAGAAACTTAAACCTTTAAATACATCCAAGGACTAATATTAAAGTGTGGATATCTTTTAACTCTTAAACTTGCCACCATCAACATTTGAGCTGTTGAAATTAGAAGATACTCTGTTGCTAGAAGAAAGAGAAATAAACTGTCTATTCTAAGGCTAATAATTAAAAAAAAATAAAACTTAAAAAACATATAAATAAATGTAGAAGCCACAAGCATTAGCCAGAAACAAGATCCATGTGAATAAATAGGATGAATTAACCTATAGGGAAGATAAAGTAGTACAGGTCCAAATTCTCTGTAATCAGTGTCAAAAACAACTCTACAAAAATAGAGCCGCTGCCAAGAGAACAAGGATATATGCCAATGGTAACATGTACAGCATTATAATTTCTCATCAAGGTGTCTTTCATAAAGTAGGCATATTTTGGTGCAGAGAAAGGTTGCTCAAATATTTTCTAATGTTCTATCTTTGTCTTGCACCAGACAGCTATAAAGGCAAAGACATAAGATGTTCTGGGAAACAGGATAAATTAGTAACACAGTTTTAAACTTGCTACTACTATACCAATGGTCCATTTCACTAGATCTTAACAGCAATTACCAACTTACCTTGCCTGTAACTGCTGACCAAACTTTTAATGTGTTGTCATCAGAACCACTGACTATTCGGTTACCACAGAATTGTAGACATGTGATTACATGATCATCATGCCCTTTGAGCACCTGACAATAGAGAATGTGTGTTGCAATGTGAGCCAAAGATTAGAAGATAAAGAGAAAAGAAAATCAGAATGGTGTACATCAGAAAGAAGGGGGTATAAATTACTGTAACTAGATTAAAAAATTTAATCATCATCAGTCTTATGCTTCAGATCTATTTTATTACTAGCTAGAGTCAGGAAGACATTTCCTTGATATAAAATTTCATCCATGATATAGTATTGCATAGCTGACCTGGTGCATTAACACTATTTTTACCCTTCTTCTAAATTAATTGAAATAGATCATTGCTAAAACTAGGATAACATGCTGGATAGACCACTGTATTTTAAAAAATAATTTTAAAAACATTGAAATAAAATCTTTAAAAGCATGAGAATAATTTCATGGAAAACACTTTTTACACCTATGAATAAAAAAATTGCTTCTGTTATCTAATGCATTTTTATTTTTATGAACTAGTCTTAAGGTGTACTTATATTTTTAACCACCCCACTGCTCCTGATCTTCCAGTTACGAAGAAACAACAGTTAGTCTGGCTAAATGAGAAGAAAATACAGATTTTGTGGATTTGAATGTTATTTTTAAAAAATGGCATTTTCAATGTTTGTTTATGGGAAACTGCAACAGATTATTTTTACTACAGTAAAGATCAATTACATCAGAACATACAAACTAAACAAGGAATTTATTACTTAAAATATCTGAATGCTTTTTAAAATGTCTATTGATATGAAATGGGATTCTGGATAATGTCTGGGGCTACCATTTTAATAATTCCAGTATAGCATCATATGACAAAAAATGCAGAGCTGTTGCCAGAAACACAAAGTTGCAGTCATAAATTCAAGTAGCAGATTATCTCAGCTTTTTAGGTAACTCCTGTTTTGTTTTGTTTTGTTTTCTTGGTTTTCTAGACTACTATACAAAAATTAAGAAAAGTCATTAATTTCTCTAAAAAGAATGGTGAAAGTCTCTGGCTGTTCTTTATGTCTTTATACATAATCATGCTTGATGAGATGACTGCTACATTACCGCATAAATAAAGCACATTATGAGACTATAATATAGGATCAATATCATTAAAATGTGGGCATACCCTGCTAATGTTATCAGGCTGAAATGAAACAATTTTCATCAATATTATAGTACTTCATTTTTATTTTCAAAGGCAATGAAATCTTACAAAGGGAATTCAGGTACTTTACTTTTAAAAATTTATAAAAATATCACATGAAATGAAAACAAATATTTGAATTTATGTAATAGTTTCATATATCACAATCTAAAAAACCTTAAGTACATGATTAACTTAATGCACAAGTATTCCTATTGAAGTGAATGGGAGTACTTTTCTGTGTAAAGTTAAGTATCAGTGTAAATGTTCCCAGGATTGGGGCCTCAGTGAAAATGTGGCATGGTGCCACTGCAATAGGATTTAACTCTACAAGCAGCAACTATAGTTTGATTTTCTGATATGGTGCTGGAGTGAGGTATACAAACCCCACAGTGGAGAGGAAGAGGTTAAGGGGTTGATCTGCTCTTGCTGCACCACACTTATAAAGCCTGCACAGACTGGATGCACTTAAAAAGGGAAGCAGAATATTTTAGTACCAGGCAGACAGTGGAGGAAAGTTGACCTGAGCGCCTCGGAAAGAATTTATAGGAGCTCTGAGGCTGCCTTCTGTGGTCTGACCAAGCCTGCAAAGGGAATGATGACGCTTTGAAGTTTAGAAATTATCTTATGTTCGATATTTTACTTTATCTTATGGAAAGAGAGGGGATTTAGTAGGAAGTGATCCTGCAAGGCAATTGTGTAACGCAACAGAATGCAGGACTTAGCTGCCTACCACTGGAGCCCTGGATTGGAGCCCACTGGAGTGGGTGAGCCCAGGCTCTCTTACCAACTCTTAGGAGAACTACAGATGCTCCCCTTTACAGATGCTCAGAAGTTTTCATTTGGCTTAAAACGGGATAGGGAGAAACATACATAAATTTCTGCCCTGTAAAATATACATGACTTTCTCCTTCTGATTAAATGATTTTTAAGAAAAAAATTGGCACAAAGGGATTTAACACTCTCTTTTCAAGTTATTTTAGTAGTTTAAAAAAGTTTTTTGGATGTCAGAAATGATTTAGTCTAGTCCAAAACAAAAACTAGCAGCTGACAGGCTGATCCCACTTAATTCTTGACATGTACATAGTTCAGAAATGGTTACCTTAGGAGATTTAAGTTCTCCGCGCCGCCAGTTAGTATCAATTCTGTGCTGTCTGATGTAAGCACTTTTCCATGGGCTGTGTATGAAGCCTGGTTTTATTACTTTCCTTCTCTTAATATGCAATGGTTCATCAATCCCTAAAATGAATTTAAAAATTTTAAAAAAGAGAAAATCTTGTCAATTCCACCAAACATCAAACAACCTCTCTTCACCCCCAAACTTTCAAAGCCACCACTGACTTCATACATTATGGTGACATATTCACCTCACCAAATACTGTGCCAACCCAACCTCATTTGTTGTCCTGTGCTTCAGTGATGTCAGCCTGCCCTCTACTAAATCTTTTTCATTTTCTTTTGAACTACCACTGTTGTATAATTGGTCCTTTTTCATATTTTTGCTGATGGCTTTGCTTCATCCTTTCTACAAATGAATACCTTATGTTTCTGTCTGTAGCCCACTTGCCTTCTGTACACATCTTTTCCCTCTGGTTCATCTCATTATTTGCTTCAATCTTTGTCGTTGCCAGTACATGGATGACTCCCACTTCTCCATCCTTCTCAAATCATTCTTGGTACTTATATTTGCCAATCTTGACTAAATTGTTCTTTCAGATTACTGAGTGCTTCTGGGAAAAAGAGTTTTCTCTCTAGTGCTCATCCCTTCTGACATTCTTAATCACACATACTTGGTTTCCAAGCCTAAGAAGTTTCTGAGTCATTCCTGAACCCCCACACTTTCATCTTTCTTTTCTCAATACTGTCATCATGGGAACAAGACAAGAATATACCTTTATTTTGGCTCTTTATTCAGTGAAACCTTTAAAGGGAGGGATTGTCAAAAGATAATGGGATAAGAGAACTCCCACTCCAATAGGATTTGGCATCTTGCTACCTTAGGGACCTTTAAAAATTACAGGTGGATTCATATGTTAGTCTGTTTTAGCGCCCTTTGATGGATTTCTCCTAAAGGAGGATGATTGTCTGTGTATGTCTCTCCAAGGTCCAAGGCCAGAACACTGTAGTCATATCAGTTCGACATGCTAGGAAGAGAGGTTATTTACTTTATAGATAGTTAGTGGAGTTCTTTGAGATATGTGGTCCCTAGCTGTATTCTACTCAAGGTTTGCAGGTACTCCATGTGCCTGACATCAAAAGAATTTGCCAGCAGTGTCTGTTGGTCCACCCCTTGCCTCATTGTGCTGTGAACCGAGGGCATAAGTGATGACCACGGACCAACAGCCTCACCAGTTCCTTCTCTACTGCAAATAACCATAGGATAAGGTTCACAATAGAAGGAAAGGATGACAGGTAGTGGAACACAGATAGGGACTACTCATCTCTAAGAACTCCAGTTACGTATGTAACCTTTCTTCTTTGAATGAAGGTCCCTATACGTATTCCATTCTAGACGACTCTCATGCTGTATTAACTCAGGAGGGGGATCCAAAAGAACCCTTTCTGTACTATGGATTGAAGGACTGCTCTGCCAAAAAATGTGGCTGCTGTAGAGGGTTTCAATGTACTGTTTTGTGGAGGCATGATTAGAGAGCCTGGTGTTGCTGCTTTACAGATCTGCTGAACAGGGATATCTCAAAGTAAGCTATTGACAGCTTGGGCTCTTATGGAATGGGCGTTCCCTCCTGGAGTGGGAGGGATAGCTATTAACTCGTAACACAGCAGGATGCAGCCTCAAATCCATTTGAGCCCCTCTGTGAAGATACAGACTTCTCCCTCATCTGGTCACAAAGATGACAAACACTTTAAGAGATTTCTAAGAAGGTTTTGTCCTTTGTAAAGAGGATGCCAACGCTCTATGAACACCCAGAGTTCAGTGTCATGTTCTCTCTAGTGGCATGCGCGTTCAGGCTGAAAACAGGTAAGTATAGGACCTGATTTAGGTGAAATTTCAAGATTACTCTGGGGATGAATTTGGGGTATAATCTTAAGGAAACTGTATCAATGGCAGACGGAAAAGATTAGCCTGCCACGAGGGCCTCCGGTTCACCTGTTCTCCTGGCTGAGGTGAGTGCAACCAGGAAGGCATTCTTCTTCATTGATAGGATGATGAAGGAACATGACACTCAGGGTTCAAACAGAGCCCTGTCAGTGCCAACAGGATTGGGTCAAGGTCCCACATCAGAGTCGATTTTGGTATTGTCATAGGATCTTGTCATCAGGGGATGAAAGGTGCTAATAGCTTCCAAGTGCACCCAAAGGAGGCTGCGAAAGAGACTCAGATTTTTTTAATGAGAGAAGGTAAGCCAAAATAGTAGGGATTTTAGCACTTTCTAGGGGTATCAGATGATGATGTAGAAAATGTCTTCCATTTTGCTGTCTAGTATCTCCTTGTGGAATCTTTCATACTGTTGCTAAAGATGGATTGTACAGCCTTTGAACAGAACTTCTCTTAATTTTATAACCTTTTAGGTTTTTTTAATCCAAATGTCATATTGTACCAAGTCAAATACCTTACAGAATCTGAGCATATTCTGTACAGCACATACATCAACATATGGCTATTAGCCAGGATATGCAGGGATGGTATCTCTAGCCTCTGTTTGCTAGAAGCTGGGAATGTTCTTCTGTTCTAACACTGTTACTGTTGTCTAACAAACTTATAACTTCATTAAAAAAATCAGCATAGTTTGACAAGATCCATTTTCCATAAATTCATGTGGACTAGTATTAATTATATTTTCCTCCTTTAATTCTTGATTAATTAACTTCCATATCAGCTGCTCCACTATCTTACCCAGAAGAGATATCGGAATGACAGGCATAAATTTACCTGGCTCATCCTGTTTACCTTTTTTAAATACTGATATAACATTAGCTTTCTTCCAGTGTCCGAAGAGCTATTGAGAATCAACATTAATGGTCTAGCAAACTCTTCAGAGAGCGCTTTTAAAACTCTTCAATGCAAGTTAGCTGGAGCTGCTGATTTAAAAATGTCTCTTTAGTAGCTGGTGTTTAACGTCCTCCTGAGATACTAGTGGAAAGGAAAATCCGACGTCATATAATACGACAGGGTCATCTGTTTTTTCCCCAAAATAAAGAACAAATATTTATTTAACACTTCTGCCTTTTCTATATTATTATTGAGCCTATCAATACTTTTGCTAGGGGACTTATTGTTCCCAATATACCTATTGTCCTTAACTCTGCTGGCCATATCTTTTTCCTTTCCTCCCTATGCTTCCCCTATCAATTGTTTACACTTCCTAGATTCTGATTTCTATTCATTACTATCAACTTTCTCTTTAGTTTATTTGTTACATATTCTTTTTTTATTATTCCCAATTATTACTCACATTTTTCTGATTAAATTCTTTGTCACAGTTGATCTGGCTCAATTGTTTTCAGCTTTGTCAAACCAGCCCTTTTAAAGTACCACGTATTCATGTTACTGGTCTGCATTTTATTCTGTATCCACATTATAAATGTGATAAAGTCATGATTACTTGAACCTAAACTCCCAATAATTTTAGTTCTATGATCACTTCCTCTTTATCTGTCAAGACAAAGCCTCATAGAATTTCCCCCATGTTGGATGCAACACTTTGAGTTAAGAAATTGTCATGTGTAATATTTAGAAATTCCGAGAACATTTTAGTCCTGGTAGCATGTGATCTACAACATGTCACTGAAATAGAGTTCCCCTGGATCCTGCATCTTTTCTCCTACACAGTATAAATAGATGTGTAAGGAGCTGGTCATCCTGTTCCCAGGTATGATTTGGTGATCTATAGCAGACACCAACAAATACCCCATCTTGTGCTCGGTTAGGATACTGATCCATAAACATTCAAGCATCAATCTTTTCTTCTGAATTACGAGGGGCTTGGAAACAGGTAATGCCATTTTGACAGAGTGCCACTCCCTTTCCCCTTTCTTAAATGGATTATGACCATTGATTTTAACATTGTAATCACACAAATCAGCTCACCAGGTTTCATTAATGCCAGCTAAATCGAATTCATGCTCATAAATGAGAAATCCTAATTCCTCTTTTTACCCAGGCTCCCAGAGCTAGTCTATAGGCAATTAAAGAATTTCATCTCTTCATGTCCTTTGGTTCCCTTTGATTTTGTTCTCAACATCTCAATTTTGTGCTAACCGAGTGCTCGCATATTTCCTTTTTTTACCCTTCCCTGTTGTTATTAGTTTAATGCCCTCTAATGTCTCTAGCCGTGCTGTCCCTGAGGAGGCTGGTTTCCTTTCTACTGAGGTAGAGGACATCTGAACTATACAAGTCCTATTTCCCCACAGAAGGTGGACCAAATGTTCTACAAAACTAACCCCATTCACCCCATACCACTTCACTTCCAGAATCTTCTTCCTTCAGTCCTGGGACAGAAAAGATCTCAGGGGAAATCACTTGGACATTCTTTTCCTGAAGTCAGTTATCTGCGAGATAACACACAACAATGTAATTATTGCCAATTTGAACGATCCATCATCAATGGATCCTTGTCCATTGACTTCAAAAGTCTATGCAGTCTTAGAACTGCAGTTCATGTCTTGGCTCCAGGAAGAAAATACACCATTTTGTTGCCTATCTGTCCTTTGCAGAATGTTCTTTGAATTATTCTGAGTATTGAATCCTCAACAAAAATGGTCTGTCTCCCTTGGACATTTGGAGATATGTTTGTGGGCAGGCTTGGTTTCTACAGGTTGGGCCAAGCTGATATGCATAGGTATGTCCCATACATCCCTCCATTCCCTTAGATCAGTTGGATTTCCAGAGATATCTTCCACAATTCCATGTCAGGAACCTGGTATCAATTGGAAACTTCTAGCTGTGTGTAATTCCTTCTGGTTCTCTTCTCTCTGGTTGCCACAGCTTACCCATCCTTGTCTGTGTAAAATGCTGCCATGACTTCTTGCCCCTTTTGAACTGCTATGCCTCCTTTCTTACATGTTCTTCCTGATTCCTTGGTTGCTAGCTTCTTTCTTCTTGGAAACATACTGATGATTCCTGAACTTGGCTGTCTAGAAACTCCTCAGCTTCTCAATAATGTCCCTACTTGCCCTCCATTCCAAGGCTCTTCTCCTCCAGCACAGCCACCAACTTGCACTTCATGAACAGGAAGTCCCTTCTGGCTTCAGGAAGAAAAGAAAACATGGCACATTCACTGTAGAACATCACTGTTCCATTGCTGGCCATCTTGAAATCACATGCAGGAGGAAACCTGCAAAGAAAGCCTCTCACACAATCTCTAAACTTCCTCAAACTCTCTTACTAGCTTCCTCTGTTCATAGCTCTTGAGTTTGCCTAGCAAGTTTCTTAGATCAGTTCTGCCCCACACCACTAGAAAGCAATTAACCACTCAGACTTTAATCTATTAGGCTGATCTAAGCTCCACGTGTCAGAGCTATGTGGCCCTTCCCAAGGTACCAACAGACAGACCTGTTTCAGCTGTCTACACTGGGGCCCACAGTCAGCCTACACAGTCTATACCCAGTGGACAAAAAGTCAATCCACCCAACATGTGGGCATGTAAGGTCCAAATAAATGAGGGCAGTCAACTAAATTAGTTTTGAGAGAGAACTGGACATATTTTTGCATGTGATTATATTACAGGGTTGCCTGTGATGGTGAAAGGCAGACCTCAGCAACCTTGGGGTCCACTTCTAGTTTATATCTTATGCTCCTAAAAGATCATGTTTCAGGGTGCCAGCTGTTCACCTTCAGGAGTCAGAAAGGTATTCCATCTCTCTCCCCTCCCTATGCATTTTTTTAAAAATCTCCTTCCTCAAGGATCGCCATGCCTGGAGAGGTGACAGACAGTGAGGGACAGGGCTCTGAGATCACACCAAGCGTTCTCTCTCTCTCTCAGGTTGTTGACTGGCTGATTCTTGCTCATGTGCTCAGGGTCTAACTGGTTGCCACATGAGGAGATGGAAAGGAATTTTCCCTAAGTGAAATTGACCTTGGGTTTTGGGGTTGTTGTGGGTTTTGTTTGTTTTTTTGGCCACTCTCTAATTTTGGGCCCCACACTACAAGAAGGATGTGGAGAAATTGGAAAGAGTCCAGCAGAGGGCAACAAAAATGATTAGGGCACTGGAGCACATGAGTTATGAGGAAAGGCTGAGGGAACTGGGATTGTTTAGCCTGCAGAAGAGAAGAATGATGGGGGATTTGATAGCTGCTTTCAGCTACCTGAAAGGGGGTTCCAAAGAGGACTGTTCTTAGTAGTACCAGATGGCAGAACGTGGAGTAATGGTCTCAAGTTGCAGTGGGGGGTGGGAGGTTAGGTTGGATATTAGGAAAAACATTTTCACTAGGAGGGTGGTGAAGCATTGGAATGGGTTACCTAGGGAGGTGGTAGAATCTACTTCCTTAGAGGATTTTAAGGTCAGGCTTGACAAAGCCCTGGCTGGGATGACTTAGTTGGGAATTGGTTCTGCTTTGAGCAGGGGGTTGGACTAGATGAACTCCTGAGGTGCCTTCCAACCCTGATATTCTGTGATTCTACTTTGTGCCCCATGCTCATCCAGCTTGGCTCTCCATTCTGGTAGGGTAGCATTTGTGATCAGTCTTTTTGTGGTTGGGGGAGAGACAAAGGGAAACGCTACACAGTCTGTTTCTCACTTCTCAGGAAAGCGAAGTCTGAGTTTTGTGGGGGAGAGGCCAGTCTGTCAGACTGTGCCTTTTTGGCCTGTAAGTATCAAAGGTGAACCCCTGCAAAGGTGTCATGTAGGAACATGAGGCCATGTGGCCTAAGAAGATTAGACAAGTTTGACCTGCCATCTGGTGGCTCCACTTCTGCTGCATGATGAGATTCTTCATTCAGTAGGAATCTGTCCTGAGGTAGGGATGTCTTGGCACTGGTTGAATCTAAGGTTGCCCCAATAAAGTCTGTAGTCAATGTGGGAACTAAAATGGACTTTTCTATTTTTATTTGGAGACTGTGTAGGGACTGTCTGGTTTCCTGTATATCATGTAGAGATCTTCCATGAGTAACAAGTCCTTAAGGTAGGGGAACACTGAAGAATCCTTACAGTGGAGATAGGCCGTCACTAGCAATAGCACTTCAGTGAATACATTCAGTGATGGTGAGAGGCTGAAGGGGAGCATTCTGCACTGGTACCAGTCCAAGTCCTTGGTGAATCTCCTGCATGCATGATAGTTGTCTATGTGGAAAAAAACATCCTTTAAATCAAGAGCTGAATCCAGGGTGATCATTCTGAATCTCAGAAGGCAGATAAAGACATTTAGTTGTCTGACAGCTGGTATTAACCCTTTCCTTCTTGGGGATGAGGAAATATCTTGAGTAAAACCCTTTTCTCCTGTGCTGAAGAAAAACTCTGTGGTTCCCAGATGGAGTAGAAGGTCTACTTCTTGCCTGAAAATCCTCTTGTGGGACGGGGGTGATCCCTGGAGAGGGACAGGGGGAGAGAAAGGAGCTCTACTGTGTACCCATTGGTGATAATCTCCAGAACACATCTGTCTGGTGTTACGAGATACCAAGCCTGGAGGGAAAAAAAGGCAAGCAGCCACCAAATGGGGCACAGGAAAGATCGGAGTGGGGTCTCATCATGCAGGCCATTAGGAATCTCCAGAGCCCGTACTCACAGTCTTGATGGGTTCAGCTTGGAAGAACCAGTAGATGCTGCACGTGGAGGGGACATAAAGCTTCTCTGAAGCAGGAGAGGTGTTTGTTGTTGTTGTCACTGACTGAGAAGTCCAGGGGCAGGACACAACTCTTGAAACCTGGACCCTGGGCATAACTAGGCATCCCATATAGAGAGGAGCTTTGATTGTGTGGGGGAACCCCTAACCCTAAACTACTAAAAAGTACACTTAAAAACTATTTACACACAAGAACAAGCTTGAAGAAAAACACTAGTTAATACCGTGGACACAGGGGGGTTCTGTCTTAGACCATCAATGGTAAAAAGAAATGGAAAGGCAGTTGGTCCAAGTCATCCTTCATGCCTTTGTTTTAAAGCATGAGGAAATGAGGGGTGCGGGCACAGACCAATTGACACTGCTAGCAGAGATCTTCCAGTCTCAGGTGCATGGAGCATATAGACACCCAAAGTGGAATACACACAAGGACCACAACTCAAAGAAGGACTGCATCTATGTGCTCCATCCCTACACTGGCTCTTTATTCATGCATGTAAAAATAGATCTACTTGTTTTTCAAACTGTCCATGGTCTTGCTGTTTTTTCTCTGACCCCTATCGAAATCTATTATCTTGCCTTTTTCACGGTGCTCTTCTTTGACTCTTTACAGGGATTTTGCCACACCACTATAGGCCGCACCCTCTTTTGTTTATGGAAACTCTGCCTCTATCTGAGCCATTAAATTACCACTTTCCCTCAAGTCTAACCTTGAAACCTCCCTGTTCATTTAGCTGACAATTGGCACTAGACCACACTTCTCTTACTTCTTCCTAATCACTAGATCATTCTATTCTCCCCTTCTTACTGCAAGAATACTTACTTGTACCTTTATCAATTTCACAATTCAGTGCCTTTTGCTCTCACTGTACCCAAACTCTTTAAAGCATTCTTTCTATTCTCCCAGTAACTGTGAAATGTTCTGTGATGGTTTGTATGAAAATTAACTCTATATTGTAAAAATCATTTCATAATATATTATACAAAATGGATGCAGCAAATATAGGTCTTTATACTACATATCTTTTTATATGTTAACATTTAACTGCAGTTTATTTTAAAATATCACATTAAATATTTTCTACCTCTGCTTCAAAGATAATTACAGAAGTCAAGCATTAGTAACAAATTTCCACTCAACTGAATTCCTTTCTCAAAATTTTAAGCTTTTTACATAAAGGAAGATGAACATCCATAACTGCTTCTATCACTGTTAGAATTTTTCACGAGCCTTACCCTCTTCCTTGCATTTCTCTCTCCACAAAAGGTTATCCTCAGCCAGAATTCTCCAGTAACGGCATGTCTGTGCTGCCTGCAGAAGGTCCTTGGGTTCCAGGAATGAAAGCACATATAGCGCCAACTGTAAAGAGGTAGGAGAGTAAACTCTGTCATTCACAGAACACAGACATTGAGATGCAGACAGTCAAAATAGATGCATTAAAACAATAAACTGAAATATCAAACAGGCCCAGAAGTATTAGAGAGCTACAGTACATTCCTATAGGAGCAAAATACAGCTAGACAAAATAGTTATAATAATATCTTGAGATTGATGCAAAAAATGTCACCTGGGAAATATTTTCTTTAAAAGAAACGAGGTGCCAGGTGGGACTATTGAGTGTCAGACTTGTATAATACAACTAAATTATGCAAATTGAAACTAATTAGAGATTATTTAGTTTGTGGTATATTATAATATTTGATTATTTAAGATTATTTAACTAATAAACTTCTCATTTGTCATGGAGGTCAGGTTATCTACACTCACCTCTAGTCAATATGTGTCTATTTTTTTTTGTCATTGTTTTATTTACATTTAATAAAAACAAAAAAACAAGTTGCCCACAACCTGCCTTCCAAACAAAACAAAAACACCCAAAAAGGAAGAAATAACAATAGCTACTGAAGTTTGGAAATGTTGACCTTGCTATGTGAGTTACAGCAGACAGCTGGAATGTCAGTAAGACATATATCCCATTTTTTCCTCTGGGTGTTTCTGGTCAGAAAAGAATATATTTTTAAACACAACTTATCTTGCTTACATTAGGTGTAAAGATTTGGTTTAGAATCAATACTTGATTAAAGTTTGTTAACTAACGTATTTTAAAATGCAACCTGTTTTAATATAGATGTGGCCTAAATTGTATCAAGGGTCAAAGCAGCTCACAGCTGGCGCTAGGATTGTGGATGCATAAAGGTGGCATAACGTTTGTCCCAACCCCTTGGATCTAGTCCCAAATACAATTCAGACAGAGCCAAAGATTGGGCCCTTGCTGCCTAAGTGCTGTATTCAGGACTAACATCCTTTTAGAGGATTAGTGATATCCAATAATGATGCATCATAAATATACATGTTTGAATTATTTATTGGGCATAGCTGAAGGGTCAAATTCTCTAAATTATTGATAGTGTCCCTCTAAGTCCCACTTAAGGAACTATGGAGTATTTTACATTTGGTCCAAATAGTTCGATACCAATGATTCTTTATAATATTGTAATGAGAAAAGCAAGAGGCAGTATCCCTTGCTCCCAAAGTATCTTGGGTGCCTGTTTATTACAGAAGGACTTTCACACTGAAGAAAACTTGGGAGGAGGGAAGGCATATACTCGGCTTTTCCCCTACTGTATTCCCTTGCCATTGCTGAAGACATCTTTGAATAAGATCCCTCTTATACAATTCATTTTCATCTTCTGGTCACCCCAGGCATATATTCAATCATGACATCGTGCATGACCTCATAGGAGGTCACTCTCGGTATTGATGAGTTTCTTTCGTTGCATTAATGTTCAAGTTTCAGTAAGCAAGAAAGATATCTAGAAACCCCTAAACTAAACAGAAGTAATTTTAATATTTAGCATTGATATCAGGAAAAATAAATAGATTTGTGGTTAAGTATGATACTTTTAATACTGGGAGGATACTTCCATACAAAAAGTTCTTCTTGTGTTGGTCTACACTCCAGTTAAACACCTGTGGCCGGCCCATGTCACCTGATTTAGGCTCATGGAACAGATTGTTGGGCTATAAAATTGTGGGGTAGATGTTTGAGCTTGTGCTAGAGCCTTGGCTCTGGATCTTCCCAGCCCCACTGCCCAAGCCTGGTGAGCCCGAGCCCGTCAGCTGCCATAGGCCAGCTGAGGGTGTAGACATAATCTTTAAGACTAAGAGCAAGGACAGCACAAATGATACAGAAAATAAGAGGAGGATTATTTGTGTTGGATTAATTAAATCATGTGAGGGCAACTGAGATTTAAGCATTGGTGATATTCATTACTTGTATTCAGTTTTCTAAACTGTTGGAATGATAAAGCATCCTCCCTCCTTTCAGAATGTAAGATACCTTCCCCTCCCCCCCAACCCTTCTTGTGCTTCTGAACTATAGAAGGCTTTGAGCAGCTTTAGGAATAACACAACATGGTATGTTTCTTTCCCCATAGTATTCCTCATAAACAAGTGAAGGTTTTCAAAGGAACCAGGTGCAGAAAACACGAATGGCAATAATAGTTACATGAACTGTGCATATTTAGTTAATATTAATAGTATGGATTACTTCCATCCCCTAACAAAAATGATCCAATTAACCCCAAAGGACAGCTATGACACTTTCCTCAATTAAAAAGATAATATACTAGCACATGACAGGAAAAGGGGAGCCATGACTATCTAAGTATTATAATATATATATAGCTTACACTGAAAGAAATGCCAGAGAAGGGAACATAAGAACAGTCTTAATACACACGAAGAACATACGGAATATAGTGGACCATATTCTAACACCAGTATAACTCTACTAAGAATGCTTTTAAAAGTGTAGGAAAAGAAAAATCCATGTTTCTACCAAGAAAATCTCAGCTAATAAAGTAATTAAAACCAGAAGCTAAATTTTTAATGGGGGACACATTAACAGGTACTGTGTGGTTGTACTGGTGGACACCCGCCTGAAAAACTGTCAGGCATATCATAAAAAACAGTCAGCAATAAAGCCACTAATTTTCACTAACCCTCTAATAACTGAGAAATTTGTTTTTGAGCCTGGATATCTAAGGCTTGGTCAACACTTAAAGTTATATGAACATAGCTATGTTGGTCAGGAGTGTGAAAAAGTCAAAAACCTCCAGTGTAGATGCAGGTATGCCAGTGAAGAATGCTTCTGTCAACATAGCTAATGACAGTCGACATTTCGAACTAAGATACGCAACTTCAGCTACGGTATTTGCGAAGCTGAAGTGGAAGTATCTTAGTTTGACTTACCTGGCCGTCCTCACCGTGGCGGCTCCCTTGTCGACTCCGCTTACTCCTCTTGCAGAGGTGAAGTTACGGAGTCAATGGGGCACGTTTGGGGATCAATTTATCATGTCTAGACAAGATGCGCTAAATCGATCCCCGACATCAAACACTACCCACCGATCCGGCGAGTAGTATAGACATACCCATTGTCAGTGTATACCCTGCCTGTGCTAGGGGGCTATGCTCCCATAGCCTCCATTGCATAATGGACCACCTGTCTCACAGTATTCAATAACAACTGTGCACTACTTCAGAAGCATTCTCCGCAACATTCTGTTGTATATTCTCCATGGAGGGTCCTTGAAACTAGTACATGCTTCCCTATTGACTTGCAGGGTATATTTACAGATATTTGTTTACCCAGGGGACTGCCTGGGGACTAGGATAAGTGGATTGGAGTTTTCGGGTCCTTGTTGCTGGGGAATTTTTTCTCTTAATTATATAAGTAACATTAACAAACTCAATGCAGATTTAATAATGCATACACTCTGAGAATGATAGGTGCATGTTACAAATCAAGAATAAATTTGTATATGTGGACCATTTATTTTAAGTGAAGAAGTTCTACAAAACAGTATTTTATTGTCTCTTCAAAATGTGGAGAGGATAATGATCAAAATATACACGCTGATGATACAGAATATATGCAAGATTAAATCTGGCAAATCAGTCAAGAAACAAGACACTAAATAACCAGAACGAAACCATGGTTAAAGAAAATCTATCTAAGATGAAAGAACCCAAATGACTTATAGACTTATACAACGTGGAACTTCTCTCAGTAGTTGAAAGAAAGTCATTTGGACAGATGTATTGAAGATTTTAAGATGCCTTAAAATGCAAGAATTACAGAGGTAGCTGTATTAGTCTGGATCTGCAGAAGTGACAGAGTCCTGTTGCACCTTAAAGACTAACAAAAGTATTGAAGCATAAGCTTTTGTAGGCTAATATCCATGCATCCGATGAAGTGGGTAGTATCCCATGAAAGCTTATGCTTCAATACTTTTGTTAATCTTTAAGGTGCCACAGGACTCTTGGTCGCTTCTAAAGGTGCAAGGAGGCACTTCTGAAAATTGCCTAAATAGCTTCAAAAATCTGGCCTTTAGCTTAGAGACATACATTAATTTAAGAATTACATTAAGACATGGCAGTTTGTCAACTTATAGTGCTCTTTAACACCAATTAACAGTGTTACATTGACAATACTGAGTACCATAATTAGCATGGAAATGTTTAAAGGTGATAGATGATGCGTTACATAGTCAAACAGCACCCAGAACCCAGCATTAACTGATAATCCTCACCTCTTTTGGGAGCAAGGAAATAAAGTCTCGTTGAAACTGCGGCTCTATGACTTGCATCATATGTTTCACTTGTGTTGGTTCACAACTATCAATGAGTTCATCTAAAGCAAGTAACTTCTCTGGTCCACTCCAGCTCTATGAGAGAGAAAGGTATGTTCAATGTTTGTACTGTTGTAGTATACAATATTTATAAAGCTACTTTGCAAAAAAGTGAATTTCCAGGATACCCAGTGTGTTTAGGCTTCCTATGGGTAACTAAGTACTTGACCCATACAAAATAATTTATTAGGGCTTTTGTGATAATCATTTGAAATTAAGCAAAATAAAATTGATGGAAAACGTTTAGAACCCAAACTCAAATGCCAGGAGAGAAGTGTATCGTATTGATGAGTATGAGCTATAAAATAAAAATACAACACGAATAGTTAAAAATTGTACATTCTTTTAAAACCAATTTAAAATGTGTTGAGAGCAAAGTGATTAGTGGAAGAGTACTCACTCCAATGAGTATTCAACTGAAATGTTCAATTTCAGCCATCAAAATTTCACTGGTTCATTAAAAACTTTAAGTAGGGTGTGGGAGAGAGAACCAAACCAAAAAACACTAAGTGGCAACTTTTTCTAAACTACATTGCTTTGTTTATTGCTCAAAGGTTGTTACTGCTATATGTTCATCTGCCACAATGTTGTATTTCAGAATCCTGGCTATAAACCAACATTTTATTTTGTAAACACCAATTTACTAAGTAAACAGGGAATTTTTACTGGTAATTTTCTTACTTCACATTCTTACTAACGGGCATCATAAAATTTGATGACTTTAAATAGGCACTCATCTGAGAGTACAGCAGATTAGCAGCAGCATTTGCAGAAAAATTAATAACTGAATATATGGCATATCTGACAAGCATATCTTTCTCAAACTCATCTGTGCTCAACAGATTTTGATTTGTTATGCAAAAACAATTTCAAGATAAAAAACAATAGAAAGAGAAAGATTTAGCAATCAAATTAGAGCATGAACAAAGTGTAAGAGAGGACAGAAAATTAAACGGCAACAGTGTTTTCTAAGTAGATTCATATTCATATTTTTGAACATATGGGTTCTTCTAGAATGGTATATGCAAGTAAATTAACACATTACATTCTTTGGATTTGAAATTAGGGTATATGATTGCTGACCATGTACTGCAAAGCCTAGACATAGTAAGGCAAGTTAAGGATAGAGTAGAAGTCAGAAAGATGAAGTATGAGCAGAACAGTAATTTACTCCTCTCTATGATATAAAAATTTATCTTTGTAGTTTTAAGAAGAGTTTTTAATTAATTCATTAGAAATATTAGAAAAATTAGCTCCTGACTATACACTTTTTTTGGAAGACATTGGCAATGTTTGAGGACTGGGATGCAATGTTGGAGGAGCCTGAAGCCTGAACCATAGCTTCCCCTGCTGATAGAAGGATGTCTGCGATTTAAAAATTTTCAAATACATATTTTTTGAAAAATGTGATCTCAGTGGAAGTTTCAAAGACGCTCCTATCAACAGCTTTTAGAGCTTAACAATAGGACTCTTTCAGTGAGAACTATTTCAATTGAAAACGATCAATCATTGAAACAAACCATAGATATCAAAACTCAATCATACAAACAATAAACTATACTTCTGAAAATCCTTTTAAGTAAACTAGTTAGTGTTCATACACAGCAGCTACTAATCTCCTCAGCTGTTTTAAAACTGTTTTGTTTTTTATTCCAAGGCACTAGTTGACACTAATTAGAAACGTTTGTAACATTTAATCTGATCAAACTACTTTTGAATTATAACCACAGCATTTGTATTAGTCTCTCATAACTTTCAAACTCATTCTGAACCAATTTTGTTAGTAATTAATATAGTAAAAATAATTCAAAGAACTTGAATATAAACATTTTGTGCTGTGGCAGATGTTTGCTATAGTTGTAAATCGATAAAAATTATTAATGGCCCTTAAATTCTGATGACACTATTGTACATCAATGTCAATAATCCTTACTCTTATCTTTACTGATAAAATACAATGTAGAACTAAACTGAGAGGTGCACACTGGCACACACACGCCCTCCCCACCTTCACAGGGGAAAACAGTCTTTAAGACAGTGAAATCTATTCTTTCAGCTTTGCAGGTTGGCTAAAGGCAACAAATTTAAGACCCTTCCAAACAATCAACTGCTAAAAGATGTTTACTCTAGGGAGCTCTCCCGATTATTTTTTAAAACATGAAAGACCAAAGTGGTAACAGTCAATACGAGATCTCTGAGGAAAAATATGTGCTGTAGAAAATTTTGTTAAGAGTGAGTAGTCTTGCCAGATAAATACAACTATATATGTTAATGGAGGAATGACAATTATCTTCATTAGATTAGCATTTTGTGATCTATAGATTGATCTGTTAGCACACAGCACATTCAGCAGAGGCAGAGAGGGGAAGGAGTAAGTGTGTGTTTTGTATTAACAATAACAGTGAACATGTTTGTAAACTAAAAAAAAGCAAAGAGGTGCTAAGCAATGATGCAAAATTTCTAATATGTTTGTTCCTGAGCAACTCAAAACATTTTAGATTTCTAAAAATGTACCAGGCAAAAAAGCTCCATTAACCCTCCTCCACATTCATGGGAATATTGTACCCCGTAATCGTATATGTTGTGATAACAATGAACCAGTGGCTCTCCAACTATGCACTTTTAGGACGGTTACCTAGGCACATGTACACAATTAAGCTAAATTTTTAAAAAATGTAATTTAGCATGAAAAATATTTTTTCTATATCAAAACAGTATGGGGGGGTACAAATGTAGTCCAAACATATTGCACTATCCTTATCTTATGGGGGGGGGGGGGATATTGGTGCTGCTAGTGAAGGCAGGGGAGTGAAATCAATGACCTTTCAAGGTCCATCCAGTTCTATGAGATAGGTATATCTCCATATATATATTTAGTAGCTCTATGTACACATTTGCTTTTAGTGAGAATATCTTGTACTAGAATAGTTAGCATATGCTAATTGGATGATGGATTGCAGTGACAAGGGTTGCTGCATACAGTTACCCTACAGTAGAAAGTACTCCAGGGAGGTTGGTCCCTTCAAATCTGGGCTTGTTTGGTATCCGCAACACAGTGGACTGATGGTGGCTCTCTGCTTACCACTTTTGAGGGGATTATCTGCCTAGGTATTGTGCTCGAAACACTACAGACTAAGGACGAAATGCAGAGATGAAATTTCTTGATACTTTAAATGACTGCTTCTTGGAGCAGCTGGTACAGGAAACCACAAGGGGAGAGGCAACTCTAGATTTAGTCCTGAGTGGAGCGCAGGATCTGGTTCAAGAGGTAACTATAAAAGGACCGCTGGGAAATAGTGACCATAATATAATAACATTTAACATTCCTATGGTGGGAATAACACCTCAGAAGCCCAACACGGGGGCATTTGATTTCAAAAAGGGGAACTATGCAAGAATGAGGGGGTTAGTTAAACAGAAATTAAAAGGTAAAGTGACTAAAGTGAAATCCCTGCAAGCTGCATGGACTCTCTTCAAAGATACCATAATAAAGGCCCAACTCAAATGTATACCCCAAATTAAAAAACAACGCCAGAAAACTAAAAGAGAGCCACCGTGGCTTAACAGCCAAGTAAAAGAAGCAGTGAGAGAGAAAAAGGCATCGTTTAAAAAGTGGAAGTCTAATCCCAGTGAGGTAAATAGAAAGGAGCATAAGCACTGCCAAATAAAGTGTAAGAATGTAATAAGAAAAGCTAAAATGGAGTTTGAAGAACAGCTAGCCAAAAACTCAAAAGGTAATAACAAAATGTTTTTTAAATATGTCAGAAGCAGGAAGCCTGCTAAACAACCAGTGGGGCCCCTGGATGACAGAGATACAAAAGGAGCACTTAAAGATGACAGAGTCATTGCAGAGAAACTAAATGAATTCTTTGCTTCAGTCTTCACGGCTGAGGACGTTAGGGAGATTCCTAAACCTGAGCTGTCTTTTGTAGGTGACGAATCTGAGGTATTGTCACAAATTGAAGTATCAGTAGAGGAGGTTCTGGAACTCATTGATAAACTTAACTGTAACAAGTCACCGGGACCAGATGGCATTCACCCAAGAGTTCTGAAAGAACTCAAATGTGAAATTGCGGCACTATTAACGAGGGTTTGTAACCTATCCTTTAAATCGGCTACTGTGCCCAATGACTGGAAGATAGCTAATGTAACGCCAATATTTAAAAAGGGCTCTAGAAGTGATCCTGGCAATTACAGACCAGTCAGTCTAACGTCCGTACCGGGAAAATTAGTTGAAACAATAGTAAAGAATAAAATTGTCAGACACATAGAAGAGCATAAATTGTTGGGCAAAAGTCAACATGGTTTCTGCAAAGGGAAATCGTGTCTTACTAATCTATTAGAGTTCTTTGAAGGGGTCAGCAAACATGTGGACAAGGGGGATCCGGTGGACATAGTGTACTTAGATTTCCAGAAAGCCTTTGACAAGGTCCCTCACCAAAGGCTCTTACGTAAATTAAGCTGCCATGGGATAAGAGGGAAGATCTTCTCATGGATTGAAAACTGGTTAAAAGACGGGGAACAAAGGGTAGGAATAAATGGAACTTTTTCAGAATGGAGAGGGGTAACTAGTGGTGTTCCCCAAGGGTCAGTCCTGGGACCGATCCTATTCAACTTATTTATAAATGATTTGGAGGAAGGGGTAAACAGTGATGTGGCAAAGTTTGCAGATGATACTAAACTGCTCAAAGTAGTAAGGACCAAAGCAGACTGTGAAGAACTTCAAAAAGATCTCACTAAACTAAGTGATTGGGCAACAAAATGGCAAATGAAATTTAATGTGGATAAATGTAAAGTAATGCACATTGGAAAAAATAACCCCAACTATACATACAATATGATGGGGGCTAATTTAGCTACAACCAATCAGGAAAAAGACCTGGGAGTCATTGTGGATAGTTCTCTGAAGGCATCCACGCAGTGTGCAGCGGCAGTCAAAAAAGCAAACAGGATGTTAGGAATCATTAAAAAAGGGATAGAGAATAAGTTGGAGAATATCTTATTGCCCTTATACAAATCCATGGTGCGCCCACATCTTGAATACTGCGTACAAATGTGGTCTCCTCATCTCAAAAAGGATATACTGGCACTAGAAAAGGTTCAGAGAAGGGCAACTAAAATGATTAGGGGTTTGGAACGGGTCCCATATGAAGAGAGATTAAAGAGGCTAGGACTTTAGCTTGGAAAAGAGGAGACTAAGGGGGGATATGATAGAGGTATATAAAATTATGAGTGGTGTGGAGGAAGTAAATAAGGAAAAGTTATTTACTTGTTCCCAAAATAGAAGAACTAGGGGCCACTCAATGAAATTGGCATGCAGCAGGTTTAAAACAAATAAAAGGAAGTTCTTCTTCACACAGCGCACAGTCAACCTGTGGAACTCCTTACCTGAGGAGGCTGTGAAGGCTAGGACTATAACAGGGTTTAAAAGAGAGCTGGATAAATTCATGGAGGCTAAGTCCATAAATGGCTATTAGCCGGGATGGGTAATGAATGGTGTCCCTAGCCTCTGTCTGTCAGAGGGGGGTGATGGATGGCAGGAGAGAGATCGCTCGATCATACCTGTTAGGTTCACTCACTCCGGGGCACCTGGCATTGGCCACTGTCGGTAGACAGGATGCTGGGCTAGATGGACCCTTGGTCTGACCCAGTATGGCCGTTCTTATGTTCTTATGAGATTCTTTAGGGCATTTTCTGTATTCCACAATTCAAGAAGGTGAACAAACAGGCATGATATTCTGCTTCTGGTCTTAGAAAAGTGATTTGAAACTCTGAAAGTAAGTTGTTTTGTTATGATAACTTATTAAATGACAGTGATGTTGTGCAAGATCATGTCAAGCGTAGCTCTAAAAAGGAAGACTACATTTTCATTGATTGTTCATCAGGTTCATTTTCAGATGAAGAGGCGCTCATGTTCAGCCCTGGTATAAAACTGGAAGAAACATAGTTGGGGATAACTTCATCAGTGTTCAACTTATTGAAGATCTATTTAATGAAAATGTGACCTGTGTTGGAACAAGCCAGAGGTACCGAGATGCATTCATGCTGGAGCAGAGAAAAACTGCCATCAGTGCCAAACTGTTTGTCAGTTTGCTGGGCCACTTACCCTGCCTTCCTATGCTCCAAAGAAGGGTAAGTTGGTAATAACACTATTGACAGTGCATCATGACAAGGTTCTAGGGGGACACAAAAAGAAACCCCACGTAATTCTCCATTATGATGCTAAAAGTGCTATCAACAACATGGACCATCTTGCAAGAATGTACTCTGTGGGTGCAAAATAAAAAGGCCATGGCATCCCAGGTTCTTTATCTGAGTCAGCAGTGATCCTGCTTGGCACCACACTCAATCAAAACAAGGCATTTATTCCTTGTCAATCTAGAAGAATGTCTTGAAGATGCACATATAAAGAGAAGAATCCTTGATAGCCATCATTTCACCACACCCGCCAAAACAGCACTCTCATCCCTTGGCTACTATTAAAAACCAGATACCATGAGATCTCCCTGTAGACTTGGCAGTGGATGCTGCCACATTTGCTTAAGGTCATTTGACCACAAGAGCTGCAATGTGGAGAATGCAGTGAATTTGTGTGCGCTGACCATGCCACATCAATGCTGGTGTGTGAAAATTGCATGCAGGCTCACACTGAATAAAACTCCAGCTAGTTTTTTCAATTTGCTAGTTAAATGAGGAGGTTTCAAAACTTTGTCAATGTTAGACAAATGTCCCCTTACCACAATATTACCAATACTATATAAATGGGAAAAGTTTAGGGAGAAAGTAAAGAAGGGATTAATATTTGATGTAATTCTGCCTCCAGAGGAATTTGACAGGAAGTGGATTTTTGGTTTCATGAGGAATTTCAATTTCAAAATTTTTAAGACAGAATTAAAACATTTTTAGGTTGCCAAAATGATATATGATATGAAATGGAATATCTAAAGATTCTGTTTAAAAAAATCTGAATGTTGAATAAACTGGATATTTCAACTTTATTGAAATGTTTCTTTTCAACTTTTCTTTCAAAACAAATGCTTGTTGAAGTTGACACATTAATCAAAGGCAAAACATTTTGCAGAAATCAGTATTTCCTGATGGAAAAAGGATTCCAATAGAAAATTTCCAATCAGCTCTACTCTCTGTCTCCCCAACTGATTATGTCTTATCTGTTTGTGTCCTTTAAATTATAAAGTTCTTGGGGCAGAGACTGTATTTTAGTTGTCATGCTCAAAGCACTGAGCTCTGGTCAAATAGTAAATGAAAAGATGTCATAGAACATTTTAGTGTTCTTAAAAGACTCAGATGTTAGTCTGGAAATTCTTCAAATAACTATAACTCTACTTCAGTACCACCACACTATCCTCAGAACAGGTGTAGTAGACCAGGATACAAATCCTCAAACAATGCACATCTCAACTGAAGCAGTGACTCTAGAAATTGTAAAGTGATTTTATCAAACTATTTCAATCAAGTTCATAGAGGTTTTATGCTACTATAGCATTTAAAGTAAAATGTACACTAATTACAGGACATCATTTGCGTCTTATTTTGAACCATTCAGAGTGGATGGAAAAGAAAATCTCTGTTAATCAGAAATGATGGATTCTAGACAAGGGTTTGAGACAAATCCCCCTAATTATACAGAATTATGTTGTACTGAAACTGATCATTGATATCTGAAGCTATCAACTTCTTAATGGCTGAATTAAAATGTATGTAGTTGATACACCTGTGGAAGACAAATCAAATCACACTTATGTAGCAGAAATATACATTCAAAACCAAAAAGTGGATTTAAGATGTTTCCAGCTCATGCTATGAACTTCTTGAAGTTCTTGCTATCAGAAGTCCTTCATCAAAATGTCTGCATCTTACACACTAGGCAGACAAGAATAATGGATAGCAGCTTGGCAGGAGATGGACAGGCTTGATTTTCAAGCTAGATTTTCAAGATGCCAGAACTGTGTATTTCCAATCCTTTGTAAAATTTATTTCAAAAAGTAATCTTATTTTGACTTTCAGGCAAATCTTACAAACTTTTGAGAAAACTGCCAAGTTTTCTTAGTTTTTTTCTCCCACAACTAAAACATTTACAACTGTACCTTTAGTTTAACAAAAACTTGGTTTGGTTTTGTTCTTTATTTTTGGTCTGGAAGTTCAATTTTAAAATTGATTGCAAACACACTGTCAGTATAGATGGATTTATAGACAAATAGGATAGTGTTACTTAATGGACTTAATAGCCATGCTATACTAATAAGGGAGAAAGCACGCCCATTTTGATTGCCAGACAGAAAAAAAGAATCAGAATGCAAGAGTGACACTATCAGTGCATGCTCAGAAATGGCCCCATCCTAAGTAATTTTTAACTATACTTTGTGCAAGTTTTTATTTTCCTACTGAGGAATGAAGGTAATAAAGATAAGTACCCTAAGAGGAGTCAAGGAGACATGACTTTAAACCTGAAGTTCAAAAAGTTTCAAAAGTTAGGCTTCAAAATAGCTGGCTTGATTTTCAGATGTACTGAACACCTATTGCTCAAACTGAAGTAAGTAATCAATGGGAACTTCTGCATAGTAAGCACTTTTGAAAATCAGGTCACTTATTTAGGAGCCTAAATCATGATTTAGAAACCTAACTTCAGGCTCTTCTTGAAATCATGACCTAAAACATTAGTTTAAATGTCTAATTAAATGTTTATCAAAAGAAAATTTATTTGTTACTAAAACAGTTTTTCTGTAGGCTAATGCATGTATCTAACAAATGTCATTTATAACAATCTGCAACCATAAAGGGGCCTCATTTTGCAGTCCTGACCTGCAGAATTCCCATTGACTAACAGCCTCTTCCTTTCCCATCTCTTTCTATGCTCCCAGAAAATTTTCAGCCTCTCACTTCACATACTTGGTTTTTCAGGGATTATACATTCTAATCCTTTAGTATGAGACAATATATTAATGTATTGTTTAAGAAAAGTTTTGTAAATGAGTTCCAATAGTTCATAGATTAGGGACCCAATCGTATAAATTATTTACGTTAATCTTTCTATCTATCCAATGGGACTCAATGCTCAGTCTAGAAGATACCATCAGAGATGCTTAGTTTTCCAGTTCTCAAACTGTGGATTTGTGTCTCCAGAGATGACATGCTTGTTAACAGCAAAAATGTTTTTAAGTAAATAAATATATAGAGCTGAGAAACAACAGACCTCAACCCTATTATCCCTCTGCAAATTTGTGTAGACCGAATCAATCCCTTACCTCTCTCTAAAAGTACAAAGTTTCAAAAAGTTCAGTGAATAGAAAATTGTTGTTAGAATAGCTGTGGAGATGAGAAGAAATTATTTTGTTTGCTGTTGAAGAAAAAAAAATCCAGAATACATAATGTTGTTGTTTTAGTTAAAGAAAACAATTTAAATGTCTGTCTGGTGATGTTCTCCTCCTAATACAGCCTGGCAAGAAAATCCTCCAAATATTAATGATTAACCTGTTGAATGGAGATCGTTCACCTCCCAATGACTTCATAAATATCTGCTTTAATTACCTTTGGTAAATGAAATAACCAAACGATCATTCATTTTCTGATATACCTGTACAACTAATCTGAAATGTTTTCAAAATAAATCACTTTAAAATGTGTGTACCTTCTAAAAATGAAACCTACATCTATCTCTGAACTATGAAGAATATGTATTAAGGTTATAACAACCAACAAGAATGCACTTATATGTAGAAATCCCTGATTAAATCCTGACCAGTGATTTAAATCAATTTGAGTTAAATCAAATCCACTCTGCTGTTTTTTTGTATATAGTTATAGACTATGTGAAAAAGTAAACCAAGTACTTAAAATGATCAATAAAATACCTTTGTTGTGAAACAAACTAACTTTTGATAACAGAAGGGCTTTCAACTGATTAATATTCAGGAGCTGTGTTGAAGTATATGCTATGTCTAGAAAGAAGCACATAAACCAAGTACCATTAAAATCTTATTCTTCTGGATAAAAAACATCTTTCTAGGGGGAAAAAAAAATCACAAAAGCATACCTTTAACAACTGAATTTGAATTTGACTTCCACTGCTTGCATCTGACGAAGTGGGTATTAGCCCACGAAAACTTATGCTTCAAAACTTTATAGTTAGTCTTTAAGGTGTCACAGGACTCTTTGTTACCTCTGAATTTGAATACTTATTGCTGCAAATCAGGTAGTTTTCTCCACTTCAAAGTATGAGTTTTATGAATAGATTACATATTTATAATTTATGAAGGAAGAGGTTTTTACTTTTTTCAAGGGCAAGAATTTGCAGAAGATTAGTTACATAATGAAATTATTATCTAATGATGTACGTTGAGCACAAAGTTATAAAAAATGGTTTCTGCCTAAAACAGTGTGTCAGTAAGTTTATACTGAACCTGAAAAAGTGATTGCTGATAATAATGGAATGAATTTTTATTGTTTCATTGTTCCAGCTCTTCTTTTTAAATTGTTACAGAAGTAATGTTCAGAAACAAAAAAATATTGCTTTACTGTTAATCAGTGGGTAGTTTTTTTCCACATTTTTAAACACACAACAATAGGCATCTATGTGGGAGATATTCTACTTCCGTTGCATTAATTGCTATTGGTGCATACCATTTTATTTTACAGATTCTTTATCAGTGTTGCTTTAAATCTAGACATTGATGACCAGACTATTTGAAGGGAGAAAAAAGATCTCTCTTTGCTCTTCTTTTCAACTGTACAAGCCAAGAATGTGATTAAAACACACAATGGTAAGAATGCACATTGAGTTTCCTTTTCAGCAGACATATATTTTGTCAAATAACTAAGTTTTTTAAGTATTATAAACTAGATTTCCCATTATTTCACTTAAATTATCAGATTTCTGATAAATTTAGCATCATAATCACTCAGAGACAAACCATGCACTAATGCTTACAGGCCTCAAAATAAATATGTCTTCTGTTAAATTAAGGCCACAATGGCAGCAGTGTCAATATGCTGGATAGAGAGCAAAAAATTTCAAAGTACTTAACAGTAGAGTTTATTTTAGTAGCAAACCCAAGAAAGCAAATTTTTTGTGATTTTATACAGTAACTAGCTGGAATGGAAAACTGTATTTCCTTTAAAGTTGGTGCTCATTTATTTTGTCAAGACTACATGGAATCAATGGGGATACATTAAGGTGGATATTTTTTCTTAAATCATGAAGGTGAACCATTCCAGATGGTTATTTAGTCTCACACACTAGTTGCTGGTTACCTGAAACATTTTCAGCCATTCCTGAAGTCCTGTAGGTGGCTGGACAGATGTAATCCGGCGCCGCTGTTGTCCTTGGCCATTGGCTGCTCTCAGGTCCCCAAAAGTAGTAGGTGTTGCTGAACATGGCACAAGCCCAGTAGTGCTATGATACAAATAAGTGAAAGTCACAGAAATTATTGCACTATGAAAAATAAAATATCTGTAATACTTAAAATACTTTAGTACAACAGTAACAAATCAGAATATAAAATACTGTTTTGATTTTTATGTGAGAGTACCCAGGCAATAACAGTTTGAAAAGTCTCTTTTGTCATTCAAGGAGTCAGTTTCCTCACTCTCATCAATACAGCTGCTTCTATCATTCTAGAGTTTATCTTCCTGCCAGGAAAAAAAAATGGGTAGCATCCATTAAAGGCCAAATGAATACCACTCTATCAACTGTCCAGCAGGGAGTGCTTATGTAAGAGATGCAGTAAGAATATATCCTTTCACTCCAGGAAGACCAAGTGTGTCACGTTTTGTGTGCCTGGTCTCCGGTGATGTGGAAAGCAGGAGTTCACAGTCTCAACTCTAATGGTAAAACATGTTGCTGCCTCATTGCCAAACAAAATAATCCATTATCTAAATCCTTGATATATTTTGTTAGCAAGAGGCTATTAATATTTTATAATGATAACAGACTAGTTTAACTTTAATATATTTTACTGTATTTTAAACATTTGCATATTGATGGATTAATACCAACCTCACAATTATCTTTTTTTGCGGGGGAGATGGGAGGACTGTGAGGCAGTAGTTTTGCCCCATCTACACACAATTTTCTCACTCACATACTTAAAAGATTAGACACAGGAATATATGTTTCTGCCTGAGGTGTCTTCTCCCCCCTCCCTGAACTCCATCCCATGTGCCTGGTCTAAACTCCTAGAGAAGGCTACCACAGTAATGTTGTCCAGCCTTCAATTCTCTCTCACCTTACATCATGTAAAACACTTCATTTATAAGATATCTGACTGATATAGTCCCTACTTAAGTATCTTGGATCACCTATTTAAAACATAGTCACATCTATATAAACTGTTGCAGAAAATGCAGACTTTAAATACACTGGAGATTGCTAAACATTTTGATTTAATATATTTAATATTTTGCAGTAAATCTAGTCATTTAGCTGATTTGCTCTTCAGGATTTCACTGGACAGAACATTGCTGTAAACTGATGCAATGTAGATTTATTTGTAACTAACATTTTAACGCTAATTTTGTTTTCTTTTTTTCCCAGTGCGTACCAAAAAGTTTCATGAACTGATGATGATTAAAGACTGAGAAGAACAGGTTTATTTCTTTACTTAACATTTCATTTAGAACTTACTACTGTAAACAAAAGCTAATACAGAGCGCTTTGTTTCACAGAATCTAATGCAAATAACCCAGTGGGTTTTTTTAAGGGTGCAAACAAATCCCAGGTTTATCAGACCTGTGAGTCTTTCCTTCTAACAACAAGGAGAACACATAGAAACACTGAGATGCAAGAAGAATTAAATCATTTTACCTAAACAATATTCAATATAATATGATCAAATGACTCAAAAGATCAAGTCATAAGATTGTCCTTTATTATTTATGAAAAGAGGTTTTTCCTGTGTATAAACTCAACTTTCTGAATTTCAATGGAAAGGAGACTTAAAAAAGTTATGCTTTTAAGTTAATCCTTGATACTTTTAAAATCAATGATATTTCTAATTCTATTCACCCCTTTGCAGAGGGCCAACAAAAAGCCAATCCAACATTTCAGTTCCAAAATAAGACATAAGATTAATTCACAGTGTGGGATTTAACTGGTGCATAGGCCTTGTACTGGTCCTATGCAAAGGGCTGAATTCTACCCTTGGTGTGGGTGAACAAGCAAAGGCTATTTGTGTTTCCGAGACACACTATTTTCACGCCTTCTCAACTATCATCATGAGGACTGAATATGGTAGATTTTTCTGTTTTTTTTAATCTACAGATTAAAAAAAATCTACTGAGGCTAGCTTTTGAATGTTGGTGATAAAATGGGCTAGAAAATTAGAAACTTGTTAGAACATGAAATATAAATACTGCATTTATGCTATGGGTATAAAAGTACATATTTTAAGTAAATAAAATGTTTGGTGGCTATTTATTTTAATGTAGGGGAAGTTATACCTTTATTTAAATGTCTTTCACTGCTACATTGGACTTTTTGGTCAAAACTGCAATAATCCACAACAGAAACTAAATCCAAAATATTTTTCATTTGAAATCATATTAAACATGATCTTGGCTCATACTTCATTCTTTCTTGTGTTTAGAACTTTCTGAATGTTATTTTTAATTTATTAAAACATAGTAACATGTTCTAGGAAGCTGGATAAGTAACAACAATTCATCTGAAAACAAGTACATATATTTTGACAAACAGTATACTTTACTGAATTGTCTTTTTTTGTGGACACCAAGAACTGTATTTTTGTGAGAAACTGTTACATAAAGAGGCAGGATTTTGGCAGAAGGAGTTCAGAAAATGGAGAACAATTGAAAATAATATACCAACTAGAGAGATCTGGAAGTCAGAATGGTTATATTTGCTCACTAACAAGATATAGTTTGTTGTTCTTTAATGTTGCCATTTACAAAATCAAAGACCAAACACAGAACATATTTTCCACATTTTCTGGACTTTTCATTTGGGCAATAACCCTCATAAAAGGAGAGACGTATAAAACATAATTTAAACTTTCAAGATACATCAACAGTGTATCAAGAACTGACTTCTTAAGCCAATTTTAAGTGGAAAGTAGCAGTTAAAGTTTTACATTGATGCAAATTCCAAAATGATGGAATGCAGCAGGACGAACATCAGAGAACAATTATATCTAGTTGTTACAGCAACTACAGTAAGTACTGAGCATACTGTAATGTATGCATATAGAACATATGAGATCTTATCTTTAGCAAATAAAATATACTTGCTAATTCAGAAATTGCCCTATTCTGCTCCCTTACGCATGTTGACTGTTATTTTACGTTGCAAGGAGTCTCATTGAAATAAATGGAACTACTTGTGCACTAACATATTAATCACCATGAGTAAAGGAGAAGAACGGGGACTCAAAAATACCATACTGTAGGTAGCAAGTATTTTTGTAATTTGTATAGGATCATATGTTCAGTTCTGCTTGCATAATTTTCCACTCAAGTATGTCAGTTGCCTTCATAAATTGATACATTTGATCATATTTCGTAAAAGCCTTTCTTTTTAGAAGTTCTTACCATTAAGTCCCTTTTAAAACTGTATCGATTTCATACTTTATTCTGAGGGGTGCTTCTGCCTTTCAGAGATGGGCAATATATTAGAAATTTAAAGCAAACCTCAAAAGAAGAAATACAACTTTGTCTACTCTATTAAAACTCAACTTCAGTTTCCATAATTTTAACCAACTGAACTACATGCTAATAGGGATAATACCACCAGTTCTCTTCATTGAGTTAACATTTAAGATGAACTAGGATTCAGGTTGAGCAGCTGGAAAGACAGGATGTACACATAAGAATCATGACCAGGTCATCTGTTGTTAAATTTAATTACCTCGTGTATTCTGAGACTTTGCAGGGTTTCTTTCCCAGAGAGAAAGAACGGACCTCGGAGCCATGGTCCAACTTTCTCTTCATCTGCAAGGTGGGGAGGGGAAAAAAAACCCCAAAGATTTAGTTGCATGACCAGCATAAATCTGTAATTTCTAAAATGAACACATTTTTCCTTTTATTTTAATTCTGAATTTTCAAAAGAAACCTCCATCAATAAAATAATTTAAAATAATGTTCTAGTTTACAACTAGAAGTAACAAATGTGAAATCATTTTGATTAATAAATATCTATTTTATGACTAAAGTGCTATAACATTACTACTTTGGAGACTAAAGATACTTTAAAACTTACTTTTTATTTGGCTAAAACTACCTAAAGGTTTATTTTAAAAAATGATCTTTGTGAAATCTCTGGAAAGGATTCCACCCCTGTTATTTCAGTTTCATAGCTATTATAACTGTAAAGTCTGAAAATGAGAAGTAGGTTACATTTTGGATAGTCTCTGTGCACTGTAGACCAAATGTATATTTTAGGCATTAAGACAAAATAAATTTGAATACTAAAAAAATGACAACATTTTAAATTGAATATTTCAAACATTTATGATATGACATGGACTTAAACAAAGTGACTTAAAGAGGACATTGACATTTTTACAAAAGGGGTAGAATGAAAAAGAATAAATCTAGTCTGGAATGTCACCCACAATTAGATATGATCAAAAAAACAAATAATGGGCAAGGCAGCCGTTAAAAGGAGAAACAAGTCTGCAAAAATTACCAAAGAGATGGAAACCAGCGAAAGGCATGTTCATCCAACCAGCCAAATAAGGATTACTTGCTGCATATGCTGGTAATCTTCAACCACAGATTTTTGGACTCAACTAAGAAGTCATTTTATGCCAAATAAAGATTTGTTTTTATGGTAAGGAAAATATTTTAGCCATTATTAGAGCAACAACAGCTATTGGCTGCAGAATGTATAAACTACCTGTGCATCAATTTAGACCTTAAATATCTGTGAGGATTTTTAGCTTCTCTAATTTAATCTGTTTAAAGAAATGGTTTTAAGTTGATATCTTAGATATTAAATGCTAAGTGGTTCTCTGTTTTTTAAAATGTTGCAGATGTTATAATTTCATCTTTATGATTGGAATCAACCATTTATTGTACCAGTATTCGTTCCTAAAATGAATTGGATTCTCTAGAGCTGTAAAAAATGTTTGCATTAGAAACATTTTCCTTTAAAATACTCAGACATTTATATGTTACTTAAACATTCAATAAAGCTTTTGTATTTTGTTCCATTAGTAATTAAGAGAAAAGACTACTAAGCTTATACATACTCATTAAAAAAGAAAAACAGCTTGCTTTATAGCTAAACCTTGATTTCTTGCCCATGCCTCACATGGTACACAATAACCATCTCACCATAAAAACACTAAAGAGAACACACACAAAAACCCTGCATAACAAATCCCAAATGCAAGAACCAACCCTACCCACCCACCTCCACTGCCCCCCAAATGGTTCTAAACAACACTGAGAATAATGGAGACCATCTTTTATCATTGTACAGGAGCAAGACAGCAAACCAAACGAGATTTATACCTCCAGTGTTTTAGTACAATACCATACTAGAGAAATCTTATAGTAGGAATCTTAAGGGAGTATTTTCATGTTATAGGAAGTTTTTAATCTCAGTTAAAAATTAAACTGATTTTCCTGAGAGTATATCTTCACACCAATGTTTATACTTATCTTCTAATTCCCTCTCTCAAAAGAAAATATTTACTTTTTCAAAAGCAAAAATTGTTAGGTATGAGAAATATAATGCCGGCAACAGTATAAGCAGATATAGTCATTTATTCTTCTAAAGAGCATAGAAAATACTCAAATCAACATGCAGTCCTATATTTACCTAATATTGACATCTCCAATTTCCTGTTTTCTCAATTATTTCAGGAAACTTTTTCATCTGTTCTTATCTTAGTGACATATATATGCTTTCAGCACTTTACAGAATACCAAGTAAATTCATTGACACAATTGCATTTACTATACTAAGATAAAACTTTGCTTCCAGAAGACTGCTGTAGTGATAAAATTTAGATTTCAAGACAATTTTTGTGTGACTGAAAACTTATATCAGAAATACTCAAGAATAACTTGTGAAATAATTCTCTGTGATTATAAGTACGAAGTCCTTTAGACAGTGTTGATTTACTGGAATAACTGATCTAGCAGTCAAAATATCAAACTGTATTCTGCATCATTACCAGAAATACAGAGTGGTATCAAAGTCTTCCATAGCACACCGCGTTACATATAAATATCAACATCATTACTTGCACCTTTTTGTACATTCACAACAAAATTAAACTAAAATAAGCCTGAAAGATATGGTAAGGTACAGAAAGAAGATTTACTAAAGAACAGTTATGCATAAAGTGCTTTCAAGTTACTGTTTAGATGAGCTGCATTTTGAAAGTCAAGCAGTGTATTTGAAGGTAAATTCTCAGATCAACATATCACTTCTTATTCAGATTCCTAAAATATCTTTTCACATCTCATTTAGCCATTTCATTATTTGCCTTCATTCATCGTGTAGAACAGAATGCCAGGCATCCAGCCACCCACCAAAAAAAGAAGATACTGCAGCCATCTCTGATGCTACAGATTTTTTTCTTCCTTAACACAGACACACACACTCTCAAACAAGAAAAAACAGATTACTTACTTTGTAAAAAATCATTTTTAAAGTGCCATAGAAACCCATGTTTTCAGTATTTTTTCCCTTCAGTGATTCTGTGCCCCCGAGCGTCCGACTGCTTGGTAGTCTCTGACAATATAAACCTTTTTCAGGTAGGTATGTCACAGACTCTAATGTGGACATGCT
The DNA here is from genome assembly GCA_032164245.1 of Sternotherus odoratus. Classification (NCBI taxonomy): domain Eukaryota; kingdom Metazoa; phylum Chordata; order Testudines; family Kinosternidae; genus Sternotherus; species Sternotherus odoratus. Next base: position 48,649,537 of record JAVMKO010000004.1, read on the forward strand.
CGGGCACGTCAGAAAAGGAAGATTAGGCAGCAGAACCAGCAACAAAACTCCACTGTAAAGGCAAATGAAGCTCAGGATCAAACCGCTTCTCAGGACACATACATACATGCAGCTTGCCGGAGTACAACTTGAGGGAATAATGAGAGAAAGGGGGAAGATTATTGGAGGAGACTATGCCCTGTCAAAGCCTTGACTTAACAGATCCCTCCCTTAGCAGCAGAGGATCAGATTACATCTTCCCTCCTTCACGGAATGGTGCAGTCCAACCTTCAGCAATGCAGGCTGCACATCAATTATATGGTGCTCAGCTCCGGGGAGCCTGTAAGCACAGAGTACAGGAAGGACTTGAACAGGAAATTAAATAGCCCCCACACCAACATTCCCCTCCTCAAACTTGTCTTCATCTTTTCTTTGAAAAATAAAACAGATTTTTTAAAGTAGTCTTGGAGGCTGGTGGAATGTTATCAAACCATTTTTTTTATATTTGAAAGTGAAGCATGCTTCAGATTTTTCCAGCTCAAGCAAGCAAGCTCATTGCCACTTATTACAATTATAGTGTAGCCCGTGGCCAGTTAACTGGACTTTTACAGTAGTGTTTTCAGTGAACACAAATTAATACTTAAAGTGCAGTTAATTTTAAAATAATTTGAAATATTTGCCAAAAATATATTTGAAATATTCTGTTGGCTACACAATAAACTGGTTTGGTGAATTTAACACTTGCAACTTTTAAAATATAAAATTATGTAATACAGATTAAAATATTTATTACTGTAGTGGCTAATGTGTAAAATTCAAGAGTATGTCCAGGTTTTCTTTGGAAGGCAGTCCTCCCAGTGCACCTTTAATAGTCTGTACATCCTCTTCCCAGAAAATCTCCCTATTTTTAAAATTTGTTGAAGATTATATAAAATCCCCAAAACATTTAAAAGCTTCTAACATCTGCTTCTGGTGTTCGCACACAAATCGTTTGATGGTTTCTCTCTCACACTTAGAAAAATCTTACGGAAAGCTTTGAATACACTGTTACCTCGATATAACATGGTCCGATATAAGGCGAATTCTGATATAATGTGATAAAGGAGCGCTCCGGGGGACGTGGCTGCACACTCCGGTGGATCAGCGCGTCAGCCTGTCTGGCTTCCATATAATGCTGTATGATTTTTTGGCTCCCGGGGATAGCGTTATATCAAGGAAGCAGGGTATTTCATACACGGTTTTCCAAACAACATTTTTTGTTTTACAATTACCTAATACAACTATCCTAACAAAATTGATATAGCTGTTCAATAAAGTTTGGGAAGAAGAGATCCCACCTGACCAGTGGGAATATGGAATCATTATCAAAGGGTGATCTTACTGACTGTAACAACTTGAGAGGAGTTGGACTACTCTCTGTTCTAGGGAAACCCTTCTGTAGTATGACATTGCAAAGGATGAAAGAAGCAAACTTTTGAGAACAGGGTGGATTCGGGCCCAAGACATCCCATGTAGATCAAATATTTACACTAAAGGTCCAGCATAGAAAAATGTATAGAATGGCAAGCTCCCCTCTTCATCAATTATTTTTATTTTCAAATGGCATTTGACAGCTTGCACCTACATACATTATAGAATACTTTTCAATACTACAGAATCCCAGTTAAAATTGTCAATATCATCAAGGCCATGTACAGAGATGTTCTGTGAGGGTGAACAACTGGACAACAGAGCGGTTCAGTGTGGATGTTGGCATGGAGCAGGGCTGCATTTTATCTCCATTGTTGTTTGGCATTACTGTAGATCATTGGTTCTCAAAGTGGGGGTCGGGACCCCTCTGGGGTCACGAGCCAGTTCTGCGGGGGTCGCAAGTCCCTGCTGCCAACAGCCAGCCCCAAACAATGCCGTTGCTGCGGGCTGCTGGCATCCGGCCCCTGCTGCTGCAGGCAGCCTGTGCCCCTGCCACAGCAGGCTGCCGGCACCCCCATAAGGCCGGTCCCGGCTGCGGCTCCTGCTGCGGCGCGCTGCTGGTGGCTCTGCGAGCCCAGTCCAGGCCCTGGCTCCTGCTGCGGCGGGCTGCCAGCACTGCCATGTGCCCGACCTGGCCCCGGCCCCTGCAGAGGTGGGCTTCTGGCGCCCGCATGAGCCCAACCCCTGCCATGGTGGGCTGCCAGGACCTCTGTGGGGCTGCTGGAACCCCCCCTCACTGACCTCGGGGGGCTGCTGGAACCCCCCCTCAATCCTGACCTCTGCCCTGGGGGGCTGCTGGAACCCCCCCCCTCAGCCCCTGCCACAGTGGGCTGCAGGCACGCCTCCCGCCTGACCCCTAGGGGGGGTTCGCACTTAGAGGCCTGGTGTGGGAAAGGGGTCACCACTACAAAAAGTTTGAGAACCACTGCTGTAGATAATTAAGAAGTGTATTAGCAACACAAACACTGATATAGCAACTTTACTGATGATACTGTGCTCTCCAGAGATACCCCTGAAAAGGTCAGACAGATACACAACTTGGCAAAAATAGCAGGCCGAATGAGGCTGAAAATTACACTAGAACAAACATTACTGAAACCAGACATCAAGCAGTAACATCACATTAGAAGGCAAAAATATCAAGGAAGTAGAACAGTACATGTACCTGGGCAGCACCATATCAACCAAAGGAGACCTCAAGAGAAAGTGAGAGGTAGGATGGCAATCAAAGATATACAGAACTAGAACAAAACTGTGAATTTTCAATATAAACAATCTTAGGGCTAATATATGGCTGTAAGAGTTGGAGATCTTCTAAAACAGAAAACTAGATGCCTTCCAAAATAAGTGCCTATGAAAGATTCTGAACATTGACTGCAAAGACTTCAGCACGAACAAAGAGATCTGAAATACCACCAAACAGCTCTTTCCACCAGGATCAGGAGGAAGGTCTGGATTGTATCTGGGGTATGTACTCTGAATGCCAACATACAGATTCCCACATGAAACTGTCAAGTGAGAACCAACTGTTGTGAGGAAATGAGGGTATCCAAGAGAAATGTTAAGAACCACCATTACCAGGGAGGGCAGAATAGTCAATCTCAAGGAAGCAGCAGCAAATGACAGAGAAGAATGGAAGAGACTGGTTTCTGCCCTGTGCACCAACAATGGTGCAGGAAGGATGTACAAATATATATTTTTTCTGGTTTGTGAGAAATGTAGATTTCTATAACCATAAAGGAGAACCATATAATCAAAAGTTTATTAGATGCCTGTTAGCCAAAGTCCTCTACAGACATTTTGGGGTGCAGTGCAAAATCCCGTAGCAATTCCTAGATGAGAATCTTACTTCTCCCCAGGAGTACGATGACAACCCAAGGGATGTCACTGGGATTTTTATAAGAGAACTTTCCCTTGAACCTGCTTGGAATTTCCATTTTTTTCTATCAGTTAAAGTTAGAAGAGATCTGATAAACTGGGAGTCTTTCGCCCCCCTCCGGCCTTCCTACGCCTGGCTGAAAGAGATGAGGTAGCTTCGAGCTTCCTCCTCCTCCCATGAGAAGTATTGTTGTTCCCCCGCTATACAGAGGGTAAGAAAGTTGAGATGTCAGTCAGGGAGCAAAGCATCCTTTTAAGCCCTGCATGCCTGCTCCATGTACCACAGAAGTTCTGCCTCAGAAAAGACATGCAGTGCCAGAACAGCACCCTGGTACTGTCCATCTTCTATGTATGTATTTATATAGCCCCTAAACGGTAGTATCTAGGTGTCTCCAAAGTATTCACTGATTTATTCTTAACACCCATTAAGTGGAAAAACATTATACTCATTTTACAGATGGGAACTGAGGCGAAGATTAAAATGACTTGCCCAAAGTCAGAGAAAGTCTGTGGTAAAATGGAAATTCTACAATCAAATTTGCCATGGATTCCCAGGAAAGAATTTTCCCAGTGAAATTCTTTAAGCCTAGGTTGAAGAAGGTAATTAACATTTTTGAGCTGCAGACTAAAAGATCTGAGAATGCGAAGACTGACAAAAATACATTCAAATGAGGCTCTCCAGAAAGAGCTTGTCATCACTTGAAAGGAAGTAAAGGAAGAACCTATCCACACAAAATGGTAGGTTCCCAGCAAAAGGAAAAGACTAAGCAGAACGACCCTAAACAGTTTCAGTATTCCAGAGAACAAACTAAGCTGGATATGACTATGACAGACTGACAATATCCTGAACAAATCTTATGGAATTAAGATAAATTGTATGGAATTAAGCTAAACCTTATTGAATTAGGGTTAATAACTTTAGGGTACATTGTATTAAAATGAAATTGCGTATGTGTTGTTCTGGCATTGTATGGACCTTTAGCAGAAAAGAGAGGATGCTAATGAACTTCCTCTGTTATCAGTTTTTGAAGCCACCCTTTCCCAATGGAGATATACATATGTATTAATTCAGAGTGGATTCTCTCAGATCAACAGACAAAAAAATTCAACCAACAAACTGAACCCCAAAACATAACATAAACCTTCTACAACTTTTGGATAAAAGCCTGGGTTTGAAGCTGACTCAGGGCCTTTTTCCCTGATCTAACAAACAGACCGGACCCCTTGTCTGTGGAGGGCCCCAATCCTTATGAAAGGATTGGAAAGACTTGGCTTAAGTAAGAGTGTCATGAACACTGAAAACTTATAACTACAAAAAATACCCCTAAGGTGGGTTGATGCCTGGTAAACTTATTAGCATATGTGTAAGTTCTTTTATGGTTTTAAATATGTTTTTTTCTGTAATGCTTTTTAACCGTAAGAATAAAGTAGCCTTGCTTAGAAAGAACTCTGTGTTAACTGATTGCTGCAGATATAAATTAATGGTCCTGAAGAGAAAGCAAGCAGATCTGTTTAGGCAGAATATTTTTGCTAGAAAAAACATAGTGAAAGCAGGGAACTTGGTAGCCCGGGAATACTCCTGTCAGATGGAGAGACACTTGGTCTCCACCCAGAAAGGCAGCAGCAAGGGAGCTGAAAGCTGAAAGTGAATGCCCTTGCTGAACCAATAAGAGGAATACAGGTGTAGTTGCCCTGAACTGTGACAATGGTGACCATCATTGGGAAGACAGAGTGATCCATTCAGAGGGATATTTTACAAGATGGAGGGAAAAAACAAACGAGGTAATTGATTATTTTTTCAAAAATATCTCACTAAGGAGAATCCTTTCAAATCACCAGCTCTCTCTATGCTAAATCTCCTTCTCCTTTGTATGTTTTCCTTACAGTGATCATAGCCTGATACTGTGACCTAATGGAAAAATATAAGGACACAGTAATAAAATCCACTCAAAAAGCTACCAGCATCCCTTTTCTAGTTCTGATCAAGGTCAAAGTCTCAGCCAGAACCACGGGGTAACAACTCTGTAGGATGGAAAGAAAACTCGCATGATGTGGCTTCTGCAAGTTTGATTGGCATTAAACTTTTCAGCAGAGCATTTGAAAAAACAGATGCAGTGCACTTTAAGGAATGAACCTAGAGATAGTCACCTGCAATTCCCATTGGCTACAATGGGAGCTGACGATGCTCACTACACTCAGTAGAAAAATGCCAAGACCAAGTTGAATTGAGGGGAAACAATTTCTTTTGTTCTTGTAGCCAAAAATAGTACAAAGGTTAGTCTGGTATAGACAATGGTGCATATCCTCAAAAGGACAGACTTCATCTGGGCTCCTTCAACTTCTTCACAAATATCAATTTGGTATCTCAACTTTTTTGCTTTCTTATGTATCATTATTTAGACTGTAAGAGCACTCCAGGTGTACTAGGCTCTTCCCAAACACACTCTGGAAATAGTGAATTCTCAACCACAGCAGAGAAAATATATAGGTGATCAACATGGTCAAACTCTACCCATTTACTAAAGATTACAAGATTGACCTTATAGCCTAGGTGGATGTATTTTTCAACAAAATAAGCTCCAGAGTGAGGTAGTAAAGTAATCATTAACAGTTTTCTTAGAGATTAAAGTGAAGTACTGCGTTTCTATTTTACTTTTCAATTTTCTTCTCTTCCGGTACATTACTGATGATTACTTTCCCCCACTGCTCATGACTGCCAGTCATTCTCTGAGGAAACAGCTCCTCCCCCACAAAATTTGCTTGACCTGTTAATTTCTTTACTTGAATCATGACCATTATATTAGCCCAAAGAGCAACCATTTGCCAATAGTCATCACACAACAGAAACTTAGTTTCTCAGATATTCTTTAGTTTAAATATGGGGAGTTATACTACTTATTCTAATTATATTGGTGAAATATATGGAAAGCTAAGAATTGGCAGATGCAAATGTTTTGATGGTGACTACTGTACCTGGCAATCTAGTTCCCTTCCTTTTTGAGGAAGAGAGGAAACACACACACAGGCATAGTCTACTAAAATTGTTGTGCCAGCCAGAGTGACTATGGGTGATAGCACAGCACCAGGTGATGTGTAACAATGTTCTCAGATCCAACTCAATTCTACGAATCCATGAATCTTTGAGCGGCCCCCTGGGTGGCACAAGGTGAGGTCAATGGGTGGCAAAACACCCCTATTCTTCCGCTGCTATGGGTGGTTTGAGAGGGGGTAGAAAACAGAACAAACATATAATACCCATTTTCATCCTTGCCCAACATGCAATAGTCTTCAACACCAATTGTGAGTTTCCATTCTCAAGAAACACCCATTATTCTGAGGCCTAGTTAATCAATCTTCCTGCCACACAATTAACATACTATATTAAAACTGTGGACTACCCACTGAAACATACTTTTAAAACTTCCTTCAGAAGAGAAAAAAAAATAGTTAAGTAAATTTCTATATTTCACAATTCATTTATACTCATCAGCAAACTTTTTCTATCTCAGAAGACAACTTTTTAAAAACTAATTATTACAATTCACAACAAATGAAAAAATTTCGACACCAAAATTACACAGTTTCCAGCAGACAAAATCTTATTTCCCAGTCAGTACTGCCAGCTCTCTTAATTAATCAAAATTTGCATTGTCCAATCCTTTTCCTGTTGGCAACATTTCTAGAACCTTTAACATTTTGTTATGTGGCATGTTGTAATTAAGACTGTCTATTACTTCTAATGAAAGACTAGATTGAATTACACAAATCACCCACAGAGCTATATAATCCCCAGAAGGACAGAGATTACAGTAAAACATTACACCATAGAAAGAACACTCCAGTTTTGGTTGTAGAAACATTTTCTGAGTGGAGAACCCCTGTGACAGTCTCACTAAGGTACTATACAATTAGCATTCAAATGCTATTAGTGACTTTTGTGAGTTTAAGTTTGTTGTACTATTCAACAGTGGCATAGCTAATAATGATACTGAGTCCTCCTTCACTCAGTGCACAATCCCTGAGTCAATTCCCAGGTTTAGGTGACCTGTGGTCAGTGTAGGACACCTTTGCTTCCCCAGGATACTCTGCTCTAAATTGCAGGAGACAGAATTCCACACTGTCCTTTAGCTGAGATTACCACAGTGCAATGCATTCTGGCCCTGCTCTTAGCACACCCATCTTGGATCCCTACATCCAAGCTAAAGGTAGGGAAAGTAGGTTGTGTACAGCCATCAACCATCCAGGGATTCCCCCCCTGGCTGCCCTACAAAGGCATTGCAAAGATGACAGAGCCAAGGGCCAGGTTCTGACCTCTTGCATACATTTTGAAATGTTTTAAGTGTCTAGCTGAATTTGCTGACTGATCCTTATTTAAAATACAATTATCATTGTTAAAAATCTGGGATCAAACTGCCCTTGAATAAAAGCATATGTATTCCTCAGACTTCAATGGCAACAACATGCATCTGTGGTTCCCCTATTAAACCTTATCATGTGTGACTTTTTCCAAAGTCTTATAACTTTGCCAAATCAACACTGATTGTGACCAGAACACTCAATGAAGATTATTTCTCTGCCAAATTGCAGCTTTCTGCCTAAATGTTTCAGTTATAGAGCTCATTTACAAAAAGTCACAAGAATTTGTATTTACAGGGGGAAAGTATATTTTCTCCTTGAACACAAGTGTCTCAACTGTTTTTGCTCAGACTTAAAGAAAAAAATCTCACTCTTGAGCAGAAATAAAGCCTGTCTGCAAATTGCACTTTGAAAGATGAATGTGTTGGAAAAATATGAATTCCTATTTCCAGATGATTAGAAGAAGAAACACTCCAGCACCTCAACTACAGAAGATACCAATACTCCATTTAAAATGCTTGCTGCCAGTTCCTGTACTGTAATGTATGAGGATTGTTTGGAAATACAAGTGAAACCTTACATTATAAAATTGTTCCTCTCCCAATCTCTCCAATACTAGGGATGTAGAGCGGATGAATGGTGGGGTTAGAGTTCATAACAGAAGAGACTATAGATTGAGCCAGGAATCTCAGGTGAGAAACAACCAAAGATTAAATGGGTACAAAGACTGAACTTTTGCACTATTAATAAAAAAACCCTTCATTAAAAGAACATTATTAAGATTGCAAAGTCAAGCACACACAAGTTAGGAAATACCAGAATGCAAGTATTTGATTACAGGATTGCATAGGATTTGCAATCGACAGAATCCCAGCCTCATTCAGTTCACAGGATGGATGGTGCTCACCTAATGAGCTGCTATTCAGTATTTTGTTTTATGCTTATTGTTCAGTGGGTGGCCCCATGTCTTATTTAAATGCACACTATTCAAACCATGATCTGAAGACAGAATTATTAACTTCCTCATGAATTTCTCTATGGCGCTTATCCCCGTATCTCAGTCCTTCACAAACAAATGAATTTAATTTCATAACACCCCTGTGAGATAAAGGGGCAGTATTATCCCCATTTTATATTTGGGTTGCTAAGGGACAGAGACAAAGGTCAAAAGTGTCTGCTACTTCTGGTTCCTTAAATTTAAGATGCCTAGGGCCTGATTTTTAGATTACTTAGCATTTTATATATTCAATCACAACTCCCAGTGACTTCGGTTGCATTTGTGAGTGCTCAGCATTTCTGCAGCTCAGACCCCAGCGTATCAAGTTGGACACCCAAAAAGTGAGGGGGCACACAATTAGTGACTATCTGTAAAAAGTTTGATTTAAATGACCTGCCTATGACATAGGAACTCTATGGCAGAGACAGGGATAGAATCCAGTCCTCCGGGGCAGCATTCAACTAGCTTAACCATGAGACTCTTCTTTTTATTCTTGCAATCCCCTGCCTCATTCACTACACACCTTCCATCTTCTGCAGCGAATGAAGCAGCAGCCCTCTGGACAACTGCCTCCTTCACTAAACAACCCTGACTCATCCCCCGAGCAGGTCCATCTTGTGCTCTCAATGAGTCCTGTGCCATACGTGATCATATAAAGATAGCACCATATTAGGCTTCGAATAATTATATTTTTATCAGTAAATGTCAGTAAACATTTATTTAATCACACAACTGACAAAAATATTTCCAACAATAATATAAATGTATAGATAGGCAAGGAAAAATGTTGCTTGAAAACTTATGAGAGTTTGATTTAAGAATATTTACTATGTATATATTGACCTGTGGTGTTGACAATTTGTGTTTGAATGGTTATAAACCTTTTAATTTTTTAATCTGAATGTCTGCTGTCACTAAATAATTGTCTAACCTCCCCCCATCATTTTTCACATCTGTGAAAACTTAAGTTGATTAAAAAAAATGAAAATATGCTTTAACTCTATAATTTTGTGCACTGTGAAAATAAATATCAATATTATCCATCATAATCATTTTAAAATAATCAAATTCCACCAAACCTAATTGTAATGCATATGCACAAGGGGGCTAAATTAAGATAACCCTACATCTGGCATTTCCTAACTTATGCATGCTTCTCTTTGCAACCTTAATAATGTTTCTTTAATATTGTGTGTGTGGGGGGGGGAAGGTTGTGTGTAATATTCTAGGTTTTTAAAAAAGCAAACTGGAAAAAAAAAATCCATCATGTGGCATCATACCCATTGATACCCACATGAATCATCAACGAGGTTGCAAGCTTCAGTTCCGCTACTCAGACCTCCACCAGTTGAGCACATGCAGTTACAGCAATAGTATGTTGTCATCCTCCATATGCATCAGCACTAAAGGGGGATGAGAGAGACACTGTCAGCGGGTGTCTCAGATATTTCCTGACAGCAGAGCAATGGTGATATTCAGGAAACTTGGGTTCCAATCCAGGCCCGCAGTGGAGTGTGCTCTAGTGATCAGAGACCCTTCTGCCTATTCCTGCCAAGCCTGACTTTCTTATCTGTCCTCTCTAACTCATTCCTCTTCAGAATTTTTTCCCATCCCAGTTCTTAGTCCGAATCCCATTCTTGCTTCCCCGGTCCCATTCTCCACACCTCAGGCTTCTCATCCCGAGTCTCCTTGGCCAGACAGTCTCTCCCTCCTTGCTCATTCTTGGAACCACAAGCTACTCCCCATCGCCAAGCTGCAGTTTCCTTGCCCAGCCAGTACCAGTACCTCCTTCCAGCTTCTCATCTGATCTCTTTTCCTGCCCTCTACCCACTGGCTTCCAGTCCTAGTTTCCCTCTATGGATCCTCATCAAGTAGCAGTCTCTCTTCTTACCTGCTCCCTGATTCCTTTTCCCAGTCTCTTCCCCTCCTAGCTCTTCGTACCGGTCTCTATCCAGCCAGTCCCAGTTCTCCTGCACTGCAACTCCTTGTTAGATCTGTATCCCTTCCCTTCTCACTACTGGTTCCTAGTCTCAGTCTCCTTGTCCAGATAATAGACTCACTCCCCCAGCTCTCCATCTGACCTGTCTCTCCCCATTTTCCCCAGTCTCAGTCTCCCCTGACCTGCCTCCCAGTCTTAGGTTCCTTATCCAACCAGTTCCAACTCCCCACCCAGGTTCTAGTCCCAGTCTCCTTGACCAATCTTGCCCAACGTCCTCTCACCACCTTTTGGTTCCCCAATTCTCAGCCTCTCCAATCAACCAGCCCGCCTCCCAGTCCTAACCTACCCACCAGGCTCCCTTTTCCAGTCTTTTTGCCTAAGCGGTCTTAGTTTTTCTCCCTTATCCAGTCCCAGTCTCTTTGTCCCAAACTATTCCTTTGCTTCCCCTCATAGTCCAGTTTTTGTCCTCTCTGAATTCAAATCAGGCATCTTCCTCCTTCATGCTGTCTAGGTGCCAGCATGGGGGGTGGTCATCAAAAGCATAGCAGAAACAGGCTCAATGCTGACAGTTACAATACAGGGGAGGTCCAGCTTTGCTCAGATGCTCTGTAGTGATGGTGCATGTGCAGCCCTATTATATGTAACAACTGAGGGAGGGGTGGAGCATGCTTATTCACTATGTGGGGATGGTGCATGTGCAGTCTGGTCAGCACCGTGATCGATGAAAGGCTCGAGCATGTTCAGTGAGGATGGGATCTTCATACAGATTTCAGCTGCTAAAATCTCTGATGTCTCTTCTGAGCATGTGCAAACTTGTTGTAGTGAGCGGAAGATTATTGTGACGGCAATTGGTAGGGGGTGCAGTTACACTTCTAAGTCGCCTTCAGGGAACGGTATAATGAAGGTTATCAGCATGAGAATGGCCTTGTGTTCCTGTTATCTCATGTGTGTGTCTGAGAACAGCTTCTCAGCTGTGTACCCCGTCTGTGTGAATTTCAGCTTGTGTGAAACTAAATAAGTAAACTGAGGCAGGATTGCAAAGCAAGTGCTGGACAGCGTGTAATCCACAGGTGCTTGCCGCTTGCTATTCATGAGATATGTTTATGTATGAGATGCAAATGAGCATGAGTATTTCTGTGCTGACACACCCTTGTGTGTCGGGCTTCTTCCCTGGGCATTGCTTGGATGTGCCAGGGCCTCCATATCACGGCAGTGCTGACTGGGGCCCCCAGCACGGTGATGCCGCGACCTTCAATATAATATTGAATAAACTCACTTCTTTCCATCTAGCCACTGTGTGAGAGCCTCGTTTCTACGGGGCTCCCTAGGGTACCCTGCAACACTTGTGATTTTTGGAAAGGCTTATAACTTGCCAAATTTGGGGGGATTTTCATGGGGATATTACACTGCACATCCTTGATTTAAAAATCAACCACCCTGCCAAAGTTCAAGTCCATCCACCAAAGCATATTGACATTGATATTAGAGCTTTCTAAAGAAAAGATGTCTGGAATATTTTAACATGGGTAAAACAACATTTTCCCCTACCCGCATTCTCTAACATGACTGAACTATGTTGGATGAATTTTTCCAAAACACGTTAACCTGAGACAAACACCTGTTATGGAAAATTTGAACCTGAATGATTAAAGTTTGTTAAAGTTATAAACAACTGAAAATAGAGGCTTAAATGGGAAGCGGCAGGTAATCTTAATTATAGACAGCGCTATTATCCCTCCCCGCATTTTCTATCTTAAGACAAGGCTTTATAAATATCAATCTCCTGGGAAGTATACGGTTATCTCCAGAGGGAAACTGAGGACAACTGATGTGTCCAGTCGTCATAAGTCTGCAGGAGAACAGAGAATAAAATGTAAACATCTTTACTCTCTGTAAGTGCTTAAACCATTCATTAACACTGCTACCTTTTAAAATTAAATGCACAGTGCTACTTAAAATTAATTTTGTACAAATTTCAATAGAACATTCACACTTTCTTAAAACATCTTTATGCAGCATGTCTATTCATATTAGGACAAGAGCAATTTAGCAAGTATAAAATGCCCTAGAACATTTTTTTTTCATAAATACTAATTTCCCCCTCTCATGCTTTAGAATCTCTGGCTGATTGTAACCACTAACTTTAACTTTACTGTTAATTCATGATATGGTATACTACGTATACTTTACCTGCCTCCTTTTTACCTCTGAAAATGCATACATATGCTATAATATGGAGAAGGAAAGGGAATTTAGTTTTTTTCCATATTCCTATGATCTTCCTGATTTATTGCCATAACAATCTTCTCCTCTTTGCAAGGGCAGAGGAGAAACCTACCACAGAGCTAGGTTCCTTGCCCTAAGTGTGCTCTCTGGACCATGGGGAGACAATTCCCAACCTTTACATAGCAGAAAGGAATGCCAAGAATGCTGGGGTCACACAAAATCCTTTGAAGCCTCTCTAACCCATTGTCATTAACCTTCTGCTGTGCAATTTCACATCAAGAATGGCTGCAATTGGAGTTGGCAAGCTAGGGAACCTGTCCAATCTAAATGATAGTCATCCGCAAACCAGTGTCTTGAGTCAGGAAATAGTCTCTCAGACTTCTCTATCTATGCAAGGGAGGCAACAGGGCACTATCAAGGGTAAGTATTTTACAATCTAGCATGAGGGCATAGGATTGTTAACTGATTTTTGCACTGAATGTAAGTAAGAACAGAGATGAATGCTCTAATCCATTAAACTCTCAGAAAAGATATTGAAAAGAGAGACTACTAAGAGAACAGGAACGGTTTCAAACAAATGCCCCCTTTGCAGGTGTTATTTTAGCATTAAAATAAAGTTTCAAAAAGTACTACCTCAATAAAAGATACAGAAAAGTGTTAATTGCTAAATATCAGTAGCTTTTTATTGTCTGTATTGGGAGACCATTTAGATCAAGAAAAAGTGATGTTCCTTTAAGCAATTAAAAACATTAATACCATGAAGTAAATCTCTCAAAGAAACAGATTCAACCAGAGAAAAACTGCATTTTGCAACCTTTTCATGTCCACAGGCATTACATATTTAATTATTTCTCCAGTACTTCTAAAAACTCACCAGCTGAAAGCTAAGCAATTGATACTTTCCCTGAACAAAATCCATTCAATGTTGAATAAGCAGCGAGTCAAGTAACTATATTCCTGTTTTCCGAAAGCCTACGCAGAGATTGGCAACGTTGGCACGCGAGGCCACAGGGTAAGCACCCACAGTGGGCCCCGCCGCTTTGTTTACCCGACAGTTTGCCGATCGCGGCTCCCACTGGCCACGATTCGCCGTCCCGGTCCAATCGGGGCTGCGGAAACCTTTAATCCACTTCACTTTTTAAAAATCTAGACCATTTGAGATACCAGGGTATAGTTTGTTGAAAGCCAAGACAATAAACTAGGTTTGCTTTAGAATCCTCGTCAGTGTTATCCTTCTAAGAGCAATCAAGAGTCCTCTCAAATGCCCCCCCCCCCCTTTGAGGGGCTGGCTATTGCCAGCATAGTATTGCATAAGCAGACAAATGAGGTAAATGTTCTACTTTGCAAAGAAATGTAGCTGCAAGCTCATATGGAGAGAAAGACTTGTGGATGCCCCCAAGATCCTGTATTTACTAGTTCAGAGTAGAAAACTCACCCATCCAGATTTCCTGTGTGACCTTGATCACATTATTCAATATGTATGCCTCATTTCTTTATTTGTAGGCTCTTTTGGCTATTGTGGATTTGACCAGTATAATTTTATTCATTGTTTTCAGAGCTGATTTTGGCTAGTTTAATGCTAAAGAACTTTCTTAAACTTTCCCATCACTCCATGCTGTATAGAGACTTTGGGACTTCATCCAAAGGAGAGACTGGTCAGGAAAGTGAAGGTTTATGGACAGGGAAGACCTCAAGTCCAGGATTGTGCCCGGTGTAAAACATTCTTAGATAGTCAGGTACTAAGGGGAATAAATTGTTGCTATATACAAGATATCACTGCATGGGTTGAGCTGTCTCTTCTCATTTCCAATGTTTGAGTGTTGGGAATTAAACTCATGTTCTGGGAGAGCACATTAATGATTCTGTGAACAAAGACTTCATATTGGGGAGATGATAGGCTGGAGGAAATAGTGGAGAAGAGATAGCATCTTAAAAAACTGTCAGGGGAGAGAATCTGGGAGACAACAGAAGGCACCTCACATTGGGTCCTGAAATTCTTGTGTTGTTTGGGAGGAACTAGATGCCACATTCCTTCTGCCTGAGATTTTGCTTGGGCAAGGCCCAAACTGTTGTGAAATAAGTAGAGGCTATTCAAAATTCTACTATGGAGCATAACCCAAATTTGGCATACGATAGACCTGGATGAATGATGTTTCAGTCCAGTCCAAATCATGCCAAAATTTCAGGTGATGCTCCAACTCTTTTTGATAGGGAGCAATGCCAATAGTTAGCTACAATATATTTTTTTTGTTGGGTGGGCCCTTACCTATTCTGCCTGTTCAACCTTCCAAGTCCTGCTCTAGATTTACCTTTGTGAGAAATGCGAGCAGCATTGTCTACTATTCTTCAGCAAAGAAAAAAAAGATTCAATTTCTTCATTGGCCCTATTATTTTGGATCCCATTACGTTCAAAATACATGCAGATATACTTGCCACTTCACAAATCACTAAAGTAGAAGTGAGACGGGCAAGTCTCAGCTGCAGATGCAAACAAAGGAACATGTCTAAACAAAACACCCTGAGTGAGGTTGGAGTCAACTCTTTCCTATTATTCATGCAGTCATTATAAAATCATTACTCCTCAATCTGAGATGCTTACTTTCTCATAAACCTTCCCTTAGGCTACAGGATATTTTGTGACATCACTCTTTCATATACTCTCTCCTCCCCTCCATCCAGAAGCCTGCACACAGTGCTGGCATTCCATACAGTGTCTGTAGTCATCCAGAAAACCAATCTACAGAAGTTTAATAACGTTTTATTAATTTTATTTTGGAGTTTATTTTTTAAATCAGATACTAGATCTCAACACAGCCATCCCTGTAGTATAAAAATTTCATGCGGCCGCTACTCATATATTTTTCCTCATCTTGGCACAAAAAAGTGTTATGGGAGTTGAAATTTTAAAATCAAGTCACTTCTGAAGGAAGGAACACCTTAATCAAATGTCCCCAAATTTACTATCCCCAAACTACCATGGGACCTGAACTGGCACTCCATTTTTCAAGATAAGCTGACTACATGTGTGAATTTTAGAAAGGCTTGAAACAGAAACTTTGTTGCAATCCTAACTACATTGTGACTACTTATTGTCTCATAGTATACCCACAAGGAGATGCCCTTAAAGGAAAAAAAAAATTCAACCCATTAGACAAAGATGCAACACACTAAAACTATATTATAAAAGTCAGAGTCCAACACTTCTATGGAACCAGCAAATAGTCAAAAAGCCTCTTCCTGCTCCTGCAGCCATCTGCTCCACAATAAAGAATTGGACCACACTAGTATAAAAAGGGCTAAACTGGTTCAAATCAATAGACATAGGGCAAAATTTTCAAGAGAGACTTGGGCACTTTGTCTCATTGAAAGTCAAAGCTCCTTAGTGCCCAAATCACTTCAGAAAGTGGGACTTAATTCATATCTAGGAATCATTCTCAAATGCATAAGTATGCCCACCCTGATTAAAAATATATCCGATTTCAGTGGTCTTAGATCACTACAAGTGTTTGCTTGGAAGAAATCCAGAACTATTCAATGTAACTACCAGGCAAACCCCTATGAAGGACGGTCTTTGTAGATAATAACTAGAAAAAAATGCTCCAGTATGCAGACTTCAGATGATTTAGTAAACATTTACACGTAGCACAATAGGTGTGCACGGAACTTTAGACTGTCAGTAAAGACATGGTGTCTACAGTGATGATTTTACAATATAAGTTGAATAAGGGGAGGTAGGAAGGGTTAGAGGAAATAAATCAAGTTATGGAATTCCTTAAATTGTATAGGTAACAAAGAGTCCTGTGGCACCTTAAAGACTAACTAAAGTATTGAAGCATAAGCTTTCGTGGGCAAGCACCACCGACAAAGTGGGTATTAGTCCACGAAAGCTTATGCTTCAATACTTCAGTTAGTCTTTAAGGTGCCACAGGACTCTTTGTTACCTCTGCTATTCCAGACTAACACGGCTACCTCTCTGATTTTTAAATTGTATGGTACACTTCCAATGATCTTAATTAAATTATGTTACATGATTACATGATCAGTTTGAGGAACTGTGGGAAAAGGTTGGAGTTTTGAACAAGGAAAAATTTAGTTGGTGAGCTTGCTAAGCCTTGAAAGTCTTGTCCTTCACTGTAGCTTGCTGTTACAGGGTTTCACCATTACACTTAAAAATAATAAGGTGTTACTTTACTTTTATAAAATTTTACTCCAAGCTATTGAACATAATATCCATAGCTAAAAATCCCTACTTTCTAGTTTTATCACATATTTTTTGACATTATATATGTTTTGCACATCTGTAATTAATGTGCTTTCCCTGTACATCTATGGTATGCTTTGCTCTTCACTGAAGTTGATGTTCAGGACATAGATATGTAAAAGTCATATGGAATAATGCCACTTAGCTCAAGTACATATAAAGATATCTGAGACTGTAGCAAATCCTGATAAAAGCTTACAGCAGTTTTATATAGGACATATGCATAACTACTTGAAGGACACCTTTAAAAGCTAAGTCTGCAAGCTTTTTAATCAACCTGCTCATATACAAAAAAAGTCTGCAAAATGAAAAAAATTCCTAGGAGGGATAGTTCAAACATACAAAAGAGCACAAAGTCAAAAACGGAACAAAGACTTCCTGACATGTTACTCTTTAAAACTCCAGCTTGAACACTTTATATTTTGTTAACCCATGGAACAAAAACTTCAGGCTACTTTTCCTCACACCTTTTATATCAAGTCATAACAATTGGTTTATTATTGTGTTTAAATATAATACACACAGTTTGTAATGATATTCTTTATTTGCACTTTCCTTAAGGTGGGAATGAAAAGAGGAACAAAAAGTTTTTTCCAGTAAGCATTTTGTGCCCATTTTCATTAGGATTAATCTGTAGGGACAAGATATTATAATCTTCTAAAAGCAATTTAGATAGAATCTCTTTGTTTAGAGACTTACATTACATAAAATCCATAAAATCATCTTTGTCCAAATTTTGAGTTTTCAAATGATGATACCTTACAAGTCTTACCTTATACAAAGATTATTATAGTAATGTCTGGGGTGTGAATACAGGATGCATTCTGTCATAGACAGAAAAAGCCTTTTGCAGCAAGGGTACCCACATGTTCCTCCATATCACAATTAATTATGAAAGTTTTATGAAACAGAAAAAGGTATCATTTTAAATTGACCACTGCCTCTGCACTTCTATGATTAAAAAAGCTGTGTCCACAGAAAGTATAAAGACTAAAGCATCCCTCTGCACAGGAAAGATGTTTTTATTAGAATCAAAGACTATAATAATTTGATGCTAATATTTAGCATAATCTGTAGGTAACTCGCAACAAAGAACATTTAGATTTCATGAAATCTAAACCTCATCTAAAGTACTGAATCTTTTGAGTCAGCTAAATTACCTGGTGTCTTGGTAAAAGAAATTGAAATAAACTAAGAGGAAAAGTTATTAACTTTACTTCCAAATGCTGAGAATATAGATTTGCCATATTATCACTTTTCTCTACTAGACTGGAATTTAGTCATTATTACTATTTATATTGTACTATGTCTTTAATGGACAAACAGCCAATTGTCTAAAAGACAAAACAGAGAAAGAACTGGGGACAGGATGCAACAAGAAACAAGGAAATATACCGCAAAGTTTATCTCGTGCCTTTTCAGTATCCTTTTTGTTTTAGTTTCACTTTGTCATACTTTTGTGCTATTTTTATTCATGCTGCTGTGTATTCTGTAAATACATGGCTGAATAAATACAGGCAATACAAACTCGATATCCAATATTCCACATATCTGCAAAAACTGTTGTATCTTCCTGTATTCTGAGTATGCAATAATGCAGTACACATCACTGTGTACCAAAAACCCAGTGTTAAGTCTGGTGCATACTATAAACAAACTATTTTCCAAACGGGGTAAAAGAAAGGACCGCAGGTTATTTAATGAGGTGGTTTTCAGCCAGAGGTCCTTGGCCCCTTGGGGGGCTGTGAGCAGGTTTCAGGAGGACTGCCAAGCAGGGCCAAAATTAGACCAGGGTTGAAAGCCAAAGCCACACTGCATGGAGCTGAAGCCTAGGGCCTTAAGCCCCACCACACCAGGCTGAAGCCAAAGCCTGAGCAATGTAGCTTTGTCCAATGAGCAATGTAGTGGAGGCCCTTGCAGCATGGGGATCCCAGGCAATTGTCCTGCTTGCCCTAATGCTGGCACACACATTTCCCTCCTCTCCTCTCAGATAACCCCCCCCCCCTTACTCTTATGCTGGGAGTACCAGGGCATTGTCTGGCACCACAAGCACTGGAGCTGGTGAAAGAGGCATCAGAGCTGCTTCCAACATTTCTTACCCAGAGAAAATTCTAAGATTTCTTACCCAGAGAAAATTCTCCAGTGGACACCTCTGGGTGCTTCAGTTCATTTTGAACTGTCTGAGTAAAATTTGGTGGATTAGAAAATATGGCCCTGCATGAATATAAAAGATTGAAATCTAGTTTTACTACTAAAAGAGGACCCTCAGGAACAAAGTTTATACACATTTGCAAGCTTGCACTGTTGCTGCCAATGATGATCAATAACGCTTCTGTTTCTAGGGCTGTCAAGTTGTCGTCTTTTGCAAAACTAACTTCACTTCCTTGCTTTAGAAGGCATGATCTCCAATGCTGTCAGCATTGCTGTCAGCATCTATCCTGCCTGAAGGAAGAAGGAAGGTTGAACTCTGCAGTTTAAAGAATGGCTGCTGGTAAAGGCTCCAGGGATTTAGGTGCAATCTTTCTTATTTTCACTGGGAGGCTCCATTGGGTTTGCTGATCCAGGTGCCGCAGTGCCTCAAGCACCATTGCTAAAGCCAAGATTGCTGCAGATCCAGGCATTTCTGTACTTTTCCCCAGCCTTTGCAATCCTACCTGCCTCCTTTTTGGCCCAGGGGAGGGGAGCCAAAGCAACCCCACCAACATGAGGCTGAATACATGGTGTCTGAGACGTGCCCATAAGGGCTGATCTCTCTAATCTTGCTTGGCTTCTTTCCTGCCCAGCAGCGAAGGGCTGAAATGACCCCACCCAAACTAGGGCTTTTTGCCCACAGAGGAATTAGAGCTTCCCAATGAGACATCTCCTTCATTCCCCTATCAGAGGACACAGATCTTTGCTTTGGCCTCAGCTTTCTCAGCCCTAAAGTCATCAGGGGCACTAGCCACAGCAGCACCAATGGGACACAAAGCTGAGGGGGAAAATCTCCCCAAAAGCCAAATGGACCCAAGAGACACAAATGAGATTTAGATGGCCAAAGTACAAATTGTTAGTTAGAAACCTGTAATAAACAGGAATTTTCTTTAGAAAAGGTCTGCAGAAGGGCGGTCTGGTAAACCTGTATGCCACCAAAGAGGTAAAGAACTCTAAAGGTGAGACATTCCCCCCACTGCCAGTGACTGATAGGTCTCGTTCTGCCCACATGCTGCAACAGGTTGAAGTAACCACTGCAATAGATGTATGGACCCTAGTATACAGATGAAAGAATTGATTAACAACCTAAAGCATTAAGATAGAAATTAATTGTATCTTTTCACTTATTTTTAATCTCAGTTCATTCTTAAAGCACTTCTACAAAATAGTCTTTAGTAACTTTGCTGTCTAGTCAATCTCATACAAATTCTCCAAAATGTTCTCAGTTTACCAAAGCAAATTGCATGAGCACTAGGTGCACATAGCAATTTAACCTACTGCGCAGATTGTCCATCAACCCCACCTTTGTCTTCAGTTTTGTCAACATCATTTTAAACAGGATCACTACTGAAGTCATTTAATGGAAAGGTCTTTTGGATCAATCTTTCTACATAGCATAGCTCAAATTGAGCAACAACATTCTTTGTATTCCAATAACCTGCTCTTTAAAGTGATCAAAGTGCTTTACAACACTCCACAAAATAAACCTGAGTAAATAGGCAAGTATCCCCATTTTACAGAGGGAGAAACTCAGGCAGAAAGACTTGACCTGGACCACACAATTCCATGGCTGATTCAGGATTATAAGCCATTTTCTGATTATAAATCATTGGATTTAATTATTAAAGTTGTTTGCCTCTCTGCAGGACCAGAAGAATGCCTCAATATTTTTATTTACGGAACCAAATATGTGCTGAAAAATTTATATAAAGGTAGACTTCTTGGGATGATTTGTGCAAGTGTGAAAATACTACATTTGGAATTAAATCTGTTGCAACAAGAAAAATCGTTACACTCTTATAGTATCTTCAAACATTTTTCTTAAAGTGGCCCTGAACATGAACACAAAAGGTATATTCTTTACTGTGGTTAAAAAAAATTCAGAGAATCCTGAAGAAAATGAACAATTGCAAGGAAAAGGGGCAGGATAGTATCTAACGTTTTTCCAAACAGCCCATTTGTCACTTTCATGTATGTGGGTTAATTAATATTCTATAAAGGTCTTCAAAAGCTGAATACCTCTCAAGCTCTGAATTCATGGGGCTGACCTTGACTTTCTCAAAATGATTTTTAATGCAGTCTGTTATCAGCAAAACCCGTTCAAACACATGCCCCATCTGCCAGTACCCCACTTGCAAAAGAGCTGCTTCTCCTAGCAGACAGTGCAGCTTCTGCCGGTTTCCTTCTCTCCTCTAAATACCAGCTGTATGGTAATGAGCACAAACAGCTGAAAAATACTGCACAGTAACAAAGCTGGTACGAAATGGGCAGAACAACGCTTCCACTCAATGAAGCAGTTGCAGCATGAGTTTAGCAGATTAGCTATTGAACTGAGGTGGGGGGAGGTGTGGAAAAAATGCAAAGGTTCTGCATAGATAGCCAAGGAATGAAGAGAGTCCAAAAGGGGCATACAAGCTACCAAAGAAAAGCCTAAATTCTAAAGTACTTTTGTTAAACTGCATGAACCAATTCTTCAGATTTTCTAAGGCTTATTCCTTGTATACTAATGATATGCCAAGTGCCATTATGATCAGTGGCAAGTTCAGTTAGTTTTCAAAGAAGGCAACTTGCTAATGAAAGTTTTCTATTCATTAACAAATGTCTTTTTGAGCTGTGGGTTGGGGGGAGGGGAAGACCATAGGAACAAAAATACATTATTTCTCTTATTCAAGTTTCTACTACTTTTACTAAGTCTGGTCAACAAGCACCATATTAATCATTACGTTTTTACATAGCAGTCCTCATTGCATAAGAGTTTTGTTGTAAAGTTTATGAAGATGTTGACAACATATTAGTTAATATTTCAGTGTCAGCACTACTATATAATCTCTGGGGACACAAGGCCCTCTGGGCTTGATTTAAAAAAATTGTGAATAACTGCATCTGTTTTTCAGAAATTGGTATGATACGTATGCAGTTGAGTATCTGCATATGCATGTAGCTGTCATGCCGGTATGCAAATTTAGCCCACCATTTGCATACCAGCATGATAACTGAACATGCATTTTTGCACTCTCAGTTGCATGTACTTATTTTTGAAAATCAGGCCCTTGACAAATGTTAAGAAAATTGTTGTCCCCATTCCCCACTTCCTACTTGTAATTTACCTGAGGCCAGATCTGCACTACAGACTTCTGCTAGCATAGTTATGTCTGGAGGCATAATCTCAGCCACACATAGCTGTCTGATAGAAGCCCATGGTGTAGATGCAGTTATACTGGCAAAACTGCACTTTTCCCAATGTGGCTTGTTCTGTTCATGAAAGAGTGGTTTTACAATGCCGAATGCTTTGCCAGTGTAGTACACAGGATTCTTATACCAGTAAAATTTTACTTGTGGTAGACAGAGCCATAGATGTATCATGACTATCAAGTGCCATCTTCCCTGTTTTATTCCTGGACACATAGGGGCAACTGCGTGGGGGTTTTGGAGCACCCATGGCAAAAAAAAATATTAACAAATAGCGTGTGCTTGAACTCAACAGCCACCTATTGTTCAGCTGTTCTGCGGCAGGAGGCACTGAAGGAGGGAGCAGAGGGTTGGTGGGAAGAGGTGGAGCGAGGGTGGGCATACTCGGGGGAGGAGGCAGAGCAGAGGTGGGAAGAGATGGGACAGGGCCTTGAGAAAGGGAAGGAGTGGGAACAGGGCTTCGGGGCAAGCACCCACCTGGAAGGAAGAAAATCACATGTGAATTGATAGGGCATGGGGCTGACTCTCTCCAAAGAGTGTGTGTTAAACAGGTGTTCATTAAAAAACCCACAACTTTAGAACAGAGTAACTAAAAACCCCATCTTGTATCAGCTTCCCAGCTTTCTTTGGTCTCTTGTGATAACATAACCCCACTAATTTTCAGTCTTCCAAAAAGTCCTCCTACAACACAGACCTGAAGACTTAGTTTCCCGCAAAATGGGGTTGGAAAAATCATCACCTCCGCTACCTTTAAGATCTTCGTTACACATAGTAAAGTGGGGGGACAATTTATACTCTTGTGAGCTTTACTGAGGCAGACAGGGCATGTGTATAAAAGGTGGTTGTGCTCCAGCTAAACAGGGATCTTAGAATAAACAAAAGAAAAGGAGAAAGCAATTTTCTCAGAGAGCCAGAAACATTATCATTGACTACACACCGGCATATCTGTGAGTGATGGAATTAATTTTTGTTGCTGGTGCACTACTGTAGTTTCCTTGAACCGCAATAAGTGCTTCCACTCTAATTTCAAGCTTTCTTGTAGACTTCATTCATTGAATAAGTTAACAAGTTGGGTCTTTGCTAGGGTATTTTGGAATACACCGTCCTTAACTTTTTAGTAATATTCTGTATCACAGATACTGCTATGTATTCTCATGATCTTAACATTTCTGTTTCTGAAACTTCTGTTTAACATGAAAACTACTGTGCCAAAATGATTTTAATCATAAAAAATAACTTCACAATTAGACAAGGTTCAGTAATCTTTACTGTGGAAAAAACTAAATACATCTGTTTCCATCTACTTTGGATTTCTTTATGCATCAAATATATATTTCTCATATTCTCTGAAGTTCTTGGGCTGCTGAAAAAATCTGAAAAAATCCACTGAAGGTCCAAATTGTATACATAGGTGGCATCATTTTAGGTCATGGATTGCTTTTAGGTCATTTTAGGTCATGGATTGCTTTTCTTATTTCCCCAGAAGGAAGCCTGAGATTCTCATTAGTGTCATTCACCTTTACAGATTAAGGCCCATTCTCATTCAGGGGAAGCCTGTAAAAGGGCATATCTATTTTACATACAGAACTTTATTGTCATCGGTGTGCACTAATTTGAATGATCAGTATAAAAAATAATTTCACTATTTACAAATAAAATTAGACACTGACTAAAAAGTGTCTGAATTGCTTGCAAAGAACAGCCATTACATTCAAAAGTGAGATGGTATGTAAGAAAAAACCCACTGCAGAACAAGGTACAATTACACCTAAAATTCTTGAAATTTCGGTAAATATCTAGTTGAAAATTAAAAATACCCATTATTGAATGATTTGGACTGACCAACTGAAACAATGCTAGAAAAAAAATCTTAGAGTGAATTTCAGCAAATGGAGGATTATCAGAAATGAACAGCAATTCAGACAATGCATCCTAAGATCAGATCTATTGTAATAATGTGGTTTTATCTGATAGAGATACAATGCCTGTTTGGCTAACTACCTGAACAAGTTAAAGAATTCTACTTCAGCAATTTTTACCCATCAGTATATGTTTCAGAACAGCGGAGACCTCAGGTATAAAAAGGCACTGTTTACAATTAAAATAACAAATGTAACTTGTAAACAAGTCCATACACACTGAATACACTTTATGTTGTAAACATGGCCTAATATTTTCTCTTTAAACATTTATAATAAATATAAATATTAAATGAGATTTTAAAAAAGATTTTATTCCAGTTTGGGTGCTGAGTGTTATTGCATTATAACTACCGCTTACAATGAACATTGTTAATCACAAGCATTCCTTGGTCAAAACAACTTGGGGGGGTGGAACTTAACAAAAGGCCCTTTGATTTAAATAGAGTTGCTTAATTTTCGTATTGTCCCCATTCTCCAGATCAATTTAGCAAAAAACAGGAAATGTTTCCATTTTTTTCTGGATGATCAGAATAAGTTTTACTACCATACTCTGTACTTCGAGCAACATCAAGGAGCAAACTGTGAATTACGTAAAATAAAGATATTTTTATTGCCTTAAGATAATAGTACTGAGTACTCCTTTTACCTAAAAGTATTAACCATAGTTCTTGTGCACAATAGATAAAGTAATTACATTTTAACTTCTTATCTTTCAGAATCTATTGAGGAGATGAAAACAGAAAAGATTTATAGACAGTACTATACTGCCCCTACATGTTCACAACAGAAACAGCAGTATATTTCACTGGTTTCCCCAAAAATTAAAAGAAAAAATTCAGTTTAGCCCTGTTAAAGAATATTTTTAAATCAGTTATATCTCATGTTTTATTTTTTACTTTCATGCACACATAAAACAAACATAGCAATATAAAAGACTATTAGGAACACTGAAATCTTCAACCTATTGGGAACTATAACCACTGAATGTGAACATTTTCATCTGATTGGACAAATGTTGTAATTCTTCTTAAATGATCAAATATTTTAAATTACAATTAGTAACAATATAGGCCAGTTACTTTTTATAAAAATATGCAAAATAGAATGCTGTGAGTGGTATTAACCAGAGTGTAGGTTGAACAAAGATAAGCCTAACTCCTGTACTACAAACTGCATCATCGTCCCCTTTCATTGTTAAAGTCACTGAAGTATATATATATATCCATCTAGTTTGGTATAGTCTATTTCACTCCCTGTGTACTCCTTATATTTATATAATACTATGGACATAAATAAAGGCTCTCCAACATGCAATTTCTCTTGACTTAGTCAATTTTCTTCTAGCACTCAATTATTTAATAGTCTGAACAAGTCTGGAGTTATCAATATAAATGACCTGACCGTACACTTATCACCGCAGGCAAAAATCTTACAGCTGAGCATCAACCTTAAATGCCACATTGCAACTTTTTTTATCCTTAAATATTTTTCTGCATTTTATACAAGCACCTACACAAATGATCTTGTCAGGTCAGAAACCATGTTTTACCCTTTCCCCATAACAATCTCAGTTTCTGCTGCATATTGCTGTTTTATTGGACTTAAACTGGAGTAGATGAGGGGTATCACATGCAGATTTGACAGTTGAGACAAGTGGGCATCCCTATGTCTTGAGATTGAAATTGACAGTTGAAATCAATTGCATTTGGTAAAACACATGAGTACAGCAGGGAGAATGCATGTTTTTTCAGTTTGCTGGCCGTTCCAAAACAATTAGAAAAAAATCCATTTCAGTGAAACTGAATCCAAACAGTGCGGGAAGGAGGGGAGTGTGGGTAAATTAAAGAATCCGGTTTGGGTAAAAGAAAACATCTTCCTTTCTAACTGAAATGAATTTTCCCAGTTGGCAACAGAAGGACTCTCCCCTTATAACCTTGGTTAGAGCACACACCTGGAATGGAAGAGATCCAGGCTCAATTCAATTATGAATGACTACAAAAATATGGATTTTTTTAAATAAGAGTTGTGTCAACTGAGTTTATTAAATGTAATACATTTCCTCTTGTCATGGTTTTCTTCCCCTTTTTTCTTGCACATTGAATTATTTCCAAGTACAAGACAGCCATGGCAGGAGGAAATATATTACATTTAATAAACTCAATGGTCACAGCAATTCATGTTTTGTATAGGCATATGCATGCATATATAATACAATTAACATTTATATCCACGATACCTCATATTTATGGCATGGTTAATCTTCTGCTTTCTTAGGAAACTATACATTACTTGTTCATGCTCATAAAAGGTATGTTTTTAAATTTTTATTCTGATAAACTATAATGTATTTCCAACTCTAGACGTTCACTGACGGGCCCTCTGCAGAAAAGCTGCAAACAGAAATTAAAGAAGGGATTTCTCCTTTTTTTCCTCCCTTTCACTTAAGGTTTCAATGCCAGTAAAGCTTTTAGGGCTTTTCTGGATATTGGTTTCTTCAGAGAAGATCTATCATTACAGAATGGGAGGATCTTCCCCTTGGTTATATTTTTTAAATTATTTTAACCTCTAATTTATGTTTTCCCATCTTGGCCATATCACATGGAAATGCTTGGTATTATGCTTCTCTTATCTGAGTGACAGGCAGAAGTATTGTACCAAAGATTTTTTATCACAAGGAGCTCTAGGTCCTACCTTGTGTTTCCTGGTTTATGCACAATTAACTTCCATACTGTTCAGGAATAGAAAATAACTTCACCAAGTAAAACACAAGAACATGGTGTAATATACCTGCAACCCCCACTCTAATAAAAACAGCACCCTTACATCCTCTCTTCCTTCCTTCTGCAAGAATGATAAACACTTTACACTATGAACAATATAATCCAAAAGGGTTGTTAAAGATTGGTTCACCAGAAAGCATAAATATCATTCACTGATAATGTCTTTATTTTTATGGTAAGATATCTGACTTATTTAGTAACTATCTGAATCAAGCAGTTCCAGGAACTGTGTGGATGAGGAAAGAATTACTCAGACAAAACCAGTATTCAGCAGTCTACAACCAGAACCTATGGCACCTGAAATGTAGGTATTAAACCAGCAACAACTGGTGAAATCACGTAGGATACAAACATTAACTGTGAGGCTTAAAAATCAATGCTGAAAAACTTTTAAGCTTCTCCCCAGAGCATGATCTTCTTCCATTAGAAGACAAGACATCCTTGCTTTCCTGATATCATTTTTAAGTACATCAAATATTCCGAATATACCAGTAGTACTTACTTTGTGGTTAAAGACAGAAGGATAACCAGGGAGGCCACATAATGGAGAAAGGAGCCCCCAGAATCCATCCCTACAGAACATCTGAGAAGTGGGCTTGAAGAACAGAACTGAAGCTCACTGACACTCCTTGCAGAAATGATGGTTACTACAAACAGAATTTTACTGGTCAGAAATTTAGGGACACAGATTTTTAGATCTCAAAAGAGCTTTGCAGAAGCAATTGACAATCTATTTGTATGCATGGTAGTTGTAGCTGTGTTGGTTCCAAGATATCAGAAAGACAATTTGTAGACTCTCAGGGAGCAAACTGAGGATATGACACTAAAAAAGGGGGGGAGGGGGGATCCATTTACCATAATATGCTACCTAATGCCTGAAAATGCATGAATGTTAAGTATTCAGAAGAAAGGATTCCTTCACTGAAAGTTTAGATCATGATACATTAGACTAACACAGATGAGCATTTTCAGACTGAGATGAAGGGCTTCCGTGAGAGAAGGGAGCAGAATAAATAAAAGAGGGATGACTGGGAATGGGTGAAAGGAACTAGTGTCTGTCTATGAATACCTGAATCAGACCTGCAAACCAGGTCTGTTGAGGACAATATAAAAGATGATAATGACATTGTTCTTGCCCATTTAAATCTGGCAAATCACGGTGGGTAGAAGTGGTACCAGTGCAGCCATACACAAGACTGGGGTTTCATGTTATTGCAAAGATGTTCAAATAACTGGCTTGTTATAAAGGGTACATAAGTTCAGGAGTGGCTGCATCCTCATGAATTACAGGACTTGGACCTGAACAGGTAGAACATCCAGTGATCAACCAGATATACTGGAGATGTGAAGTGAACTAAATAAGATTGTTTAAACATCTAAATTACCATTCAAGGTTCACATTCATCAAAAGGCTTTAAAAAAAAACCATCTTGAATATTATGTAATAGCACTGAAGAAAGCAGTTCCATTTTTTTTTAAAAAGTTTTCTTTAGGGACTAGGTAGAGTTATTAATTCAAAAGGATCCTATGATACTAGACTATGCAGCAGACTCATAGTTACAACATTGGTCTCTAGAGGTTGCTGCTTATTTGTGATATGGCACCGAAAGGCAACTGCTGTCCTCTGACTAACCACCACAAATTTTAAAGGATTTTTCTTTAAAAAACAACAGAGACAGTTCAGTTTGTAGGCTAATATATGAAAAACTGCTACATTAAAATTAAGTCTATTTGCAATAGTGAAAGGAAAAAAAATGTGGTACACTGAACAACTGAAGTTATTGATTGCACCTGCTGAATATAAGAATCAGTCCAGGATGACAGATCAGCATCTGAAAAAGCCTCCAATTATTGTTTCTCAAAATAGAAGAAGGAGTCAAAGCAGAAAATGCATATGCAAAATTGAAACCAAGGTTGCAGCTCTCTTTTGGTAAAAATTTCTCTGAGAAGCTAAAAGATATCTAAATAAATAAAATACACACTAAGTGAATACAAGATGTTCAGTGAGAACTCTGCAATCTGGCACATTTCAGAATATTTCTTTCCAGAGCAGTTTATCTAGACAGAAAACATAGGGAAATATACAGGATAATACATCTGTTTCTTAAAAACAAAACAAATATTCCAATTAAGCTCAATCCTCTGTCACCAACGACAGTGAAAACGTAGGCTCTTTAAAAAAATGTATGGCCTCTCAGTGTTGCATACACTGTATCTGGGTAAATCTCACTAATGATATTTTTAGTTAACTGTCACTGAATACTCTTCACAATATTACCAGGCTTTGACAAGTAAAAATACATAATATTTCGGTCTAAACTGCTATCAAGCCAGGGGTTACTAACAGTATTCCAAATTATCACAGTTTAGTGCAATGTTTTGACTGCTCATATCAGACAATATGGTTTATTGTTCCAAAGCAGGTAAAACATACAAGAACCCATATTTTACAAAAAGGTTACTATCAGCTAAGAGAACGATAAAGTTTTCAAATATAACACTGGTGTGTGCGCTATGAAATTCCAAGTTATAAGACTAGAGATTGCAATATCACTATGAACATAGAAAAATATTTAGTTAACTGTCCCTCCTGAAACTTGTTTTTTCCTTTTTAAGACCAAATATTTCAGGATTAGTATTTCTGACACACTGGACTATATGAGCCATATACATTTTACTGTAGAGAAAAATAAAGTTTACCATTAAAAAACATATTGGTACTGAGCCTCTAGGAGGTGCTGCACAGAACTCAGTCTCAGAGGGGAGTTAGGTGATTTTAACCCATCCTGATTCTCAGCTACTTTGAGAGGAACACCACAATTCTGACAGCTCTAGGGGCCTAAGTTTTGACAACTGTCTACACAGTACAACTTAGTATCTCTGTTGCGCTGTCTCTCCTTCCCAATATACCCCTCCTGTCCCTGTCATGCTGTCTACAACAGGGCTTGTGTGAGGCTCATTGGAGCATAGCCATAGAGCCAACTTTCACACAGCCTGCACAAAAGGAATTCTCCCCCAACCAGAACTAGGACTTTTAAGGTCTCATCTTGAGTAACAGTGCTAAAATCAAGGTAAAGATCTCACCCCAGGGGCACTGATAACCATTTTTATTTTTCCTTCATCCATGAAATTGTACATGATGAAAAGGTAAAGAGAAATTTGTCATCAAAGAAAAGCACTTTTTAACATCACTTAGTAGTGAAATATCACAAATTGTTACACTTCAAAAACGATGATCAGCTGGCTCATCTGTTACGCTCACAATGTTGATACACTATTTGTGGTAAAGCCTAACCTTACCATAACATGTGCCTTACCAAATCCTTCTGTGTTACAACAGATTCCAATATATTTATGCTGGTTAAATAGAAAATGGTTAATTTCATATATTCTGTAGTAGAGTCTGATTATCACAATTTCCAGTATGGAACATTAGCCACATGACTAATTAGGTAAAAATTATACACATACATACACATACATGTATAGAATACATACAAACACAAAGCAATGGAGTATGAATTGAAAAATTAAGTGTGGCTTTTACTTAAGTATGGACACCAAATTGGCACATGACCCCAAAATAATATATTTTCTATTAATAAATTGAGACAGGTTGCAAACCCATGAACACAATTTACATGATTCACAGTAACAGGAAAGCACAGGACTGAGGGGCACCTCAAGGGCAATAGACAACATCAAATAGTTGCTGAGCTGGTGTTCCCATACATAATATTGACTTCACTATGCTACTGTTGCCCTGACATTGTATACATGTACTGTATATAATAATCAGGTTCACCAGAGATGACTTATAGCTCCTCCACTGAGATCAGGGAAAATAAACTCCTTTTTGGTGAACTTTTACAAGAAACAGTTCCCAACTACATATATTATTTTATAAATAGTGGAACTAAGAGTATCAAAACCATTCTGCCAACTCTCTCTCAACCCTCTGTCCCAAAAGGAACCATTCCACATTAAGCACTGACAGCTAAATTCAAGCTACCTCTTCTGAATATGCATAAGTAGAAAAAAGAGGTGATCGTAAGGGAACCAAGGTATTTGTTTTAAAATAAGGAGAATAAAACCTGACAAATAGTTGTGTTACAGTTACATTGGTGACTATCTGTGCATTGGCATGCTTTATATTTACAGAGATTGCAAAAAACGAAAATGCTTCAGTGATAGGCATTAAGTGTATCCTTAGCTTTCAAACTTTCCCATTCAAATAACTGTTGCATTTGTGAAAATTAAATTTTTTAAAAAAAGTTTTTCCCTTTAAGTAATACAATTTACAAACTTAATTCTAGGGTAGCAAATGGATTATGAATGGGAATGATGGTTTATATATTGGTGGTATCTAGAGGTAATAACTTAGTAACTACAATCAGTGCAGCTTTGATTCTTCCTACTGCAAGGAAGACATGAAATGTGTTCAAACAGCTGAAATAATAGCTCAACTGTCCACCACGTGAAAGTACAATGAAAGACTGGATTTTGGGGAGGGTTATGTGGGCAATGAAATGCTCAGATAAACAATATTTTTTGCTGTGCTCTTGTTTGATCTTAATGATCGACAGACTAATCATCTGTATTGTTCATTTTGCCTTATGAAGGTAAATTAATATAAGTTACACATAAACCTTGGCTGCCAAAGAATGGGTGTTTCCCTAACCTTTTACTTGTGAAACATGGACACCAGTCAGAATGTTGGAAATCTATCTGCTGTTGCTCAGTAGTATAACCACCTCATTTTCTGTGCTGTTTTATGTCAGTCTCACTTTCTACGTGCCTATTCATTCACAGCCAATGAAGCAATGTTCTATCTATGACACAAATCTCTGATTGGAGTAGCAGTGCCTAGCTTTCTCCATCTTGTGATAACTATAATCTTGCTAAATATTCTTTGAATCTGAAGCATCCACCAGAGCGGCAGGAAATGCCATCTCCCTCAAGCAACCTTTGTGAAGTGACTAATCACTGCCAAAGACCACACAGGGAGCAGCTCAAATTTTATTTCTAGATTAAGCAAACAACTTGTGATATACAGCTGAATCACCCACAACATTCCTTTTAAATACTTTTAAATATCAAAAAGTCTTGTCCACTTCTAAATTGTGTTTTTGGGTTCAGTGAAAGTCAATTATAGGGCACTTCTTATCACAGAATTAAAGACACTTGAAATCTGAGTTCAAACTTTCCCATTCATAAATTAACAGAAACTATACATTGCATTTGAAAATGCTCAGCTAACTAAAAATCCATTTCAGAGATTTAATTAAGCAAGTCCCCTCATTCCCCTTTCCCTAAAATCCAGCAATACTGTACTTCAGTGTCAGTATTTCAAGACATATTTTCCTATTCTGCCTATTTCTCAGCTTAGAGTTTAACACCAATCTCCTGCTGCTAAATTCAAATACAGAGTTTTCTAAAATCTACCCATCTCCATAAAAATGTAAACGTACCACTTCCTCACAAATTCTACTAACATTAAAAAGCTAAAAAAGCATTTATCCACACAAATATGAAGTCCTGATGCAGTCAATTTTTTGAGGATTTTTACCAAACATTTTCAGAAGTAAAAAAATCTACTATTGTAGAAATAAAAATTAGCTAAGTTTCCAAAATATAATCGCCTATGCAACTATAGTTTTTGCTGTTCTAAGTAAACAACAAAAATTGTATCGAGAGAACCAAACGGATACAACTAATTTCAGCTGATTGCTCTATTATGCTAGTATCTGCCATGTCCGTTACCCATGGTTCTTGATCAAAAATAAGGGTTTCTATCTAAATTATAACAGTGATAACAGGGGGAAAAATGAATGAAATTACATTCTTGTTAAATCCAGAAATCACATATACTACAAGAAAAACTATGCTGATGCAACAATTAAGAAAAGCTAATGCACCCATTGCAGTCTCAGAGGCAGGGCACCTATGGCTCCTTTACGTGGTCTTTTCTAGTCTCACTGCGGGAGTTTATGTTCCTCATGGTTTGGAGATGGAATAGAAGAAGCATCATCCTAGCTGATTGGGTGGTTAGAGAGAAACTGGGAGCCAAATGGCTCCCGCATACCTGAGATGGGGTCATACAAGCCCATTCTCCCTGGCTGGAGTTCATTATGTATGCAGGACAGGGGATCCAACTCCGAGATTAGAACAGGACTGGATTTTAGTGTCTGCCTTGCCTGTGGATTAGAGGCTAGTTACCTTTTTTGGGACTGAAAAGGATTTTTTCGCTCACTTCCAGATTGACCAGGGTAAGATGGGTTTTTTTCCCCAATTCCATAGCAGCTCAAGAATCTAGTTGGCTAGGTCAGCAGGTAAGATTCAAATTGTTACAACTTAGCAGGTGGAAGGTGTCCAGTGCAAATACTTGTTCCACTGCGGGTGCAGAGAGGGGCGTTTCCCTTATAATTTGAATTGAATACAGACTTAAAGGAAGGTATCCCTCAAAAAAGCCAGGGAACAGAGTTGGGGCTACTGGACAACCCTTTTTTCCTTAACCCTCATATAAGACTGGGACCAGCTGTGGAAGGTTGAGGGGCCGATGGCAAGCCTTCCAACAATTGGGACAGATGAGGGAAGGATGGATGACCAGCACCAGACAAGTTATTGCTGGACAGTTTCAGATGAGATAAGTTAGCAGATATGCATCCTAAGAAGCACACCTTTTTCATGTTCTCTATCCTTCTTCCTCCATATCCAGAACAAAAACTCTTATGTTAAAGTTGACCTGGCAGAGGTGGTAATTTATGATGTATATAGAAGGCCTGAAACATTTTTTTTCCTTCTGCTTTTATGTTACAAATTCTGGTTCTATTTCGGTTGGAAAACTCTAATGACTGAAAAGCTACTGTAAAGATGACATAAGAAGGAAGAGAAAAAGTCCAGAGAAGAGATTTTTAGTACAAGCTTTCTCTATACTAGAGAAGTTAATCTAAATCAATTTAAAATTCCATCTACTTAAACTGCTTAACGAATAAAATCTTGAAATCAGTTTAGATAAGGCCTTAGAGCTTATCTACAGATAATTTGTGTACTCTTTAAATAGATCTGTTTAGAAACAGAGATTAAACAGTCCAGCCTCCTAGTGGGGACATGGTTAAACCAACATAACAGGGTTTATCTCCATAACCCGCTGGAAGCTATAAGCACATTTTATAAGTCAAAAAAACAAAACAAAAATGGTATTTCTGGCAGAAATTGATATTTTGATAACATCAATGTCTTTTTCTGTATTCTGAAGAAAAAATGCATATAGTATTAGATACAAGATGTTTGAGTGGGCATGCAAATATGTTGTGACATCATTTTTGAATACCACCCTCATTGTGGGGGGACAAAAAAGGAAACAACCTAGTTTTAATATTGCATGTTCTTGAATGCTAGCTACTTTACCTAGTAGAAAATACAGAAATCTCATATTTCCTAAGTGATGTCACTGGAATTTAAAAGTTTGGAAAGGTTGATTTTAGTATATTTGTACACAACCACTACAGCTCTTTCTGAAACACAGTGATTGTCATACATACTAAGTTTTTAATAGGACAGCAGCCTTGTGATCTTCGTCATTACATACTTTGGACTGCCACACCCAATATTTGACATATTTTTATTGTTCAAAGGCAGTGTATATTTGTATGCCCTCTCTACTGTAACTCTCACTGATCTGGTGTTCTCAATGTATAATGCTGAGCTAATTTAAAGAATAAAGTTGCTGGACGATGCATTCCAAAAGGCAAAAGAGATACAGAGTCTGTCAATTCCATATTAGGAAAATGACGACTTTATGAGTGCTCTGATTTTGTTAGCTGTTATAGATATTTACATTTATTTCTCCATCCAATAAGTTTTTAAAAAATTAAATTAGAAAGTACTGCATAACAATTCACCACTTTATATTATAGGATAGCTTATAAAAGTCTTAATGTTTCCATTTACACATTTTCTCAGCAAGATAAACATGAGTTCTTTATAATGACAATTATAAACCTGGCATTGTTTCAATTTTTATCATTTTTGCTGTAAGTTTTTTTACATTGATTCGAAGGCAAAAAACAATTAGAATTTAACCTAAAAGAAACAGAGTACTAGGAAATAAAAGGGAGAAAACTGTACTGGGAAATAGCTTTAAATATGCCAATTGTTTTCTCACTTTAATTTTCAAGAACTCTGCCTTCTGAGGTTATGTTACAGTTGTGTTTTGCCTTTAGGATCAAAGTACAAACATTAAAAGCAAATATAAAAAATTGAAAAAAAATACATTATACAGATACATAAACACACACATTACACATGAGCGAGTGTACAGATTACGTAGCTATAGTCCTGGCTCCATAATCAAGATTGCAAGGCAGTTCAGTTTAAAGCCTTATTTACTGAGTTAATATTGTACAAGTAGTGAGTTCTTAAATTAAGAAACCCAGAGAACCAGTGGGTTTCCCATATGCCCTATTATTAAGTGATGTTTCATAATTTGTATCTCAATATTCATATGCAAAGAGAGGCTATGTTAATGTGAGCTGGAGGGCAAAATAAATGGGAACATCTCTTCAAGGAATAATTTTATTAGATCTGCAGTTCAGATTATGCTTGGATAATTCTGCCTGAATAACCTCAAGGGACGTAAATTATCTGTTGAAGTACAAAGGATACTCTTGATAATGGCAGCAATTGTAACCAACTCATTTCAGATATCAATGGCAATAGCTGACCAATACTATTTTGCCCAAGTTAATAAAACATACAGCAAAAATGTAAATGATATATTTTAGTAAAATCAAATACTAGTGCTACCAGAATTAGAGGAAATAGCTAGCAATTATGTCTTTAGAAATATCAAGTGTAACAGATATTATTTTGATACCAGCAGTTCAAGCTACTTTACAAAATGGACAGCAGTAGATGTAAATAAAACCAAAGGAAACAATTTTCCTAGAAGGATTTGCAGCTAAGATAAATAGTTAAAGGTATGTACCTCTTTTTTTTAAAAAAAACAACCCTACACACAAACAAGGCCCAAGATGATGCCCTAAACTGCTTCCTAAATTACTGAAGCAACAAAAATTAGTGGAGACTCTTGCAAGTTTGGATTTAATAATCCTGTCTCAGTTCCTACTCTGTAAAAATCTTCTTCCTCTCACAGGGGTATTGCAAAGAAATTAAAGTTTGTTAGGCGTAGATACTACAATGATGAGCTTCACAGAAAAACCAATAAGAAAATCAATAATTCCTTATTCAGTGCTGGGAGTTTTAGATGAGTTCAGTAGATATAGTCATTAATAGATGATCAGGATGGAAGGGAAAAAAATTCAACAGTTGCCTCATTCCCTGAACTCCTTGCATTCCAGACGTGGGGGAAAAAATCCCAAACCTGTAATATATTATCATGTAGAGACTATCATGTTTATGCACAAGTGGGCACAATTAAGGCTGCACAAGCAACCTTAATTCTTGTATACTTTTGAGTAGTTGACTTCATTGCCTTAATAACATTCTTTTAACATAGTTTTTGTATGCCTGCTATATCCTCATATTTAAAAATAATTAAAAACCTCATTTCTATTATGTTCATACATCCTCATCATCATGGTATGAAATCTGGACCTTCAGCACACAATTTTCCTAAAATGCTCCATGATTACCTAAAATAGTAGCACTTTTTTAGTGAATGAGTTCTAGAGAAGAATGGAACAGCACACTGGAACAGCACACTGGAAAGTCATCTACAAAAGCAGCGCCGCTTTACAGGCAGAATAGTGGAGTGCCTATCATATTTGTTCTGGGTGACAGCATGGCTAAGTGACAGAAGGCTGGTCTACTGTGTTAGACACTGGGGTTCTACTACCAGCTTCTGCAGCCTCCCAGTAGGATGTAAGTCATGGTCTTCTGGTCCCCAGCCTAGTGCACATTCCCATGGGCCAAAGAGTATTTTGACTGGGGGCAGGGGGAGGTTCAGTGGCAGCTGCAGACATTTTGTCTGGTCGTCCACCTTCTTTCCCTGAATTTCAAATTTGCATGGCATGCTGAAGTGAAATGTCAAGGCAATGCATGTGCCATGTTCATAGAAATTGACGTATTTTGCAGGTCAGCCTCAACCACAAACAACTGAGGAAAAACAATTCTGGAAAATATGATTTTCAACAGCTTATAACTTGCCCAAATCAAAAAGCATTTTCATAAGTACAGCAAACAGCGCCTTCCCTCTTACACAAAAGCCAAATTTCAAAGTACTGATACAAACTATGGAGGTGTTAGATCTCTTGAAAAAGATGGGAAACATTTCATAACTGAAAATGTTAGGCAACCTAAATATAAAGTTGCTATTGCTCCTTTGATGATATATTAATATTAAAAAACTAGAATACAGTCATGATAAAACATGGAAAAGACATGAAAAATCACAATTGCAGAAATACCCGTTTGGAGCTGACAACAACAAAAAAATTCAACCATTCTCTGCTCTGATCATCATTATGCCATCGATCAACAGCCATTAGAGTACCTAATTACTTTCTAAAAATGTAATTTTAGAAAGAAAGATTAATTCCATGCCTGAAAAGTAGATTAATTCCTGGTAGTTTTATCATTCCAGACCTAAACACGAGTGAGGAGGCGCTCATAATCAGGGGACCCAGTATGGTCATAACCTCAGTATTCCAACTCATAAAAATGTAAAAAATGTTTCATTTTTATTGAAGTGTCAATCAGTACTCAAGATACACAAACCTCAAGATACAAAAAGCTCTAAGCAATGAGCCACCAGCATTTTGTTATGTAAGGCATCAAAATAAAGAAAGGTGACTACAACCTTCGCTCAGAAGGCAACAAATTAAAAACAAAAGAAAAGAAAAAATGGAAGAGTGGGTTTAGGACAAGAAATGAAGCCAGATGCAGATAACAGGAGAGTAGTGTTCCTGAATACAAAGCCCCAAGTAAGGCTATGTCTACCCTACAGCAATGATTGACACTCTGAGATTGATCTATCAGTGGTCAATTTAGTGGGTCTAGTGAAGACCTGCCAATCTGACAACAGTTTGCTCTCCAGTCAACCCCGGTACTCTATCTCAGATGAGAAGAATAAGGTAAGTTGACATGAGAGTTTTTGCCATCGACTCCGCGGTAACTCAGCCTATGGTACATCAACTCCAGCTACATTATTTACGTAGCTGGAGTTGTGTAGTATAGGTCAATTTACCATGGTAGTGTTGACATAGCCTCAGAGTCAATCATAAACAAGATTTTAGGATAGCCAGTAACCAACCTGATTGGCTGGCTGTCTTGACTGATGGCAGGAGATCTAATCACATCACACAAACGGGTAGCTCAAAGCTGGACTGAGGTGGTCCAAGTTGGCTTCTCTCCTTCTGGAACAAGACTGCCACAGTGACTAAGAAATTTAACAAGGCTTTCCCCCTTGGTGGCTATCTTTTATATGAGAAGGAAATCAAAGCAGAGAATCAGAGGGGCATACCATTTTTATCTTCTATTTAATAAAAATAATTTCAATAAGATTACAATAAAAACTGTTTTACAGGTGTTTTCTCCACTTTTAAATACATTAGAATTTTTAAAAGGAAATAATGAGGGATGTACTTTTCAAATATGTACCTACATTTCTCTTTCATACTATCTCATTTTGTATGTAAATGTTTTTTAAAACAAAGCAGTATGGTTTTAAAATTTTACCTTCCCCTAGTCCAGTCTGATTTTTGTGCTTAAAGAAAAAATAAAATAAAGGACAGTAAGCTTGTGTTCCACCTAAATCACATTTTGCAATTTTAACCCAGACATTAAATATGACTTGAACACTGACTAAAATAACTTGCTAGTTTTAGAAGGACACATAATGGATTACAATGTTAACAACAAGGATACAACAACAACAAATATTGCAAAGATCATGTTCACTAATATTTAAGTCCCTGGTATGAATTTCAGTGCCCTGATATAGATGCAAGTAGTTGCAATCAATGACAAAGTCATTTTTTTATAGTGGAGAGTGACCTCTGAATATCAGGGTATTTCAAACTATAACATGAGTTTAAAACTCAATTTAGATTATGAGAGTTATACTGTGAGCCATTTTATGTTTTTATTCAACACTACTATCATTCTGCTATGTGTTGTCTTTGCATTTGATAACCAGGACTTAATTTCTAGCATCATTATGAGCTGCAAATTGCAATTACATTAGTGGCAAATTTACAGGTATAAATACATAAAACAAAGAGAATATTACCACAGTTTGGAACAAATCCCTCGCTCCCAAGAAAATAGAAGCTGGACAAGTATCTTGTTCTGATACTTGGGCAAGAGAAGAGGTACCAGTACTGAATGCCTTGCACAAGCTCAGACCAGATGAATGTATAAAAATACAGTCAAGAGCAAAAAATGGTAAATACTACGGCATTGAACAGCAAAAACCAATTAGCATCTGCTCTAACAGTTGTATTTTATTGTTGAGAAAATCTCAAAATAACAAAATCAGTTCTTTCAATATATTTCATGGTTTACATAGTCTAGAAAAACATAAAACAAACTTATTAGAAGTCCTAAATCCTAAATAGGCCAAATCCTATCCGTACATTATTAAAGCCTGTTAGAGGGAAGTCCTGCATGTAGCCTAAGTTTAAAGCTGCCGGTACAGCACAGAATAGCTCTGGGTGTGCAAAGATAGGAGAGAAGAAACATATTTCTTGAAGAAGCTTTATATTATTTTTTTTAAAGCAGTGTGCACATGCCTGATTACAGGATACATGCTAGGCCAGAGGTAGGCAACCTATGGCACGCGTGCCAAAGGCGGCACACAAGCTGATTTTTCAGTGGCACTCTCACTGCCCGGGGTCTGGCCCCCCGGTCTGGGAGGCCCCCGATTTTAATTTAATTTTAAATGAAGCTTCTTAAACATTTTAAAAATCTTATTTACTTTACGTACAATAGTTTAGTTCTATATTATAGACATAGAAAGAGACCTAAAAACGTTAAAATGTATTACTGACACACGAAACCTTAAATTAGAGTGAATAAATGAAGACTTGGCACACCACTTCTGAAAGGTTGCCGACCCCTGTGCTAGGCAATTGAGACACTTATGCTTGCTAGCTAGAAGAGCATAGCTCAAGGAACACCATCCACTACAGAAACTGGATCTCTCCTACACTCTGTAGGGGGAAAGATATTTAGCTACTATAAAGGGGAAAAAAGTAAGTTTAACCTGAAATTGACAACAAGTTATGGTAGAAATGTAAGATGGAATGTTGTGGTGCTATACCAAATATGTCAAAATTGCAAACATTCTTGTCAGCTGCTACTGCTATCAAGAGAAGTAATTTTATGGTAGGGTTTATAAATAGCAACACGCTTTGGAAAAGGCTATCATTTATACTCTCTGAACACTATAAATGCAGATTCAATTTAAGCAACATAAATTACTAAATTGTTTTCATACCCATCGGTAAGTGTGCCAAAATACTGAATCAGTTAGTGTGTAAAAAGTGTGGCGCTAATAGCA
This sequence comes from Sternotherus odoratus, assembly GCA_032164245.1. Taxonomy (NCBI): domain Eukaryota; kingdom Metazoa; phylum Chordata; order Testudines; family Kinosternidae; genus Sternotherus; species Sternotherus odoratus. Next base: position 48,690,249 of record JAVMKO010000004.1, read on the forward strand.
AAAATACCAAGAATACCTTCTATAGCATCTGTTGTACTGTTCTTTTTCTGTCTTTTGCAGGGAGAGACTGTAATTGGAAGAGTGCCAAAGCACAGAGAGACAGTAAGATGTAATGTATAGAGCATTGGACTGGGATTCAGAAAACCTAGTTTCTAGTCCCAGGTCAACCAGGGTCCTGCAGTGTGATACCAGACAAACTATTTCACCTGTCTGTGCCCTATTTCCCCTCCCACTCTTCCTCTGTTAGCTTGCGCATGAAGAGCTTTTTACCTATCTGTGTGTTTGTACAGTGCTGAGCACAATAGGGCCCTAAACTTGGTTGGTTGACTCTAGGTATTATTGTAATCCAAACAATAGACTTGAAATGGCCATTTAAAAATAAGATCCACAAGTAAAAATTCACAAGCCTACAAGAATATTTATACTGCAAAGGAAAACATATCAAATGATAAAATACCAATAAAGCCGCATGCTTTAAGTGAGCAAAATTAAATGTCTAAAGATGATTTTTAACCTTTATTATATACTGCAAGAAATATAGATTAACTACAGAAATCGAGAATTTGTGACCAACCTCCGTTAAAAAACAAAACAATCACTCCCCCATAATTACTCAATCTTAAATTACATAAATTGATACCAACAATGTTTATAGTTTAGAAATTGTTTTTGGAATAAGAGTGTCCCCTCTTGAAGTTAATTAGGAATAGTTAAGCAAGAATCAATATTCAGCAACAGCTCCCTGTTTAGACAACCCCTAGAAGGGGTTGGGCTCTCCTTCCAAATTTGTCATGGTCTTGCTGCGTAAGAACTTTCGTAAGTCAGAAACGGCTGTGCCTCTATTACTCCTCTGTAAGATGAGGGTACTTCCCTACCTCACCAAGCTTAATTAATTACATGTTTGTAAACCACAATGAGATCCTTTGATAGAAAAAATTAATTTTTGATCCTACTAATTTAATCTATGGAAAAGTACCTAGATGATCTCCTAGTAAAGTACACATATATACAAAATTATACAATCCAGTGTTTGAGTATGTTGACTGTTCAGGCAGGTTCTATGTTCTCTATATGGAACAAAAATTCTTGTTATGCTCTGCTTTCTGTCTTTATTAAATATCATAGCAGTAGAAACATTATTAAAAGTTTGGGATTTACTGTAGCATTTTCTTGCTCAATATCAACAGCTTCTTCTAACATATATATCCAATACATACTTATGAAGCAAAGTAGTATGTTTCAATAGATTAGGCTATCACTATTTTAATATACTGAATGCAACAGTCTATCATTATGAAAACTTACCACCTGGTTTATCACAAAAATTTATTAAAATGCATAGTTTTTTAAATTATTAAAATTGCATCCATTTATGATTCAGTAAGATGAGAAGATGTTTTTCTGAAATATGATCAAACTTAACACATGACTATGTCCTGCAAGCCTCTCAGTCCCTATACATAACAGCCTTTCATTCCAATTGGCTGGTCAGCAAATATTTTAAGGATCGCAAGAGATCTAAAGTGTAGGCTCTTTTCAAACCTAAGATACAGCAGCAGAAAAATGTCCCCAACTAAAATTTAAGTGTTACTTATACAACTTTTCAAATAGCTGAACAGCAATTAATGTCTAGACACAAGTCAGAAAGCGGTTTGTGTCCTGTTTAACAATGGTTCCAGCCAAGGTTACCACAGTTAATCATGTAATTCTATAATTAAAACTCAAAGCACATAAGTACAAAGGAGACTGGGGATGGAAGAGTCTAGAACTGGAAGCTATGGTGGGAAAGACTGATACTGGTTGGGTAACGAGACTAGGAGCCATGTAAGGCAACAGTGGAGGGAGGGGAATGGGAACCAATGGGTGGAGAGTGGGACTAGCTGAGCAAGGAGATCTGAACCAGTGGGGGAAAAGGAGACATCTATGGTGACCAGATGTCCCGATTTTATAGGGACAGTCCTGATTTTGGGGTCTTTTTCTTATAAAGACTCCTATTACCCCTCCCCTTCCCCACTTTTGCACACTTGCAGTCTGGTCAGCCTAGACAGATCATGAGGAGCCAACATGCAGGGGGAGACACCCATTGAACAATGAGGAGAAAACAAATATTGAATAGCTGCTCATTAAGTGAGCATCATCCATTCTATGCACTGTTCAGGAGTTCTGTGAAAAAATACTGAGATATATAATTAATGACTAGCATAATGCATATGTACCTAGGGGCCACCTTAAGGTGCCACAAGTAACCTTAATTTCCTATATTTTTAGTGTTTGATTTTGTAAATTGCATTATGTTCTGAATATATTTTTTGTGTAATAGTCTGCAATGGAAAAGTGTTATTTGCTTTATAGGATATGAAGGTTTAAATTAATCTGTACTGTGAACAGAAACATTTTAGTTAAGGTTAATTTTTAAAAAGCTATTCGCCTCAACTTTTATTCTAGTCAAAAGAATATGGACAACATATGCACAAGGTGCAAAGCATTTGTGTGCAATTCAAGAGGTGCCTTGATGGATTTTTTTAAAAATTATTTGCTTCAATGTGGTAACAGTGAACCATGTAAGCTTCATTTTTTTTCCTTCTACTGCCATTTCAACCTTCTCTCTGGCCTTCTTTTCTCTACTTATATGCTCTGAATGTATGCTGATAGCAGCCACAGGTTTTGTGTGGCGAAAATGGAGGGCAGAAGTAGGTAGGAGGAAAAAAGAGGGGTACACCATTAGAGACCACCACTGCCCTATATCGAGGAAAGTAGGAAATCTGAAGCTTTTCTTTGGGGGAGGAGGGCAGACACTTCTGGCCAATCACTGTTCTGTCACTTCATATGAGAATGGAAGAGAAGGAGCTAGATGTGAAGGAGGAAAAGGGTATGGGGATTGGGAAGAGAGAAAGGAGTGAAGGAGATAAACAGAGAAAGAGGTGAGCCTGTGGTGCATAGGACTTACAAATCAATCTTTCATACTAACCCTTGATTCTAATCTATTTCATTGTGTATCGCATCCTTACAAAATGTAGTAAAGAAAAATGATTAATTTCTTCTTTGGTTAACTTTCCTTTGATTGCACTGTGTTTAAAATGCAAGTAAGCTAACCAGAACATTTTTAGTTATTCATACACATATGATGCTTTTAAAAAAAGAAAACTAGCTTCCATAACATGTAATTTTATATTCTAAGGGAGGCCAGCTACTGGTCAGAACATTATTCATGGAATATACTTGCTCATTTTTCCACCACAGAGGTAGTTCCTCCCTTTAAGTTCAGCCTCTCTGCTGGACTTAGGCAGACTTGTGTCATTGTGGATGCACTGCAAAACATACTGTACAAAGTTCTATGCATCTCAGCACAGGACTCTGAAAAGCTTCTTGTTGAGAGTATACTTTGGTGCACTCAGGAGGGTTTTTACTGGTTGCTTTGCATGCTTATGTATTCATTTGATCTCCTGATAGACTGTATACTGAGACATTTACACACTTCTTTTTAAATCCCATCTGAAGAAAGAACAAGGTATCTGACTTTCTCCACACTCTCATCTACCGGAAAGAGATTTCAAAGCCCATTTCTCATACAAAATATGCAAATCTCTCTAAATATTTTGGGTTTAGGATGAAAAAAGGAATAAAAAATTGTTTGTAGTCATGCACTGTTCTTTTTGATTGTACATAGGGCCTGATCCAAAGCCCACTGAACTGAGTAGCAAAATTCCCTTAGTCAGGATCTGGGATAAGCAATATTTTTTCAAGAAAAAAAATGAAAATGGAAACGGTCCGTTAAATAACCTAATTTGCTTATTCTCATATCAGACTTAATTACTATAGAAGAGATGACAAAAGAACTGTGAAGTCCTAAAGGTAGTTTGGTGAGGGCCTACAAAACCAGGCTGAAATGTCACAATTTCCCTAGAAGTTTTGAGACCGGCTCCCATGAAACATCATGCTTATGATGTTTGGAAACGGTCTGCCATTTTAATAGAAAATTTATCAGTTGCAAGGAATATCTGTGATGTGAAATGCTCAGACATTCAGGCTTGAGGGGAACAAAAACAAGCACACAAACAAAACACATACCTGCGAAAGTTAGGGTGGTTGTGGGAATTCCAGAGAAGATTTCAGATTTTGGTGATTACCATCCTTTATGAACCTATGTAACTATGGTCTATGAATCCATTAATGTGGTCAGAATTATAGGTGCTTTGAGACATTTTCAAAACAATTTTGATGTTTAGATGGAATAGGGGGGGAAGGCATACATGAGTACACAGGTCAGCAGGAGAGAGAAGGTTTCTGTCTTTCACGCTTAACTTCTCTGGTACTTCCATTCATGTGGATGACTTTAATGAAGAGAAATTCAGGCTTATTTTCTGAAGATCAGCAACTTTAATGGGCTGCTGCCACAGCAAGATTAGACTGCTGGTCAGGACTAGACTGCTCTAGTGCAGTGTTTCCCAAACTTTTTTGCCCACGGAACACTTTTTAGCCTGGTATATATTTACAGAACACTTATAATATTATTTTGTAGTCATTTGGTTTTCACATAAAAATTGCGTTATTTATGCTCAAATATATTTTCTTTTATAAATTATAGTCATTCAAAAATAGTTGTAAACGAGGCTTCAAATATGCCAAATTTAAAATTAAAAAAAAATTAAAGACCCTTTTTAAAAATTACTATGCTTTCACGGAACACCTATTCAAATCACGCGGACCACCTGTGTTCCGCAGAACACCCTTTAGGAAATGGTGCTCTAGTGCATTGCTGAGAAAGCTAGTAGAATGGGTGACTGGTCTAGGCAGCACTGATACACAGACACTTTCAAAAAATAAGCCGAGGAATATTTGTGGCACCTTAGACAAAATGTACAAAAAAAAGTTGTACATTACCATACCAACTCTAAGAGGCTGTTTAATTTGGATGGGCCATTCTTAGCAGGAGGAAAAAACCTTTTGTAGTGGATCTCTGTCTGACAGGTGATAAGAATCTTTTGAATGTACAACTTTTTTTTTCCCGTGTATATAAGTACATCTTACTTCTGTTCCATTCTATGCATCCGATGAAGTGGGCTATATCCCACAAAAGCTTATGCTGAACTAAACTGGTTAGTCTCTAAGGTGCCACAAGTATTCCTTGTCTTATTTATGGATACAGACTAACACGGCTGCTAATCATAAAACTGACACACTTTCAAGAAGCTGAAAGCAATCCTGAAGATCCACTGGCACAGACAGACTGGTAGTATGGATTACATGGTTCTAAAGATGAGTGAAGCCTGGGAAACACTGGTAAAATGGCAGCCTGAACTAGGCCACACTGACACAAGATCTAGATGAAAGCCAGCATTCAGAATCCTCAGCATGCTCTAAAAATAAGGTCAAGAGAGTCAAATTACTGCAATTCCAATTCATGTTAAGTTCCCAGTACTTTAAAGAAGGAAGTTCTCACACTCTGAGGTTCTGTAGTGAAAGAAGTCATCACAAATCTGTTCTCTTAGGTAGAGGAGCAGTAAACTGGGGTCAGAGTTTTGTGCGATAGCAGCGCAGAGAGAACCTGAACTCAGAACAGCTGATTGTAAACGGTTTTATCATGGTGGAATGAGCAGGCCTAACCCATGTGTAATGTACAGACCAGTGAATGCTGATATAAGTAAAGTATACTTTTTTAAATTAATACACATAAATTTGAATGGGTTGTATGTGTAACCAAAGTTACATTTACTACTATATGAATAAATTGTATTATTTATATATTGTCACAAAAGGCCACTTTTTAAAATTGAAACAAAGACACATCCCTGACGAGAGTTTACAATCTAAGGCTAGGTTTTGCAAATTGAAAACAGCCTGGACAAGGGAAAGTGTGGAGCTGCATCACCCCAGAGGGCTTGGAGAACAATCTGGGGGAAGGTAGAGAGAGAATTTCTCCTGACATGCAAGAGGCAGTGTACCCAACTTCCTCAGGAGGCACAGTCTACTTCCCTGCTGCACGGGTCTCTGAAAACTGATGTGAATAGCTGGAGGCCTCATGCTCTGGCCTCTCCCCATTCCCTTTGGAGGGGATTGCACCTGTGGGGATGGAGGGAGACAGCAGGCCAGGCTGTCCTCTAAAGCAAGAAGCTGCAACTGTAGCTGGATCTTACACAGGCTGCACGTAAGAAGGACAAGGAGGCTGCTCTTCGCAGCACCTCCTTTCCATCCTTCCATCCAGACACAATCTTGCCCTAAATTAAGCGGACACGATTACCGTATATACTCGAGTATAAGCCGAGATTTTCAGCCCACTTTTTGGGCTGAAAAAAGCCTCCTCGGCTTATACTCGAGACAACCCGGTAAAAAAAAAAAAAAAAAAAAAAAAGCCTCGCTCTCCCGTCCCCGCCGCGCGGGCGGGCTGCCGGGAGCGTCCCGGTTCCCCCCTCCCCGCCGCGGGCGGGCTCCCGGCAGGGACAGGACGGGTCGCGCCCGCAATGGCCGGGGCTCCCCCCGTGACAGGCCGCGGCACGGAGCCGCCGGGCCCAACCGCCCCGGGATCCTCCCGAGCCAGCCCTGCTACCGCGCAGCGGGGGCCGTTCCCCCCCCGGGGAGGGGTGAGTGCAGGGCCCGGCCCGGGCGGCGGGCTGGGGGGGGGGGGGAACGGCCCGGGACGGGAGAGCGAGGCTTTTTTTTTTTTTTTTTTGTCCGGCGGGGAGGGGAGGAACCGGGGCGCACATTTTTTTTTTTGGTCCGGCGGGGAGGAGGGAACCTCGGCAGCCCGCCCGCGGCGGGGAAGGGGGAACCTCGGCAGGGGGGAACCTCGGCAGCCCGCCCGCGGCGGGGAAGGGGGAACCTCGGCAGGGGGAACTCGGCAGGGGGAACCTCGGCAGGGGGGAACCTCGGCAGCCCGCCCGCGGAGGGGAAGGGGGAACCTCGGCAGGGGGAACCTCGGCAGGGGGGACTCGGCTTATACTCGAGTCAATAACTTTTACCAGTTTTTGTGCTAAAATTAGGTGCATCGGCTTATATTCGGGTCGGCCTATACTCGAGTATATACGGTATTTGCATGCTGCCAATATAAACTAAAGTATTGTATAATCAGGATTTTATTAGTTACCTAATTTCAGTGGCATACCTTTTAAAAAGTAAAATACCCAAATAAAATGCCCTTATTTTCATTGAGGCATACAGTACATTAGAGATGCGCTCTTTCTCAAAGAACAGGCATTGGAAATGGATGAATTTATTGATCCAATTTTTCCAGTTAAACACCCCTCGCATAGCATGTGATATACACCTAATTCATATTCTGCAACAATTCCAAAATACATTAAGTCATTTGAAATAAAAGGTTTATTTGCATGCAATAGTAGTTGTTGAGTTGTTAATTTCTCAAATTTAAAACATTCTTAGACTCATTGCAGTTTGTATAAAAAGCCATACTTAATATGCTAGAAACAACATTTAAGAGCAACAGTACTGAAAGTTAACATGCAATATTTTCCCCATAAAAATAAACTAGAAGAGGAACAGAACCAACCGGCAGATAAAACATAGCACTTACTTTCTGAACACACATATTATGCACAACTATTTTAAAGTACATTTTAATAGTCATTGTTAAATCCTACAGAATAATTGATACATAACATACAGAATACGTGAAAGACAAATTTGCAATATGTTTTATCATCAGTTTAAAACCATTAAGATTAACTATTTTGATTTCTTTATTTTTAAGAAGCATCATAGAAGAAAAAGTGTCACAATCAAGAAAAGCTTAATTGCAACTACACATCAGTTAAGACCTCTGATCTCAAAGATCGTCACAAGTTTTACATGAAAATTTCTTAGGGTTTACCAGTGTCTTTAATAATGAAGTGGTAAAATTTAAAGCACACATTAATTAAAGCCATATAAAACAAATGCTACTTCCGTTTCCTGTTGCAACTCTTAAAAATGAAAGAAGTTTATTTTGGGTTTTGTTTTTTTTAAATAATATATGTTTTTAAATTTAAGAGAATCAGAAGTGCCTTCAAATAAAACTTTCTACTGTATGTTACAGAGCAGGTTTAAAGATAGTTCTAAAAAATATGGTAACATTAATTTAGAACTCCGTTTTTAGAGAAGCCTGGCATCCACCACCGTGCACTCCATTGCACATTTGTGTGCTCGGCATTTGACAAATAAGACTCTTTTTTTTTTTTTTTTTTTAAAGAGAGAGAGAGAATATACATATAGCTATGCACACATGTAGTGTACACAGACACACACACAGACACACACGGACAGAGAGTTGTAATAAGATATATGTAGATGCTGAGTATGTTATTAGGCATGAGAGCAAAGGCAGAGTCCCTCCCTCTCATTATTACTGACCACCACAATAAAAGTTGTTAGTTTTATAAAACAGATTAGTTAAAACAAATGATACTTAAATTCAAAATAGAAGTATATACTTTGACAATTAGGCTAGTAAATTACTTCTACAGTTTCAGTGTTCTCCAATTTCGTCCTATTAGTCAAATAAAATGAGGTAAGTCTATTCTTTGGAACCCTGTAAGATATGAAACCTGTAGCAGCTTTCACTGAACTGCCTGTTTAAACGTGAGTTCAAACAACTCAGCTGATAGTTTAAGTTGACTGCCTTTGGAATGTTGGGAGTCTTTTCAAAAATACATTTATACTGATTTTCCACATTTGTAATATGTTTAACATACTTCAGACTGTGGCTCCCACTGTGGAAAATGTTTTTCTAAAATATTAATATCTTTTTGAGGCACCAATTTAAAAAAAATGCATAAATAAATGTTAAAATAGTTCCAAAAAATGGCTATCACATTTTTCTCCTAAAAAGATCTTAATTTTTTTTACTTCTCTGGATATTTTTCTTACCTACAGTGCTCCGGCTAACGTGACCCTAATGAGGAGCGCACAAAGAAATCAGAATTAACAGGCAAAGAGATTTGTGTTCTATCACACTTACTTTATGAATCAAATAGCTTTTCATTACATTTGTCTACTATTTTTGAAGAACTCCTATCGGAAAAATGAGTTTAAGTCAATTTACCACCTATTTACCATAAAATGTTCCTATTCGCCCTTCAATCAATGCACTTAGGTCTGAAACTGATTGAGCTTATTTGTGAAATAAAATATGATAAATCTGAAATATAAATGTATTAATCCATTATATACAACTGGTAGGAATACACTTTTCATTCCTTATTTACTTATTTATTTTGCATGGGTTAGGTTAGGGTGACCAGATATCCTGATTTTATAGGGACAGTCCCAATATTTGAGGCTTTTTCTTATATACTATAACCACTCCCCATCCCGATTTTTCACACTTGCCGTGTGGGCAGCCTAGATTAGGTCAGTACCACATGCTAGTTTTCAATGTACGTTCTCCATATGTGAGGGGCCTGGGTAATCTTCTTGATCAAGTGTATCAGTTTTGTTTCTGTGACTACTGCTTACTAAAAAGACTATTTTACAACTGAGCTTAATTAAAATGTACAAATTTACTAACAAAAGAACTCATTTTGAAATTCAAGATAGAAATTGAACATTTGCAAAAGTATGGGTTTTTAAAATGTATTTAAATTGAATAATTCTTATTCAGTACTTCAGGAATAATTTTAACGAAACAATGAAAAGAGGTTAATATAATGAAAAGTAGATTTATTGGAAGGAGTAGTAAAAAAAAAAAAAAAAGTTTTTTTTTTAAAAGTGTGAACTCAGCAGCATTTAAACCGAAGAGTTTAAGCATGATATACATTCAGATTAATTTGAAAATATTCACTAAATTTTGGAAATTAAATTAAAATATACATTACTTTAATGGGATCCAAATTAAAAAAAAATCCTTAATAAAGTTATTCTAAAACGCATTTTATGATTACAGTTATCGAGGCTGTAGCATAACAGTTTGACAGTGTAGGACTGTCTATATATAAACTCTATCACAACTTCCACATAGTAACATGCTATTTTTATTTTCTGTAACAGCAAAAATGTTATCTCTGTTATTGTGAACTGAAAAGGTTTTAGGATTAAACTAATATATCTTTAAAAATTTTATATCAAATTAATTTAAGATCTTTGGCTTTCCTATTTAAGTATCTAATAAGTCACATGTGCCAAAGTAATTCAGAACTGTATGCAATTGATTTTAGCATAAAGCTGTAATAAAACATCCAGATACTTATTTTAAAGAGAACTTAAAAAAAATATTTTTACTTAGTTTATATAGTATGTTATTTGCAATTTTTCTAATGCAGTTAACTGTTTAAAGAGGATCTTTGCCCCGTTCCATTAAATCTGTAATAAAAAGCAAGGCTCCAGGATATCTTGAAGACAACATATGTAGATTTTCAGTTACAAACTGAAGAACAAATATTACTGAAATCAAATTATGTAAGTGCTAAGAGAAGTACCTAGAGGCAACATGCACTACACATTTAAATACTTCTTCATGGACAGAAATCACCATAACAAGGCATATTTCAGGCCAAGCAATGCAACTTCTAATTTTTAAGAATTTATACTTACCCGTCTACGGCAGAAGGGGAGGCCCTGCGCAATGATGCTGATGCTAAATATCTTCATCACAGTTTGGTGTGGTAAAGGTTCTTTTGTACTTTTAAGATCAATAGGAACCAAGCCATGGTTAATGGTAGCTTTTCCTGGTTTTGACATTTTACAGTTCTTGCTTGGTCACAAATCTATTAGCAATGTAAGGCCATTGCTAAAAAATGTAAAAGCAAAATTGTATAATTTCTTTTAAAAATAAAGATTACAAACAGATGAGCCAGCTCCCCACAGCCTGCTGCCTTTGTCTTTCAACCTTCTCCTGCCAAGTATCTGGACTTCTCTGCTGCTTGGTGAAGTGCAAGCTATCCCAGTATAGACAGGAATTATAAACTACTAATGTGAAAGCAGACTGCTCTTGCCAATCAAACAGCTTGTGGGACCTCCCATGCAATATCAGTTAGACATCATCTTCTGAAAAGGGTGCATAAGATTTAAAATTTAAAAAATCTGCTTTTAGTTTTAAACAGGCAAACCCACTAACCCAAAGACTTTACAGAAAAAGTGAAGACTTGTTCTTTGATAGGGAAATGGCAACTTCAGTCTTGAGTCACTTCAGGTGTTATCACAGTATCACCAGTGACATACTATGCCTTGGGGGAGCATCTTGTAACCCCCATATTCCTCATCTGTATATAACTGTGATATTGCATATAAAGCATGCCATGTGAAGTATCAGGGAAATGGTTTTGATCAGCTCAGTCACTGTTCTATCTAAATATGTATATCTTTAGTACATATGAAGTTATGAGATTGTGTTGTATGGTTGTCACTAAAACATGCTGTAAATTGGGGAATTAGCCAGATGATAGCTCCCCAGAGACAACAGCAAGGAAAGTAACCAATGCCTGGGTGTGGTGTCAAACAACCATCAACAGCCATTGTCCAGCAAGGGAGTTACAATTCATTGACTCACCTGCATGAGGCCATACCAGGGGAATTGCTCAACTTTGCTCGGGGACTCAGCAATGCTCATCAGACATGCCTGGACTTGTGTTCTCCAAGTACCTGGCACTGAGGGTATAAAACAGAACACAGGGGGCCCATGCTTGGCCTTCCTCCTGCACACACACACACACACACCATGCTGCAAGCAAAAAGGTCATTAAGATGACTTAAGACTCCAGGAGACCCCAGGTAGTTGACCAAATAAAGAAAAAGCTTCTCTCACTACATTGCTATTTCTAATCCATAATCTACATGGAAATAACAGTATTGCCAACCCTAAAAGTTTTTTAAAAAAAAATCACAAATCAAACTCAAAAAATATATTAGCCCAAAAGTGAGCAGAGGGAGTTTGTGTACGTGTATGAGACAATTAGTGTTGCCAATTTATTAAGATGATTTTGGTCACCACAGCTGGAGCGCTTGCCAACTGCCTGATGGTGTGACATTTTCCAGCCTCTCCCTAACCCCCAAATTTCTAATAATTCTGTGTCCCCCTTCACTTCAAATCCATCATAGCCCAGCAATTAACTCTGACCCCAGTTCCCACATCAGTTCTGCCACATCAGACTGTCCTTTAGCTCCCACGTCAATTCTGCTCTCCTTAATGTCATCCACCTCTTCTCAGTGCCCACATCACTTCTGCCCCCTCAACCTCACCTCTGCTCCTCCCCACATAAGCCAAATGCAGTGGGGTCCTCTCTTCCCCTTTCCCAGGTCTGGTTTTGGAGAGATAGAAGAGGGATTAGCAGACTCATTTTTCAAGGATGGAGGGATGGGGGACAAGGGGAGACCCAAAGCCACCGTCTCTTTCTGCTCTCTCTTCCCATCCTGTCAAAACAATCTCAGCTCATGAGCAGAGAGGGGAAGAGTTCTGCCTGTTTCCTGCAGCAACCCTGAATGGCTGCTCTCAGGAGACTGGCAAGCAGGGAAGCCAACCTATCAGAGCGGGTTCCCCCTCAGAAAGGGCTGACGCTTGCAGGAGGGCTGTAACTTCTCATGTAATTGAAAGACTGACTCTAGCCTCAGCCAAAATCACCTAGTTCTTCATGAGAACTGACAATGCAAATCATTATGTTCCAGATTTTTATAATGAGTTTACTCAAATTTTAACAACATTCAATAGTAAAAGTTCAATTTCATCAAAAAAAACTTATGCTATGATTTAGCATGTTTACATGGTTATTTCTACTCTGTAACAATTGGTTGTACTAAAGTAAACATTTTTTTAATTTTACTTGAATTTAAAAAACCTTCCTGACCAAAATTGTGACAGCCATCTTAATCATGTGACCATGTCACAGGACACTGTTGATAACAACACACACAATATAGTAAAACTTAGTATTGTGTGAAATACAGTGCCTGGTGAAATGATCATTAACAAGTCTTACAAGTCCCTTTATGCACTCACTTATATACACAACCCTCCAATGTTTAGCAATGTAAAAGTAAAAGAAGAGCTCTGGTAATAACTTTAACACTGATATTTTTCCAGCTGAATCTTTTTTTAAAAAACTGCACAAATGTAAAGGCAATACAACATTTTCAAAAGGCCTTAGTAGTTGTGGTAGTAGTATTTTACCATAGTACCTAGGAGCTCTAGTCATAGACCAAGACCCTATTGTGCTAGGTGCTGTACTACACAGCCCCAATGAGTTTACAGTCTCAGTATAAGGTCTTGTTTACACTATAGAGTTTTGTCAACAAAAGTTATGTGGCTTTAATTAAAGCACTTTAATTAAATCGCTATTGCGTGTCCACGCTGTGCTCCTTGTTTCAGCAGAGCACATTCACACTTGCAGCTCTTGCATCAACACAGAGAGCAATGCAATGTGAGTTGCTATCCCACTGACTGCAGGGTGCTTTGGGAAGGGTTTTCAATGTCTCATGGGGCAGGTAGTGTCACATGGCAAAGGTTTCTCAATCCCATCCTTCCATGGGGATGCATGCCTGCAGAGCAGCAGAATTCAAAACAGTGAGCAGAGCTGTCACGGTGGCACTGTGGGAGACTGGGGGAGGCCAGTTATCCTATATAATAATCGGCTACAAAAGTGTGTGTGAAGCTGTCATGCGCAGTAGAGACGGCCCGGACGAACGGCATGCTGGGGGTTGTAGTTCGGAGGCACAAAATGGCCACCACGCATGCCCGCCTGAGGGATCCTCACTCACACGGAGCTACCGCACCAAGGAGCAGTTATACATATAAAGTTAGACATAGTTGGAGGGAGCTGAGCCGGGGGGGGGGGGGTTGTTGGAGGGGGGAGGGAGCTGAGCGAGGGGGGGCCGTTGGGGGGGAAGGGAGGGAGCTGGGTGTGGGTTAGGGAGGGAGGGAGCTGGGCAAGGGGGGGTGTGCATTGGGGATGGGGGGAGCTGGGCGAGCGGGGAGGGGTGTTGGAGTGGGGGGAGGGGAAGAGAGCTTAGTGAGTGGGGGGGCCGCGAGCCGTTTCCATTGGGCTGTGTCCACAGGCTTTTACACTAGTGTCAATATAATGAACAGCAGCATCTACACGAACGCTCTATCATTTTAACTTTGCCACAAAAGGCTTTATGTTTCTTGTTGAGGTGATTTTATTTTGTCAGCAAAACAACAGTTTTGTTGCCAAAAGTAGCTTAGTAAATGCTGTCTTTTGCCAACAAAACTGTGTAGCATAGACAAGGCTGAAGACAAGAGAAAAGAGATGGATACAGACAGACTACAAGGAAACGCCGAGACAATACTGGTCACCATGACAGGCAGTGGTCTTGCACACCAGCAGCCTTGTCAATTTTTTTGTAGATCTTAAGGCAAAAGAGTTTTGAGAAGGAATTTGTAAGTGCATAATGAAGGAGCTTTGCTGATGTTCATAGGGAGGTGCCACCCAAGACTGTGGGGCAACATGGGAATAAACAAAAAGTCATTTGTTTGAAAACTTTACAAGTGAGCAATGGAGGCTAGCATCATCACTTTCAGAGCGGATTAAGATAAATAACTTATTCCAGGGGGAAAAAAGGGTCCACATAAAGTGTTATTCAGAATAGCTACTGCACTTTAAATTCAGACCCTACTTTAATCCAAATTAATTTTCAAGTTTAGACAATCCCATCCTTCCATGAGTGTGTAGGGTTTTTGTTTTGTTGTGTTTTTGAATGTTTATTTCTCTCAGGGATAATATTGACTAGCTGAACTGATGCAACTTGTCCCAATTCCATTTCTACAAATGCATCTCTCTTCCACTCTCACAGGCTTATTACATACTACTGGACTGCAGATAATGTTATTTATTTCTCATATTATGGATACTAAGCCAGAGGACCCATTCAGCACATGGGCCCCATAATGCTACACAAACACAAAAGGAAAGAATGTCCTTGGCCAGAAGATTGTACAATCTAATTTAAGCAACGAGAGGGTGAAAGAAGCAGAGGAAAATGGAAAGGGGTGGCTCTCTTAACACTGATAGGAATGTGTTATTTATACCAGCCACTAGATATATGCATATGTGGGATAAGTTGAAAAATTGAGTTTTAGTGCTATAAAATACTGGCAAATAAATGAAAGTAGCTTGATCTTCAAAAATTGTTCCCATTGACTTCATTAAAATCAAAAAGGAACTTTTTTGAAAATCAGGTCACTTCTATGTATGTACATAAACATTGATTCTTGTGCCTCACTTCAGACAGTTGTGTTTGAAAGTTTTGGTCTCAGTTTGTCATCAAATACTATCCTGTATTGGTCAGACTCTGTAAAACCACATAGTTCCTGGACACAGCACTGAAAAGAATCTACTTTGAAATACAGATGTATATTAAGTAATAGAACTTTGAACTACCTTCGAACTGAAGAAATAGCAAGTGGATCACTAATAGGGCTCTATAGAAACAATTTACTTCCTTTGGCGGAGTAAGTAATATTAAGTAGACTTACTCTTTCAGCCTAACTGACCAGGAAGATTATAGTAAAAACAGTGCAGTGAGAATTTCTGAGAATAATGGACTTTGGCTTCCTTTTATTAACAAGCAGCTTGAAATATTACAGATTTCTCTACTAAAGCTAAGTAGCTAGCTACCTAGTTCTGAAATGTTAACTTTAGTATTACTGATGTAGTGATTTTTTTCCCCCATGAACAGCTAAATTAATCATCTGTAGATACAGGAAAGTTGAAAAACAAAAGGAAACAAAAACATCCTTTCCCTAGAGTTCTTATAATTGGTGAACAGTTGCCCTCAAATGGATAAAATAGAGCATTGCAACATTATAAAATACAACCTCGCCAGTATTATTATTTTAAATAGTATTTTAAATAGTATTATTTTTTAAACACACACATCACCTTTCCCCTCTGCATTTTCAATTTGGAGATATTTTGTTGTATATTTAGTGAGCTACAAGAGAATTCTGGAAAGCCTTAGATTTGTCTGACTGGACATTGTATAGAAGTTTATTCCTCATGCATCACCCATTCATCTTCCTACAGACTTACAAGAATGTCTTTTGACTTTGCTGAGAACAATCCCTGAGTGGAAACCATCTTTTCATCAGACAAGCTACCAGTAAGGCTTTCCCTACACTAGAAAGTTGTATTAGATTAAATCAATATAGCTAATGTGGCACCAATCCCACAGTTATATTGGTATGAAGGTGCTTTATACCAGTATATCTTGTTTCTGTACAGGCTGGGGAATAGGTGAACTGCTTCATACTAGAGGAATGACCACCGACCCACCCAAAACTGGCATAGTTATGCTGTACAAAACCTGTGTATTGGCAAAGGATACATAATGGATTGATCATATCAGCAGTCAAAAGAAAGCAAGTCCCCCTCCTGAGGAAAACTACCAAAAAAAATAAAAATAATAATGACGAGATACAGAAAAACCTGAACTGTTAGAATTAAATTCTGCACATTTCACCGTTAAGCATTATTATTAGACCAGTCCTGTTAAATCTTTGATGGGCAGCAGGGAGATCTTTTGTGCATGCTACTATGTTGCATACATACACACAAGCAGATATAGATGAGAGAGAAAGAGAGAGAAATAAAAATGGAGGGAAGGAAAACTGAGCACATGTTCAAACAAAAATAAAAGTTTCCTTTTTCTAGTAACCAGTATTCAGTTTATCAAAAGTAAACAAATGAATGTTCGATAATATTCATTTTTTCCTTATTTTATCAAGGAAAATATAAATTCATTATTCTTTCTAGTTGATGGTTAACTAATAGACAATTTTAATTTTTTTTTAATCTTACAATTTTATTCTATTTATTCTTACAATTCTTCTTGAATTTTGCCATCAGTAGATGAATATACTATATCGTTTGTAACTGGGAAAGGACTTTATAAAAAGAATTTGCTTATTTTAAATCCACAGATCTCCCAGCTTTACTTTATTTCCCTTCTTGTTTTCATGAACTATTTTAAAGCATTTGTCTTCATTCCTTCATTAAACATTTCAGGAAGTATTTCAGATATGTAATATAAACCCAACTGCATCGTCTTACATTTTACAAATATTCTAGAAATGTCTGTCCAATCTTTATTGGCTATAACATGATTTGTCTGATGATTAAGTTTAACTCTTTGGTCTGTTCAGGGTTCCACCAGCTGTTAAAAAGAACTCCTACAGTTGTTATCCAAGAATTCAGTTGCTGATTACTTATTTATGCTGTGGTTGCAGCATAAAAGAAAATTAAAACAAGCTAAAACAGGTAGACAGGTCATTCAAAACATTGTAACAATGGGTTAAAAGGTCAAATACCTAACATTTGAGGGAGGGAAATGTGAACTTAACAGGAAAAGAAGAAAACAGTAATATTAACTTTACACACCAAAAATTAAACTTGATGACCATTATGCTACTTTAATATTTAAACAATTTATACGATTTTCAATGAGAATTCAAGATTCCCAAGACAATACTGAAAATCTTTTGTAGGGCAGTTCAATGTTTGTTAGGAAGTGCTACTAAAAAGTAGCACTGTGTACTTCAATTAAAAAAATTAATCACAATTAATCATACTGTTTAAACAATAATAGAATACCATTTATTTAAATATTTGGGGTGTTTTCTACATTATCAAATATATTGATTTCAATTACAACACAATATAAAGTGTTTAGTGCTCACTTTATATTTTTTATTACAAGTATTTGCACTATAAAAAACAAAAGAAATAGTCCTTTTCAATCACCTAATACAAATACTGTAGTGTAATCTCTATCATTGAAGTTGAACTTACAAATGTAGAATTATGTACAAAAAAATCTGCATTCAAAAATGAAAGAAATGTAAAATTTTAGAGCCTGCAAGTCCATTCAGTCCTACGTCTTATTCAGTCAATTGCTCAGACAAACAAGTTTGGTTACATTTCCAGGAGATAATGGTGCATGCTTCTTGTTTACAATATCACCTGAAAGTGAGAACAAGTGTTTTCATGGCACTGGTGTAGCCAGCGTTGCAAGATATTTACTTGCCAGATGCACTAAAGATTCATATGTCCCTTCGTTCTTCAACCACCATTCCACGGGACATGCATCCATGCTGATGACAGGTTCAGATCAGTAACAATCCAAAGCAGCTTTTTTTCTTGGTGGTTTGGGTTCTGTAGTTTCCGCATCAGAGTGTTGCTCTTTTAAGTCGTCATCCAAGACTGCTATGACATGAAATATATAGCAGAATACAGGTAAAACAGAGCAGGGAACATTGAACTCCTTGAGGGAGAATTGTATCAAAAATTTAATTTACAATTTTTTTTTAAACGAGCGTCATTAGCATGGAAGCATGTTCTCTGGAACGATGGCTGAAGCATGAAGAGGCATGCACATGTTTAGCATATCCGGTATGTAATTACCTTTGCAATGCCAGCCACAAAAGTGCCATGCAAATGTCTGTTCTCACTTTCTCATAACAATAAGAAGAGAACAGCATTATCTCCTGTAAATATGAACAAACTTGTCTGCGTTAGTGAATGAGTGAACTAGAAATAGCACTGAGTGGCCTTATAGGCTCTGAAGTTTTACATTGTTTTGTTTTTGAGTTGAGTTATGTAACAAAAAAAATTCTATATTTGTAAATTGCACTTGCACAACAAAGAGATTGCAGTACAATACTTGTATGAGGTAAAAAATACTATTTCTTTTATAATTTTTATAGTACAAATATTTAGAATAAAAAAATGTCAGGTTTCGTCTACGGGGGATGAGGTGTGGGTGTTGGTCAGGGGGTGTTGGGGTTGGTAGGGGGTGACGTGGGGGTGTTGGGTTTGGGTGGGGGGGTGAAAATGTGAGTCTGGGTTATTGGTCGAGGGGTAAGTGAGGTGGAAGTGAGGTGTCAGGTATGTCGGGGGGGTGAGGTGGGGGTGTCAGGTTTGCTCTCTGCCCCCTCCCCCCTCCAACGGACCCTGCACTCGCTCAGCTCTCTGCCCCCTCCCCACCTCCGACGGACCCGAGCAACGCCAGGTATTTTTGCTAGTACAATATATATGAAAATGTAGAAAAACATCCAAAATATTTAATAAATTTCAATTGGTATTCTAT
This sequence comes from Sternotherus odoratus, assembly GCA_032164245.1. Classification (NCBI taxonomy): domain Eukaryota; kingdom Metazoa; phylum Chordata; order Testudines; family Kinosternidae; genus Sternotherus; species Sternotherus odoratus. The sequence continues at coordinate 48,709,272 of JAVMKO010000004.1, forward strand.
TGTTTAACACTGCAATTAAAACTGAAATCAATCATGATTAATTTTTAATCGTGATTAACTAAAAAAAAATTAATCACATGAGTTAACTGCAATTAACCAACAGCCCTATTAAAAAGTACTCTCTCATGTGATTTTCCCCACTCTTCTCACTACAAAAATCAACCCTAAAAAGACCTAAAAAGGGATGAAAATAACTGTCAGTTAATGTCAGTCTCACCATTGAATAACTCTTTGGCGGTATTACTTGCTGTCTAGCTACCTTTCATTCCAACTAAAGAAATATTTCTTATATACAATAAGACAATATAGGAAGGCCCTCACTTGCACAGTTCCATCCATTTCTGTACTTTAACCAGTGCCAAAATGAAAGGTTGGACATAAACTAGCATAAATTTCAGGGTTATTAACATGTATAAAGAAAATTACTAATTTTGTTGCTAGAGACTTTAAATACAAGACCACTAAAATTTTCTTATTACAACTATAAAATACATACAAAACCTAACAAATGTAATATAACCAATTGTTATACTGAGATTCACATGAGAGTGACAAATTAAGCTAGATAATCCTTCTCAGCTGGTTAATAGCATACTGCAAAGGGGTGTGAGGCTGTTAATAATAGCTCCAAATATGTGAAGTGAAGAATGTCTGGGTTACAGAAAAAAGCAGGTAGCCCAATTAAGGGTTGACATTCTGGGCTGGCCCAGACTTTTACCACCTTCCTCTCATTTATATTCTCATATAAACCCTTGCTTTCTTTCATTTGCTCAAGTGTCATTCATTCCTACAAAATACAACAGTTACCTCTTAAGAAAAAAAAAGACTAAAATCTACTTTTTATTTTATTGATAAATCTTCAAGGAATCAAACAAGATACATTACTAGGAGTCACTTCTACATTTCTCCTCCTTATGCCTTATAAACTTTGACAAATTATGGATGAAAGTTCAAGCTCTCCAGAGCACAGGAGTCCTGAGTGTACTTGATGGCTGATTTGTGTAATAGTAACATCAGCTTTTAAAAAAAAGTTTGGCCTCCATACTTTGGACAAGTACAAAAATGATGTAGCTGGGTGAAGGCCCCAAACTAGTCTTTTAGATCCGCCTAACTTGTGATAAAGTTCATCCTTGAACAGAAGAAGAATCACTATCGGCTGGAACAATGAGTTTCATACCCAAAAATCAAACACTTCAAACAACTACCATGAAATTAATTAGCTGTATCGCTTTATAACTATTCCTTTCATCTTCAGGGTTACACTTTACTCAGACTTTGGAATCAAGGTAAAGTACTATATATTTTTTTAATTATATATTTGACTTTGGGACACTTGGATAGCTCATTAAATTAGTGAGAGAGGATTCAGAATGTCACCTCTGAGTAAGCCCTTGTCGACAATGGGGAGAATGGGGGTCAACCTAAGATATGCAACTTCAACTACGAGAATAGCGTAGCTGAAGTCGACATATCTTAGGTCAACTTACCTTGTGCCCTCACAGCACGAGGTCAACTGCCGCCGCTCCCCGTTAACTCTGCTTCCGCCTCTCGTCTTGGTGGATTACAGGAGTCTAAGGCAGAGCGATTGGGGATTGATTTATCATGTCTACATTAGAAGTGATAAATCGATCCCTGATAGATAAATCATTATCCGCCGATCCGACGGATAGTGAAGACACCCTGAATAGTTCGCCATATTCAGGGTCAGCAGTGACCAAAAGTAGCTTTCATCAGAGGGACATTCAGTAGTCTAAGTGAAGTGAACTGGTTGTCTCAGTCTAGTTCAAAATGTTAGTGTGATCAAGTCTTCTTCCCAAGGCTGGATTATACAGAAAAAAAAGAAGAAGAAAAAAGAGCCTGCTACTTCTTCACAGCTAAGAATATTACTACTTTACTTCAAGTGGTAGTGGCCATGTTGAAAATTATGGGTTTCAGCCCTGTTGATAATCTATGGTGCCTCTGTATCTATATCACCAAGTATCTGTAACACTTTCCATTTTGGCAGAGAGAGGCCATGGACTGAGTCGGCATGATAAAATTTAGTAAGTTTTAACAAAATGGTATTTCGTGTCACAGATGAGAACAGCAGCCACTGATTTCAAAAACTGAACTACACTATAATTCAGAATTTGCTTATTTAGTTTTATGTAACAACTGGTCAGATAATGAAGTTTGGCTGAGAAAGTCACAGCTTTTGATAACTTGTATATTTGGTCTTGGCTAAGTAAAGAGGAGTGACCTAGAGAAAATGAACTGCTATACTGTCAGGTTTGGACCTATTCAACATGCATGGGAGATATCTGAATTCCGTCAGCAACAAAGAGTCCTGTGGCACCTTATGGACTAACACGGCTACCCCTCTGATACTGAATTCCATCAGTAATATCACTATAACTCCTAGCTCTGTCACAACCTCTTACGGTGACTAACTGAAGAAACTTAAAGGGGAAGACGGGGGAGCTGAGAAGGAAGAAGGTGGAGACAAGGGTGGGTTTAATTACAACCATTTCCAACTAACCACGAGAAATGGGAGTAAGAACAGCAACAGTCGCTGATAGAAGTATGTTGTCTGCTTTCCATCAGAAGATTCATGGAATGTATAGGTATTGTTCTTTCTGTGATTGAGAACTAGTGGGACCCATCTGTGAGTTAGTCAATTTAAAAAGAAACTAAATGTATTTTTAAAATATACTGATACATACACACACACACTATTTTATATAAAGTCATATATAAACCAAAAATTACTATTTAGTAATTCATTTACTAAATTATTTGCATTACAAGGTTAGGATGAAGTACAATGCTAAATGTAGGATGTTACAATGCTAAAATTAACGTTTTCACAAGCGATCAGGATAACTGCAATTTGTGAACTGTTTAAATTATCCACACAATTCGAGAAAAGATAAAAACAACTGGATTAAGCATATATTTATCCAACAAACAAGAGGTTTAATTCACACAGAGTAGTTACAAGATTTGTGAGGGGAAAAGTGTTGTACTAGTTTAATATTTCCCACACTCTGTATTTTGATATACGGGTTGAGGTGGAGGTGAGGGGGGAGAATCTAAACTTTGCCCAATTTACTCAGTGGTTAAATGTTCATGTGGGTTTTTGGTAGAAAATCAAATTCACAGCAACAGAACAAATCTATACAGAATTTAAGTGACATCACAAACTATTCTGGCTTTGTTGATCATTAATAGCTGCTGATATAAGTAACTTCAGGTACAGCTCAGATATCATATATCACCAAAGAGAAAACTATGATATTAAATAGAGTCCAAATGTTTCTTTCCTCTGTGAAACACATTTGCTACTTGTTATCCAGTATTCCTCTCATTTACCTGGAATAGTTTTGCTTCCCAATAATAGGACTGCTTGGCACAGAACTGAAAACGGATAGAAAATGTACACCAAAAGGAAAGCTGTACTATGCATAGTGAGGTTTAAAGGAACATGTATAATACCACTTACCATTTGTCATATGACATACATTCAGATAAACTAGAATTTTTTTAAAAAATGTTATTATTTTACTGAAACTGACAACAGTAACAAATATGCCACTGGATAAAATATAGTCCTTGTGTAGCCATTAAACATAGCTTTGGCCTTCAAGAACCATCAACCCACCTTCAAGAAAATTCCAAATGCAACAGTTTTGCAAGTATATGTTACCACTTCCATATAAGAAGCAATGAGTTAACTTAATCACGTGTTGATTACTGGTTTCATTACATAAATGGATGTATAAAACAATTACAAATACTAAAAAAAGCTAATACTAAATTAATTGTTAGTGATTGTTGTTTTTTCTTATAATGCAAACTCACCAGCAAAAGTTTTACTTTCTTGACACTTCGACTGACCATTTGTATTAAGTTTCATAACAAGTAATGTCAATTTAAGCCAAGTCAGAAAAAGCAAAGCAGTTTTAATCCACACTCTGAGAACAACATCCACGGATAAAATGATCAGTAAATACAGCTGTATCACTCCAGACGAGAAATATTTGGGCTAATGATCACATCAGCCAACAGCACCTGCCACATAGCCAAGAACAACATAAGGAACAAATGGCATTTTTAAGTGGGGCAGAGCTCCCAAATGTATTTGTTAGACAAGCCATGTATCACTGTGTACTTCTTAAGCATACTGAAAATATCCTCACACTCGTTTTCATTATTTACATTTCTGAATGTTGTTACCATATATCTGTATAATTGATAGGTTTAAATAACCTCACTTGAAATGCTTTTAAAAAAGGATAACAGACACACAAGATACTGTGTGTATTCATTACAAGACACTGTTTCAGGTAATTAAGATAAATCAGTAATTTAATACCATTTTATATCAGACTACTCTGATAACAATACAAGTAATGATGAAGCCTCCATTTTTAGTTTCAATAGGGCTCCACAGAGGCCCAGGGAACCAATGCAATGGAAGATTCTAATTATTGCCCCCTTTTCAATAATAGTAGCTTAAAAACTGGAGATTAGAGACAGTGATGATCTGTGAGATTCTGATTCAAGAGTTGGTTTATTGACAAAAGTTTAAGAGATGTTGGCATTTTGCCTTCTGGAGGAGGTGTTGGCAGTCTCCCCACAAACAGACTAACAGATAAGCTACAGGAAGAACCACACATGCCTGTCTTGAGTGAATCGATTTTCACAAGAAATCATTGAGTGAGTTTGGCAGTAACGATCAGACAAAAATAGAATACATATATTTGAGATTCGGGCTTTGTCATCACAGCAAAAAAAGGTGTGGTTTTACAATACGTTAGCTATCTTGATGGAAACTGGTGCAGACAAGGCACTGTTGCTTTTATCTTGATGTAGCTAGTCAAAGTAAACCCCAGGTGGGGGATATAAAGTTAACCTCAACTAACTGCATGGAAGTACAAACTGCAATATCCTGTCCAGTAGTCTAGGTCAGTGGTTTTCAAAGTTCGGGTCGCGACCTAGTACTGGGTAGTGGAATGCAAGGCACTGGGTCGCTTTGCTCAGCATCCAGGGACTGTGGTGGCTGGGCAGTAGACACCCCACTGCACCCCAGAAGCGGCTAGCAGCAGGTCTGGCTCATATTAGGCTTAACAGTTAACTGATCTTAACCATTAACCACGGGCCGCATCAGCTCCAGACCCCGCAACCCTAGCCCTTCTCCCTTTAATCAGTTAACTGTTTAAATTATATAATTTTAATCGTTTAAACTGTTAACGTTTAAAACAATATTTACATCCCATGGGCTTATGTAGGCATAATTGGGGTGATAACGCATCTGTGTAGACACTACATTTCTTACATTGGCTGTCAGCCATCTTGCTAGGCAGGAGCTGTGAAACTGACAAGAAAGCTGGGCAGATAGAACCCTGCTGCCCCTCTACCTCCACACCCCTGGAGAGCTGGGGAGATGAACCCTGCTCCTGGATCCCCAGGAGCTTCTTCCCTCCTCTGCTCTCCACTCCCAACAGGGAACATTGGATGTCTTGTCAATTACGTGCCTGGGGATGGGAAGGGAGCCTGTAAGGCGGCAGGGAGCTGCCAGTGGAGCTGAGAGACCAAGCTCTCAACCCCCTACGCAATCCCTCTTAGGTCGGCAGAAGCACACCTGGCGAGGACACACACCACCGACCGAAGGAGGGTAGTGTGGACATGCACCTTCATAGTAATTACTGTGGTGGCTCTAAGTTGACCTAATATAGGTTGACTTATGTTTCTAATGTAGACACAACCTCAGTCACTAGTCATTCAATTATCAAGCACTATCTCTGGAAACCATACAAATAAGTAGTATGGGGACCATAAAAAGGTAAACAGAAAATAGCAGAAATTATAGAAGAAATGACAATATTTCTTGTAACTGCAAGTGATATTTTAATGTAATAGACAAAATTAATAGCTAGAGATGTCAAGCTCTTTCCTTGAGAGAGCTAATCGGTAGCTAAGTTCTTATGAATCACAGGCTATTTCAGGCAGCGATCACAGTGAGTTACTTGTCATTGCAAAAATCAGAATCCGTGCTCCAGACATCAATTAGCACTCTTCCTGCTCCATTTATAGACTTGAGAGCAATGGTTAGTACAGGCCTAGCTCTACCTTTAAGAGGAACTGAAACGTAACCCCCACCTTTGAATGCAGAAGGGAGGAGCATATGCCCACCTCAGATAGTAGCAGGCAGGAGATGGGGTCACTTCTGTGCCAGAGTCGTCAACATGTGAAACTTGCTCTCTGCGACCATTTCTTCTTAGAAAGCTGTGTTTATAGGCTATCTCATCCCTAGCCACAGAAAGGGTACATAATCATAATTTGGAGTTATTTCTTTAATGTGTGTGGGGGGAGAATTAAAAATACTGTAAAACCTCCATTTAACGGACTAATTCGGGCGAGGGGTTGCCCATTAAATCCAAAAGTCTGTTATTTAATAAAAAAAAAAAACGAGCTGTGGGAGCAGTAGCCCGCCCGCCACAGGGCAGGGCCGGCGACAGAAATTTTGGGGGGCCCTACTGTGATCGTTGGGGGCCCCCCTACTCTGATTGTTGGGGACCCCCCCAGCCTATTCTGCCCCAGTCAGCTCCCGCTGCCAGCCTGGTTGTAGGGAACCCAGGCTGGCAGCGGGAGCTCAGACCCCGGCTAGCAGGAGCTTGCAGGGAAACTCTAAAGTGGCAGACGGTTGAGCGCTCAGACTGCTGCCGCTTTGGGGTTTTCCCCCCAGGCTCCTGCCAGCCTGGGTCTCAGCCCACTGCCAGCCTGGGCTTCCTACAGCCAGGCTGGCAGCAAGTTGAAACCCCGGCTGGCAAGGATCCACTGGGGGAAACCCCAAAGCAGCGGCAGGCTGACTGCTAAGCCCGCCACCACTTTGGGCTCTCTCCCCAGGCTCCTGCCACCTGCCCCACTCAGCTCCCGCTGACAGCCTGGGTGCAGGGAACCCAGGCTGACAGCAGGAGCAGACTGGGGCAGGAGGCAGAACCCCATCTGGCAAGGGGCCAGCGGGGGGAAACCCCAAAGCAGCGGCAGGTTTAGCGCTCAGACCGCCGCCACTTTGGGGTTTCCCCTCGCTGGCCCCTCGCCAGCCGGGGTCCTGCCTCCTGACCCAGTCTGCTCCTGCTGTCAGCCTGGGTTCCCTGCACCCAGGCTGTCAGCGGGAGCTGAGTGGGGCAGGTGCCAGGAGCCTGGGGAGAGAGCCCAAAGTGGTGGCGGGCTTAGCAGTCAGCCTGCCGCTGCTTTGGGGTTTCCCCCAGTGGATCCTTGCCAGCCGGGCTCTCAACTTGCTGCCAGCCTGGCTGTAGGAAGCCCAGGCTGGCAGCGGGCTGAGACCCAGGCTGGCAGGAGCCTGTGGGGGAAACCCCAAAGTGGCGGCAGTCTGAGCGCTAAACCGGCTGAGCGCTCAACCGGCTGCCACTTTAGAGTTTCCCTGCAAGCTCCTGCTAGCCGGGGTCTGAGCTCCCGCTGCCAGCCTGGGTTCCCTACAACCAGGCTGGCAGCGGGAGCTGACTGGGGCAGAATAGGCTGGGGGGGGCCCCCAACGATCAGAGTAGGGGGCCCCCCAAGTAGGGGGCCCCAAAATTTCTGTTGCCGGCCCTGGAGCCAGCAGGCAGCCCACCCACTGCCTGGACCCGGGCGGCAGCGGGAAGCCGGCATGCAGCCCGCCCGCTGCCGGGACCTGGGCGGCAGCGGGGAGCTGGCAGGCAGCCCGCCGGCTGCCTGGACCCGGGCGGCAGCCGGGAGCCGGCAGCCAGCCCCCAAAAAACGGATTTTGGATGCATCAGACTTGCTCATAAATTTTGTCCGTTGCATCCGAAGTCCATTAAATCGGGGTTTTACTGTACTACTAAAATGCACAGACAAATTGAGAATCAGTAATCCTTTCATAAATATCTTAGTATTTAAAAATCTACATTTTTGTGATTAGTTTAGTGATTTTCCTAAAGAGAAACACAATAGAAAGAACAAAAAGGTAAATTATTTCCAAATAACGTATGCTTCACTGATAGAATTAGTGCCTTGTGAAATTTTACTTGTCAAAGTTGCAAGACCTAGCAATACAAACCCAGTCAATGCTACAAAGACATAATATGTTAGGATGGGGTTAACAGCAATAAAATAGGAGAAAACATACATGATTAGGGAGACGGAGGAAGGAAGGGGTTGAGGGAAAAGGAGGGTTATGTAGAATAGAGATCTGACATTCTTTGTGCCATCTCAACTTTTTTACCAAAATATATCTAGAAATGGGGTCCAAATTTCTTCGAGTTCATGTAATTGTTCTCTGCAGGGGGTAATGGGGGTAATCTGTTATTTCTTTAGCTGTTAACTCAGACAGGTCTGAATACCACTGCTCTATTCCGGACAAAAGCCTACTCCATTTTTGTAAAATCATGCACTTAATGATCACTGAAGCCCTCAAGTACCAAAATCTTTTTGGTGGCATTAAACCCAGTTTAACAGGTTAGTAACCTAGGATATAATTTTTGGCTGAGATCTGGCTGCTGAAGCTGAGCACTATCTTAATGCTCATGCCCCTCTTGTTCCACAGCTACCTGATGGTCGGGCAGTTCCACAGCATATGACTCAGGGTTTCTTTTTCTCTGTTACAGCACCAATAAACATCGGAGGATAAGGCCTTTGTCTTGTGCAACCTCTATGGAACCAAACACATTTTTAATATATATTTTTTGTTGTATCAAGAGAGCCACAAACAATTTTAACATTACATAATATGCTCTGCCAGTGGGATTTTTTTAAAACCACTGGGATCAATCCCCTTCCCCCGGTTTCACAATGAACTCCAGGCTAATGAAGTTCCTCTTCCTTAACCAAGTATGCAGAGTAGACATGGACCTGACTAATTCATGAAGCATTTCTAAGGTTCCGAATAGTGCTGGAGCCTCTGACAGTCCTAGGGCACTCAGATCAAATTAATATGTTAGAAAGTGTCGTAACTGTAAGTACTGCTACCCAACTGAGGATGGCAGGTAATAATGTTGCTTTAGTGTTAAAAAAGGAACAAAGCCCTAATCACTGACTTACTGTGAATACCATATGATGGATGCACTTAGCGCAGTCAGGTCTTCCCAAATTATAGGTTTGTTCCCAATTTGAAAGTTTAGGTTGCCTCAAATAAATGCTTTTGCATGAGGGTGAGGATGAATTTGGGACCTCTTAGGTAGGATAGTTCAGACCCTTCACTCAGCCACCATTGCAGGCACCTCATTTTTCTACACCAGAAAAAAAGACAAATGGAGGAGACCCACAGGGAAAATTGAATGTCTTAATACATCCATGTGATGTAAGGATGTTAACAAGGTGGAACCAGTTTGGTATCTGTGACATGAGTGAAGCATAACAGTAATTTCATGACAGCTGCACAGCTAACCAGAATTATTTGACAGTTTAGCAACTAATCTATATACTGTATGAATGAGGAAAGTAACAAACATTATATATTTTGACTAGTATTAACCTTCAAGTATGCACTAAAATACACTCCAATACAAAATAAAAAACAAAATTCTACACTTAACTGTCAGGAATATTCTAAACAACACAGGGCTTTAATTACACACCAGCTTTAAAACTCAGTTTTTCTTCTAATATCCTGTAAGAGTCATCCAAAAATAATATAATCGTTATAATTACTTAAAAGTAATTCTGACCTGCAGTTGTAAAAATCACTAACAACAACTTTCATGTGTAAGCAAATCAGTTTTTATTGAATATTATTAGTGTGCTCAGTTCTGTATACAGAGAATTATCTGTTTGTTGCCCCCAGGGTACTTACCATTTGCCACTATATTCTACATCAGCCACAAAATTAAGACACCTTACACTGGAAATCAAAATTAAAGTTTAATATTTGTTTCCATTAAAAGAGAGTAGGGAGATAAAAGAAAAAGTGCACTAATCAGAAGGAGGATACAGAAGAGATATTTAGAACAACTGACTATATCACCAATGACTTTCATTTTCAGATTTGAGCAATTCTTTACACCTTTCCTTTTTAACAAAGCTTTATTTGATTTACTCAGTTAAGAGTCTGGTTACATCATTGCCACAGCTGTTGGAAGTCTCAGAGACTAAAGGCATTAAGAATCAACTAATCTCTATTTCCTGTGGGCTGGTCCCTACCGAAAAAAGGTAAAAAGTGAGTTGTTCATTTTTATACTAAGTATTCACTTCACTTTGTACTTTTTGTACTCCATGAAAAAAAAAAAGATACAGATTAAAGTTCTACTATACGAGCCAATTGGGAAACAGTTGAGAAGAAGACGAAGACGAAGACGACGAAGAAGCAGCAGCAGCAAGAATAGGTTTCCTTATACAGTAAAACCTCCATTTAACGGACTAATTCGGGCGAGGGGATGTCCATTAAATCAAAAAGTCCGTTATTTAAATTAAAAAAAAAACGAGCTGTCGGAGCAGCAGCCTGCCCGCCACAGGGTCGGGGCGGCAGCTCCACAGCCCGCCCGCTGCCGGGATCGGGGCGGCAGCCGGCAGCCAGCCCGCCCGCTGCCGGGATCGGGGCGGCAGCCGGCAGCCAGCCCGCCCGCTGCCGGGATCGGGGCGGCAGCCAGCCCGCCCGCTGCCGGGATCGGGGCGGCAGCCAGCCCGCCCACTGCCGGGATCGGGGCGGCAGCCGGCAGCCAGCTCGCCCGCTGCCGGGATCTGGGCGGGAGCCGACAGCCAGCCAGACCGCCCGCTGCCGGGATCTGGGCGGCAGCCGACAGCCAGCCCGCCCGCTGCCGGGATCTGGGCGGGAGCCGACAGCCAGACCGCCCGCTGCCGGGATCTGGGCGGGAGCCGACAGCCAGACCGCCCGCTGCCGGGATCTGAGCGGGAGCCGACAGCCAGACCGCCCGCTGCCGGGATCTGGGCGGCAGCCGGCAGCCAGCCTGCCAGCGGCTGGGACCAGGGCCACAGCCGGGAGCCGGCAGCCAGCCCGCCAACGGCTGGGACCAGGGCCACAGCCGGGAGCCAGCAGCCAGCCGCCTGCGATGGGGACCGGGGCCACAGCCTGATATGGATCAGAAATGTTGTCCGTTGCATCCGAAGTCCGTTAAATCGAGGTCCGTTAAATCGAGGTTTTACTGTACTGGAAAACACCCTTCTGCAAAGATTAAAATCAAAAGCAGTGTTGTGTATGACAAACATTTATTTCTGGGTTAAATGGTATTTTTAACTGTTAGCAGCAATGCAGAGGAAAACACATTTATCAAGACACATTAAAAAGCTTCCAGCAGAAAGTACAGTCGTAAAGCATCTGATTGTGCCCTCTGGTGTTCAAAAGCATAAAAGATAGAAAGTGATTTTAAAACAATATACACATACTGCATACATTTAAAGAGATGGTTTCCTTGGTTATGTCTACTTCTTGTACATAAACAAAGAACCAATTTCTCAAAGATTATTATTTCTGTAATTAATCCTCGATTTCCCACCTCTCCACAAAGATTTTAGTTTTACCTTTTGATTTTATACCTGTATTTGGAGTGTCACACAACAGATCTCACATACACACCACACCCACATTATTTTTCACAACAGATGATTTTTTTTTCTCATTTTAAAAAGAAGTCTATCCATCCACAAAAATCCTGCAAAAGTACTGCAAATAATTCAGTCAGAATTTATCAGCAGACCAGATGTTTAAATTCATTTACAAGCTTTCTATACTATCTTGAAACTAATAGTCTCTCCCCTAATGGATAATTTGTCTGGCCTGCAAATAGAAGCTAGGTCTCCACAGGCTTGAGTCTCTTTAGGGCTGAATGAAATCTTTGCAAGCCTTGTTCAAAGTTCCTAAGGCAGATATTTAAATTCTGGGGGCTGGAAGGTGATCCTCAGCTGGTGCATATTATCACAGCTTTATTCAAGTCGCTAGCGCTACAATTTACACCAACTGAGAATCTGCCCTGAGATTATTTAAAAATCTATCCTATCAACCTCTAGTCTGATTAAGTCTGACCATCTGAAGTGCAGGACTCCATAGTTGTATGGATCTCAATGTTTCCCTGAACAAAACCTCTAAAGAATAGAAAACTCTGTTGCCTATCTGGACAATGAATTTCTGTCTGGTCTAAGAACAAAGGAAGAAGAGAGAGTGCACACTCACCCGTTTGCCAAATATTTTGCTCCTGGTGTCAGGGGCAATATTTGTACATTGGCATTAAACAAACAAAAAACCCAGTTTAATCTGAGGATGATCCCACCACAAAAAAAATAAAATAAAATAAAATCAACATTTGGTAGCAGAGTCATCCTGCTGAATAACTACATACATCTGACTGAATTAATTCTTCAAGAGAACACTGACCAGAAAACTGCTCAAGTAACGGAAGATCAGAATGCCCTTTTAACTGCAAACAAGGGATGGAAAAACCAAAATGCATGTAATTTGGGATTTGCTGGGTTAGACTGATAGTGTACACGATTATATGAGCATATCCTTTAGATTCACAACACACACACACAATAAAAGTTTTCTGGTATCTTCATGGAGAGTTTCCATCTGGAACCTGTTTTCTCCTTAATTCTGGAGAGACAAGGAGTAACCAAGGTAGAGTAGTCTCAGGCATCAATAACTTATTAGAAAGAACACACCCACTGATTTGTGTCCTAGTAAGATATCTTACAACCCAGAATCTGGATATATTTCCACAGTAGGACTCAATATGTCTATAAAAATAGTATCCACTCCCTGAACATTGTCATTGTTGCATTTGATAGAAACATCTTGACCACTTCAAAAGTGAAGCAAACCTTCAACCATATTAATTTCTGGAAGGAAGTCAAAGTGTTCTTCATGGTTGCTGACTCATCCATGTCTCCATATTCTTGAATCTTTTCAGTTCCAGACCTGGCTTCTGATTTTTAGGATGTTCACATTAGCCTATTATCCAAGTACAGTTACAAACATACACTTTTCTATTAAAGTGCTGCAGTTAGGATCCCCATTAGCCACCCTCACGTGAAAACCTCAATAGTGTGGAACCTAAGGCACATTTTGGTGAGAAGGAAGACCAGGTTGTTGAAATAAGCATCTGATGGTCTGCCAACCTATGAACAACTCTCATGGTTTGGCTTGCCACAAGTTTTCCTAGGAAACTGCTGTTATGTGAAAGGAAGGTCTTGACAAGAGCTTGACTATTCCTTAATATCCAGTAGTAGAAGACAGCTTCCTATCACTTGAGTCTATAGAATTGTAGCAAGGTGGCGACTAACCCCTGCGGCACCTCCTGCTGGTTCGTCCGGGAATTAGCTTGCCAGCGTCTGGAGCGCCCTCTGCAGCCCGATGTCCCACTTGCTCCTCTAGCCCCGAATCCCTCCCGGACCCTGGTGCCCTCTTCCCTTGGGTGCTGCACCCCTGCAGTACCCCCTCAGGTCTTAGGGTCTCCCCTCCCTGGGGAACCCCCAACCCTCTATCCCCACCTTGCCTCAGTCTAGGCAACTGCCAGTCACCACTGGCCCCCATTCACTGGAGAGACTGCAGTATAATTGCCACTCATCACTGGCAAGGAGGGTTTGGCCTGCTTTCCACCTCTAGCCATGGGCTGCCCCCTGCAGCCCTAGTACTCCTTGTTGGGCTTTCCCCTAGGACCTGCAGCCTAGGGGTTTCCAGGAAGGAGCTTCCCCAGCAACTCGTGCCCTGCCCCAGCCCTGCTTCACTCTGGGTACCTTGTCAAGCTCCTAGCAGCCAGGCCTGTCTGCCTCCACATGCAGAGGAGACTTTTTCTTCCGTGCTCCAAACTGAGCCCTTTTTATCAGGGCCAGCTGAGCTCTAATTGACCCAGCCACAGCTGCTTTCCATTGCAGACTAATCAGCCTGGGAGCTGCTTGCCCCCAGCCACAGCCCTTTGCAGGGCTGTTTTAAACCCTTTTCCACTGGAGTGGGGCAGTCACCCCACTACAGAATAGATGGGATAGATTTCCATTTCGTAAGAGGCCAGGAGAGAGAAAACAACGGCTTGCTGTCTAAAAATTTCCCAGCTCTCTAAAGGCTCATTTACCTGGACTTTAAAATTTGAATCCTTTTGCATCCCACAGGATGGGGAAGAACAGCCAACAATGCTATTTAGAACTCTATCCCTGCAAAGGAGCAACATTGGGCAAAATCCCCACCTGCATGGGCATGTGAGAAATGGATACTGAAGTTCCATTTGGAAAAGAGGACATTGGTGTGAAAAGAAATAAAATGACACCAAAATCCAAGCGGATATCTGCCTTCAAAGAAAGGTCATGCTCCTCAATGTAGAGAGGCGGTCATTCACCTGTCTCCCACTCAGCAACCTGGGAACAATTTCCTGTGGCTCAAGAACCAAACATTGTGCCAGGAACCATAGTTCACTGCACTATTGAACTCAAACACAAGTCTTAAAACGGGGTTACTGTACTGTCACAGTCATCTTGTGATGGTGTTTTCTCAGGAGTGGGGACAGACAGAGAAATTACACGTCTTGCTCACTGGACCTGCCTTGGGGACTTTTGTAGCGACACACATCTCCCCCAACACATAATATCTTTGGCATAGGGGAGTTTATTTTCTGTTTTCCATCATGGAGATTTATTACAATATTTCGTAGAATGAGGTTGACTGGTTTCCACTATCTGAACAGTCAATTTTTTTTCCACAACATAGATCACATTAAGTAAGTGTATGAAGAACCAATTTCCCTCCCATTCACAATCATATAGACTACTTCCTTTACTCATTGCAATTTCATAACATCCCTGTGAAACTACAGCAATTGCTTATATGGAAGAGTAATATTAGGAGCAAGCATAACTAGACATTAGTTAGTGAGCATAACTAGGACACATTATGTCTTTACGCGCAAATCTTGAGGTAGCTTCCCTTAATGTGTTGCAAGACCAGAAAAAAAATTCAGGTTAGAGACTGCACTCAGCAGTTTAAGTTAAAACAAAAGGAATAGAAATTAAAAGGATTTAATTCAGTTAACATGAGCTGAACAATACTGGTATTAGTGTATATCAGTAGTATAGTGGATGTTACTTGCTATCTTTGTAGAAAGAAAAATGTTGCCTACCCTGCTATAGAAGACAGGACCAACCTAGTAGTAGTTCTGGATTGGTGGATATAGACTCCTGAGATTTAAAAAAAGGTTCCCTACGGCCAGCAAACAGTGGTAGTTAGTACAGATGACCAGACATACATTTATATGAGCTTCTGGACAAAGGAGGTAATGAATCTCTTAAATGCTGGAAAATTAACAGAAATTCTCTGCTGCATTATCAATGGCACAATGAGAAAGTTTACCACTCCAGTAGAGATTAAAAATAAATAAATAAATAAAAGATACCATTACTGCAAAACAAAAACCAATAATTAATACACTTCTTAAGTTTCACCTAAAACGAGAAAAAAAAACCTTATGGCTGATTCTTAGACAATATGCAGCTGCTTGTACACATTGTTTCTCTGAAGGTGGTGGTACAAAACAAGTTAAATTAATATACAGATCCAAATAAAGGGCTAGGTAATCTGAGCAGAAGTGGTAAATAATTAGACTACATCATCAGACATTAACGAGCCCAGAAAAGCATATGTGAACATGTAAAAAAAAATATCATTTTAACTTTTTGAGACCATTTAGATCAGAGGTCTCAAACCAAATGACCATGAGGGCCGCATGAGGACTAGTGCACTGGCCCGAGGGCCGCACCACTGACACACACACATACCCTTGCTGCCCCGGCTCTGCCCCACTCCACCCCTTCCATGAGGACTAGTGCACTGGCCCGAGGGCCGGACCACTGACACACACCCTGCCCTCGCTGCCCCGGCTCCGTCCCCACTCCACCCCTTCCAAGAGGTCCCACCCCTGCCCCACCTCCTCCTCTGAGCACGCAGCTCCCCATTCCCTCCTGGAAAGCGCTAGGCACCACCAACAGCTGTTTGGCAAACAAAGCAAGAGCAATATAGGAAGTCCAGAGCTAGAAACACGCACGGCCCAGCCAGGCAGCGGAGAAGCCTCTGCTTCTGGCCCCTCCCTCCCGCAAACTGCTATTGGGGGGGGGGGAGACACGACAGGAAGCTTGGCGGGCCGCAGGGAAGGGCTTCGCGGGCCGCATGTTTGAGACCCCTGATTTAGATGAAAAAAGTCATCTGACTTGAATGGTATTCTTTTCACACTATATATATCACTTGATTTCAATTTACAATAGTCAGAGCTAGAAATCACACTTACGAGTGTTAATAAGAGTCCATACTTGTCTCAAAAATGCTCTTACATAAGCATGTCAATTGTTTTAGCCTTCTGTAACCCTGTTTCAGATAGTAATTGTTCATGGTCTGTCATCAACTGAATGTGATACTTTTTGTTTGTTTGTTTGTTTGTTTTTTGTTTGCAGGATTTCTGCAGTACTTCTTTACACAGAAGATGTTTGTATTTTTAAACTTAGATGATTTAAAAACAGATTAGCCAAAATGAATTTTTCTTGTTGTGCTGTTCTAGTCTTAGTAATGGAATCAAAACGCAAAGTGGCTATCACACAATACAGAAAAAAATGCTAACTATGCATGCTTTTCAAACACCAGAATATTATTTACATCAAATATGCCTAGGTTAAAAAAAATAAAGACTTTATTTATTATGAAAAAACTGAAAAAGCATCTAAAGTAAAGACCATTAACCACTATCTCTTGCTCTGTGTGCATGCATGTATATTGAGTATTGTTGTTTACACAGTTGTATTATGAATTCTGAACTTACTGATTCAGCAAGTTTAAATGCTTTTTGGGTGGAGCACAGAGTTCAAAATGGTTGAGTATAGGTGGTTATGTCATTCCACATCACACTGCGCTGGTTGGGGAAAAAAGCATCATAGCAGAAGAAGAATTAGTGGTTGTAAGACTAACAGAGCCAAGAAAATCTGACTAAACTTGGCAATGATATGATAATGTTTCCATTGTGACATCTTTTAAAACGGGATTTCTTCGGAGACATATGATTCAACATGTAGGTCAGCTAACAATGTATGTGTAAAATTCCATTATTTCCTTAGAAAAACAAGCTAGAAAGATCCTGATAACTTTTGAAATCAAGCCTCTCAATCAACACAACAGATATAAAACTTAAACAAATGGGAGATTTAGATTCTAACTACCAATACCTGAAACATACTACTGTAAATTTGGAAAACAAATGGTGTCCGTATGTCTGTACAAGTGTAGTTGCATAAATTCTGGTATAGTGTTTCTATCAATATGCTTATACTGGTACATTTGACATTAAAAATATAAATTTGGCAGCATCTCTTCAAATCTGCTACTTAATTTCAAGGTGACGGTCCTATTTTCAGGTAATAAATAATCATTAAAATTCAGTTTTCTGATAATGCACCCTTTAAATAACACAATTTTTTAATTTTATTTATTTATTGAGGAAGTAAAAGGAGTTTCTCTTCCTGCTGTTGACATTTAGAAGAATTTGTTGGGCAGGCCCAGGAGCAACAACATTCATGCTCATAGCCACCCTCCTCTAATCTCTTCCTCTGTCCACATTACTGTTTGTGGCTGCTTTAATTTCACTTTTGCTGCTGTTAAGATTAGTAAACTCCCTCGAAGAGCCTGGGAAATGAGTTGCACCACCATTAAACAGTGAAACTGATAACATAAAAGACTTTTTAAAGCAAAGAATATTATCTTTTAAAGCTTTTTCAGTCTTTCAATAATCTGAGTATTAGTCTATACAGGAATCTAGGTGTGAATCTACAACACATCGACCTGCTGTGCACTAACCAGCCATGTGGGTCCTGTTCCGGAGTACACTCTGACTAGGGTGACCAGATGTCCTGAGTCCTTGCGGCTACTTAGTGTACAGCAGGTTGATAACTACAGAAGCACACCTAGGCTTGCTGCACACTAATTCTCATGTACAGAAAAGCCCATAGAGGCTACTTGTAAATTCAACATCTTCAGGCAGAAGAATGATTTTTTTTTAAATTGGGAATGATCCTTTAAATTATTAAATGTGATTTCTTTATTCTTCACAAAGTCGACAATGCTATATGATGACTTTATACTTGAAATATTATTTTTTCACCTATCCTTAGCCAAGGAAGTCACTTGAAGCTGTCTAGGATGAGAAGTTGAGCATTCTCCTATTTCCTGTCTCTAGTTTAAAGTGTCCAGTCCCTTAGAACTATGTCTCTTGATACAAGAAGCTCTCCTACTTCCTTTGAGAAGGAAAATGTCACAAATGGTTCCTTAGTGCATTTTAGGGAGATTTTAGGATTATGATATGAAAAAGTTAAGAATGCTGTTCTATCAAATACGTAAAGTTTTGTTTCTGAAGGATAGTTAAGCGATGGAACAGATTAGCAAAGAAGGTTGTGGAATCCTCATCACAGGAGGTTTTTAAGAACAGATTAGACAAACCTTTCCGGGATAGTCTAGGTATACTTAATCCTGCCTCAGATGGAGTAGATGACTTCTTGATGTGCCTTCCAGACTTCTATCACTCTATGAACAGCTTTATTTATTTATATCAAATTGTGCCAAGAGTTTGATTATTAATAGATGAAACATAGTATATTATGTTAAGAATCAATGTATTCCCAGAAGTGTATTGTTCTAGCAGATCACATACTCAAATCAGCAAAAGATTTCAGAGAAATTTATATGTGAAATTAATTTTCTAATCCTGAGTAACAACATCTTAAGTACAAAATAGAAAATGAAATTAAGTTGCTCACCTTTGTCTTTATGTAGAATTGAGATGACTGGTGTACGGGCAAATCCATGTTACTATTTGAATTTGTGACACTATTACTATTAATGTGTTCATCTTCTCTGCTGCTGTCATCAGACTGATCAAAATCATCACTCTCCTGGTCCATTTCCTCCTCTTCTTCCATCTCCTCCTCTTGTTCAGCTCCATGTTCTTCCTCTTCCTCCTCCTCTTGGTTACCAGTGGATTCTTCATCCACTGCAATAAACCTATTGTTGTTTTCTTCTAAGTGTTCTTGCTGGGCTTCAATTCTGTCACCAAGTCCAGACTCTGCTCCACCTATTTCCCCATTCCTTGCAATGTGCTCCTCCTCTTGCTGTCGTAACCGCTGCTGCTGCTCCTCTTCCACAACTCTATTCATCTGCTCCTCATCTACTTGGCTTGAGGAAGCATTACCTCGAAGAGATGCTCCAGTTCGTCGCCTCTTGCTGCCCACAGAGAGCAGTTCCTGATTCATTTCCAAAAGCCAGCTTGCTACTTCTTGGACCTTGGCTAGACTATCTGACGATGCAAATGCTTTCACATTCTAAGGAAACAAATAAAATTTGGAGAATGATTAGAATAAATGTTTGATTTTATTAAATCATTCTTTTATTAATTATATAATTGGGTTATTTCTGACATTAACATTCCAACTACGAATTAGCAATGGGGAATTTAAATGTGAACAAAAAAACCTGTCAGTAGCTGTCATAAAGATAAAGGAACCTAGAATTATTGTTTACCTGTAAGGGGTTAAGCTAAAGGTAACCTGGGAGGGGGATAGGGACCAATAGGAACCGGAGATGCTAATCAAGACAAAGAGAGTTTTAGTTTTGGTTTCTCTCTCTCATTCTCCGGCTATGAAATGAACCACACCTATGTCTTTTACTCTACCTATCTATAATCTTCTAACAAGTCAAGTTCAGCAGTAAGTGAATTGTATGCTTGAACTCTATCACTTAATAAATTATTCAGTGTAAAAATTAGCTGTGTTTCTTTATACTTTTAAGCGTCAGCAGAATGAGAATCCCTAGGGAGGGGTCAGTCCTTGGTAATGCTGTTGTGATGCAAGTGGGTTTTTTCTATTAATTTCTGTACAAGGGATTTATTCCTCTCTTTCTTTAATTAAAATCTTTCTTTTAAAAATCTGACTGTGTTTTCCAGTGAGTAGATTCAGGCTTTAAATCAGGAAAAGTCTCACAGGAAAGTGAGTTTGTTTGTTTTTTCCCCCCTCAAGCCTCTCACAGGTAAAGGGGATAAGTTTGAGGGGGTTTTGAGGAAGGGTCCCAAACTACCCAAACCCATTGTTTTGTGGGCTTAGTTTGGGGGTGGCAATAAACCAAGTCCAGACACAGGAGAAGTTTGTGTTTTGGGAAAAAAGTTTTAACCTAAGCTGGTAAAATAAGTTGAGGGGTTATTTTCTTTTTTTCATGTGAGTCCCCACATCTTTACCCTAAAGTTCAGAGTGGGGAGGTAATCCTGACAGTAGCACAGTACAACATTCTAAAAAGACAACAACTGTACACCAGGGAAAACTTTGGTTGGGTTGTTAAATATGACATAGCAAGTAGCATCATGAATATGGGTTGTGAATGGGTTGTGTTTTTGTTGACATGAAAAAAAAATGCAGCCTCAGGCAGACACTTGGAAAGGAAAATTTTAGCCCATGTCAGTAAAGTTTGGCACAGTTGCAAGCAACCAAAAACAGGGTCTTACAATGGAAAGTGTTTGGCAGCCTTAACCATGGGTCTTATCACTTGAGCTACCTATAAACTACATAGCTGTCTCATCTAAGACATATTTTCCACATCTAAAGTCATTCTTGGAGCTTTTTTTTACAACGCCCATTAATGGTGTCACTAGCAACATACAACAGTAACACCATCTTCCTACCCATATGCTGTATCACCCTGTTTATACAACCAATAATATTAAGCCTTTTAGTGACATCACAATGGGAACTCATGTTCCTTTGGTTATCTAGCACTATCCCATAGTCACTGCTTTCCAAGATACTAGTATGTAGAGACTTTGTTTTTCTTATGTATAGGACTTTGTGGTTTGCTGTAGTTCACACACACACACACACACACACGCTGGATTGTCCAGTATACAAAGCCATCCAATTCATTCTATAACATACATTACTATTTACCACTTTGATCTTTGTGTAATTAGCAAACTTTATCAGCAATGATTTTATTTTTTTTCCCTTGAAAATCAATTTTTAAAAATTGAAGAGTTAGGGAACAGATCCTTGAAGGATCCCATTGAAAACATGCACACTTGTGGTGTACTCCATTAATATTGCAATATTATTATTTACATTATGCTAGTAATAATAGAACCAGGTCAAGGAGGATGGAATATTGGTTCTGAGCTTTGGCTTGGAAGAGGTAAAAACATTGCCAAGAGCAGTTTCAGTGGAATTCAAAGGGCACAAGCCAGATTGTAAAGTCTAGGATGGAGAACAACTCCCACAGTGATTATACACAGCATGTTTAATGAGCTTAGAGATTAAAAGAAAAAGGGAAATGGGTGATAGTTGGCAAATGGGATCAAGGATTTATTTATTTTTTGCTCTCTTTTTTTCTTAATTTTTTAAGATAGGGGAGACCAAAGAATGTTTGGATTATGATGAGAAGACACGGGGTGAGAAGTTGAGAAGAGTAAGGTGGGGATAAGAGTACACACAAGGAAGATCAGGTCACTGTGAAAAGAGGAGATAAAGGAGGAGACTAGATAAACTTCAGTCTGTATGACAGGAGAGATGGAGAAAGTTGTAGAAGAGGAAAAAGGTAGCAAATCAGGGGGAGGCAAAAGATCGCATCATTTTTGTCAATTTTCTCTTGGGAGAAGTCAGCAAGATCTTGTGGAGAAAGAGAAGTGGAGGCAGAAGAAGGAGAGAATTTGAGGAGTGAGTCACAGGTGACAAATAGGCGGCTGGAACCAAGGACATGGGTTTCAATTAAGATGGAGAAGCGGAGCTGTTTAGCTAGGATGATGGCAGAACTGAAGTAGGAGAGAATCAATTTGTAGTGGAGGAAGTCAGCCTGATCATGGGATTTCTGCCAGCGATACTTCAAAGCACAAGAGTAGGAGCAGAGGAATCAGATGTTGGGAGTGACTCAGGGCTGGGTTAGCAGAGTTGTCCCTTCTAATGAGAGAGAGGGGCAAAAAGTCAAGAGTGAAGGATGGAGAGAATCAACAATTGTATCAGTGAAAGTAAGGACAAACAGGAGAGAACTGAAACCAGGTAAGTCTGCAACAGTGATGGTCATAGAAATGGCAAAGTCAGAGGGCTGACAGGCAATGCTCAAAAAGATCAGGGGGAACTCAGCAACAAAGAGATCAGAGAGAGAGAGAGATGGGTGCTTTGTGAAGACCAAGTCAAGTGAATGGCCCTTTTGGCAAGTGAGAGTTGAACTATGTCTGCAGGGTGAATGAAGAGTTGAGCAAGAGGAAACATGCAGCTAAGGGGTCAAGGCTGGATCATCAATATGGAAGCTCACAGAGGATGAGAGTGAGAGCTCACAGAGGATGAGAGTGAGAGATCGTAAGGAGAGGAGGGCTGATTCGGAGGACCTGGACCATTATGATCGCCTAGTTTGACCTGAACAACAGAAGCCCAAGAGCCTCACCCAAAAGTGCTTTGTAAGCAATGCCAGGTTTCAACACTTTTCCACTATAAGGAGGAGACAGATACATTGTAAGTGAGGTGGGAGACATACGTGCAGTTACAGAACACAGAGCAATTTCCGTGACAGGACTGTCCCCTACATAATTTCAAATGAAATGTTCTACTAGACAACTGCCATTTTTTTCAGCAATCTAAGAGCTACAGAAAGAGACAGTTTAGTAAGAAGGAATGCTTCAGAATGCTCTAAGTCCCTGAACTTTCTCTAGGTGGTGAGAATGCAGTTAATTTTAATACAGTAAATAACAATTAATTTAAATTGTTATTAATTTAAAAAATAGTATACTATCAGTACTTTTCACTATAATCTGTATTATGTACCTATCTGAACCCCACACAAAATGGTTTGAGAAATATTTTCTCTGAAATCTAGACTTTGTTTTGTAATTTTTTAAAGAAATGATGCAAAGCAAGGATAATATGTTCGTATAATACATATTTTCATAGGGCACAGGTATTTAACTGAATATTCTGAATTATGTAAACCAAGTCTCTATGCAACTACACGGTATAGCAAACACTTTATATTTTCAATTGTTTTTGAATTATGCTTAGAACTATAAAGTTATTAAAGTTTTGATTATCACCAGATCTTAGTGTATTATATGGAAACAATAAA
This sequence comes from Sternotherus odoratus, assembly GCA_032164245.1. NCBI lineage: Eukaryota > Metazoa > Chordata > Testudines > Kinosternidae > Sternotherus > Sternotherus odoratus. Next base: position 48,732,331 of record JAVMKO010000004.1, read on the forward strand.
AACAACAATATTAATGTATTAATGTGGTATATAATCAAAACTATATTCAAAAGGAAATCAGTTAATTAAATTCTCATCTCACTCCACTAGAGGGAGATTCCTTCTGGCATTAAGTCACAGACAGTTACTGCTGAAGCCACTTAAAGCAGATTATGATCAAGTTTCAACAATATATTATCTATGAATAAATAAATACAGAATGTTACTTGCCTCTTAATTCCTTATTCCGCTGTCCCTATAATTTTACCAGATGCATAGATTAAAAACCTAAACAATGTATATGACATTTTAAATAAAAAATGGCAGCTATGTTTTACTCCAAAATCAATAAAAGGAACTAATTTATTTTTATATTGAATTAACCCACAAATTTAAGAAAATACAAAATAACACATTTTGTCAAAATGATACGTTCACTCTAAACGTGCTCTCTTCTTTCCACTATTTGGTTGAATGAAGTATGCCAGTTTATGTGAGGATTCTTATACCGCCTCAAGAGGACTTGTATAGCCTCAGCTACCCTGCTGAGCAAGTTCTGAAATGTTTTCAATTATTTGGGTTAGATGGAGTAGAGGGCCACGGGTGATATAGCTGTTAGCCCTGGTAGATCTCCCATTTCAGGAACTCTTCCTCAGAATGGGCAAGTTCTCATGAAGCCAACTGAGAGGAGCATATTGTGGAGCTGTGGAAAAGTACTACCTCCCGCTGTCGGGGGTGGGGGATACAGAGGTGTGGCATTCTAGTTGGTATGGATTCCCCAGAGCCAGGCAACTCTGGAACATTACAGTCATAAGGGCCTGAAGGCCATGGAGTACGATACCAAGGCATATCGGTACCCAATCATCTCTGTTGAATGATTCCTGGATTCTCTCCCCAATCCATAAAAATCACAAGAAGGGGCCTATCAGGAATATTATTATTATTTCTATTTTAGTAGGACAATAGCACCTAGCAGCCCAACATGTAGGAGAATCTTGTCCACTCCTCTGACTCACCTGAAGAGAAAACCGAACATTCAACATCCAAGGGGGGAGCGAATCAAAACTGGATTGCTAGGCTGTAAGGAAAGTCTAGGTCCTAGACTGGAGGAGCAGTCAGACCAGTATCAAAAGTATTACAGGTCCCAGTATCAATGATGGACAGTCAGACTGTAGAGAAGAGTAGTGATTTGGTTCATCCAAAACTTCTAAATATCCGATTTTCACATACTTTGCCACGGAACAGGGCAGTGCGACAAACACTGGAGCCAGAATGGAGTGCATCAACCAAGAGTGAGTGTGCCAATGTAGTCATCATTGATAAAGCTAGCACTGAAGGAAGTGTAGATAGTTTAGCTGGCACCAATTTGACCATTAGGGAAACTGCCAATACCAGTGATGCTGGTACTGTGGTAGTTAACATCAAAGCTGTTGGTGCTGAGATAGGGGCCAATTAAGTACATTGATACAGGAGTAAAGCCTCAGTAGCATGCTCCCTCAGAACTCTTCTTATAATCATACTGGGCCGATAAGTCTCCTTGGGATGGGAGTAACAAGGGGATTTAAATCGGTTTGTTGTGAAAGTTTTCATAAGAAATCCACCTCTCACTATCCCCAAGAGTGATGTTCCTTTTGTTTAGAAAGCTTTTTATCTCTCCTGCCAGAAGAAATAGAAGTCGAAGCATTGGACAATGCTGCTCTAGAGAACTCCTGGGAAGAGATGAAACTTGTACAGGGGACCAGAAACACTAGGATCCCAAGTCAGTCTTTCAGAGTGGTCCAATAAAAAACTAACAGGCCTCTCTGGCTTTCTAAGTTCTTTTTAAGAAAGATTTACAGATAGTACATTTGCTTGGGATATATGATTCCCCGAAACAAGAGAGGCATAAGGCATGTCCCTCATTTATAGGTATTGTCCTCTTGCACAGGGGCTTTGCTGGAGACCTGGGGTCAGACATATTAAATTCTTGATACCACAAAGAAAAAATACCAGTGTGAAAGGAAAAACTGAAGTTCAGGTTGGTCCAACTGGCAGCCCAAAGGCAATTCCATCAAGCCCCTGAATGTGTCGTCTGCCTGGCAGCAGAGCTAATCCACAAACTGACATCCTCCCATGGCAATGTATGCAAGAGTTCATGCCAAATGTCAGGCGCCATTTTCTTTCTGTGTATGGATTGTGGGGGTGCCGCTTACTGGGGAGCTCAAGGACATGTGTGGTCCCAATGGACACTGCTGGCTAACACACACAAATATCAATAGCATGGAATGTATGCACACAAAGAATGGAATATATATTATATATTATAGACAGACAGCTATAAAAATAAACAAGCTCTTGAAAGAGAATGTGTGCTTTTGGATATCAAAGAAGAAAGTGTTCATTCAACATTTTTTCAGTGCATAGACACTAAGTATACTTAGATGCAATTTTTAGTACATATAATTTTATCAGCCAGTTTTTCAAACACGGTTAGGAATATGCTTCAAAGATTAACACAATCTACATACCAGATTTACTACATATTAAGTATGTTAAAAAGATGGCAATAATATGTATTTTTATAGTGCAGGAAGTATTTTTTCAGTATTTAGTTTAAAAACATACTTTAAAAACATACAAAGATAGAACAGGCTTTCAATTTTTTTTAAAAAAGTATTAATTTATTTGAGATCAAGCACTGTCATTTCAACTGCAAAGACTTATGAGTGAAATTTTAACAATTTTTAATGACGGCATTCACTGTCAACAGCATTATTTGTAAAAATATTTATCAGTTATCTTTATAATCTATTTATCAAGTTGTAAATGCTTCACTCTAAAACGTATTTTGTCTATTTCTGTTCATATAACGGTCTGGTGTGAAAAGAGTCAGTGTTGAAACACTGAAGAAATAAAAGGATCAGATCTAGTTTAACAATGAAGTGACAGAAATATCGTGGCTCTAATTCCAGCAACCTTAACTAGATAATTAAAACCCAAACCAAACAAAAAACAAAAAAAACCCACACCCCTTTTCTTTCTAAAGTGTAAATGCTGTCTTGTAGTATTATAGGTAAAGTGTTCCTGCATTGACAAGATGTATAACATTAAATCTTCTTTGTGGACACTGGTCAGTAATTCGTAAAACTAGCTGAAGTAATGCATGACATCATCTATACTTTATCCTCACAAGAGAACTCTCAACTTTCTCCTCCAATGTTCCATTAAAGAAGCAATATCAAAATTCAGTTACAAGCAATACTTTATCAGAAAACATCAATATGCAAAAACAGTGACACATTTGCTAACAGACAGATGGAAGTGCATTATCCTAGAGATTTGAAAAACTAAAGCTGCCTTTCATCACAATGCAGTTTAAGGGCTTGTCCTCACTAGCGGGGGGGGGGTGGGGAGAGGGTGTCGACGGCAGATACGTAGCTTTTTTTGCGTACCTGCTGCCGACTTACCGCCCGTCCCCATGACGGCGGCAGTCGGCAGCACGCTCCCGTCGACTCCAGCTTGCGCTTCTCAGTGAGCTGGAGTTCTGGACTCGACAGGGGAGCCGCGGGTGATCGATTTATCACATCTTAACAAGACGCGATAAATCGATCACCAGAAGATCGATCCCGGACTGCAGTAGTGAAGATAAGACCTACATGTATTTAGAATTAACTGATGTCAGCTGATTTGGGCAAAAAAAATTTCCTTGGAAGAAAATCTTTCCATACGAAGTGCTACTAAGGAATAACACATTGTGTTTACCTTGGAGTAGGTATATTTACAAATGAGCTGCCAGGGAGTTAAGTTGCTAAACTTAAAACAAAAACAAAAAAACACAAACAAAAAAACTCAACACCTGCTCTGCAGTATATTAGCAGTTCAATGCCACAGTTGTCAGAGATCCTGCTTCAGGTGTGCTCTCAGAATCCCCAGAACTAAACCAGAGTAAGCTCCATGTATGATGGAGAGATTTGATACAGTGGAAACTGTTGTTTTTCCACCATTCAAGACTGAAGAAGGGTTTTAGGACAGACATCAAGGTAACAGATATTGCACTGAAAGATTATGTACATACAATCACAAAGACAAATTAATTAAACTTGGTCATATTTAACTTGGTTATATTTAACATGCCACTTTGCAGGCAAATTACTGTAACTGGCTCTGGCAAGGAAAGATAATGGTGCCCACTTGGAATGCCAAAAACCCAAGAATGGATTTAAAAGTGACTTTACAGTAGATGAAGCATGCATTTTTACCAATATCCAGTATTAAATATTTCCTCTTATAGAACTCTCACACAACATTCATTATATTTCTTGAAGATTATTATCAACATTAGTATTAAGGTACAATTAATTGTACAAGACCGCCTATAAGAAATGTTAGGGGGAAATGTGAGACTGTTCAAAAATAATTTCATTTCATAGCTACATCATTTACAAGTATGGATTCTGTTCTATATATTGAAAGAAAGGTCAATGATGAATTCATATCTTACAGGGATACTGACTTTATATTCCACTAGTAACTAACGAGCATGTTAAACAGCAACTTAGTCCCACATGACATTCTGATAAAAAAAGTTAGCAATATACAAAAATCAATATAGCCCATAGTACAGTGGATTAAAACTAGTAAATAGATCATAAAATGGAATGGTCATCCAGTGGGGTCCTGCAAAGACTGGTTTTTGGCCCAATATAATTCAATATCTTTAACAATGATCTGGCTTCATAGGCGCTGACTTCTGTTGGCACCAGTGGGTGCTCAATCCCCCTCTGCCGCCAGCGCCGCCCCAACTCCACCCCTGCCCTGCCCCACCCCAAACTTCCTTCCTGTCCTGGCCCCGCCTCCTCCCCTGAGCACTGACCTTGCATATGGAACAAAATATTGGTCAAATTTATAAGATGAGGAACTACATCACTGAAAATAGTGACTCTGAAAAGTACTTGGAAGTCACAGTATGTAACCAGTTCAACATGAGCTTCCAGTGACATGTTGTAGTTAAGACAGCTATTGAAATCTTTGACTATGTCAGCAAAGAAATAAACTTAGGAGATAGTTTCACTAATGCTGTATACATAAATAAAACTATTACAGGAATGCTGTGTGTTCAAACTTCAAAAGGGATGCTGAAAACTTGGAATGGGTTCAAGAAAGTGCTACAAGAATGATTCAAAATTAGAGTACATGTCTTAAAAAGGAGCGATTGATCTTCTTTAATCTATTTAGTTAAAGTAAATAAAAGGTTAAGAGGTGACAATTACGAACTACAAGCACCTAAATGGGGAAGAAATTTCTGATAGTAGAGAGCTCTTTAATCTGGCATAAAAAGACACAATGAGATCCAGTGGTTTGAAGCTGAAGATAGACAAATACAAACTAGAAAGTGCACATTTTTAACAATGAGGGCAATTAACCATTGGAACAATTTAGAGATGTGGTGGATTCTCATTCACTTGAATTCTTTAAATCCAGACTGGATAAACAAAGATATACAAACTTTTATTAAAGTTATGTTTAAAATCAAGTTTACACAAGTTAAGAAGGAAGGTACTGTACATCTGGGGTCCAGCTTGAGTTATAAGAGACTACAAGTATCGGTTACAAGGTCCACAAAATACATACATAGTCCATAACCAGCATTAATCCAGATTAGGGTGTGGGAGCTTTTAAAGTATCAATGAATAAGTGATCTCAAGTATGCCACCCATAGAATGTATTTAGAGTCCAAGTCAGTCTTGGTGTTGCGAATAGGTTCATGGGTAGAGCGCATCCCTTGGTTCGTCAGGAAAGGAAGTGGGTTATATCTCTGACCGGCAGTCTCATTTATTTGTCCTAGTACTGATGGTGTCCAATCATGTGCTCCATGTAGATATCTCTGGACCACCTGATGGTGTCAGACACCATGAGTGGTCTCATAAGCTGGGCACAGCACTGACCAACTCCGCACACTCTCAGCACTGGCTTGTTGTGGGGGTCCCACGTGCCCAGGGGTCTCATGACCAGGGCGTGGATCTGGACCTTGTAGCCCTAGGTTGTCAGGGTTTCTGCTAGTGGGGTGTATTTCAAGCTCTGGCTTCAAGGAAGGCCAGGGACCTGTTTTCAAATGGCACCATGACAAGAAGGACCTTCTTTTCTGTACTGCAATGTCAGGTCAATGTTGGCTGTCCATTCCAGGGACGGTGGAACTGGTGGAGCCAGGGATGGCGGGATGGCTTTCATCAGCTGGTTCTGGGTGGTGTTGTGGAGGTGACACCAGGCTCCAGAGTGGTGCTGGCAACCGCAGAGGACATGGGGCAGGGTCTGGTTGGAATAGTTGCACTTCCTGCAATGCTTGTCCCCGGTATCCATGGTGAACAGCTCCGTCAAGGGGAACGCAGTTGAGCTGGGCCCGGTAGGCTAACTGCCTGTTGGCAAATCTGGTGAAGCTGCTCCTGGGGAGGAAGTGGTTGCTGGCATCCCACTTGCTGGTCACCTTGAACACCCCGCCCTGGTCTGGCTTCCACTTGAGGTTCTTGGTGTAGTGGAAGCAAATGGCGTCTTTCAGCGTCCTTTCCAGCTTCGTTCTGGTGGTCATGGTGTTGATGGTGTGGTCCAAGTCTCAAGATGTTGTGGATGCGGGACCAGAGAGAGGATAAGTCTCCCCTCTCTCTCCCAAATTCAGCCTCCAGGGAGCTGCTCAAGTAAGTGGTGACATCCTGCCCTGGCGATGCACTTCCTGACCACATCCCACACAGCGCCATCCATGATGCTCCTCACCATTGGGTCCAGGCATGTCAGGAGACGGAAGGCATGGGTGATCACCGCGATGCTGTACAGGTTGCCCATCAAAGGCGTGTTGGTGCCATCCTGCCTGTGAAAAATATAGATATAATCAGTGCTGGCCCTCTGAGGAAGGTAGTGTCATTTCCTCACCAGCTGCCTGATGGTGCTGTCAGCTTTGTTCAGGGGCACCTTAGCCATGGCTGATCCCCTGAGGAAGGAGGAGATGCGGGGGATCAGGAAGTTATTGAGGGCGTTGATCTTTTGCCAGGGGACGATCAGGGAAGAGTCCATTCGGTCCATGTCTCACACGATCTCCCCTGTCGGACGCAGACTCCTGAGGGTGCGCCCAGATGCTGGTACAGTGGATTCCGGTTAATTGGGCCACTGGTTAACCGGACCAGCCACTTAATTGTGACACATCACAAAGAACAGAAACAAGGCATCCCTTTTTATTTAATTTGATTAAATTGGGGCAGCCGGTTAATTGGGCCAATTTGTTCCGGTCCCGATGTGTCCAAATTAACCGGAATCCACTGTATACCTCTCCCTTCTTGAGGGAGGCCATGGGCTCACTCTGGATCAGGAACCGTGAAGCTCAGATCAGAGCTCTGGCGCAGCTGTCAACATGGAGTAAGGCACACTTTTTGGGGTTGATTAAAAACTGGCTTTATTTAATTTTAATTACATATTTTTTAAAATAAACCCATAGAAAAAATCTGAAATTATGACAACCTATGTTAAGATTTAAACTTACTATAATCTATTACTAACATTTAAAACACATTTTAAAAATATTAAACAATATTGTTTTCTGCCAAAGTTTTAAAGAAAATCAAACTACTAAACTAGTGGAAGCCAGTGGCTAAGCATTTGGAACCGGAGTTCCTGAAGTGCTAGATCCGCTTTTTAAAGCAGTATACTTTTTAAAGCAGTAGACTTCTGCTGGTGGAAGAGAATATTTTCTTAAGATCAATTAATTCAGTTAGTTCAATTTTATGATTAATTCATTCAAAGTTAAGAAACTAACTGGACTTGTAAGAGGGAAACAAGCTTTCCTGCTTTTTCAATCTGACACTAAAAATTAGGAGACAATGAGATCAACCAGTCCCAAACTCCTGAAGGATGATATGGTGGTCAGAAACAAGCTTTCATTTTGCTAACTGTAGATACTTGCTTTGCTTAATAAATCAGTTAATTTTAAATGCAAAACATTTTTGTTAAACTTTTTTCCCATTATGTATCCAACAAGTTTAAAGAGGTTTAACTAATAAAACATCATTTTTTAAAAAAAGCTGGTTTTATGTACTTAATTGAATTTCAATTTCCAATCGAAGAGTTTGATGCAAATGAGTAAAAGATAATCTAGTAAATAGCAAATACACCATTTTCTAATATAATAAAACATTTAAAAATTAAGTCTCTGAATCAAAGTTTGTTAAATTTATAAATTGCTTAAATAAATGTATCAATATCCTTCTAATTAGTAAAAGTAGTATCAAATTTACTCTGAAGACTATAGTTGTAAATCAATGTGTTTTAATAATTATCAACCCATAAGAATAAATCTCTTTTAGAAAATAAGTACAAATGCAAAGCAAGATTAGAATCAATTATTTAATTTGTTTTATTTAAACTAATTCTCCCTGTTGCCAACGGGCTTAAAAATTAGGGTCCTGAGGATTAAAGTTATGAGCACAATCTGTGCATGCAATTACCTCAGTCGCATGTACAATAATGATAATTGTAGGCACAGTCACAAATGACTAATAATATCTAGCTCTTACATAGCATTTTTCATCAGTAGATCTCAAAGAGTTTTGCAAAGGAGGTCAGTATCATTATCCTAAAGGGGCATGACTATTGCTGGTCACAGTGGCACAATTATCTCAATTGTGTGTGTAATATGGTCAATGCATGCTCAAGTTATTTGAGTGCAATTCCAAAAGTCCAGAACAAGATTTTTTTTTAGTTTGGGCTACACTGTCATTTATGGAGAACAAAACATCAATGTAATATTTGAGAAGTTCTGTGTGTACCAGCACTGACCACGAAGAATCACGTTACCATGTTTTAAGAGACAAGCTGACAGAATTAAAGCAATTAATGGAGGGAGCAAGAAAACAGAAATCACTGAAAACCATTATTCTATAAGCAACTTCTCAGTAATCTATTTCTGGCCCTAATTCTTTTATTTAAAACAAAATGTAAAGAGATTAACATTTTTCCAGAGTTTTTCCTTCTTTTTAAAAGATTAAATCATTCTGAGAATGTTTCCATTGAATACTTCGTTTTTTATACAGTATGCTTTATATTTTTTACCCTAAAGACAAATTATTATTATTTAAGTGACAAAGAGTCCTATGGCACCTTAAAGACTAACTAAAGTATTGAAGCATAAACTTTCGTGGGCTAATACCCACTTCGTCGGATGCATGCATGCCACAGGACTCTGTCACTTCTGCAATTTCAGACTAACACGGCTACCTCCCTGGTTATTATTTACTATTTCAACTGATATAGTTTACTAGATGCTTTACAGGGAAATGGGAGCATCAGATTGTTTTTCCAAAAAATTTACATTCCATCCAATACTGACCATCTACACCTTTACTTCTGTTTTCTTAAATCTTATGGTTTACATAAGAATCTTTAACATAAAATTAGCAAAAACCCAAAGAAACCACAAGTTTCTTACAGAATTTTTGGAATCTTTTATGCCTTACATAACAGACATCTTTTCTGTAGTTAGAGATCTTTTGTCTTACTATTAAATGTACTAACAAATGCAAGTTGATGAAGAGTGAGAGATGGGGAAAACTGTGTGTGTGTGTATATGTGTATATATATTAAAAGATCCATAAAATAGCAGGCAGAACATGGCCCAAAGGGAGAGATTACTTACCTCATACAATAATTGGAATTCTTTTAAATATATCCACATATGGGTGCTCCATGTCAGGATATGCACATGCCCATGCACTCTTGATCAGAGATTTTCATCAGCTGTGCTCATGGGTCTGTGTCTTCCCCCTGGATACCCTCATGCCTTGATATAAGGGTATGGTGGGGGAAGAAACGCCTGAGGCTTCATAGCAGTTTAAGATGCAGCTTGGAACCTATTTAGATAATCTTTGAGTGGAAATTGTCCTGTCATACATTCTGCAACTGAGATGAAAAGCTTAAGTGAAACCTTGATACATCTAGTCCTGTCTAAGTAGAAGGCAAGCATATGAAAACGTGTTTCTTCTTTCTAAGAGTGAGGTGTGGGATAAAACATCAGAAGGTGATGTGAAATTATGAGGAAACCTTGGAAGAAAAGCAATGGTTTGTTTGTAGTGAAGTAGTGACTATGAGTCTTTAAGGGAATATTTCAATATAGATTCAAATGGGTTGTTTCTCAGAACACTGAGGACTAAGTTAAGGTCCCATGGTGGAGTTGGTTCCTAGACAAGAAGGTAGGGGTTGAAGAGGCCTTTGGTAAACCTTGTTGTGGATGGGTGGGTGAAAACTGAAAACCCCTATATGGGAAGATGAGAAGTTGTATATAAAGGCTAAATAGCGGTTACATGAACTTTGAGAGAATTAATTGACAGTTCTGCGGTTTTTAGGTTGAACGGGTAATTGAGAATGTATATTGGGAAGAAGAGGTATCACTCTAGCTGTATCAAATCAGGAAGCATTTCAACTTCTGCAGGTAAGTTTTCCTCACTGAAGATTTTCAGCTATTAAACAGAACTGTTTGGGGGGAGGGATAGTTCAGTGGTTTTAGCATTGGCCTGCTAAACCCAGGGTTGTGAGTTCAATCCTTGAGGGGGCCATTTAGGGATCTGGGGCAAAAAATCTGTCAGGGGACAGTACTTGGTCCTGCTAGTGTAGGCAGGGGACTAGACTCGATGACCTTTCAAGGTCTTTCCAGTTCTATGAGATAGATAGATAGGTTTGTACTTCTGAAAAGCAGTCTTGCTCTGTACTAGAGAGCCAAAAAGTAACCACATCTTTGAGGTAAACTGCCAGAAGACTTGAGTGAGTAATGGACTAACTCTTGGGTGAGGAAAATGGAAAGGTAGCTGCAGAATCATGGAAACCAGCTCTGGGAACCACACCTGTTCCAAACAGTTCTACGAGAACAGATATTAATATTTCTTGTTTCAATTTGTCCAGGAACTTAAACAGTAAGAGTCAGGGATAAGTGTAAAACAGTATGCCTAACCAACTCTATGAGTACATACTTCATTGAGTAACCATATTTTCATCCTTCCACTTCACTCAATTTTTGTCTACGCACACCATTTGTGTCATGACAAATCAAAATTTTAAATTTTTCTGGGAAGCAGCACTTGCTTTGTGAGCTGTTTACAGTGCTTCTGGGATGCTCAGCTAATAACAGCAAGAACAAAACAAGTAATAACACACCTTATGTCTAATGTATTGTTCCCAAAATGTTAATGCCTTCTCTACAATGGAGTTCGATAATGAACTCATCCTGGCTTGCTCACACATTACATTGCTGTTGTATTATCATTTACTACTTGAACCAACAACAGTCAGTGACTGAAGGGCCCAACGTATCACTAAAAGCACCTTTACTGAAAGTTTTGCACCTATAGATTCTGAACATTTGAACAGAATATTACTAGTTAGCTTCTCATGATGTACATGTAAGTTTTACCTTCCACACACAGCCATTGGTTTACTTTCACATTCTGATATTTAATATGAAATCCCAATAGACATTATTTAGCCTGACTTCTACAATCCATTCCCACTACTTCAAGTTAACTACAATACTTTCTATCAATCTACATATCTACCTGCACTACTAAACTTAATCGATTCTAGGGGTGAGAACATCAAGCAAGGTTGAGTGAAGGACTACATTAAATAAAATTACTTGCTTGATATTGTATGCATCTGCATCCTGTTACTTCCTTTTACTTTAGTTAAGGTAATTATTTTCAAGTATTAGCACAGGCAAGTTTTATGTTTGATGTGGGAAAAAGTGGGTTTGGAGAATGGATATGAAGGAGAAGCTGTGGTGGCATACAGGATCAGAGAGAATATTCCAGGTATATAAGGTAGCATTGGAGAAGGGCAGAAGAGCCATAAGGAGAAGAGGCATGAAGCGTAGAGTACATGGTACAGCATAAGACCTAAAGAGGAGAACAACAGGAGATAAATGATTAGAGGTACTATAGGAAGGGAAAGAACTGTGCAGCCCTCATAGCCAAGAAAGTGCATTATTGATCTACTGTATTATGCAGAGTTTAGGAAAAGAGGACTCAGAAATAAATGTTCTAGCTAGCATAACACATTTTTATATTTAGTAACAGCTGCAACAGCAGGAATGGACACTTCATAACATTACCACTCGATTGTTTATTTTGTTTTTAGATAAACTGGCTTTGTGCACACAAAAGAAAAGAACATGGTCATAAAGACCAATAACTCAATTCCCTATTTTAATTATATTTAAAACTTCCTATACAGTGGGAAATGAGGGAAGTACATCCATCAACAATATCCTTGCAATGTATTTGCTACATTATTTAGGACACTATATAATTGTTAAAATATTCCCAGAATCCAAGTGTTTAAAGGTTATTAGGCATAGGCCATTGACTAGATTTATTTTTATTTAACACTAGCGAAAATACCCGGCGTTGCTCGGGTCAGTCGGAGGTGGGGAGGGGGCAGACAGCTGAGCGAGTGCGGGGTCCGTTGGAGGGGGGGAGGGGGCAGAGAGCAAACCTGACACCCCCACCTCATCCCCCCGACCAAACCAGACACCCACACCTCACTTACCCCTCGACCAACCCCGACTCACATTTCCCCCCCCCCAAACCCAACACCCCCATGTCTCCCCCCTACCAACCTCAACACCCCCTGACCAACCCCAACACCCACATCTCACCCACCCCGACACCTTCCCACCCCCCCAGACCAAACCCAACACCCCCGGCTCACTAACCCCCCGACCAAACCCGACACCCCTACCTCACTTATCCTCTGACCAAACCCAACTCGGGTCCATCGGAGGTGGGGAGGAGCAGAGAGCTGAGCGAGTGCAGGGTCCATTGGAGGGGGGAGGGGGCAGAGAGCTGAGCGAGTGCGGGGTCCATTGGAGGGGGTATTATGACATCATAACTATGTCACATAGAACAGCAGCTGCCCAGCTGATGTGATTGGCCTTTAAAGAATTTCACCCCTGGGGGGGCGTCAGAGGTGAGATTTGAAAGATTTTCTACTCTTACCCTGATTAGGACCCTAAGACCTCTAACTGTACCAAATTTCAAGTCTCTAGCTCAAACGGTGTGGAAGGAGTAAGGGAACGTATGCATACACGCACGCATATATACACGCATACACCATTTGACTTTTATATATATAGATATATATAGACTAGTGTAAAAGCCCGTGGACACGGGCCAACAGTAACGCACGCCTCCCCCCACTCAGCCCCCCCACTCCAAGGGCCCACCCCCCGCTCAGCCCCCCCACTGCAAGCCCCCTTTCCCCCCCCCCCCCTCGCGCGGCTCGCTGTTAAAATAAGATTCAGTGCTTGCATGAGGTTGTTTATAGAACCCAAGTAGTTTAAAGCAGTTACTTGGTATGGGTGACACTGGGATCCAAAGCAGAATATAGTTAATCTGACCATAAGCAAATCAAAGTTTATGATTCCAAGTAGGAAGTGACAGACAATTCTATGCATGATGCATCTCTCATGGCGGCAGGAACAAGCAAAGCAACTTCATAACAAGCAGCAGATTCTACAGGGCAGATGCTTTTCTAAAAAGCATGTCTTCTAGCTGTTTTAATTGTGAAAATAACCTTCCAAACTGAAGGATGAACATGGTCTTAACCGGAAAACAAAATTGCACCCATTGGTGACCATCAGTGTACTGCATCAGTGCAAGCCTACAGTAGATTCATCAGTGCCAATAGTGGCTTTGTCTAACTCACCTTCACTTGAAATCAGAATACGTTTACTGTGGCAAATAGTAGTTTAGCCCATCTTCACTGGAGATTGCAGCACCTATAATGATGGCTAGCCACCAAGGACTATAACTGATGTAAACCCATATAAAGTGGACAAGGCCTAGGGTAGGTGTGAACAAATGTTTCTCTGTATCATAATGCTGTCTGAACTGGCAATGTAAAGGCCAGATTTTTAAATAACTATGATGTAAATGAATACTTAATTTATGCATGTAATTACCCCAAATGGGTGCACAAATCAGGTATTTGCATATACTAATTACCAAATAAAGGGCAAAAGGAGTTGTGGATGCTCCGCATTATGTTTCTGCTCTAATGATACTGAGTGCAACAGCAGCTTTGCTAATTAAACTTGAAGTCCTTCATAGACTATTCCTGCCTTAGCTATCATTTCTAAAACAGTACCAGGACAATGACCTCAACCTTCACTCTGCAAATTATTCCATTCTTACATATTTTTTTTAAAAAATTCAACAGGCACCTTTGCATTTTTCCCATGCCATCCCCTCATTCATGGGAGCAGCTTTCTATAAATATCCAAAATCACCTCATTGTCCACTCTCAAATCCGCCTCATATGTGAAGGCTACAAAAAAGCCCACAGAAACAAAGAACTCTTGACACCAATTAGGCAGCTGGAATGCTACCACACTTCATATCATGCTGATCAATATAATTTCATTATTTCTGTGTGCTGCCCTGGTCTACTTATTGTTTCTGCCTGCTGCCTATATTCTACATAATAGGATTTTAGCTCTTTGGGGGTAGCTTGTCTATTTTGTTAGATATTTAGTATCTGGCACAATGGGGACCTGGCCTGCAGGATTAGCACAAAATTACTTAAAGAAGAGCCATAATCTATCCCCATCCTTCATACAAACTTCCCATTGTCATCAGCAGGACACCCACTTTGTAATGCCAACCTAGTTAAAGTCCAAAGTTCTGTAGGCCTGGTCCACAGATAAAGATTGATTCTTCTGAATTACTGTCCCTTGCGTTTCTTTTTATGTTCATAATCCACATAGTCCAATGAAGAAAAAATGCCATCGTTTCAGTAATGTTAACAATTTAGGGTAAAGCAAGGAAATTAGAAACTAATAACTATAAAACTCTTCTCTGAGTAATGTTTTAATACAAAATGAATAGAATGAATGTCTGTCTGTTTTCAGGTTTATGTTTCACAAATGTTTAGTCTAATTTAAATATATTAGATATGAAAATTTACGATAATCCCACAACAGCAAGAGATCTGCTAAATTAAACTAGTATTGCAGATCAGGGAAAGGTTGGAACTGGCAAAACAACAGAATGTTTGTTGATACAGTAGGGTAAACATTTTAAGTTACAACTCATTCATGACTGCTACTGGTGGAGGGGTTTGGTTGTGGGGAAATCAGGTTTTACTTACTCATACAACGGTTATCCTATAACAGGCAGCAAAATATGAAGCAAGAAATGAAACAGCAAAAATGCCCATTTTTCCAAAAGCAGTACCTTCAGTTGAAATAAGCAAAGAATCAGAGCGCTGCTTATAACCACATGATGTAGAACAGGAAGAACAGCTCTTCCATGACTTGCAAAGAAAGCAGAAATCTTGCAATCATAATCGGAAAATTTCATCTCAGTTTACCTGAAATTTTATTTCCTTTAATGGGAAAGTCCATCGATTATTACAATGAACCTTCCTCCTCTGCTCTGCCTGAAGGCAGAACAGGCCTATCAGTCGAGACAGGCTGGAAGTGGCCACACCCCTAAAGACCTACTTAGTTGGAGATACTTCTAAAGCTGCACTGAAGACCTAATTCCCCCTAAACATTAAACTGGTAATTAAGCATGAAGAAAAACATATGAACATCCCCCTCACCAGACAACTTCAAACTCCATCCCTAACACGAGTGAGCAAATCTTATGGACAAAACGGGAGGAGGAGGGAGGGAGAAATGTAAAAACAGAGGCAGATTTGACAAAATGCAAAGAAGGAACCAATGTGAAATTTCTAAAAATAGCTACAGCATTTAACCCAAGGTTTAAGAATCTGAAGTGCCATCCAAAATCTGAGAGGGACGAGGTATGGAGTATGCTTTCAAAAAGAGCAATACTCAGATGTGGAAACTACAGAACCGAAACCATAAAAAAAGAAAGTTAACCTGCTGGTGGCATCTGAGTCATGATGATGAAAATGAACACGCATTGGTCCGCTCTGTTTTGGATCGTTATCGAGCAGAACTTGTCATCAGCATGGATGCATATCCTCTGGAATGGTGGCTGAAGCATGAAGGGACATATGAATCTTCAGCACATGCGGCATGTAAATATCTTGCGATGCTAGTTACAACAGTGTCATGAGAACACCTGTTCTCACTTTCAGGTGATATTGTAAACAAGAAGCAGGCAGCATTAACTCCTGCAAATGTAAACAAACTTGTTTGTCTGAGAGACTGGCTGAGATAGGACTGAGTGGATTTGTAGGCTCTTGTTTTATTTTTGAATGCAGTTATTTTTTGTACATAATTCAACATTTGTAAATTCAACTTTCATGATAACGAGACTGCACTACAGTAATTATATTAGGTGAACTGAAAATACTATTTTTTTTGTTTTCTTACAGTGCAAATATTTGTAATCAAAAACAAAGTGAGAACTGTATACTTTATACTATGTTGTAATTGAATATATTTGAAAATGTAGAAAACATCCAAAAATATTTAAATAAATGGTATTCAATTATTGTTTAATCATGAGATTAATTGCAATTAATTTTTTTCATCACTCAACAGCCCTAGTTATAAAGCTTTAGTTATTTTTTTAACCTAAACATGTCAGTTTGTCTGACCCCACATACACACACACACACACAACGTGCATGCAACGTGAACATTAAAATGGCTAAAAATTAAAAAGAAAACATCTATATTATCCCTCCAAATGATAAAAAATTAAAAGTTCTGCCAATCCTATTTATGTATTGCATATGATGCTGCAGGCCAGGCGGTAGCTAAACGTGAGTGATCACACAACATTCACACCCCCCCCAAAAAAAAAAAAGAAAAAAAGAAGAAAAAAAAAGGATTCTCCTAGAGAAATTTCTGCCATGACCCTTTTAGCCATCTAATAAATGAATCCTTGGCTTTATTTATTTATTGGATGCTTGTTTGATTATAGAAAAAATGACAAATGGAGCTAGAGATTTTCTGAACTGCTGAGTTTATACAAAAAATTTTGGTATGTACTTGTAATGTCCAGAGACTTTGTATGTGGTCAAAAAGATGGAAGAATTATTTCTTGAGACTTGAGAAACACATGCTCAAAGTTCAGGATTAAGCCACATTAGCTCTTAGCACTTGTCTCTCCTGTTAGTCAACTGACAAGGAAGCATACTCTATAGTGGTGTAGGGTTGACATGTGGAGACAGCTGAAGTCTTCTGATATCCAGTAAGATGAAATTCTCCACCCACTTGCTATTGACAGCATGCTAGAAGTGGCCACCATTTGGAATTTCACAGTTGGGGGTTTTAGGCTCATATTAAAACTTTGCTGTGAGAAACCCACTATACATGTTTTGTCCTTCTCTTCGTGTAGCTGAAGTCAAAGTACCTTAGTTCAACTTACCTGGCCATCCTCAGGGTGGCAGGTCGACCGCGGCGGCTCCCCCATCGACTCCGCTTACTCCGCTTGTGAAGCTGGAGTTCCGGAGTCGACGGGAGCACTTTCGGGGATCGACTTATCGTGTCTAGGCGAGATGCGATAAATTGATCCCTGATACACTGAACACTACCCACCGATCCCGCGGGTAGCGTAGCCCTACCCACAGAGGGTAACTCCTTTCAGGATAGCAGAGTCTCCAAGTCAAAGTCCAACATCAACACAAACCAAAAGAATCTTCACAGTTTTATTGGGCTCAAGTTTTCAGCTCCCTTCCTTTCAGGCAGATTCCAGCATCAGTGTCTTGCCATAGCACTCATGAGCAGGTTTCCTGATAAGAAATTCAACTCTCTGTGTCAATCCTACCCTCACCAGACTAGGGTCTTCATTTAACTTCTGGTCCTAGACAGGCTTCTCATACAACATGGGAGCTGCCAGTCTGCTCCCCTTTCTAATCAGCTCTGAACTGAGCCGGTTCTTTTCTTTTAACCACCCCTTCCAAGCCTGACAGCTGTTGTAGATAAATCAGACGTTGCTGATGGTGCCTGGAGCACCTCATTAATCCTTCCTGGCCAGTCTGGGATTACTAAACCCCATACCATTGCTGAAGAACAGAAACATGTAAATGTGTAACTGAGGACAAGGTAGCAGAGAGCACTCAAATGCTAGGGCTATGTACAGTAACCAATAATCCCTGGGGCCGAGAACATTTATTTTACATATACGCGTGCACATGCCAAGGGATCCAGGGTGCTCTACTGCAGAGGTTACAAAAATGGAATTAGAGAGGAGTCAGGGCAAGAGTATTCACCTAACTTTAATTCCAGTTGGCAAGGAGGTGCCTAAGTACTCATGTCATTGATTTTCTAGGATTCCAGATTCACATTCAGGGATAATGAGCAGGCCCACAAATATAGATCTAGACCAGCAGTGTCCAATATGTTTGCCACTAGCCACATGTGGCTAATAGACTATTGAATTGTGGCTAATGCATGTGGCTTTTTTATAATGTGCCTAAAAAGAAAAATTAAAAACCACAAGTGTGACTAGCATCGAATTTCTATTGGACACCGACAGTCCAACCGACTAGCATTGAATTTCTATTGGACACCGACAGTCAATTCTCAAAGGAGAAAAAAGCCATTCATACCACTCAATTGAATAAGAGGAAGGTAGTTTGTGATTCATGTTTTGTTTAGAATTCATCTGATATGCTGAAATTTATTTATTTTATCTTGCATTGATTTGGCAGAATGTTTTTCATATTACATTTGAAAATCATGAATTGTTAGTGAAGCACAAGGTGCCTTTTTGAAATAGAAAAACGGAACCAGTGACCTGTCTTACATTATTAAATTAGCATGTAAAATTACAGGTTGTCAAAGCTGTACAAGAAACATACCATAGAATGGTTTTGCTTGCTATAGCACTACCACTCAGTGCATTCTGTTTAACCATTCCCTTGCTACATCAGATTTGCCACTCAAGATACTGTGAGAAATTATGGTTGTAGGAGCAAGGTAAAATCAGACGCAAAATGCTTTTGTATATATTCTGTATATATTCAGGAAACAATTTCAACTCCTAATCATGAATTCTGAAAATCGGAGGTTGGGTTCAGGAATGAAAAGAGGTGTTGGAGGGGTGATACAAAGAAAGGAAGGCAGTCTAAACGGTATTGACAACTGTGCGTCAGGGAGCCAGCACAGTGGGAAAGAGGAAAACAAAGTGACCAGGCAAACAGATGGAGCCAAAGAGTTGGAAAAACCCCAAGTGATAGCTGCATTAGTGGGTGTATGATTCACCCATGACATCCGGTGGTACAGTACTCCAATTATCTACTTTGTTATAGCCAAAAAAACAATAAAAAAATAATTGCAAGAGTCCTTTCAGCACCGGTAAAAGAGTTAGCAGAAGAGGAGCTGTAGAAAGAGGTCCAGTTCTTTCTACAGACAGGGTTTCAGCACACAGTCTAATGATAATGCCACGGGAATAAAAAAAATCTGATTTGTATTCTTAACTCTTCTACTGACTTCTCAAATTCTTGCAGTCAGTTTACCTTTTTTTGCCTCTGTTTTTCCAACTATAAAAGGGAAATAATACTTTTTTAAATTTCTTAAAGATAAAACAGAAAAAAGTTGCTATAAAGGTACAGCAGCTTTTATTAGTTTAACACCAGCTTTCATCAATGTACTTCAGACATTAATTAACCCTCAGCTCATCTGCAAGGTGCTTCAGTATGCCACCCATTTTGCAGATAGGTAAACAACTGCACAAAGTAAGTAAGTGACTTGCCCAGGAACACTTGATGTAATCAATGACAGATTCAAGATTAGAACTCTGTCCTAACACACAATCTGATGCAATAACCACAAGCCATCACTCCTTCAGAGTTCAAAAAGCAAAAGAAGGAACCAGTAATAATCAACGAACACCACTTTCTATTTTATTTATCCAGCTTTTTTTTTATTAAGAATAATAGAAATAAGGCTAGAAGAAACCTCAAGAGGTCACCTAGTCCATCCCACCCTGCACGGAGGCAGGAACAAATATTACTAGACCATATCTGGCAAGTAGTTGTCTAACTTGCTCTTAAAACCTCCAATGATGGGACTCCCCAACCTCCCTAGAAAGCCTATTCCAGTGCTTAATTATCCATTGAGTTGGACATTTTTTTCTAATATCTAGCCTACATCTCCCTTGATGCTGATTAAGACCATTACCTATTGTCCTATCCTCACTGGACATTGAGAACAACTGATCACCATCATCCTTATAATGGTCCTCAATATATTTTAAGACTTATCAGATCCCCCTTAGTTTTTTTCAGACTAAACATGCACAGTTTATTTAACCTTCATTCATAAGTCATATTTTCTAAAAATTTTATCATTTTTGTTCTTCTCTGAACTCTCTTCAATTTGTCCATATCCTTCTTGAAGTGTGGCACCCAAAACTGGACAAAATTATCCAGTGTCAAGTAGAGTTGAACATTTCCCACGCCTTACCTATGACACTCCTGGTAATATACCCCAGAAATATACTAGCTTTTTATTTTTTGTTTGGGCAATTGCATCACGGTGTTGGCTCATTCACTTTGTGATCCACTACAACCCTCAAATCCTTTTCTTCCGTACTACTGCCTAACCAGTTACGCCCCATTTTGTAATTGTGCATTTGATTTTTCTTTTGTAAGTGTAGTACTTTGCATTAGTCCTCATTGAATTTCATCTTGTTGATGTCAGGCCGGTTTTCCAATTTAAAAAGGTCATTTTTAATTCTAATCATGTCCTCCAAGTGCTTGCTTGCACGCCTCCTGGCTTGGTGTCATCTGCAAATTTTATATGCCATATCCAGTAATAACTATATTGGACTCCGCTAACTCATCACTGAAGCAATATTTGTTGATAAGCTACCTAAACAATCTTACTAACACAAAAATAAGCTAAAGCTAAAACAGAAGTGTCATCTGTCATTGCAATTTTACATTGCCAGATTTGGTAATGATGATCAATGACACAAACAGGGCTTAGAAATACCATGTGTTCATGCTGTGTGGAAGTTTGGAGCAAACAAATGGTGAAAGTGGGTTCAAGAGCTGCTTGCCATGAGTTTCCCTTATAGGGAAGAAGAGACAGGAAGGAGAAGAGACGATATACCATTCTTTTTGCAATGTAAGGGAGGACATTTAAATATGATTGAGTGTGGGTGGGGAAAGTAAGGGGATGAACAGGAAGAGAGAAGTAGGGGACAGATTGGGGGGGGAGCAGAAGAACAATGTAAGGAAAGAAGGAAGAGATACAAGTGACTGGAGAGGAGGAATAGGGAACAACGAAAACTGAAAACAATTCAATAAAATATGTGCTATGTCCGGAAAGAAACAATAAGCATATCAAAACCATTGTAAGTACAATAAAAGTTCATCTAATTTAATACTGAATCACTGTTACAATTAAATACAGTGAACAGCAGGAAAATATTTGATTCTTTTAAATTGGAAAAGCAAGCTCAGGATAGAGTTGGCAAGAGAGCCCATATTCTTCAATTTAGCTACAAGATTTAGCCAACAAGATAATAAGAAAAGGGACAAATGTCTCATCTAGTTGACCAATCCTCCCGTGTCACACAAAAAACTTAGACCAGATGTAGGCAACCTATGGCACGGGTGCCGAAGGCGGCACACAAGCTGATTTTCAGTGGCACTCACTCTGCCTGGGTCCTGGCCACTGGTCTGGGGTCTCTGCATTTTAATTTTAAATTAAGCTTCTTAAACATTTTTAAAACCTTATCTACTTTACATACAACAATAGTTTATTTATATATTAAAGACTTATAGAAAGAGATCTTCTAAAAATGTTAAAATGTATTACTGGCACACGAAACCTTAAATTAGAGTGAATAAATGAATACTCGGCACACCACTTCTGAAAGGTTGCAGACTCCTGACTTAGACCATTTCTTTAACTTAAATTCATCTAGGTCCTTGAGAATATCTTGAGGATAGGCAGAGGATTGTTCAAATTTGCATGGATTTTGAAGTAAACACTGAAGTCAGCTTATTCTCCTTTCCTAAAGAGGAGAAAGCTGGCCTCAAAAAAGGGCCAAACCAAGAGCAGAAAAACAATAGGAACAACTAAGCCAACCCTGTAAATAATCCTTCTTACCTCATTATAGGAAACAAAGCTTTCTTCCCACCATGAACCAAAAAAACCCTCTTGTCTAACTACACACTGACCTTTAGATTTAAACCTGTATCTCCCCAAGTGAGAGTAATAACCTGTAGGCCTCTGAGACAAATTAGAAGCTTGTGGAAGTATGAGATGATTATAAGCAGCGCTGTTACTGCCTATTAAGGTTGCCTGATACTTCCCATTATAAGATCCGGGTTTTAGTTGCTTATAATTTTGCCAAACTTTAGCTGAAGTTTTCAATGGAAGATGTCTGTCTCAGGCTGATTATTTTTCTCTAACATCATTCTCAGAAATTGCTGAACCATTTTGCCTAAAACAAATACATAAATACATTTCCCCATATTTCAAATCTGGAGACCTTTTCTTTGAAATGATTTAAGTGCCTCCATGCTTTGGATTTGTCTTAAAAATGTGCCCTTTGCAATCCCTCTGAAATTCTACCCAAATTTGGATGAGTTGAAATTGAAAAAATATCAATTTGCACATGCTTAGTAGAAACTGGCTGCTAGAGTCCATCCTCACTGAGCATGCTGAAATCTCTCACAGCTCCTAGTGCTGATCAGACTGCGTGTGCGCCATCCCCACATAGTGACTGTGCTTAGGGTTACCATATTTGGACTTTCAAAAAAGAGGACACTCTATGGGGGAGGAGGGTAGCCCCACCTCCTAACCACCCCCTCCCACTTCCTGACCCCAAGTACCCCCCACAGAACCCCCAACCCATCCAAACCCCCCTGCTCCTTGTCCCCTGATCACCCCCTCCCAGGACCCCTACTCCTAACAGCCCCCGGTACCCCACCCACTATCTAAGCCTCCCCCATCTCCTTGCCCCCAACTGCCCCCTCCTGACTGCTCCCCTAGGACTCCATCCCCTACCTGTCCCCTGACTGCCCTGATCCCTAGGCACCCCCACCACCTGAAAGACTCAAGAGACTCCCATGCCTATCCAACCACTCCCTGTCCCTTGACTGCCCACCCCCAGAACCCCTGACCCATCTAACTCCCCCCCCCGCTCCGTCCCTTGACTGCCCCGACCCCTCTCCACACCCTCGCCCCCTGACAGAGACCCCCCAGAACCCTCAACCCATCCAACCCTCCCACTCTCTGTCCCTTGACTGCCCCCTCCAAAGACCCTCTACCCCTTCTCCAACCCCCCAGCACGCTACTGCAGACACTCTGCTATGCTCCCCCACGGAGCACACAGCCCAGCCCCTGCTTCCCCTGTCCCCAAGCAGTGCTGGCATAACACACTGGGCTGCAGGGAAGGAGGGAGCAGGGGAGGAGGAGAAGGGGAAAGGAGGAGCTCTAGACCTGCAGAAGGCCCTGATGCAAGTGTCCTGGCCATTGATCTGAGGCTGCAGGGGAGGGGAGAAGCCAGGGAGCAAGGGAGTGGAGAAGGGGCTCTGGCTTTTGGAGGGCCCAAGGCAAGCGGCCCAATCTGGCCGGCCTCTCTGTCCGCCGTGCCGCGCTCTGCATGGGGAGGGAAATCCCAGTCCTTTTTAGAGTTTTGCAGATTCTCCCGCGGACGCTATTTATAACCCAAAAAGCTGGACATGTCCGGGAGAATCCGAACGTATGGTAACCCTACTATGCATGTTCCAGCCCAGAGCTATAGGAGCTCAGAAGGACTTTCCCTGAGAAGACTGATTCCAGCTGCTCCACGTTGGGCAGGGCCAGGCACCAAAACAGTAAGCAGGAAGCCTGTCCCGCATTCTCGTAATTACCCACACTGCACAGCTGTCAGCAGAAGAGGAAGCTGCCTGATTCATATACCCCTTCTGTTGAGATGGAGGGTACTATTCTCTTGAGTGATATATTAGTTAGAGTAGTAAAAGAGGGCTTCAAACAACCATGAATGGGGGTTAGAAGGTATAATTGGGCAACTGTGATACAAACATCCAAGTATGTAAATCAGTCTCATGGCATTATGCACATTACAAATACAAGCACTATATGGCATGCAAGGACCATATTTTTAATTGCTTAGATACGAACATTAGAAGTCTGGTAATAAAAAAGAGGCACTGGAGATGTTAATGTATGAAAAGAAATAAACAGTTAGTTACTTAATATTGGTGGGCTAGGTCTTATGTTTGGGATGTTAAAATCAAAGGTTATATACCTTATTTCACAAGGCTAGAATGGGAGTAAAAAAGGGAAGGAAGGTGGCACTTCACATTAAAGACAATTACCTGTTAGTCACTGAATATTAAAAATTACAAGAATGAGAATAGTTTGAATGCTTATGGATTAAATATGGGGTACTGGTGGACATCTGTTACAGACAATTTAATCAAACTAGAACAGTGGTTTTCAACCTGGGGTCTGTAGACTATGTCTAAGATTTCCAAAGGGATCCACACCTCCATTTGAAAATGTTTAGGGGTCCAGAAATGAAAAAAGGTTGAAAACCACTAGACTAAAGAACAGGACAAAATGCTCATTAAAAATCTATCCATAATATGTAGAAGGAAAAACATATCAAAGGTGACTATAATCTGAGGGAGATTTTGATGGACATTTTATGCAGCCAGTAACAAAATTTCCTTAGAGTTTCTAAACATAATAGAATAATTTTTAACACAAAATCCTGTACCCAACGTAGGTGTAACTCAATATCGGTCCTTATTCTGACAGACAGAAAAGTGCAATGATCACTGACCTAAATGCTAACCGTTGTTTAAGTATTAATGATCACACACTCATAGAAATATAAGAGTAGAAGAGACCTTGATAGGTCATCTAGCCCAACCTCCTGCATTGTGGCAGGGCTAAGCATGAGCTATACCATCCCTGACAGGTATTTGACCTGTTCATAGAAATCTTCAATGACAGAGATTCCACAACCTCCTTAGATAATTTGTTCCAGTGCTTAAATACCCTTACCATTAGGAAGATTTTCCTAATATCTAATCTATATCTCCCTAACTGCAATTTAAGTCCACTACTTGTCCTGTCCTCAGTGGATAAGGAAAACAAACGATCCCCCTTCTATTTATAAAGACCTTTTACTTACTTGAAGATTTATCTTCTCTTCGCCATACTAAACAAACAATCTTTCCTTGTAGGTCATGTTTTCTAGACCTTTACTCATTTTTGTTCCTCTCCTCTGGATTCTCTCCAATTTGTCCACATCTTTCCCAATTTGTGGTGCCCAGAACTGGACACAGCATTTCAGTTGAAGTCTTATCAGTTCTGAGAAGAGTGGGAAAATGTCTCTTGTATCTTGCTTACAACACTCCTGCTAATACAGTCAGAATGATGTATTCGCTTTTTTTGCAATAGCATGAAATTTGTTGAATCACATTTCGTTTGTGATCCACTTAAACCCCCAGATCCTTTTCTGCAGTACACCATCTAAGGCAGTCACTACTTATTTTGTATTTGTGCAATTGATTATTCCTTCCTAAGTGTAGTATTTTGCATCTGTCCTAACTGAATTTAATTCTATTTCAGACCATTTCTCCAGTTTATCAAGATTACTTTGAATTTTAATCCTGTCCACCAAAGTGCCTGTAACCCTTCCCAGCTTGGTATCAACTGAAAACTTTATAAGTGTACTTTTCTGACATTATCCAAATAATTTATAAAGATATTGTATAGACTCAGATCCAGGACAGATCTCAGGAGGAAACCACTGAATATGCTCTTCCAGCCTGACTGTAAACCATTGATAACTCTCTGTGTTTGGTTTCTCATTTCCTTAGTTCACTTATGAGAAGGTCGTGTGAGACGGTAACAAAAGTGTTACTTACATCTATTGCTTCCCCACATTCACAAGGCTTGTTACCCTGTCAACGCTACTAGAATACTATGACATGATATGTTCTTGACAAATCTATGTTGACTGTTACTTATAACCTTATTATCTTTTAGGTGGTTACTAATCAATGATTTGGCTATTCCCTCCATTATCTTTCAGGTACTGAGGTTGAGCTGACTGATCTATAATTGTCCTTATTTTATTTTTTTTACCAATAGGTACTATATTTACCCTTGTCCAGTCCTCTGGGATCTCTCCTTTCTCTCCACGAGTTCTCAAAGATAATTGCTAATGACTCAGGTATCTCTTCGGCCTGTTCCTTAAGTATTCTAGGATGTATTCCGTCAGCCCCTGATGGTGAAGACATCTAACTTGTCTAAATAATTCTTAATGTGTTCTTTCCCTATTTTAGCCTCAGATTCTACCTCATTTATACTCATATTTCACTATGTTAGTTGTCCCAATCACTGCTAACCGTTTTTGTGAAAACTGGAGGGAAAAAGGCATGATCTAGTTATATTTACTTTGTGGAAACAGAATACATCACCAACTAGTAGTAAGTATTAAAAGGGCCAGTTTTCAAAAGCTTAAAGCAGTTATTGGCATAACTGACTGGGAACAAATTTAAAATGGAAACTAACAAAAACTGGAAATTGTTCAAGGACATCCTATTGGATACCCAAAAAGCCATGATTCCAAAGACATTTAAAAAACAAAAGTTATACTGGGCAAGGAGCCAATCTGGCTAAAAAGAGATGTGAATGTGGTAATAAAACAAATAAAATACATAAAGGATGCAAAAAAGGGGAAATAAATGGCAATGAATATAAAAATGCAGGCAACTGATAAGGGAAGTCAGGTATAGGTCCATCAGCACATGCTAAACTTGTAAACAGTGATGTAGAAAAGGCAGGAATGCTAAATAGATATTTTACTCTCTATTTAGAATGAGACAAGAGGGTGTATCCAATCCATTTCATTTTGTAGATCAAATATTAATATTACTATCTGTAGCAAAGGAGCATGTGAGGCAGCATCTGCCAAAATTAATTTTCAAATAAACAGACTCGAACAATTTACAACCAAGCATCTTAAAGGAACTAATAAAGGAACACTTTGAACCACTAATGTTACTTTTTAACCAATCTTGAAAAACAAGGGACATTCCAAAGGACTGCCAATGTAGTTCCAATATTTAAAAAGGGAGAAAAAGATGATCCAGGGAATTGTAGACCAGTTAATCCCAGGTAGAATAATGGAACAGTTAATTTGGGACTCTATCAAAGAACTAGAGGCTACACAGTGGGGTTTCATGGAAAAGTAATCTTGTGAACATTTTTTTTTCTTTTACAGGGTTACAGATTGGTTGATAAAGGCAACTGTGTTTACACACCAAATATAGATTTCTCCAAGGCATTTGACTTAGTATCACATGACATTTTGATTTTTAAAAAACTGAATTATACAGAATTAACAGAATACACATTAGATGGATTAACAATTGGCTCACAGACAGATCTCAAAATGTAGTTGTTAATGGGAGATCTCAATGAGC
Source organism: Sternotherus odoratus (assembly GCA_032164245.1). NCBI lineage: Eukaryota > Metazoa > Chordata > Testudines > Kinosternidae > Sternotherus > Sternotherus odoratus. Next base: position 48,759,706 of record JAVMKO010000004.1, read on the forward strand.
GGGATGAGACATCACACCTAATGGATGAGAGACTGACTTAGGGTATGTCTTCACTACCCGCCGAATTGGCGGGCAGCGATCGATTTTCTGGCAATAGATTTCTCGCGTCTTATGAAGACGCGAGAAATCGATCGCTTTCGGCGCCCCCGTCGACTCCGGAACTCCAGCTTGCCGGGAGGCGCAAGCTGGAGTCGACGGGGGAGCGCGCCGCCGACTGCCGCCACCATGAGGACGGACGGTAAGTCGGCTGCATATACGCAAACTTCAGCTACGTGATTCACGTAGCTGAAGTTGCGTATCTGCAGTTGATCCCCCCTTCATAGTGGAGACCAGCCCTTAGAAAACAGTGACTTAGAGAAGGACATAGGCATAATTATAGGTACTTGCCTCAATATGAGCTGTCAGTGCAACACTGGCAAAAAAGCTAATGAGATCCTCAGCTGTATAAAAAAAGCAACATCAAGCAGAATCATGGAAGTGATCTTGACCTTTGTACACAGAATTGGTAAGACCACTGCTAGAATGTAGTATCCATTTATGATAATCATGCTTCATAAAGGATGAAATACTGGAAGAGTTCAAAGGTGGGCCACAAAAATTATTAAAGGGCTGAAAAACATGTCTTAGGATATGAGGCTTAAGGTGTTCAACCCATTTCATTTATCGAGGAGAAGGTTGAGAAGTAACTTGATCCCTGTGTATAGGTTCTTAAACATGGAAAAGAAGTACATGATAGTGGGGAATTGACAAAAGCATTGTAACAAGTAAAGCAATTTCCTGTATGTCCTGGGAAGACCTTATTAAATTAAGTTTAAGTATCTTGGAGGTCCATTGTATTAAATGCAAAGGTTATGCATTATCACGGGCCAGGACTGCATGTAACTTCTCTGCGAGGGAGGCTTGGAAGTCAAGGAACTATATTGAAAGTGTGCCAGACAAGAATGGACCTCTGTAACAATAGAGTGAAGTGGATTTCCTGAGAAACACAAAGGGAGAGGTTAGCAAATGCCTTCACCTCTGGTTACCAAAAAACAGCCTGAAGAGCAAATCATTGCTGATTACTTGTTCTCTGAGACTGGAGATCAAAGGCCCAAGCTGTATAAAGAAACAGGCTGATCTGCTAAGTTTATGTTCTGGTTCCAAATCAGAGGTAGTTATGAACTTGTAATGAAGAGAAAACCCAACTGTGTGTTTTGAAGGACTGATACCTACCCAAGTCTAAAATTTAAGGTAGGGTGACCTCTGATAAGCTTTTCAGCACACATGTAAGTTCTTGTATTGTTTTTAATATGTTTTATTTTTTATTCTAAAGGTGAAAGCATTTAAGTTCTTACTTAGAAAGAGCAAGTGTGGCAACTTGTAGCCGCAAGCAACTACACTGTTCATGGCCTCTAGAGAGAAAGTAAAGCACAGACACAGGCCTGTTTAGGCAGCCTGGCCTGCTGGAAATATCACAATGTAAATCAAGGAGCTGTGTTATCTTGACACCCCTGACAGGAGACAGAAAGACATAGGCCTCTCCCCAAGAGAGGTAATGGCGGAGAAACTCAGAGCCTAGAGTGGGTGACCTTGGTGGACTAGGAGGGAGGAATGCAGATGCAGTTACCCTTAACAGTGACCTATGTAGGTTTGCCAGACAGACATCCAGTTATCGACTAACGCCCAGTCAAAAAGGGACTCTGGCAGCTCTGGTCTGCACAGCAGACCAGGCCACTAAAAGTCCAGATGGCCACAGCAGGGGAGGCAGGCTCTGTGCCCAGCTCCTTGCAGCTTCCGGCAAATGGCTGGCATGTCCCTCCAAGCTTCTAGGCGGCTGGAAGGCGGCCTCCACGTGCTGCCTCCACCCATAGGCACTGCAGCTCCACAAACCATGGCCAATGGAAGCTGCAGAGGCAGCACCTGTGGGCAGGAGTGGCATGTGGAGAGCCCTGGCTGCCCCTCTGCCTAGGAGGGGGAGGCACATGCCAGCCACTTCCTGGGAGCTGCGCAGACTTCCTCCATCCCCGGGAAATGCCAGGGCTACCTAAGATCAGCGCCACCCAGAGCCTGTACCCCAAACACCCTCCCATGGCCCAACCCTTTGTCCCACCCCTGAGCCCCCTCCCACACTCTGAAGCCCCACCCCCTCCAGCCTGAATTTCCTCCTGCACACCAAACCCCTCATCCCTGGCCCCATCGCAGAGCCCACACCCCAAGTCCCTGCCTCAGCCTGGAGCACCCTCCCACACTCTGAACCCCTCTGCCCCATCCCACACCCCTTCCCGCTCCTCAATCTCCTACCCCAGTCCAGAACCCCCTCCCAAACTCAAAATCCCTCAGCCCTACCCCCAGCTCAGAGCCCTCTCCTGCATTCCAAAACCCCTACCCCAGAGCCCACACCCTCAGCCAGAGCCCGCACCCCTACTACGCCCGAGCCCAGACCCCCCCACACACTCGATTTGGCCCCATCCCAAAGGCCCCTCCTGCACCCCAAACCCCTCATCCCCAGCCCCACAGCCCAAACAGCGCCCTCAGCCACTCCTGGACCACAACCCCTTGCCCCAGTCTGGTGAAATGAGCAAGTGTGGGGGACTTGAGCAAACTTGCTGTATTCTGACCATTAGAGCTCTGCGCGGATACAAAATGTATATCCGCGGATATAAACTGGTATCCGCAGAGCTGCAGGGCTCTAACGGGAACTGCAGTGACAAAAGCAGCAATCTGCTGGGCCACCGCTCACAGGAGCCAGGACCCCATGCCAGCAGTTCCTTTAGCATGGGAGTACCACCCCAACCCTGCCCACTGAGGTGGGCACCAGGTTCATGGCAGCTGTCCCTGGTCACACTGGTGCATGGGTGGGACTGGTGCAGTACAGCCATGCTCGAGGGACTGCTGGCATGGGGCATTGACTCCTGGGAATGGTGGCCAAAAGGCTGTTTCTTTCACCACTGTGTTCCCGAGCCCTGCAGCTCTGCAGATACTGATTTTTATCTGTGGATACAAATTTTGTATTCATGGAGGGCTGTACTGACAATCAGAAGAGATGTGATGGTACGTACACACACACACACACACACGAGTGCACCAGTTTAAAAAAAAATGCTAACATTTCAATAACCCAAATACTTATAAAAGATTTTTACAATTGTAAATTTCCCCTGAAGGCCAACATCTTGTGCATGTTACAAGTTAGCTTACAGCAATTTTTTATAGCCTAGAATTAAATGCTGATAAGAAAAGGGATTTAAAATGCAAGTGCTGACACAACCTTAACTACAGCATTTTGCACTATAGAGCAGCACAGCTATAATTAAAAAGACAACTTACATCAAGTAAAAAGCTTCACTGCAAGCCTTTTTAATGGATCAATACTTCACCACCATCAGCAACTCAACAGGCTACGGGAAGAGATGGAAAAAATTAGGCTTGTTAAGCAATTAAGGAAATAACTTGTATGAATATAAGGGTCTTTTGAAGGCTCTGGAAAGCTGGGTGTATAAGATATCCCTGAATTTATTATTTACTTCTAGAATTAACCACAAAAGATAGGGATTGCTTAACATCACATACAAAAACATCCATGTCTGTTCTGATTTTTTTGCCTTACAGAGAGGCTGCAAAAAATTGTTAAAGATGCAATGAGAAAGTGGACTATTAAAATTGGGGGTAATCACTATCAGAAAGCTGCAGAATGCAAGCTCTAAATAACTGAAAATATATTAGGAAGAAAGCTGCAGCATTTATGACTCGATTTACACAAATACAGTAAACTGAGTTTTTAAAGCAGCCAACAACATGGTACGCGCATATTGAATTAGCTCTCTTTTCCATAAATTTAGTAATAAAATCTTTTAAGGCAGAGAACCAGTGAACTTTAACTATTCATTGCAGAAAGACCTGAGAAGTGCAGTTTGGTACCTAGTGATGTGAAACAGTCACAGATACGACAGGCAGATTTTTAAGCTACCTGTATATGTAAAGTTTCTTGGAGGGGCCGGCAATACATCAAAATGAACTGGTAAGTTCCCTACTGGAGTGAAGGGAGTCATCCAGAAATCTGAGGATTCTTCCCCAGCATGGAACAACCACTTTCTTGTGACCCTGGCTAGATATGTGAGTTCATCTGCCCTGTGTCTATGGCAGGCTTTAGTCAAATTTGAAGGAAAAACCACTGGAGGTTTCATGGCAGCTAACCACGCTGCTTTTATTTTTCACTAGCATAAGTGCCCGGCGTTGCTCGGGTCAGTCGGAGGTGGGGAGGTGGCAGACAGTTGACACCCCCTGACCAACCCCAACACCCACCCCTCACCCACCCTGACACCTTCCCACCCCCCCCTGACCAACCCCAACACCCCCCGGCTCACTTACCCCCCGACCAAACCCGACAACCCCACCTGACCCCCCCCAAGCAAACCCAACACCCCCACCTTACCCCCCAACCGAACCCGACACCCCCACCTCACCCCCCGACCGAACAGTGTATTTAATAATCTGTGTGCTACACAGTGCACCGTGAGCCGGTGGGGGGGGGGGGTGTCGGGTTTGGTCTGGGGGGGTGGGAAGGTGTCGGGGTGGGTGAGGGGTGAGGTGTGGGTGTTGGGGTTGGTCAGGGGGTGTTGCGGTTGGTGGGGGGGGGGGTGAGGAGGGGGTGTCGGGTTCGGTCAGGGGGTAAGTGAGCCAGGGGGTGTTGGGTTTGGTCTGGGGGGGTGGGAAGGTGTCGGGGTGGGTGAGGGGTGAGGGGTGGGTGTTGCGATTGGTCAGGGGGTGTTGCGGTTGGTGGGGGGTTGAGGTGGGGGTGTCAGGTTTGCCTGGGGGGATGAGGTAGGGGTGTCGGGTTCGGTCGGGGGTAAGTGAGCCGGGAGGGTGTCGGGTTTGGTCTGGGGGGGTGGGAAGGTGTTGGGGTGGGTGAGGGGTGAGGTGTGGGTGTTGGGGTTGGTCAGGGGGTGTTGCGGTTGGTGGGGGGGTGAGGTGGGGGTGTCGGGTTTGCTTGGGGGGGTGAGGTGGGAATGTCGGGTTCGGTCGGGGGGGTAAGTGAGCCGGGGGGTGTCAGGTTTGGTCTGGGGATGTTGCGATTGGTGGGGGGGTGAGGTGGGGGTGTCAGGTTTGGTCGGGGGGTAAGTGAGCCAGGGGGTGTCGGGTTTGGTCTGGGGGGTGGGAAGGTATCGGGGGGGGTGGGAAGGTATCGGGGGGGTGAGGTGGCGGTGTCGGGTTTGCTTGGGGGGGTGGGAAGGTGTCGGGGTGGGTGAGGGGTGAGGGGTGGGTGTTGGGGTTGGTCAGGGGGTGTTGCGGTTGGTGGGGGGGTGAGGTGGTGGTGTTGGGTTTGGTCGGGGGGTAAGTGAGCCGGGGGGGGTGTCGGGTTTGGTCTGGGCACCCACCCCAACACCTTCCCCCCCCAGACCAAACCCAACACCCAAACCTCACCCCTCACCAACACCATCCCACCCCCCCAGACCAACCCCGACACCCCCCGGCTCACTTACCCCCCGACCAAACCCGACACCCCCACCTCACCCCCCCAAGCAAACCCAACACCCCCACCTCACCCCCTGACCGAACCCGACACCCCCACCTCACTTACTGTCCCACCAAACCCAACTCAGATCCTTCGCGGGCGGGGAGGGGGCCCAGAGCCGAGGGATTCCGGGAACCTTCGCAGGTGGAGGGGGGGGGCACAGAGCTGATGGAGTCCGGGGTTGAGGTGGGAGGGGCAGAGAACTGAGGGATCTCCGCGTTGGGAGGGGGAGGGGCAGAGAACTGAGGGATCTCCGGGGTTCCGTTGGGAGGGGGGAGGGGCAGAGAACTGAGGGATCTCCGGGGTTCCGTTGGAGGAGGGAGGGGTGAGCTGAGCGAGTGAGGTGTCTGTTGGAGAGGGGTATTATGACATCATCATCACCTAACCGCCCAGCCGATGTGATTGGCCCTGAAAGACTTTCACCCCTGGGGGGCGTCAGAGGTGAGATCCGAAAATTTTTCGACCCTTACCAGCATCTAGACCCCAAGACCCCTCACTGTACCAAATTTCAAGTCTCTGGCTCAAACGGTGCGGGAGGAGTTCGCAGTCATACGTACATACATACATACATACACACATACATACACCACTTGACTTTTATATATATAGATTTCTCTTCTCATTGAGGGGAATTATCTGGGCATTTCTGTGTTCTCTGTGCATGCACTCTTACCTCAGGCAAATTGCCTCTTTTTAAAAAGCTTTAATTTTTCACTCTGTAGTTCTATTATTGCCAACAATCTTAGTATTGTTCACTTACAAGGTAGACAGAAAAGAGACAGTATAGAATTTTCATTTTAGTTGGGAATAGCAAGGGTGTTTATGTATGACAATCCCTCGGACAGAGACAAACACCTACAAGATCTCTACCAAGCGCTCCTAAAACTACAATACCCACCGGCTGAAGTGAAGAAACAGACTGACAGCCAGAAAGGTACCCAGAAGTCACCTACTACAGGACAGACCCAACAAAGAAAGTAACAGAATGCCACTAGCCGTCACCTTCAGCCCCCAACTAAAACCTCTCCAGCGCATCATCAAGGATCTACAACCTATCTATCCTGAAGGACAATCCCTCACTCTCTTAGACGTTGGGTGACAGCCCAGTCGTCATTTACAGACAACCCCCCCAACCTGAAGCAAATACTCACCAGCAACCACAAAACAAAAACAGTAACTCAGGAACTTATCTTTGCAACAAACCGTATGGCCAACTCTGTCCACATATTTATTCAAGGGACACCATCATAGGACCTAAACACACCATCCGGGGCTCGTTCACATGCACATCTACCAATGTGATATATGCCATCATGAGCCAGCAATGCCCCTCTGCCATGTTTGTTAGCCAAACTGGACAGACTCTACGCAAAAGAATAAATGGACACAAATCAGACGTCAAGAATTAGAACATTCAAAACCAGTCAGAGAACACTTCAACCTCCCTGGACACTCAATTACAGACCTAAAAGTTGCAGTTCTTCAACAACAAAAACTTCAAAAACAGACTCCAACATGAAACTGCAGAACTGGAATGGATTTGCAAACTGGACACCATTAAATTAGGCTTGAATAAAGACTGGGAGTGGAGGGGTCATTACACAAATTAAAACTATTTCCCCATGCTAATTTTTCCCCCTACTGTTACTCACACCCTCTTGTCAACTGTTTGAAATGGGCCACCCTGATCATCACTACAAAAAAAAAAAATTCTCCTGCTGATAATAGCCCATCATAATTGATTTGTCTCACTAGAGTTGGTATATATGTCTTCTTAATGTATTTTCCATTCCATGCATCTGATGAAGTGGGTTTTAGCCCACGAAAGCATATGCCAAAGAAATTTGTTAGTCCCACAAGTATTCCTCGTTCTTTTAATTAAGTGAGTTTCCCCCAACAATCATGTTTGATAATTGTCCATTACAGGTGTCTTGCATCTCCCTCTGAAGCTTCTGATGCTGGCCAACAACAGAGACAGGATGCTGGAGTAGATGAACGTCAGATCTGACCTGCATTACAATTTCTACAATCCTACATCTTAGAGTGTCACAAATCTGTTAAAACCTTCCTGAAATTGATACGACCAGTATAGCGCTACCAGTGATAAGAACACTGCAAATGCTAGTGAAGACTGACTGCTAGAAATCCAGCGTCACCTAACCATGAGCAGAACATGGTGATTAATAAGCTTTACTCCACCCTAGCATTTCCACTGTTGAAGCTAACCAAGGAGCAGCACCAATATGAGATTCACAGAATTGTTATTGTAGGTGACGCCTTTCTGTGCCTCTCCACTTCTACTACAACATCAGCAGCCTTGATTCATTTTGACTTGTCAAAGAATTATCCAAAGAGCTCGGTCACCCACTGATATTAACAAGTTTTGGAACACCGGGGCTAATATTTAAAAAAAGCTAAATAACATTACCTGGATTAGTCTGACACAACTGTCAAACAAAACTGGAAAGGGTGATATGGAATGCCAGTCAAGCATTAAAGGAAAGTAGCATAATTAATATCAGTCAACATGTTTTATGGAAGAAAACAGGTCGTGTCAAACAAACTTAATTTTTTAAAATGAGATTACAAGTTTGGTTGATAAAGGTAACTATTTGATGCAACATGGTTAGGCTTTTGCAAGGGGGTTGATTATCATCAAATGACATTCTAGTTAAGTGCAATATAAAAAAAAACTCAGGGTAGCTACAGTGGTTCTCAAACTTTTGAACTGGTGACCCATTTCACACAGCAAGCCTCAGAGTGCGACTCACCTTATAAATTAATATTGTTTTAATATATTTAACACCATTATAAATGCTGGATGTAAAGTGAGGTTTGGGGTGGAGGCTGACAGCTTGTGACCCCACCCCCATGTAATAACCTCATGATGCCCTGAGGGGTCCCAACCCCCAGTTTGAGAACCCCTGGTGTAGCACATATGAAATGGGTTTTAAAACTGATGATTGGGGAAATGAAGTCATTGTAAATAGGAAACAATCATTCAAAAGGGCTGTTTATAGGGTCTTGCAGGGATCTGCTCTTCGCCCAATATTACTGAGTATCTTTATCGGTGATATGAAATTAAATCATTGCTGGTAAAATTTGCAGAGGACACAAAAATTGGCAGTGGTGGTAAATAATTGTATGAACCGGTATTTCAGAGCTATCTGATTGCTTGGTAAACTGGGCTCATTTGAACAATATGTATTTTAATATAGCCAAATGATAATATAGCCAAGCTCATAAATGTCTCTCAGTTCTTCAATCTATTAATCTTCCCTTCCTCCCATTTCTTGTGTGCATGTTCTGATAATATCTCCTACACATGGAATGCTTTCCCCTTTCTGTTCTCCAGCCCACTAACACCTCCTTACTAATCTATCCTCCAAACATTTTGCTCCTCTTTGTTGTTTACAAGAGATGATTAATTTAAAAATTCAGTTACTTCTCTGGGGCTTCCCAGTCTATTCTATCACTGTGTAACTATCTTTTAGATAACCTTTATTTTGTTCCTTAAAAATAAATAAATAAATGAATGAATGAATGAATGAATGAATGAATGAATGAATGAATGAATGAATGAATGAATGAATGAATGAATAAATAAGAGTTTTTAAGTCATCAAGCAGGATTCATGCCTAACTGCGTAAGTTCATGATCTTATTTATTGTTACTCTCATCATCTCTCACTATTCCCCTTCTTGTGTCTGGTGTTGAGACTCACCCCTGGTGTACACTGAGAGAAGGGGGGGGGGGGGAATCAACCTAACATACGTAACTTCAACTACATGAATGGTGTAGCTGAAGTCGACGTCTTCAGGTCGACTTACCTCAGCATCTTCACGGTGCCGAGTCGCTCCTCTGTCAACTCCGCCTGCGCCTCTCGGCGCAGTGGAGTTTCGGAGTGGAGGGGAGAGTGCTTGGGAGATCGATTTATCACATCTAGACGAGACGTGATAAATCGATCACCAAAAGACCAATCTCTGCCCGCCGATCCGGCGGGTAGTGTAGACCTGGCCTCAGGAGTTAGGTCATGTAAATTAAGTTTTGAAAACAATTTTTTTTAAAGGGTAAAACATGTGCCTTGTCTTACTAATGTGGCGCCTAATGCACTTTGGGGCTTTCAAAAAGTTAACTCTGACAGAAATGGCTCTGTCTGCAATTTTGTGGACAACCCTTATTGAAATAAGTTTAAGCATCTTAGGAGTTCACTCTATTAAAAATGCATATGTTTAAGTGTTATTATCAGATTCTATGTAACTTGTCCAGGAGACATAACTCATGTAAGGATTGGGAAGTGTTAGTTTCAACGGGCTCTTTTAAACAATGGGAAGACAAGAGTGAACTGTTAGTTGAGTAAGTTTCCTAGAAATACTTGGAGAAGGAGAATGCAAACCCCTCTGGACCTGATCTACTGAAGCTTCATCTAGGAAGGGGACCTTTATCTATGAATTACCAATTCCCAGGATCAAAAGGCCCAAGCGGCATAAAGGAATAGCTCACACTGTCACGAGGTTTCTTATTCTGAGCAAAAGGACTTGTAGCCACAAGATTGTTCAGCGGCCAGAGCCCTTATTGGAGTCGGGTGGTATATACACCTTATTAGCATGGGTACAGGTTCTTCTATTGTTTTCTAAATATTATCGCTGTAAAGTTTTTACCTTAAGAATAAATGTGTTTCCTTAGAAAGAGCTGTGTGGTAAATTAACTACAACAGTATCTCTGAAGAGAAAAGTAAAGCAGGCTTGTTTAGGCAGTCTGACTTTGCTGAGGAGCTCACAATGCAATCAGGGAGTGGTGCAGAATGGAAATATCCCAGCCAGAAGGGCGACATGCTCTCCATCTGAGAGACAAAACAGCAGGGGAGCTGGAAGCCTAAAAGTGAGTACACTTGCAAGCTCATAGAGAGAGAATATAGGTGTGGTTGCCCTGAACTATGACAACAACCCTTAAGTTCTCTGCACAGTAATTTTGTAAGCAAATCATTTAATTCTAAAGATACTATATTTCTTTAGCAAACTCTGCCAGACGGAACATCCTGCTAGAAGTGTCACTTAAAAAAAAAATCACTAATTCATAAGGTTGTAGAGGTCAGTAAACTCTGGAATTCAGCAAATGCTATTGCCAAGGGGCATGGGACCAGTAGCGCTATAAACAAAAGGAAGAGGGCAAAACGAGGAATGCCTGAAGAAAGGATTGAAGCATTAGAGGCAGCTTTTAAGAGGGAATTGCAGTGAAGCCCCGCTATAAGGCGCCCCACGATAATGCAAAGTCGGGCCTGCTCTTCCGGGCCTGCCCGGGTGGCTTCTACCCCAGCTTGAAATAGTAACCCCACTATCACACGACCCTGCATTTTCCATGATCGAATTTTTTGGACTCCAATTGTCGTGTTATAGCGGGGTTTCACTGTATGGAGCATTAGCTGTTACTTCCTAAGGAGGCAACTGAGTTGCTTTATATAAGGCTGATGTTGCTACCTGCCCCCATTTACCACTAATGCCTCTGAAATCAACAATAAAAGGCATGTAGGTATAATTTAGGTCTGGGGTACAAGATTTGAAGTGAATTAAGACAACAGACTTCTAAAGAAAGACACACTGAAAATAGAGGTATTCAGAACTCAAGGAATAAGCTTTTTGCCATTTAAAAGACTATTTAGTTTCCTGGCCACTTCCATCTAGTGCCCAGAAAACATGTCTAGCTGCAGAGAGTAGTAATTAACTTCTGAATTTGTAACATGGCTATGGGATAACTTCTCTGACAGGCTTAGTATAGGCAGCAAGTGTTGGAGATTTTTTAAATGAAAGTAAATCCAGTGTCCACCAGGGGCTTTGCTTGCAGCCACAGCCTCCTGATGGCGATTGGGGGGCCAGTGGGAGCAAATCAGTGGCCCTTCCCCAGAACCCCCTCTGGAGAGACAATTCCTAGAGAAGCAGACAGCCAGTGAATTCCCCACACTTCTGGAGGCGCAGGAAGCTGACTTCAGCCCTGGAGCTTTGGGCTCTGTCCCCCAGGGGCCGGACTTCAAGCTTTGTCCCCCAGGGTCACCCTCCCTCCCATTTCCCCTGGCCTACGCTGACTTCCTCCCCACCTCCCCAAAGAGGATTTAAATTTGTGAGAGAACCTCCCAAGTCCTTTCCTCACAAATGTAGACCACAAAAATGTACACCAAATCAAGCAAAGAGGCTTGCCAATGAAAAAACAGTAAATCAAAATGTTTCCAAGGAGGGCCAAGAACCTCCTCAGGGCAGTTAGAATAATTTCCTACTCACAGACATCAGGGGTTCATGGGCAAGGAACAAATGATTTCTTGCTCCCTCCCCCCCCTCTTCAAGACCTGCAGACCTGTTGGGTCAAGAGGAAGGAAGCCCTACTTCTGAAGACCTCAGAATAACTTCTATCAGCAGTCTAGAGGAGAGTGGTGGAGGTGACAAAGATACTGAGGAGATCAAGTAGCCATTCTTTCTTTTCTTGTGGCCCTACTGAGGTCTGCAGGAGGGGAGAACTGCCAGCAACCTTTAAGATAACTGATCCTCTTTATGAGCCACACTAGCCTTGTTTGTAAACATCTTCTAACTTATTTGAGCCTTGGTAGACTTGTTAATCCCCATGATCAGTCTTTTTTGGTTAGCTGGAAGGCAAATGAGGCTATATTGAAATCCTTTGGTGCTCAAGAGGTTATGGCCCAACAGCAGGCAAGGAGATTGGGATTCCGATAAGCTCTTTAAGGCACAGGAGGGGGAATAGAAGCCTCAAATGCTCACAAGGGAGACCTCTGATCAGGGCCGGCGACAGGGGGGTACTACAGGCACAGCTGTACCGGGCCCTGGACTTCAGGGGGGGTCCCCTGAAGTCTGGGGCGGGCCCGGTACGCAGCTGTACCCCCTTGTCGCCGGGCCTGTGAGCAAGGCGCGGCTCTGGGCAGCCGCTGCAGCGCTCACCAGTCCCCCTCCCCCGGCACCCAGCAGCCTCCCCCCGCCTCCCTTTGCTTCTCCTGGCTGGCCACACGGCCAAAGCGTATGCGGGGGTTGGGGCCCGCGGGCGGCGGGAGACGGCCGGGGGGTGGGGCTACAGGCGGCGGGAGACCGGGGGGCCCCGCGGGCGGCGGGAGAATGGCCGGGGGGGGCCCCCCGCGGGCGGCGGGAGAATGGCCGGGGGGGGCCCCCCGCGGGCGGCGGGAGACCGTGGCCGGGGGGGGGGGCCGCGGGCGGCGGGAGACCGTGGCCGGGGGGGGGGCCGCGGGCGGCGGGAGACCGTGGGCGGGGGGGGGCCGCGGGCGGCGGGAGACCGTGGGCGGGGGGGGGGGGGTAAGTTGAAATTTGAGTGCAAAGTACCACATGTAGGAAGGAAAAAATCAAATGCACAACTACAAAAAGGGGATCTGGGTGTTTTAGTGAATCAGAAATTGAGTATGAGCCAATGTGATGCATTTGTAAAAAAGTCTAATTCTCTGGAACATATTAAAAGGAGCGTTATATACAAGACAAAGGAGGGAACTGTCCCACTTTACTCAGAACTGGTGAGTCTTCAGCCGGAGTATTGTCTACTAATTATGGAGGCTACACGTTAGGAAAAATGTGGACAAACTGAAGAGAATCCAGAGGAGAGTAACAAAAATAAAAGCTTTAGAAAACTTGACCTATGAAGAAAGGTTAAAAAAACTGGGCATGTTTAGTCTTCAGAAAAGATGACTGAGGGGGAACCTTATAACAGCTGTCAAATATATTAAGGCCTGTTATAAAGAGGACACAAAGTAATGGTCTTAATTTTCAGCAAGGGAGATTTAAGTTAGATATTAGGAAAAACCTTCTAATTTAGAGTAATTAAGCTCTGGAATAGGCATCCAAGGGAGGCTGCTGAATCCCTGGTCATTAAAAGTGTCTAAGAGCAGGTTAGACAAACAGTTGTCGGGGATGGTCTGGTATACTTGGTCCTGCCTCAGTGCAGGGGGTTGGACTAGATGAACTCTAAGGTCCTGTCCAGCCCTACATTTCTAAGAGGAAGGTAAATCTGAGGAAGCAGATGTGCCTAATGACAGATCAGGTCAGCCCTAATACTAGGTCTCTGTCTTTCAACTTCTTCAGGTATCCTCAATTGAAATTCCTAGGAGTAACAGGAAAGGGCTCTTCTCTAGCATGCCTTACAACCATGAAAAAGGAAAAGATTAACGAAAATTCTCTCTCATATCCCCAGATACATACATTATAAAGCCAGAAGGATCCACTGTTATCATTTAGCCCAGCAGTTCTCAAACTTCATTGCACTGAGATCCCCTTCTGACAATAAAAAAATACTACACAACTACAGGAGGGGGGGACCTAAGCCTGAGCCCCACCGCCCCGCATGGAGGGAACAAAGTCAAAGTCCGAGCCCCACCACCCTGGCTTCAACCCCAGCAAGTCTCAACACTAGCTATGGCATCCTCATTGACAGTTTGAGAACCACTGACTAGCCCGACCCTCTGTATAATTTAGGCTGTAGGATTTCTCTGAATTATTTCCTGTTTGAATTAGAGGATGCATCTTTTAGAAAACATCCAAACTTGACTTTCAAATGTCTAGCAATGGGGAATCCACTCCACAACTCTTGCAATTATTGTTCCAATGGTTAATTACTCTCGCTGTTAAAACTGTGCACCTTATAATACAGGTGAATTTATATCTACAGACATGTCAGTGCTTTAAAGAATAGTAATTTAAAGAATACTAATATTCAGCAAAGGTAAACCCAAGAAATGCAGAGTTAAAGCAGCACATTCCAGACAAGCACCCAAACGACCTAAAAAAAATTTCCCTGCAAAAAGGCCCTGAAAAAAAAAAATCATACTTTTCTTTGCATCCATAAGAAGCCTTAAGTTTTATCAACACCACAAAACTATAATATCTTTTACTTGTAGAGCACTTGTTTGGCTTTACAGCCACAGTACACATAAAAAGATGTGGCAAATTCCTTACTATACTCTCCCCACAGCCAATCATTCTTCATTACAAGACCAATTCTGATAGGTGTTGAAGGCACTCCACTTCTCATATGAAGTGCTCAGCACCTTGCAAGATTGTACATTACATAGGGCAATTATCCAAGTGTTAGACGAGACGTAGGCAAGCACGGCACGTGAGCTGATTTTCAGTGGCACTCATACTGCCCGGCTCCTGGCCACTGGTCTGGGGGACTTTGCATTTTAATTTCATTTTAAATGAAGTTTCTTAAACATTTTTAAAACCTTCATTTAAAAATTAAATTAAAATGCAAAGCTCCCCCAGACTTGTGGCCAGGACCCGAGTGCCACTGAAAATCAGATCACATGCCGCCTTTGGCACGCATGCCATAAGTTGCCTACCTCTGCAGTAAAATAAACCCTGAAAAATATTACATTACTTAAGGAATGTTAGAATCATTGCACTCTCTACTTTACCTTAAAAACAATCACCTTGCTGATCTTAGCAATTAATTCTTTACTGTACACATCCTACTGATATTTTCAGGTTGAGGTGATTGTATGATCACCTAAACTTTAGCGCAATAATCCACAATTCAAGTTACCTTTCACCTTAACTGTTTCCTACTTCAAAATTCATGTAGAAATTTCCCATTGGTAAGTGTTATGCGATACTTGTAATTTTTTCACTAATTACCAATGCCGTGGGTACACTAATGAACAATAATGGGTAAATATATTAGCAACACATTCTGAAAGTTTTTGACTGAAAAGGACTAAATATAAACTAGCATCAAACAGGAGTCTATTCTGTTCTTATACTTACTATTCACATATGTACCTTGCAAATGAATGATACCTTGCAAATTTTAGGCCTGGTCTACACTGCTGGGGTGGGGGTGGGGATCGATTTAAGTTACGCAACTTCAGGTAGGTGAATAACTTAGCTGAAGTCGACATACTTAGATCTACTCATGGCGGTGTCTTCATTGCGGTGAGTTGATAGCGGACGCTCCCCCACTGACTCCGCCTGCGCCTCTCACTCCAGTGTAGCACCGAAGTCGACAAGAGAGTGCTCGGCGGTCGATTTATCCCATCGAGACTAGACACGATAAATTGACTCCTGCTGGTTCAATCACGGTCTTAAAAACCTTAACTCAGGGATCAGCAACCTTGGCACATGGCCCCCCAGGGTAAGCGCCCTTGGTGGACCTAGCCAGTTTGTTTCAGCAGGTTCGGCCAATCGCAGATCCCATTGGCAGCCCCCGTTGGACCAGAGCAGCGAACCGCGGCCAATGTGAGCCATGATCCACTGCTCCGGTCGAATAGGGGCTTCCAGTCAGAGCCGCGATCAGCCGAACCTGCCGACACAGCAAGTAAACAAACCAACCGAGCCTGCCAAGGTGATTACCCTGGGGGGCTGCATGCCAAGGGTGCCGATCCCTGCCTTAACTTAACCTCAAGTTTAGCAGTTGAGTTTGTTTGTTTTCTAACCAGAGCCAGAATTTTGCTTTCTACCCACCCATCAATGTCCTATGTAGATAAAATGGTCAAGAGAATTACTGTCTTTGTACCTTCCCCAAACACAGAGTGAAATTAGTTTTGCTATGGTCCAACTTCTTAATAAATGAGTAAGGCACATTAACAAAAGTGTGCATTAAATAGCTGCCAGAAAAAGGCTAGTAGCATATTAAATGTATTAAGATGATTTCTGATTCTATATACAGAAGATTTCTCTAAAGTGTGAAAATTCATCTGAAATTTTTAAAAGTCTGTCAGTTTCCAATACTTCTATCATATAAGATCACTGGGGAAGAATATTGTTAAAAGTAGTTTTTTATTTTGACACAAATAAGAGATACTGCATCTTTAAGAGTCCAGCAATTTCAAAGCAACTCTAGGCTGCAATCATAACATCCATTAGAGTTCTCCACATTTCACAGCAAGCAAGCAAGTGGTTGTCATTGTAGCCAGTAAATCACCTGATCCTATTACAAAATCAATTACTGCAGCACATTTCTATTGCTACATAACTTGATGATAGCAAAATGATATTGGATAGCTACTGCAAGGTCAAGAAAACTACTAGGAACATCTCAAATTTGTCTTTTCATGTAGGTCCAAATTAGAATGCATCTATTTTAAGGTAGATTTTAGATTTTAAATAAGTATGTATAGTTACCTTCTTTGGCTGACTGGGACATTCGATGGATAGTCTCTGTAACTGGTCTGATGTATGGCTGCAAGATAGAAGATCAGAGCAGCAGGTCGAACGGCCCAGCCTCTTCATTAAAGAAGAAATAATGCTGCAGCCACATCCACACATTGACTTTCTCATCAGATCACTTTATTCCTTAAGAAACCAGAACTGGTACATTCCCATATATACTCAAAATTGGCTGACTGCATCATTCTGCAGCTTCCTGGCTGAAATTAACACTGATAAACAGAAAAAAAAACACGTGTTCTTCCAAAAAAAGAGGCAAGCCACAGTCCCATCTCGAAGCAAAACTCAGCATTAAAAATAAATAAATAAATAAACAAATCTTCCCAGACTATTGTTTTACAAGGTAAAATGTTTTAAGGCTCTTAACTAGTTTATAAAGGGAAGAAAGGCAGCTAACAGAGGAATACATTTGAGGTGTTAGACACCCTAAATTGCACACTCACTACAGCTTCTGTCCTTCTCCATCACTTCAAGTCCATTTACCTACTCTACTAGCTCAACCTATCCAACGTGCTTTCTCTCTATGGACACACTATTCCAATAGCCAACAGAAAAGAGCCACACCCCTCAACATCATCCATGCACTCTATTCAAGAACCGCTCAATACCTGGAAAACAACTGCTGCTGCATTGCTTAAAGCAACAACAGGGAACAGATTACTGAATTGAGCCTGACCTGCCAATCAGAAAAGCTGACCTTTCAGGACTCTAGTCTTTAAGAGGGACCTGTCAATTACATGCAAGAAGAATGACAGACTTGTTTTCCTGTTATACTCTACAATAGATTTTCTACAACATATTTTAAAATCTTATTCTAAATTCAAAATGTATATGCAACAAAAAGGCATACAAATCTCTGAAGAGAAATGAGAAAAGCTGCTACCAACTATGTGAGTTACTATAACATTTAAGAAAAAACAAAATACAAATTTAAACTAAAGAAGGACTAAGCAATAAAGAAATTTAAGTTGAAACATAACTCTGCTCTTATCAATTCCCAAGAGAAGCAATAGAGCTATCTAATATAAGCAGCTTTGGGGGGAAAAAGTTAGACAAGTCTTTGGCTCAGAGGAAGTGTTATACAGACAAGAAAACCTAATTCAAAAGAGCAGACAGATTTAGATAGGCTTCCTGGCCTGTTTCAAAAAAAATTATGTTCTGAAACTAAAATATGATTTCTCAATAATACTGTCTACCTGCCTAATTTCATCTATACATCTCTCAGTCAGAAAACTTGAGTGTTTCTTGTAGTACTAAATCAGTAAACCATATACTGCTTTTTCCTTTCCCATATGATAAAACATGCCAGTATTACAAATATTATAAAAAGCTCATTTAACTGGCTTACTGAAGTAAGCAATATGGTTTCTGAAGTAGACGGGCTCACATTAACACAAATATATAAAATCATTACAGGATAATGTGACTTGAAATAATTGTCACTTGCATTTATAGAGGTATCATTGCTTGTCTAGTTCAATAGCATCCTCTTTATCAAAAGGTTAGGAAAAAATACAGATGGCAAGAAAAACTTCTTGTTTTCATACTGCATTGAAAGCTTAATTTCTCTCTTGCTCTTTCCTGCTCCCTCTGCTTCCTTCCCTCCCCTTCCTAGGTTTAAAGCTGAACTGAGCTAGTATTGCCTCTCCCTTTCACCTTGCTCTGCCCTTTTGATATTTATGTTTCTATTCAATCAATTTTCAATAGTATCTAAATATAAGCATGCACTGCAAATTGAATAAAAAAAAACCTTTTGTAGATAAAGACTATGGATGCAAATAAGCAAAATAATGCAATAACCTTTTACTCGCCTGCTTGAGGTACTGTCTGCTGCATAGAATTTTAAATCCTCATCTGCAGATGCAATTGAGCTGGTATTGCCAAGGACTTTGCTCTTCCTGTGCTGATTCTACACGTCTATTCACTGAAAGAGCACATTATGTCGAAAATTTAAAGTAAAATCAGGTGAAATTACTCAGATGCTTTGAAAGGAACCGACATCTAAAAATCAGCTGCTGCTTTGACCAGTCACATTTCAGAGATATGTTAGACACATTGGTGAAGAGTCTTATTGCTGATGCATGCTTACCAGCAATATGCAGGATGTGGAAGTGCAGAGTGCTAATGAAAAAAATTAATACACAGAATTGAAGTGCAAGGATCACGCTTTGACCATTAATACTTCATGTCTTTAATACACAAAATCTCTTCTCTCAAGATGCTATTGCTTATAAAGCTAAGAGATCTTGTCAAAAACAAAATCCTTGTTTCAGACCCTTGCATCTCAGTGGACTGCAGATAAGTTCTAATAAAATATTCTAACTCTGTGCACAATACCTCTAATAAATGGAAACCTTATTTTTTCTTTGGCAGCACATAATTAAGCATTACAAAATGTTATTTCTAAACAAAAAATAGACTAATAAAATACTAATGCACAGGGTAAAGATTTTTAGTTTAACGTGCTTATGAAATACACTAATACTTCACTGGAATTCGTATTCCTTTTAACAGAAATAAAACACCAGCAGTAAAGGCTGTTATTCATTATTTATGATTTTTCCCTCATGTCAGTTTCCTTAATGTACTATTGATTCTCAGAATGCATACAGATGGGGCTAGTGACAGACAAACTGTAGATAGATAGATAGATAGATAGATAGATAGATAGATAGATAGATAGATAGATAGATAGATAGATAGATAGATAAAACGAACAACTATCCAGAAAGGACAAAAGAAAGTTGATTTAGTAAGATACTAATATCCCTACAGAATTTTGTTTTCAAGCCTACTGATGGGAAGGACAAAACAATTCCAATAAAAGTTAATCCTGATGCTAATGATATCATTTAGCAGAGAGTCACAACCTTAAATGTTTTGCACTGAACTGTTCTATAAAAAATAGTTTAAAATGTGGAATCAGATTTTGTTTAATCTGAAAATTGTCACAGGTACATTAGTTTCTCCTGAATTTAGAAAACTAGTAAACACTCCAGTCCTTAAAATTGGTGATTTTGCACATACTTTAACTCTGACAAATGCAAGTTACCACTAAAGTTAAAATTGGTTGCTATGAATTGAGCAGAAGATCAACCTGACCTTCACTTTCCTGTTGCAAACTCTAATTTATTACGTTATACTTCAAGTTATTCATTGATAGAATCTATAGTAAGGCAAGCAATACTCTCAGAACTATTGATATACCACTTCAAAAGTTTAACAAGCCTTAAATATTTCTATTAAATCAGTTAAAAAAGTTAAAAATAGTTTTAATATTAGCAATTTCAAAAAAACATTCTTATTCTGTAATAAAAATGCTTTATTACAAATATATTATCTAACAATTTATACACCCAACCACAGAATTCTAATACATCTCTTAAGCAAAGAGGTTATTTCATGCTAACCTAGAACTGACTCTTCCATATTGTAACAAATTACTGCCACTATATTGATGGGTCCTGCGCTTTCTCTTCTTGTGGGGAATTCAGGGAGCCTATTTCTTGCCCCTGAACAGGATCTTAACTGTCCCACTAGTATCCTAGAGGGGAGAAGTGGAGAGGGAGGGACCCGGGCCCGCCCTCTAATCCGGGTCCCAGCCCAGGGGCCCTGAGGATAGCGGTAAACCACTGGGATTAGCTACTCCTTCCCCTGGGCTATTTCCCTCTCCTACTCGTCAGCTTGTGGGGGCTTCCTACCCTCTCTCTGCACAAGCCAGGTGTTCCTTTACTTAGGGTCTGGGTCTCTCTTAGCTCACTGCTCCAACTCCTCCAAACTCTCTCCGCTCCAACACCTCCAAACTGCTCTCCGCTCCAACGCCTCCAAACTGCTCTCCGCTCCAACGCCTCCAAACTCCTTCCAAACACCCACCCCTGTCTGCCTGAGGCAGGGTTTTTTATTACGGTCCTAATTGACAGCAGGTGCTCCAATTAGCCTGCTGCCTGCTTCCCTAGTCTACAGGGAGCCACGCCCTAATGAACCTTGAGTTGATATATCTCCCCTCAAGCACTCTGCCACAGCTCCCTGACCTTCCTCTATCACAATATGTAAAATATAAAGAGGAAAACCAACTACATATGCACATACATACACACACACAAAAATTTCGTTAAGGAGTCCTGATGACAAATCTTTAGAAATTCAGACAGAGAATGGGGAGAGGCCTGTAAACTATGAAAAGTTTAAAAGAATTGGTTAAAAACTACTTATGTACAGTACTTGCATACCCTCTGGTATCAAATACAGTTCACAAGTATAAGCCTAGAAATAATAAGGTCATGAAGGAGATGAAGACATTGGACAGAAACTGTTGAATACCATCTGAGGAGGTGGGATCAGCTACCTGAAAGAGAAATTCTCCACAAATTACAATGTAGACAAAGGTTTGGGATCAAGCAACTGTGGTATGTACACACCAGAAACAGAGGTTTCTGACTACCCAATTCAGGCAGTGGCAGTACTCCAAGAAGACTGATCCCAAACTCAAAAGTCAAACTTAGACACTTGGGTTGCTTTTATTGGATTCCTGATAAAATAAACTCTTAGGAAAGGTAGGGGGGGAAATCCTAGAATTTTTTTTTCCCTAGGTAGAGATTCATGTCTTCTCAAACATTTATATATGTTGCTAGCATTTTTTAACAGAGAGTAAAGAGGGAATTTCACAAAATATATAAAAATTCATAGCTAGAATGTATTATAAGTTATTTTATGTGGTAAACTATACTGACAAATAGTTAACAGGCTAAACTTGATTCAAATTTTTTGCTATCTTCTAGATCAGGGGTGGGCAAACTACAGCCTGCAGGCCACATCTGGCCCACGGGAACGTCCTGCCTGAGCTCCCTCATCATTATGAAAAACTGTATGTATGTCTTCCATACCACAAAAGCCTGAAAGCTTAGAAACTCTGTTATAGCCACAAAGAAACATTGTATTTCAGATGCAAATGTAAACAGATACTAAGAGGTTTTAAAGGAACCTCCAAGTTTCACAAGAACTAATTACAAGAAGTTAAGTCTTATTATGAATGTGCAGTTATGAATTGAAATCTAGGATACACGTTTGTCAGATCGTTAAAAACTGCTTTTTTTATGGGTAAGGAAAGACCCATAAAGTCCTGCAGTACAGGAACATGGTAGGTAGCTGGTTGCTACATACACTTTAGCTGTAGATAGAAGACAACGGTTTATTGGGAGATAAGAAAAAAGTAATTGCTAAAAGAAGTTACAAATCACCATTTTAGCCTTTATATAAATCTGAAAAGGTTTCCACTTGCAGAGTGAAGCCATTTTCTGGATTTTTCTCAAGTTTCTAGAAGATCAGATGTGACTTTTTATTTAACACAAATGCCCCTCCCATCCTTATTAACGGCCCACCATCCAAACAGCTATGCCTGGTCTATATTACAAAGTTTTGTCAACGTAAGTTGACTTGCACTGAGATGTGTGTGTCTATGCCAGAATTTGTCCTCCAATGACATACGTACCCTGTTCCAGAAACTCAACATCTCTACCTCTCCGAGCACCACAGAATCACTGTCAGCCTACCAAGGTCGACACAGTGGAAGTATAGACACTGCATGATCTGTGTTGACTCCAACAGTCCTCCAGCAGCTGTCCCACAATTCTCCTATCCTGGCGACAATGGCCACTTGTCACAATTTTGAGCCCCAGTGCCTGTGGAACACAAACACTGGAAGCCCCCATCCCCATAAAACTCTGAATGTTTTCCAAATACCTTTTCTTGACTGCCCAGCTTGGCACATACAGCTAGCAGCTCACCTTTATTGTGTGCATCCAACCAACCAACCAAACTGACCCTGCTGGGTCCATACACACAGAGAGCTAATAGACATGGTCCAGTCTACAGCAGGCAAGAATCGTTGGATCCTCTCGGACTGTGAGGAGAACAAGTTGTGCAAGCACAGTCATAGAACAACCATAGAAACATCAACATCTATAAGCAGATTTCTGTGGGATGCTTGACAACAAGTATGACAGGGATCAGCATGAGAGCCAGGAGAAGCAAAGAAACTATGGAAGGCATACCCGAAGGTGAGGGAGGCACAGAATCTGGTGCTGCCCCACAGACCTGTTGCTTTTATAACAAACTGCATGTCATAATTGGCAGTGGCCCATTCAGCACCCAACGTATGACAGTGGGCACTTCCTAAGAGCCCAAGGCAGAGACCCCTGCCCTGAACAGAAGGGAGAGAGGAGGAATGATGTATTGGGGTGCCAGAAGCTGTTCGAAAATCCTCCAGGTGAACCAGGGAAACTCACATGACTCCACAGATTAAGGGGAGGAAAGCTTGGGTAGGTCTGAACAAGAATTATTGCTTGTACTGACCTTTTCCTCTTTTTGCTGCCTGAAACCTCATTGCCCTTGTTTCCTCCTTCTTACTATGCCCTACTTTGCCATATAAAAATGGGGCTCAGACTTGTTCTCAACTTTTCATTGATCACTTTATTGGTATTGCATTAGAAAATATAGAGTTAGGGAATACATTCTAAAAAAAACAGTATGGCAAACTAATTACACTCAGAGCAGTATCCTGTGCTTGAGCTAAGGTAAAAGAAACAGAGGTAAAGCCTATATCTGCTTTTCAATTGTTTGGCTTGCTGGGTGAGGCAGTGGGGAACAGGAAAGATATGGAGCACTTACTTTTTCTCTCTTTTTAATCTACATAGGGATGACTCTCTTGTCTTCAGAGAAATCCATAGAAGTTTCTGGAGATACTCTGTGACCGTCTCCCAAACGTTTCTAAGGATGGTAGCAGAGTTTCTCCCCATGTGACAGGAAACTTTCCCACACCAGTCTGAGAAAGCAGTTAAATCTTTATTTGGTGCTGTCCAGGTGGTCAGTATATAGCATCATGAGCCAGGGGAACAATGGCTAAGCTGCAGTCCTCTGACTCACTATTGGTATTTCAACATCCCCAAGGTTTATGTCCCAGTTGGGGAAGAATGTCCCTGTTTACTGCTGTTTTAGAAATCCAGCGTTCTGAAAGATGAGGCATCATGCACTTTCCCCAACCAGCCCACGCTGTCGTCAGTGAAGTGTCCCCAGCGATCCACTAGGGCTTGCATAACCATGGAAAAGAATCCCTTCTGCTGATGTACTCAGTGGCCAGGGGCCAGGAATACATCTGCCATCTGTTGCTCCAATGCATTTCAGGAACCCCACTGTTGCAAATATATCCAATATTCTGCAGATTACCAAGAATCACAATTTTATACAGCAGATGATTAATAACCCTTATGCCCTTTCAAGACAGTAGTCCCCGTCCCCCCGCGGATTTTCCAACTAAAAAAGGATTGCCTTCTGAAGGATAACAATCCAGTGCTGCAAGCTTCCAGAGCACGATCACTCTCCTGCTTCTCTACTGTTAATGCAACTCTCAATTTGGTGTCCTGCTTTGGAAGGCTGGGCCCAACTCAGCACACAGCCCCAGGAATGTGGTCTTTTGCATCCAAAAGTACTAATGTCACTCCTTGTCATCCCAAACCTGCATTATGACACAAGCCCACCAGACACTGCTCATTTCTCAGCCCCAGAAGCGGTGATCCTCTGTGCAGAGTTCCTTCATAAATAATGGCAGGAACCTGGCTTTTTCCATTGCTGTGTCCATCAGCATGCAGTTATCCACTATGTAAACTTACTCTCCAGCTGATGGGAAAACAATGACGTTTATCCATCCAAAACATTTAAGACAGTTTTGTTTAATAGCAATAAATGTTATATGATGGCTTGTACATTTAATTAAATTCCAGTTACCATCTTAATGCATCGACAGAAATCAAAACTACAAGTTAATTATCTACTTAATAAGCAACACATCATTCACCATTTCCTAACATACGGTCGGGGTTCGAGTCCCTGACAAATTCAGTTCGGTTCATTGTCTGACCACAAAGAGACAGGCAACAATACTAAAAAGGTACAATTAATAAGAATTTTAAAGTATTAATCTATATAATTGCTTAAATGTGTATAGTTATAGTGTACCCTACTAGGTAGCAAAAGGAGGTAACAAATCCAATGTAACGGCTCTATTTAGTTATAAATCATTTTACTGGTTCTCAATCAATGAGAATGCACCTTCTTCTTTAGAAAAATAACAAGTACAAATGGAAAAGTTAATTAAAATAGATGATTTAAATCAAGGCTTACCACTTGGTTATTGAAATCATTGCCTTGATTTAAATCAATCCACCCTGTGCCAGAGAGATGGCAGAGAATAAGAAGCATACAAAACAAAAAATTTCAAAAACAGGACCATGGTTATGCGATAGAGGCACTATGGAATGAAGAGACATGGTGGGAACTTGACACCTGGGACAGACAAGTGGCAACCCACAAAACACTACAGAAATGTCCCACTAGCATGGGGAACTTTGAGATACCTACAATGAAGTTCATTTTACACTGATGCAACCACTCATTGTGAAGATGATAGAGCTGATGTAAGCATCCTAGTACACACACATAACCTACTAGAGTCAGCAGACATATAGTGACATAACTTACGGCGACTGAACTTTGTAGTGTACACATACGGTAACCTTAGAAGAAGTGACTTCAAGTCTTGGTAATGCTTCTGATCCCTTACCTAAGACAACAGAAGTGATTCTCAAATCTGTTAGCCCTTTCCAATGACATACCTTATGTTTTTTTCCTCCGAGTCTACATCTGTCAAGCAGATGCTTAAATGATCTAGACCACTTGAGTTCATTATTTCCGAAACATCCTTCTTTACCCAAAGTTAGCAGGAATTCGTGAAAAAGGTGGAGAAGAGGGAGTGAGAGCCTTCTCCCTAAATACAAAATAAATATGCCTGAAATGAACCACCAGGTAGGTCTACACTTATGATGGAGTTCTGAGAGTCACTGCCAACCGACTCGGGCTCGTAGGGCTAAAAGTAGTAGTCTAGAGTCTACAGTAGTAGTAGTCTACAGTCTAGTAGTAGTCTACAGTCTAGACTCTAGACATTTGGGCTGGAGTCCAGATTCCAAGACTCTCCTCCTTTGCAGGGTTTCAGAGTCCATGCTCCAACTCAGCTCCAAAACACCTACACTGCTATTTTTAGCCCCACAGCCTGAGACCCATGAGCCCAAGCCTATTTGGGCTCTGAGACTCAGTGCTGCAGCTCTTTTTTTTTTGCAGGGCAGATACTCTTGTACCATGTTTGACCTGGCACTCATCTTCAAACACTGTGTTTACACTTCAGATAAATAAGCCAATATCCGGAGGATCATATTTGACAAAACTGAATTTACCACGAACAAATAAAATAGAAAGAAGCAGTGGGGCTCGCTCAAGCTCCATTGCCTTAAGAAAGAATGAGATGCTACCACAGCACATTACACAGATATTCAAAATATGATCACGTGAACACTCTGTTGGGCTCCACCACATAGAGGGTGGTCTGCTTCACATCACTGGGGTTGAGATACTCCTATCAGTGAAGCCAGATTAAAGCACAGATATGTGCTTAGTGTCGCAGCTATCAGAAATATGATAGCATCAGAATCTAAAGTTATTTATTTACACTGGGGTAAATACCTCAGTGTAATCTCTGTTTTGCTTCAGTGTAGTGTGTACAGTAAGGTGATGCACTGATGTAAGTACATCCATGTAGTTAGTTGTACTGACGCAGATTTCCCTAATCTAGATGAGCTCTAAATCACTGGACATATAAATTAGCAGATTTTCTAAAGAAAGGTGCATGCTCATTGATTTAATCTTGATGGGAATTCACACCTATTGGTTTAGTCTGGCTCTACACATCACTGCATCTATTACATTCCATTTATATTTTCAAGATTTTCCTTGCAATCATAAGGATTAGGCTGTTTTCATAAAACGAGGATGTCAACTTGCTCTCTAGCATCTCAAGAACGGCTAAATCACTGATTGGGCCAAATTTGAGCACAGTTTACTACTTAATCCTTGAAAAGTGTTTCTGCATTTCTCAGGCTCTGTTTGACTTGGGTCTACTAAGGTGTTCTCTTCACTCCTATCAGATACAGCACTAAACACATTACTTTGTTAAGAATACACTATTCCCAAAGATTTATGAAACTTGACAAGACAGGGACAAAAAAAATTCTCCCAACCAATTCAAGTAATACACTGCCATGCTGTTGGCTGTGAGAATCTTCACTGCCTGAACTATACTCAAAAGGAATGAATGCTTAGAATGCAAGCCTATCACTCTTAGCCGAAAGGGGTGGGCAATTTGAATTCACTGAGTTTTCTTAACCCTAGTTAGAACAGAGGAAAACCCAGTGCAAGGCTGTTAAAAGTTTATTCTGCTAGACTTGGTTTATCCCTGATAGCAGGGAGACTGATGCTTTAGAGTTGGCTGGAGGACAAAGTCATTAAAAATCAATGCATCTTAGTGCCAGGAGCCAAAGAACCACCAAAATATGAGACAATTAGTCTATCTGAGTGAAGAAACTGAGGCAGGGGCAACATCTGACACCAGATAGGTAAGATCCTATTACACATACATATGGGGATATCTACATACGTTTTCATCCTCATTCACTCTTCCTCATCTTACAGTAAAACCCCGATTTAACGGACCCCGATTTAACGGACTTCGGATGCAACGGACAAAATTTATGAGCAAGTCCGATGCATCCCAAATCCGTTTTTTCAGGGGCTGGCTGCCGGCTCCCCGCCCGAATTAGTCCGTTATATCGAGGTTTTACTTATCACGGCAGCCGTGAGCCGTGAGTCAGCCCGCCCGGGTCCCGGCTGCCGGCTCCCCGCTGCCTCCCGGATCCAGGCAGCAGGCGGGCTGCCTACCGGCTCCCCGCTGCCAGCCCGCCCGGGTCCCGGCTGCTGGCTGCCGCCCGGGTCCCAGCAGCCGGGACCCGGGCGGGCTGACTCACGGCTCACGGCTGCCGTGATAAGTAAAACCTCGATATAACGGACTAATTCGGGCAAGGGGGTGTCCGTTAAAGCCGAAAGTCCTGTTATTTAATAATTTTAAAAAATTATTAAGTAACAGGACTTTCGGCTTTAACGGACACCCCCTCGCCCGAATTAGTCCGTTATATCGAGGTTTTACTGTACTGTGGTTTTATTTAGCTGTCTTCTTTCGCTGCTGTCTCAAATGCTACCTGTAAGGGCTTGTCTATACTGTGAAGTTAATTCACAGTAAGGTAGGCTTAATTTTAAAGCTGAATAACTATTCTGAATTAACTCCTTATGCAGATGTTCTTATTCTGGGACAACGTGCTCTTATTTTGGAAGCTTCCCCTGTAGATAAGCCTTAAAACTACTTTCTGTGTAGTCTTCAGGAAGAAATTTTTTTAAAAGTTTTTAAAAGTTTTAATCAAATATAAAATGTTAGTAAAGTAGCCCTCATGTTATTTATTTTCATACATTCACTGTATGGTACATTGTACCCATATTTTCAGTTTTCAATATGCCAAGATTTCTATATTTATCCCATAATTATCACAAGCAGTTGAGGGTGAGTGAGAACTGGAGGCTTCAGCAATTGGGTCTTCTGCTCCAATGGACTACTGGCTCTCAGTAGAGACCTCTCATGCCATCATTAGTGAACTACTATCTATATATCTGACTCTGTGGAACACTGTCAAATCCTACGCATCCCTTGTCTTCTGCCTGTTGGCACCAATAGGTCCTTGGTTCACAATATCCATCATTACAGATGGAATTGAGGCTTGGAATGACACCCCACTCAAGACATTAGAGAATGTCGCCACTCTTAAAAAAATTTGAATCCCTCAAAAGGACAAAATAATCACCAACAGATTCCTATTCGTAGGCTGAAAATGGAGTGTATTTGATTTTGCAAAGAATGCACCTATGGCCTATCAAAAAGGTGTCTGAAAACAGCGACCAATCATAGCACCTTGGATAAAATGTATCAGGGACACTAGGTTGAGACCTTAGCCTTGATACCTTATTTTGGAAAGCCATAAGCTTTTCTCCTAGCACACACATCCACACTATTCTCAAACACAGAGGCACTTCTACCAATATTTGAAATTGTGTGGGATCTATGATCATCTCAAACAGTCACTCTTGGCCCTTTGTATGCCATCACCCACAGGTACAGGATTGGATTTTCAAGACCAAAGGCACCACTGCCCTGACACGGTCACACGCAGGACTACCCAGAGCGCTTTTGCTGTCACGGGCAAACTTCATTACATGTATGATAGCAGTCAATTTTACCCCGCTTTTATTAAATTAAATATTGTAACATTTTGGCATTAAGCTATTATATAAACGTCTGAATTTGCTCTCATACATTTTATATCCCTTACCCTGATTTTACCTTAAACCTGCAGAGACGACATATACAAAGTGCACAGACAGCAGGGGGAACATGCATGAGGGATGTAGGACAAAAAGCAGGTAGATGGGAAGTGATGAAAGCAATGTGGATTCCTAAGAGCAGAAGTTGGCAATGTTTAACATCAGAACTCATTAACAGATGTGAACAAAGAGAACTGGGAAAGTGTCTTGCTTGGTAACTTTTTTCTACCATATCATATGTCTGACAATCCTAAAAAGGGAATGAATTGCTTCCTCCAGCTAGTGTAACAGTAGCTCAAAGTGGTCAAAAGAGATGGAGTATTCTGCAAACCCTGTTTCCTGGCTACACTTTCTATTTCAATGAATAATAAAGGCAAATAAACTCAGAGTACCTCATGACTCTAAAAACAGAGCACTTGAATACTTAATAGAATATATTTTTCTTTATCAATTTCCTTCTAACAGGAGGAAGTGACAAGTTTCTACATCTGTGTACACACACACACACACACACACACACAAACTTTCTGTATCTGTGAAGGGTCTCAGTTTAAGGAATTGGAATTGACATGGCTATGGAGGAATGAGCACTAAGGCTCAGAAGTGCAAGCCTTTCACTATTTTCGACTGCTGTAGAGAACACCGATTACTATGCCCTCCGTAGTTTCATCTGGTGCTTTCTTAGCCTTACTCACATATGGCAAACCATAGTGACTCTGTATCCTGATTAGTCTTCATATGATGCTTGTGCTATCATGTGTCTCCTTCATGCATTACATTGACGCAAAAAGAATTAGAGAATGAAGAGGTAGCTGTGCATTTTACAAGTACATGGACACAATTGATCAACTAATCTGCCAGGCTGTCCACAGCAGAGTAAGGGAAAGAAAATACTTAATTTCCCCCTGTGTATACGCAGGAGACCACATTGTCCAGGCTTATGTCTGCACCCTGAAAGTTACACAAGAGATAGAATATTCAGTGATTCGTGCTAATGTGGGACTTGGGGGAAGTAAGTTTAGTTTCCTGCTCTATCAATTTAGTCTCTCTGTGTCTCACTTGCTAGTCTGTAAAATGGTGATAGGAGCACTTTCCTACCTAACAGAGATGTTCCAATGATGAATATTTTAAAATTTGTGATGCAATCATTACTATGGTTATGAGAGGCACTTAAAAACCCCACCAAGTCTCCTTGAACATAGAGCCAGAAAATAAGTTCAGAAAAATCTGTTCTTGCTTTACTTCCTCTACTACCTATGCTGCTGGAAGGGGATGGGTGGAGTGGTGGGGAAGAGACATCCCATTGGTCCCATATAGTTGAGAGACAATGAGTATCATCAAACCATTACAACCCAGGCTCGATGGGGACCATATTCTGAAAGATCTTTCCTGAACTCCCTCTTCTGGCCTTCAAAGAACTCCTCAACTTCACCAAGCTCTCATCAGAAGCAAGCTCCCCACAGACCAGGACACACCGACACAAAGAAGCACCAGACCCTGTCAGAACAACAGATGTGAAACCTGAAGACATATCTCCACTGCTATGATGATCAACATCCCCCCAACACACACACAAAACTCCTTTCAAGATCCCTGGGTCCTACACACGCCTATCACAACAGGTGGTGTACCCTGACCAGTGCACTAAATGCCCCAACAGCAACTATTTGGGTGAAACCAGACAGACAGTCACTATGCTCTCAAATGAGCTAACACAGAAATCTGATAATACACCGTATCACCTGTGAGTGAACACTTTTCACAAAGCAATCACCCTATATCTGACCTCTCAGTCCTGATCTTCAAAGAAAACCTGCATAACACAATCAAAAGATGAGTCTGGGAGCTTAAATTCATAACTTTCCTAGACACTAAAAATGATGAATTGAAGAGAGACACTGGATTTACTGCTTATTACAAGAATCTATAACCCACTACCCCCTCCATCCCCCAGATTTCTGCCCCGTCCCCCTATGACTGGATGGATTTTAACAGGTCACTTCATCTTGAATGGTCTCTTGAAATATGCTAACTACTTATGCTAAACAATCTGTTCTGTCTTGTATTTAGCTGTGACACTCTGTGTATTTTTCCCAGACCTGAAGAAGAGCTCTGTGTAGCTCAACAGCTTGTCTCTCTCATCTACTGAAGTCGGTTCAAACTACATTACTTTACCCACCTTGTCTATGTTTAACTTTCAGCAGGTCAGCTCCAGTAACTTCAAATACAAAGAACTGTGTCTACAACAGAAAATAGACAGAAATGCAAAAATAAACACTGGAATCCTGCTTAGATACTTCCTGCTACTCTGCTCAAGCAACAGGATCCAGAGGCCTCAGCTACTTAACTGACAGCTCTAGGCTGACCAACAAGGGAACCAACCCTTATGTTAAAATAAAGCCACTGGCATAAATCTAGAGAATAGTTAGCAAACCTTCCAAAAAACTCTCATTTCAGTTACTAATGAATACTTAAAATTCTATATATGAAAGAATTATGATCAGCTCTTAGTGTTATAAGGCTTATTATTTTATTGGACATTAGCAATTTTTGGTTAACCTGTCTCGCACCTGGATATTGGTGAGGTCACCCATGCATGTGTGTGTAAGCTATGAGCAAAGTTTTACCTATGTGCTTATGTTTGCAATCACAAATCAGTAAGCAACCAATGCAAACAGAGATTGAAACTGTTCATCACTGTATAATCACTAGTTAAATATTTAAAATGATAAATCAAACTGATTAAATGCTATTAGAAAAAAATGTAAGCATAAAATGCTAACTCAAGTCAGTTCATCTTGAATGGTCCCTTGAAATATCTGTTAATTACTTATGCAATATGTTCCGCCACATATTTAACTGTCAAGAATCAGAGAGGTAGCCGTGTTAGTCTGGAATAGCAGAGGTAACAAAGTCCTGTGGCACCTTGAAGACTAACTATAAAGTTTTGAAGCATGAGCTTTCGTGGGCTAATACCCACTTCGTCGGATGCAAGCAGTGGAAGTGGACACGAAAGCTTATGCTTCAAAACTTTATAGTTAATATTTAACTGTGACAGTCTGGGCTGATCTTCACATACAGTGTTGCAGCTGCGCTGCTGTAGCGCTTTAATAAGCTCCTCCTATGCTAACAGGATAGCTTCTCCTGTCAGCGTAGTTAATCCACCTCCTTGACAGGTGATAGCTATGGTGGGCAGGAGAACCTCTCACATCAACATAGCACTGTCTACACAGGAGGCCAGGTTGGTATAACTACATCGCTCGAAGGTGTGGATTTTTCACACCCCTGAACAAAGCAGTTATACCGATATGCATCGGCAGTGTAGATCTGAACTCCGAGTACATTTCCCATTACATCTTCCGAGGAAGAGCTCTGTGTAAGTTCAAAAGCTTCTCTCTCTTACCAACAGAAGTTGGTCCAATAAAAGATATTACCGTGTCTCTCTAACTTCCAGATATGTTATCTGAATGTGACACTTTTACGTAATGTCTAGGATGGGGTGGGCAAACTAATGCCCGCCAGCCGTTTTAAGCCGGCCTTGAGCTCCAGCCAGGGAGTAGGTCGGGGGCCGCTCCACGCAGATCCCGGAAGAGCCACATGGACCCCGCCAGCGCTCCAGCCGGGAGAAGGGTCGGGGGCCGCTTCACGAGGCTCCCGGAAGCCATGGCATGGCCCCCCTCGGTCGCTCCAGCCAGGTCAGGAGCTGCTCCACATTGCTCATGGGAGCAGCGACATAGCCCCCCTTCAGCGCCAATGGGAGCTGCAGGGGCCATACCTGCGGATGGGGCCGCTTGAGGTAAGCAACACCTGGACCCTGCACCCCTGACCCTCTTCCCAACCCCCTGTCCTAGCCCTAATCTTCCTCCCGCCCTCCAAACTCCTCTATCCCAGCCCAGAGCACCCTCTTGCACCCCAAACCCTATATCCCCAGTGGCATCCCAGAGCCCACACTCCCAGATGGAGCCTGCATCCCTTCCTGCACCCCAAGCCCCTGCCCTGATCTCCCTCCCGCCATCCAAATCCCTCATCTTGGGTGTCTTCAGAAGGCTCATGATGCGCTGAGCATTGTTGTTATAGTAATGTAATGGGTTGTAATTTCATGTATATAGTTATGAGGCTGAAGATGTATCTTCATGACTTAAAACAAGCCCTGGCAAAAACTCTCAAAAACCAGAGGAGCAGTTCACACCTCAGTAGGGCATCTAGGGGACAAACCTAACTCAGCCTTACAGGAACAAAGGACACTGGCCTAAACAGCACCAAAGGATATTTTGGACTCTCCAGTGAGTCACTCCCCCCCCCCCCCTTTCCTTTGGTCAGTTTGGGACTTCGATGAGATAATGCTCACCTGACTCTGAACGGGGTGGGCAAAGTTGAGAGGGAAGAAAGGACATTATAAAAGAGAGAGACATTTGTCATGCTCTTCCTCTCTCTTACACCTCCAGCTTCAGACACCACCACCAAGCCACTGAAGCGATGATAAAAGGGGAGAGCCTGGCTGAAGGGCAGCCAACCAACCTGTGGTGAGAAGCATCTAAGTTTGTAAGGGCAATGAAAGTCTTAAGATCAGCTTAGAATGTGTTTTGCTTTTATTTCATTTGACCTCATCTGACTTCTTGTGCTTTGACTTATTATCACGTAAACTCTATCTTTGTAGTTACTAACTTTGTTTATGTACTCTAATTAAAGCAATGTGTTTGGTTTGAAGCATGTCAGAGACTCTCCTTGGGATAAAAAACCTGGTATATATCAATTTATTTGTTAAACTGATGAACTCATATAAGGTTTCAGCATCCAGCAGGCATATATGGACACTGCAAGATGGAGGTTCCTAGGGTTGTGTCTGGGACCAAAGATATTGGGTAGTGTCATTCGGTTGCACAATCCAAGAAGTTTACATGGTAGAGGCTGTGTGTGAACAGCCCAGGAGTGCAGGGTTCTCACGGCAGAGCAGGGTAAGGCTGGCTCCCAGGGTCAAGGATTGGAGTGACCTAGGAGATCATCGTCCAGATAACACCAGGGGAATGTCACAGAGGGTCTGAGACTTCAACCATCCTCCAGAACCTGGCTCACAGGACAGCTGGTGATGGCGGGGAGGGAAGGGCAGGGGGGAGAAGGGAATCAGAACCCCAAAGATGGTCAGAGACCCCCCCCAGATCCTAGCACATACACAGGGGAGAGGGAGCAGGGCTCACACACACCCAGGGTGAAAGGGATCCCGGATCCCAGTTCACATGGGGAGAAAGCACAGAGCCTCAGATCCCCAATCCCCAAGGAAGTCAGGCCCTATAACCTAGTTCACATGAGGGGAAACATGAAGCAAGTCTGACTCCTGTAGATGAGCAGGCCCCCTAGATCCTGGCACACAGACACAGGATGGCAGGGAGCATAATTTAGACCCCCCCAGACATTCAAGGCCCCCCATATCCCAGCTTACATGACTGGGGGAAGGGAGAAGGTAACAGAGCCCCTACAGGGGCGGGGGGGGGGGGCACCAAAATGTTAGTACACACACAGAAGGAGAGAATGAGGGCTGACAGATGTTCCTATCCCTTGTTTTTCCTCAGAGTACCCTCACCTTCATGTTCCCTTTCCAGTGTCATTCCCAGTCCCCAATTCCTCTCACCTCCCCTAGTATCCATTCTCATCTATCCCCCTTCCATAATCCCCTCTCCCCTTGATGCAGCCCTAACTGCTTCTCCTCTCATCTTTGTTTTCCCCATTCCTTAATTCCTAAAATGCCTCTCCCCTGCCAACAATCATTTGCATGTATATATAGTCACATATTTTATAAATATACTTTGAATACATTCCCCCAAAATTAAAAGCCTAATTTTCTAATTTACAGCAGGCCTTATAATACTAAAAAGCCCCATGGATTAAACGAAGTGCCTTTTAGATCAACTAAATGAAGAACAAATTCTTCAGCTGATATTGTAAAATAGATTCCCCTAAAGGGCTAGTGCGTGGCATGCACTCTACTGGAGTAACTCTCAAGCATTTGAGATTCTGATGCTATGAACTCAGCCCCGGTTTGAACTTTATCCGTGCACAAAAAAAATGCAAACCCCATGCCATCTCTTTTTAAAAAAAATAAAATAAAGAGCTAGTTTTTCCATGGAGCAGTACCTTGGGAACTCCTGGTTATGGACCTCAACTAAACCCAATACCTCAAGAGAAACACAAAAATTCAAGACAATATGAGAAAAGGTATGGATTTTAGAGCACTTAGATAAGTCAAGCTCTACACTGAAAGCTGGTTTTACTCTTAACTATGGCAAAGTTGGTACACTGCTCCCACGGAGAGAATGTGAACTAGAAACAAAGAGGGTCTTACTCGAAGACCATTTTTAAGAAACCAGGAACATGGATAGTTCAAGAGGAAGAGCTCAGATTGATTGGAGGGAGGCCACTTTGTAATATCCTTATATGGGTTACAAGTAAGACAAGTACTCAATATTCCTTCACTTTTGAATACTTACAGTGCCAATATGTTATTTACAAAGAATCTTTAAAAATATGTAATTAGAGTATTTTCTGTACTCTAAACATGATGTATAGAAGTTTTTTATTTCTAGACCAATCATGGCCTGAATAGTATTGGTATACTAGCAGATGAAAAAAAAAAAGTCAAAACCTGTAAGTGACATGGTGATAGAGAAAGAACAGAGTATCTTTTAGATAAAAGAACAAAGTCATTAGCAATATTTGATTCTTTATAAGATCAGTAAAAACTGTTTATTACCAAACTAATACCACACTATTGCCTGAATTACCACACAAAAATAGAAATTGACTAGAAAATGAAAGTGACTAGGTGATATTAATTTCTAAACTAGAGAGAACAGAAAACTAAGACAGTGAAATAAAAAAATTCAGCTGCAATAATGTAATTTTAAGGTGCAACGTTTGATACTGAAAATCTTAAATAAAACAACATTATTTCCTTATTTGTTAGCATCTAACTTCACAATATTTATCCAGCAACATTTGGCCCAATGGTCTCACCAAAGGAAGAAAGAAAAAGTGTCATTTTAGAAGTCTTTCATACAGCTTCAGTTCCTTACAGTAATTTCCCCAGTGTCACCTCTGCCATTTCTGCTGCTTCAAAACCATATTTCAACCTACTGCTTCCTCTTCTCTGCCAATAATTTGTGTTCCTAGCCATTAATTTCCCTCCCCCTCCCCCCCAACCTTAAGTCCTTACTTCCCAACCTACCCTAAAAGGTACCTAAGGCAAAATGATTGTAAAGTGCTTGGGGACTGAATGGAAGATGTTATGTCAGTATTGTTTAATATCATCCACTCACATGTTCAACCCATTGGGCAAAGCACCGGTTTGTATGGGGAAAAAGAAGGGAAGGGCAGGAATAAAAGTCTTTGGGTACGGCTACACTATCTGCCAAATCAGCAGGTAGCGCTCGATGTATCTGGGATCGATTTATTGCGTCTCATCTAGACGCGATAAAATCAATTCCGCGAATTGATGCCTGTATTCCATCTCAGCAGGAAGAGTAAGGCGAGTCAGCGGGGGAGCGGCCACAGTCAATCCGCCGCCATGGGGATGGCCAGGTAAGTTGACCTAAGATACTGCGACTTCAGCTAAGCAAAAAGTTTCATACCTTAGGCCGACCCCTCCCAGTAACACAGCTTAGCCCTTAGTATACAACCAGTCTTCATAACACTACTTAAAAGGAAGAAGGCTGACAATTGCAGATTAACTTTTTCTTGCGGTGGGATTGGTTTTTTGTTTGTTTAAATAAGTACTACTCAAAGTACAGCACAGTCTGAGAAGAAATAACTTCCTTAACTTTTCCAGGAGATATATTTTTTAAAAAATTATTTCACCGTCCTCTAAGAGATAATATTTTAGTATATATCTCAAAATAATGCCAATTAAAGATATCATAGGAAATACAGTCGCTTATGTAAATACTTTGAATGTAGTAACTAAACTATGGAAATGTCATTTTGGTCTTTCAGATATTTTTTTCTATTTTTGCCAGTTCAGATTCTGGGCTGCTGCTGCTCTTTCTTTTTTTTTTAAATCAATAACCAACTTCCACTCACATGCCTAGAAGGATTTTGTGCTCGCTGCAATCCTGCATTGGCGTCTGCCTTCAGACACAAGATTAACTTCCTTAGCGAAAAAGCAGAATCATAATTATGAAAAATAAACACCACACGAACGGGATCTTGCACTGGAAAGGAATTTTCCACAAATCCAATGTGTAAGGTTAAGATGTATACTTTTTCTTTTCTGCTCAACGAGTTCCACCAATATGGAGTATGGGCGATTCCTCACATTACCTTCAAAACCAACAAGATGAGACTGGAAAAGATGAAAAATGGCTGTGCTGATTTGAATTATGGCATATAGAAATTTTTATCCATAGACCATCAACGACGAGTGTAAATAATTACTGAAGACCACATAATATTCTCAGAAGTTTCACATGAGACTCGAATTGCACTTTACCCAGAAGGTAGCCATCCTTATGGGGGAATCAAAACTAACTCCTAAGGAACAAGGAAGGCTCTTAACAGAAGCTTAAGTATGGCAAATAATCACAAAAGCCAACCATTCTGAAATAATTCAAACCATTCTGTATTCTCTTAATTATCCTGTGAAATACATTATTGCTAATAGATTGTTTATACTGTAGTACATAACTCAAACACCAAATAGCTGCAGGGACAGAAACTTAAAATAAAATTAAACAACTTGAATGCAAACAGGCATGACTTGAAGGCAGAAGTGGACATATCAAAAAAAGGATACCCAAAGCAGGCTAGAACTGGGCAAAACAAAAAGCAAGAGCAGCAGCTGAAGAGGTACAGGTCCTACAAGAGTTTGTTCATAGGCCATATGGAAGGAACTAATCAGAGGGAGGGCAACAGAGTTCTGGTTGTCACATGAGGCCCAGTAAGGGGCAAAACGTGTGTACTCATGTCCCAGCCCACAAATACCACCTGTAGAGACCAAATATTTCAGCACTTGTGCCATTTCACCTGTCTTGCGCTAAAGCAGCATAAACTCAGTGAGAATCCTGCACAGATTATAATTTAGGGACGATTTTTCTCCCTAGTTTAGCATAGGAGGTTTTGAGCCTAGGTGCTCTATAGGGCTCACGTATGATGTCACAACACATATAACGCCATCTAGATTTTGGTCAGAGGAGTCACTACATTAGTCCATTCCCAAACTATAATAAAACTTCCACAATTAACAGAAAAAACACATGTACACGTGATGAAAAATATGTAGCCGTCTTCTGCACTTCTTACATAAATCACTCAAAATCAAAAGGAGCTATTCTCAAATAGGGAGTGACAAAGTCAACTTCTATGTTCAAGAGTTGAAGGACACCCAGCTATGCACAAATAGTAATCTATTTACTAGCTTCAGAATACTAATATTCAACCAGTTTTTGTCTCCGAGATAGAACTACATGCTATGCAAGTCTTTGCAACCAACTGCTGTATCAGCATAAATCCTAGAGCACATACTGTTACAGGAGTAACTGCTGCTAAAACAAGGACTTTGTGCAGTGAAATGATGATCTTCTTACGTAGCGAGTTCTTCATGTAAGCATAGACACAGAACAACAAGCCTTTAAATGTAGGATTGTAGAAAACATTTTAAATGAGCTCCTTCATCAAAATATTGCATCTAACCAAAAAAAAACAGGCATTAGGAGCCCCTAGACTGTTTTACAAACAAGGAGAGGACAAAGAAAGCTAACAGTTAGTTACTCACCAGTTTTCTTTAGATAATCTCAGTCTCTCTGGAGTCTAATATTATGCCTGTATAATAATGAGAGAGTATTTTTTAAACCTATGTAAACAGCAAATAATCCTATATTAACTATACAATCCTTAATTAATTTACATTTAATATAAACAAACTGTCTTCCTTGTTCTTAGAACAAGGCTCAAAATGAAGATAGTAAAATCATACATTAAGAAAGTTTTATCATTATATGAATAATACCAGAGAGGATGAAGAATAATTTGTAACGTTAGGGTGCAGGCACAAATAGCTTATCACAACTATAAGAAATACCACAAGAAAAATAGGGTATCATTGCCTCCAGCAGCTGCAAGCTGATAGACTCCTTAGAAATGCTTTTGTATATCCAAAAAGAGCAACATCAGTGATTTTTATTTGTACAGTAGATGCTCGATTATCCAGGATTGGATTAACCAGGATGTGGATTAACCAGGAGGTCAAAAAAAATATGTGCAACTCGCAGGGCCGGCTCTGGCTTTGCTGCCGCCCCAAGCAGACACACAAAAAACCCCTACCAGGGCGCAGGGCAGCCAGTGAACCAACACCCCTTTCCACCGATGCAGGGTGGCTGGTGAATCAACCTCCACTCCCCATATTTCCTATGGATGGTGATTATCCAGGATTTTATTAACCAGAATTATTTTTTTCCCTATCATCTTGGATAATCGAGAGTCTACTGTATTACTATAGCTCCTAGGATGCCTAATCATGGAGGAGGAATACACTGTGTTGGGCACTGTACAAAATACAGAACAAAAGGATGGTTCCTTTCCTTAAGAGCTTACAATCTAAGTATAATACAGGTGTATATACAGACAGACAGATAGTAGTATACAAGTGACCGACCACACTGGGCAGCAGGATAGGCTGTTTTTTCACCATACTAGCAGCCTAAGGGCTGATCTACACTCCAGCAGGGATCTATGCCGTGAGATCGATCAGGGGGGCAATTTATCGCGTCTAGTCTAGATGCGATAAATCGATCCCCGAGCGCTCTCCCGTCAACTCCTGTACTCCACCGCTGCGAGAGGCACAGGCGGAGTAAATGGGAGAGCGGCAGCAGTCAATTCACTGCTGTGAAGATGCCGTGGTAAATCTAAGTAGTCGGACGCCGCAATACCGCAATGATCGGGATCCAAAAAAACCCAAATGCGATAAACGCGGGGTCGC
Organism: Sternotherus odoratus; assembly: GCA_032164245.1. Lineage (NCBI taxonomy): Eukaryota > Metazoa > Chordata > Testudines > Kinosternidae > Sternotherus > Sternotherus odoratus. Next base: position 48,799,631 of record JAVMKO010000004.1, read on the forward strand.
AGTATTGCGGGGTTCTGCTGCATCAAAGCAGCGCCTGCCACTGACATCAGGAGCCAGCCACGCCCCATGCTATAAACGGATTTGCGCTATTGCGGGTCGTGGTATTGCAGGGTCCAACTGTATGTCGACTTCAGCTACGCTATTCTCATAGCTGAAGTTCCGTATTTTAGATCGATATCGCCTCCTCCCCAGTGCAGACTAGGGCTAACAGTTGATAAGTATTTTGTAAGTGTGATGGAAAAGGAGAGTTTTAAGGAAGGATTTGAAGAAGGACAATGAGGTAGTGTTACAAATCTTCATGGGTAGTTCCTCCCAAGAATGAAAGGTAGCACAGGGGAAGCACAAAGGTGCTCTCTTGAAAATTTAACAAGTGGACGAGGGAGGCTGGCATCATGTGACTATGGGAGTCACATGATGCCACGCGTCAACATCTCAATAGTGAATGGGCTTGAAAACAAAAGTTAAGTAGTTTATATTTGATGCGATAGAGAAGAGGTAGCAGTTGAGGGATGCAAAGAGAAGAGTGACAAGATCAAAATGATGTGCTAGGAAAATGATCTTTGCAGTAGCATTCTAAATGGATAGGAGTAGAGTAAGGTTGCATTTATCAAACAGAGGGGGAAAAAAATCTTGCAGTAATTGAGTTTTAGGTGTATGGATGAATATGAAAGCCCATTTTTAGAGACATTAAGCAGAAAGAACCAGCATGACTAAGGTTCTGTCTTTATTACACACCTTTTAGCGATACAGCTGTGCCGCTACAGCCATGCCACTAAAAGGCATGCAATGTAGCTGCTGTTTGTTAGCAGGAGAGAGCTCGCCTGACAACAAAAAACTTCTACCCGCAACGAGTGGCAGCAAGTTTGTCAGCAGAAGCGCACACCTGCTGACAGAACACTGTTCCCACCAGCTCTTTTCATCAGTAAAGTTTTGTCTATTGGTGGGGGTGGGGAGGTATTTTTAACACTCCTGAATGACAAGCTTTGCTGACCAAGTTCCAGTGTAGATAAAGCCTTAGAGACAGCCTGGATGTGCGAACCTAGAGGTCTGAATTGACGATGACACTCAGGTTAATGATATGAATGATAGGAAAGAGATAGTGGGTTGTCCACAGTGACAGAGAAAGAAGGTAGCAGGGATTTATTTATTTTTTTGGAAGGGGGGTGAAAAAAAATATGATTAAAACAGAGCTCTTATTCTTCTAACTTGAGCTCATGGCTAGACATCTATAAGATGACTCATTTGGACAGAAAGAGACAGATCTAGAGACGAGAGTTCTGTAAGTCATCAGCATAGAGATAGTAGTTGAATTTGTGTTTGTGGATTAAATTACTCACAGATGAATACTAGCATTTCTCCACAGTATTCTTGATGGCATTCAACCTTCAATACTGACAACTTGGTTAACTCCCAAGTCTAATGAGTTTCAGGACAGAGACAGGGAGCATACCGTAAAAAGAGAAGTTATATATATATATATTCAAGCAAATCAACTACCTGAATACAGTAAACAAAAAATTCAAACACTAACAATTAACGCTACAACAAATAAATAATAGCAAACAAGAAATGAACATCTTTTTAATTAAGCATGGCAGATTGCTCAGTGCAGTTGAACAATTTCAGCCCTGGTTTCATTGCTCGATATAAGGTGGTGGCATCAACATCTATAAACTCAGGTTGTCCAATATTTCCCATTATAAAACCGTGTTCTCATTTGCTTACAGCTTGGTCAAACTTCAACCATTTGCGTGAAATTTTCCATGATGGGTGTTTGTCTTATGTTGAACTTTTAAGTTTTAGCATAAAACAGGTCTCATGGTTCAGAGAAAGCGGGTAGCAAAAACAACAAAAACAAAGCCATTTGTACAATGATAAAATCATACAACTGTTCTATTGAGAAACTCTAGTGCCTCCATGCTCTGGAGCAGGGGCTTGAAGTTTGGTAAAGGGATCACCCTGGAGCCTAAAAGGTGCCTTTGGCCATCCCTGTAAAAATCCACCCAAATTTGGCAGATTTATAAGCCTCTGGGGAGAGGTGGGGGAAATCACCATTTGTATATGTGCTGTAGAGACTTCTTAGACTAAAGTATGCTGGCGTAATTCTCTGAGAATTTCATTCACATTGAGCCTGTCCAGTTCAGACACAGCTCCTACATGCCAAATTCACTTCATGCGGCAGCCTACGGCATCAGGGGCTTATAGCAGGGCTTGACCAGAAATTGCTTCTCCTGGCTGTCAGACACTGCTATGGCACTGAGTAGCAGAACAGAGAACAAGGAGACTGATATAAAGCTGCAGAACTGCCTTGAAAAGCCATATCAATTGAAATTTCTCAGGAGGGCAATCTTATCAATCTACACTACACAAAGGAGAGCACATACATCCGAGTTCCTTCTCCCAAACCACAGAGTTCTGATGTTATAGAGAATTCAGAGTTAGGCGGGAAGGTGGACCGATAGTATGAACTCACAAAACTCTCTTGAAAAACAATTACCAATAAATAACCTCTTTCTGCTTTGAGAGCCTCTGTGCATTTCCATTTGTAGAAGCTCCTTGTCAGGGATATTGTGAAGGCCAAGACTATACCAGAGTTTAAAAAAGAACTAGATAAGTTCATGGAAGATAGGTCCATCAATGGCTACTAGCTAGAATGGGGAGGGATGTGTCCCTAGCCTTTGTTTGCCAAAAACTGGGAATAGAAGACAAGGAATGGATCACTTGATGATTACCTGGAAGAAAAAGTTAAAGGGAGGTAAAAAGGTGCATTTCTTCACACAACTTCTCCCAAATCTCTCCGCAATGCACAAAACACACTGTTGTCATTTTCCTCTTATGCAGCCCGGCCTCAGTGTCTTCCACTAGGTTGCTGCTGGTGTCCTGTATTACGTACAGGGTGAGCTCCTGAGGAAGCCAGTGTCTATTTATTCAGATGAATGAAAGCTTTTCTACCTTCCCTGTGAAGACACATGTTGGAGACTGTGGCGCTGCTGTGCTAAAAAGGCACTCTGAGTACACACTTCATGGTGAACAGGAGAGGTAGATAATAGCCAACTGATGCAATGAAGAGGATCTGACTCAGTGGGTACCAGCATCATATCTTGTAAGTGTCCTTCTACTAGCCTGTCCTCTGCAGAAGAGCACTCCTAATCAAGGCGTGAAGAGGCAAAGGAGACAAGTCCAAAGCCTTGCATGCTGTGCCAAAGGACCTTTTGCTCCCCATCAGCATACACAATGATACTCCCCTCCTGCTACAGTACCTGTGGTAGTGATGCCTCCTCACAGTAATGATGTCTTGAACATCCCTGGGCAATGATTTCAGCCATTTTGTCTATCAATCTGTTTTTCCAGTGGAGTATGCTTACTTCCCTGTTCCCTGCTAGAAGGAAGTCAGTCATGACAAGTTGATATCAAGTAGTGCTCCTTCTCCCTACTGTCTCTGAAATGTCAATTTCTCAGAAGAGCAGACAGCATGACTCCCACTACAAATTCCCCACTGCTGTCATTCTGTTCCTTGAAGAGGCTCTCTACTTGCACCAGTCCCCTCTCTGGCAGACGCAGCAAGAGAATTACCTGGCAGAGCCTCATATCATCCTCTGATTAGCTGTGAGGTCTCAAAGTATGTAGAGCAGCATTATCATGAGTGGCCACTCAGTGGATACAATTTGGAGGTGATCTCTGCCAATAGATCTCTCTGCTCAGAGACATTACATCATGTAAAAGGTGGAGTGCACCTGTACACAAACTCCAAAATTATTACTTTAATGATCTAAAGTTATTTGTATCAGGCTGTGGCGGGTCCGGTTCCACAGCGCCCCCTGAAGGCTTGGGCTAGGCGTGGCAGCGGACCTCCGCCTGTCTCTAACCCCCCCCCCCCAAGGAAAGGGGGGGGGGCAGCGTGGCCCAATGGCCGGAGTCTATACACGCGTCCCCTGATCTCAGGGTAGCATGGCCCAATGTCCGGAGTCAATAGAATTGCTTCCCGCTCTCGGGGTAGCGTGGCTCAATGGCCGGAGTCTATATAATTGCTTCCCACTCTCGGGGTAGCGTGGCCCAATGGCCGGAGTCTATAGGATTGCTTCCTGCTCTCGGGGTAGCGTGGCCCAATGGCCGGAGTCTATGGGATTGCTTCCCGCTCTCGGGGTAGCGTGGCCCAATGGCTGGAGTCAATAGAATTGCTTCTCGCTCTCGGGGTAGCGTGGCCCAACGGCCGGAGTCAATAGAATGGCTTCCCGCTCTCGGGGTAGCGTGGCCCAACGGCCGGAGTCAATAGAATGGCTTCCCGCTCTCGGGGTAGCGTGGCCCAACGGCCGGAGTCAATAGAATGGCTTCCCGCTCTCGGGGTAGCGTGGCCCAATGGCCGGAGTCAATAGAATGGCTTCCCGCTCTCGGGGTAGCGTGGCCCAATGGCCGGAGTCAATAGAATGGCTTCCCGCTCTCGGGGTAGCGTGGCCTAATGGCCGTAGGGGGACCCGGGCCCGCCCACTCCACCGGGTCCCGACCCAGGGCTCACCTATCAGCGGGGCTGGTCTCGCCCCACGCTCGGCGGGGATCCGCCCGCAACACGCCGAGCTAGTCTGTCTCTTTAAAAGTTCCCTGGGTCACTTCCTACCCTGCCTTCGGTGTCCGGGGGTCCGTCAGGGTGTCCTCCCTCCGGAGAATTAATTACTTTAGCTTTACAGAAGTGGAGAGACAGTATTTAAGTTATTAAAAAGTTCTGTCTTCCTATGCTTTTTCAATCTTCAACCCCCTTGATACATATTTTTGCATACTATGAAATTTAAGTTGTCTGAGGATATATTACAGCAATGGCGACATTGGAAATGAATAATACAGAAAAGATTTGCAATATACCAGGTTTCCCTCAGTTCAATAAGATAACAAATCCATAGAGTTGTCCTAACGACTCACCAGTTATCTTCTAAGCAAGCCTCCGACATTTAGCCCACAAAGCCACCTTCCTTAGAAAACTTAAAATTAAAGTATTGCAAATTCAAAAAAATTAATAATAATAATTGCAATCAAAATTTCTTCTTTTTTGGGCACACACAACCACTTGCGATGCAAGTTCATAGCTTTTCTTAAACTCTTTGGAAATGTTATATACAGGAAATAAAATGCCAGAATTTCAGTATAAATACAGCTGACAGACTTTATGGAACACAGAGATTTGATGCCACAACCATCATTTTGGTATATATGCAGGAAGCCATGGTAATGCTCTGTCTTGAATATCATACAAGAGATTTGTACTCTGAACATGGAAATAGGCATCCTTCAAAAGCAAACAATGAATTCTTCACTGCTCAAAAATTCACAATAGGATGAGATTGTTAAACCCTAAACTTGGATTACTTCCACTTAGAATTGAAGAGGGAAGAATGACTAGAGAGCACCGTGGCAGCCAAGAGGCCCCTGCTCCTTCATCTTCCACAATGTCTGTACTGCGCCCCACTCTCTAGTGAGTAGGATGTAATTGTGTAACATTTAAAAATTAAAACATGAGGTTTACCATCTTTAACCAGAGATCATAGATATTACAATGATCAGCTTTATGTAAAAAGCTGCAGACAGAAAACATTATGAAAGCACAGAAACTGGTTTACAAAGTGTCTTTACAGGGGGCTCCCACATCACAAATGACAGCTTCTGCACAACACAGCCACCTCCAGTATTAGATGTAGGAGTACAGTTGCAATTAGGAACTTTAAACAGGTCACACTTCACTTGTGGCAACAAGAAGTTTTTAGGCTGAAGATTTTTTGAGAGTTTAAGAAAAGGATGAAAATTTCCCTTACACTCTATGATGCAAAGAACTTGACTATACTCATTTACTGAGCAAAATTCATTTTAAAGCTTCTGTGAAGCATTCTGGTAACTGAAACATGTTAAAAATAGGGCCATGTCCCTCCGGACACAAATGATACCAACTATATACTTTTGAGCCAGACAGACTGTGAGAGCAGAACCGTGAGTTAAGGCATTTTGAACATCTTGTCTCAACAGTACACAAGGAAAAGAGTTAGATGCCCGAGGTAACTGGTATAAAAGAGAAACTGTTTTATACCTCCTGTCAAGATGACCCAGGAATGAGTGGTCAGTTGTGAACCAAGCATTTTGATCTTTAAAGAAACCAAACATTCTCAGAGTCATACATAAGGTAAATCGGGGGGTTTGTTTTGTTTTGGGAAAGGGGGATATTACTCTGCAGGTTTAGTGGAATTTTGGATTAAAATACGTTTGCTCAATTTACAACTAAAATGTTTATTTCTCTAGCTACCATTTCTAGAAGTATCTCCTAAAATATGAAAGTCACAACAGACTTTCCTATTTGCACACCACTACCCATAAGAAATTTTTTGAAAGCCAATTAGCCCCTCGGGTGATACCTTTACCGCCTCATTGCTTTCATACGAAGCCTTCAAGGACATCCATCGGTGCAGCCCCATTGCATTCCATAGCATTGCACAGGTTTAACTGATTGAGACTTAGGCCACGGTTACACTTACAGGATTATAGCGCTTTTGGTTATAGCTGTACCCATATACATCAATAGGTATAGCGCTGTAACATGTCCTGGCGTGGCCACATTTGCGGCACTTGCAGCGGCACAGGGAGTAGTGCATTATGGGCAGCTATCCCAGCATTCAGCTGGGTGCAATGTGCTTTTCAAATGAGAGGGGTGAGGGGGAACATGTAGTGTGTATGCAGAGGGAGAGAGCGAGGGGATTTTCTACGGGCTGAGAGTCTTGTCAGTGGTTTCCTTTGCAATTAGAGCCTGCTTTAATAGTTTCTCGGTCACACAGCTCCCTTTGTAAACATTTGCAGTGCTTATCTGCCGAGTTAAGAGAGAAATTCTGAAAAGGTACTTCCGCATTCCTCCTACCGAGTTCAAAACAACGCGAAGAGATGTCAATTGCCTTAAATGGCTCGGAGGCGTGCCAGAGATCACTTAGAGCATAATGACTGTTTACACTTGTGATAATACGCTACAGGGAATACGCAATAGCTGATATTCCTCAAGGAAGGGAGGATTATCAGAAGCGGTATAACTGTGGGTTTATAGTGCAATACATGCCTTGCCAGTGTGGACGGGTAGGGAGTTCTAGCGCTCCAGGAGGCTTTATAGCACTATAAAGTGCCAGTGTAACCAAGGCCTTAGGGCTTGGTTACAGTGGTACTTCATAGCGCTATAAAGCCTCCTGGAGCGCTATAACTCCCTACCCGCCCACACTGGCAAGGCATGTACTGCACTATAAACCCACAGTTATACCGGTTTGGTAATCCTCCCTTCCCCGAGGATTAACAGCTATTGCGTATTGACTGCTCCATATTAACTCCAATGTGAATGGGTATTAACACTTCAAGCATTTTAGTGATCTCTGGAGACGCCCCAAGCCATTTAAGGCAATTGACGTCTCTTCCCTTTGTTTTGAACTCAGCTGGAGGAATGCGGAAGTATGTTTTCAGAGTTTCTCTCTTAACTCGGCAGATAAGCAATGCAAATGTTTACAGAGGGAGCCTGTGTGACAGAGAAGACTAGCAGGCAAATGAAACTTTCTTACAGGCTCTCCGAAGGAAAAATCCCCCCTCTCTCTCTCCCTCTGCATACACACAACACGTTCCCCCTCACCCTCCTTGTTTGAAAAGCACATTGCACCAGCTGAATGCTGGGATAGCTGCCCATAATGCACCACTCCCCGTGCCACTGCAAGTGCCACAAATGTGGCCACGCTATACCGCTGGCGGGTCTCAGGATGGACACGCTATAACGCTCTCTCTATACCTGTATACGAGGGCAGGTATAACCAAAACCGCTATAAAGCTGTAAGTGTAACCAAGCCCATAAAGCGCTATAAACCCACAGTTATACCGGTCCTGGTAATCCTCCCTTCCCCAAGGATTAACAGCTATTGCATACTGACTGCTCCGTATTATCTCCAGTGTGAATGGGTATTAACACTTCAAGCATTTTAAGTGATCTCAGGAGACGCCCCAAGCAATTTAAGGCAATTAAAATCTCTTCCCTTTGTTTTGAACTCAGCTGGAGGAATGCGGAAGTACACTTTCAGAGTTTCTCTCTTAACTCGGCAGATAAGCAATGCAAATGTTTACGGAGGGAGCCTGTGTGACAGAGAAAACTAGCAGGCTTGCTGACAGGCTCTCTGAAGGACAAAAACCACTTGCTCTCTCCCTCCTCATCTGCACAACACATTCCCGCTGACCCCCCTAGTTTTAAAAGCACGTTGCACCCAGCTAAATGCTGGGATAGCTGCCCATAATGCACTACTCCCAGTGTCACTGCAAGTGCTGCAAATGTGGCCACGCTATACCGCTGGTGGGTCTCAGTGTGGACACGCTATAGCGCTATCCCTATAGCTGTATACGAGGGCAGGTATAACCAAAACCGCTATAAAGCTGTAAGTGTAACCAAGCCCTTAGAGCTCGTCTTCCTTATTGTGGTAAATCGGCATCACTGCATCGAAGCAGCAGCTAGCGCATCTGGTGAGGATGTATTACACTGACAGAAGACCACTCTCCTGTCAACACAATTACTCTACTTCAACCAAAGGCAGAAGCTATGTCAGCGGGAGAGCATCTACCACTGACATAGCATAGTCAGCATAGACACCATTTTAAGTTGACATAAGTTATGTCTCTTGGCATGGTGGTTTTAACACCTCTGAGTGACATAACTTGCATTGACTTGAGCAGTAGTGTAGTCAAGGCCTTAACAAATACTTCTGCTAATTATGGACACGAATAAACAGAGTCCAGTTCACTCTTTTGTAGATTCTACAGTAGCAACAGGAGCAAGGGCTTATGTCACAAAAGGAAAAAGATAGAACTTAAGTCACATGGGGGTATTTTTAACTGGGGGTATCTTCACTTTTATGGTGAAGTCAAATTTTAATCCATGGTCTTTGAGAAGGAGGGTGTCTGTGAAGGTGTTTGAGCATTTTGATTGCTATCAACCTGGATCAAAGACACAAGAGGACCAGGATTTGGGGTGGGGGAAAAGGCTATTTTCAGGTTGTCCTGAGTTTTTTAGAAAGGGAGGAGGTTAAAGTCCTACAGGATTTAAAAACTGTAGCAATTGAAGAGGTTGATGAACTATGGTATAAGAAGATTTACTAAGAAAGCATCTTGTGAGAGGTTTGTGGGAACTTTAAGCAATTACATATATGGCTGTCCTCATTTAGTCATCTGCAGCACCCATGTTTTAGAGTGTGCAAGAGAAAGTCAAGCAACACTGCACGAGTCTTATAATATGATAACCCAGAAATGTAGATGTTTCCCATGCATGAACGCACATAATTTCTAAGGGGAGGGAAGACAAGATTGCGTGGCATGAGTTTGAGCCTCTTGATCAGAGTTATAGACAAAGATACAAGAACAGTCCATTTGTTAGGCAGATGAAAGCTGTGAAGCCTTTAACAGTACTTCCTCTGGTCCCTTCAAGAGTTTGTTCTTGAACTGTGGCTCAAATTACAGCTATTTATGACTGGACTGGAGGATTTTCCCACTGGATGACCAATTGTTCAGAATTTCATGACTACTACTATGATAATCATGCAGTTATGATTTATTTATACAGATTTAAGTGACCTAAGTAGCATGATATATGGACTCTGTGGCACAGAAAGGAAGGGACAGAATTCTATTCTCCAAGGCAGCATTCAAGCACCTCCTTTCTCTTCCTGCAATCCTCTGCTTTATCCACTACACACATTCCAACTTCTGGAATAATGAGGCAGGTGTCCTACATACAACAGCCTGCTTCACTATCTGGAGCTGGTCCATCCTGTGTAATGAATGAGGAAAGGGTCATATGGAAAAATCATGCAACTAAATACAGAATTGTACCGCACAAGGGAGCTGAATTAAGGTTGCAGAGATTTCCTAACTCTTGAGTGACTTTGCAGCCTTACTCATGTGCTTTTAAAGGTAGCTGTGTGTAACTGACATTTAAGCGGTCATCTTTAGTTTTCAGAAACAACGACCACTGAGATAGGTAAGGCAGTTTATACTCATCAAGAATCAGAGAGGTAGCCGTGTTAGTCTGGAATAGCAGAGGTAACAAAGTCCTGTGGCACCTTAACCGACGAAGTGGGTATTAGCCCACGAAAGCTTATGCTTCAAAACTTTATAGTTAGTCTTTAAGGTGTGTGACAAAGCTCCACGCCTGTACTTGTGGGTCCTGCGTTTCTTGGCGGATTTCACTAGCCTCGGTGACTAATTGCGGAAGGCAGGAGGGGGGGGGGCAGGCCCGCCCTCTTCTCCGGGCTCCAGCCCAGGGGCCCTAACAGTATCAGTTGAGAAGGCTGCCCTTTTAACCACCAAGCACAATACAATTCCCTGGGCTTCTTCCTCACAACAGTTCCTGCTTCTTCCTCACAACAGTTCCTGCTTCTTTACTCTCCACTTCACCCTTACCTCAGGGCCTCCTTCCAAACCGCTCTCTGCTTCAATGCCTCCAAACTCTTCTCTGCTCCAATATCTCCAAACTCCTCTCTGCTCCAAACACCCACACTGTCTGCCTGAGGCAGGGGTTTTTATTAAGGCCTTACTTGACAGCAGGTGCTCCTAACTGCCCTGCTGCCTGCTAGAACCTTCTTAATTGACCCCAGGTGTCTAGATTGGCCTGGAGTAGCCTTTGATTGGCTATAGGGGGAACAGAGACCTGCACATCCTGAGACTGATGTACCTGCCTTCCAGCACTCTCCTATACCCTTCAGGTCTGACTCTATCACATATCCCCCCCCCCTGCTCAACGCCAAGGGGTTGGGCAACTTGGGTCGACATACAGTGCATTCGTGATAAGCCATCTGCATTGCCATGATGACTTCCGGCCCTGTGTTGTATGCGGAACTGGAAAGGTTGGAGGGATAAAAACCATCTAGTCACCCTCGCATTTTTCTCCTTGTTCCGCTGCATCCACTGAAGAGGGGCATGGTCAGTCACGAGGGTAAATTTTCTTCCTAGCAGGTAGTATCTCAGTGTTTCCATGGCCCATTTAACAGCAAGGCATTCCCTCTCAACCACAGCATACTTCTGTTCTCTTGGGAGGAGTTTTCTACTGAGATATAGGATTGGATGTTCTTCTTCCCCGACCATCTGGGATAGGACAGCCCCCAGTCCTACTTCGGATGCATCCGTCTGCAAGATAAACTCCTTGGAGAAGTCTGGGGCTATAAGTACGGGGTCACTGCAAAGGGCTGTCCTCAGATCTGTAAATGCTCTCTCTGCTGTATTTGTCCATCGTACCATTTCCGGACCCCGAGCTTTTATGAGCTCAGTCAGGGCACTCGCCCTAGTGGCAAAATGAGGAATAAAGCGTCGATAATAGCCTACCACGCCTAGGAACGCACGGACTTGCTTCTTTCGGACTGGCCGGGGCCAGTTTTGAATTGCCTCTAGCTTATTAGTTTGGGGCTTCACTATGCCCCTTCCGACGATATATCCCAGGTATCTAGCCTCTGCTAGCCCTATGGCACATTTAGCGGGATTAGCAGTGAGGCCAGCTCGCCTTAAGGTGCGCAGTACTGCTTCCACTTTCTCCAAGTGGGTTCCCCAGTCCAGCGTATGGATGATGACATCATCTAGGTATGCGGCTGCGTAACTAGTATGAGGGCGCAACAGTTTATCCATGAGGCGCTGGAATGTGGCCGGTGCCCCATGTAGCCCGAACGGGAGGACAGTGTATTGAAATAGCCCATCTGGGGTGGAGAACGCTGTCTTCTCTTTGGCCTCCTTAGTCAGGGGAACTTGCCAATAACCTTTTGTCAGGTCCAATGTAGTTAAGAAGCGGGCACTACCCAGTCGGTCAACCAGTTCATCGATGCGTGGTATGGGGTACGCATCGAATTGGGATACTTCATTCAGTCGGCGAAAGTCATTACAGAATCTCATGGTTCCGTCAGGTTTAGGGACCAGAACAATTGGGCTGGACCACTGACTGTGAGATTCTTCAATAACCCCTAATTCTAACATTTTCTTTACTTCATCCTTGATTTCCCCTCTTTTAGCCTCTGGTATTCGGTAGGGTCTCAATGTTACCTTGGCTCCTGGGATCGTGCGGATATGGTGATAGGCTTCAGTTGTTCGCCCCGGTTTTATAGAGAACACATCTCGGTTGCGATTGATCGTGTCGGCTGCCTCCCTCTTTTGGATCGGCGTCAGGTCTGGAGATATCTTTACTCGCTCATGTGAACCATCCTCCTGGGGGAGGCTCTCCTGGGTGACCAAGTATGCCTCTCGATCGCGCCAAGGTTTTAGAAGATTAACATGATAAATTTGCTCCGGCTTCCGACGGCCGGGCTGCCGTACCTTATAGTTCACCTCCCCCACAGCTTCGATAACTTCGTAGGGTCCCTGCCAATGAGCCAATAGTTTACTTTCTGCTGTGGGTACCAGAACCATCACCCGATCTCCTGGCTGGAACCGTCGAAGCTTTGCTTGGTGGTTATAATGGGTTCGTTGGGTCTCTTGTGCTTTCTCTAAGTGCTCACGTACGATGGGCGTAACTTGGGCTATCCGATCTCGCATCTGCAGTACGTGCTCGACTATATTCTTTCCAGGATTTGGCTCTTCTTCCCAAGCCTCTCTGGCTATATCCAGTATGCCCCGGGGATGGCGCCCGTACAGTAGTTCGAACGGGGAGAAACCCGTGGAGGCTTGTGGAACCTCCCGGATGGCGAACATGAGGTAAGGCAACAGGGTATCCCAATCTTTCCCATCCCGACTGACCACTTTTCTAATCATGGCCTTGAGGGTCCTATTGAATCTCTCCACAAGGCCATCTGTTTGTGGGTGGTATACGGAGGTCCGTAGGGCTTTTACCTGGAGCAATGAACACAGATCTTTCATCAATTTGGACACAAAAGGTGTCCCTTGGTCAGTCAATATCTCCTTGGGTAGCCCAACTCGGGCAAAAATCTGTAGTAGCTCCTTAGCTATTGTCTTGGAGGCCGTATTGCGTAGGGGGACGGCTTCCGGGTACCGGGTTGCATAGTCCAGTACAACAAGCACATGCTGGTGTCCCCGAGCTGTCTTCTCAAGGGGTCCTACCAGATCCATAGCTATGCGTTCAAAAGGTACCTCTATTATTGGAAGAGGTATCAACGGCGCCCGCAAGTGCGGACGAGGACTGTGTAACTGACACTCTGGACAAGAGATGCAATATCGCCGAACATCTTCGTGCACTCCTGGCCAGAAGAACCTCCGCAGGATTCGTGCCTGGGTTTTCTCGACCCCTAGGTGTCCTCCAAATAGGTGACTGTGGGCGAGGCTCAATATGGCCGTTTGATGTTTTCTTGGCACCAGAAGTTGATGGATCTCCTGTTCCTGTATTTGTACCACACGGTACAAAAGATCTTTCTTTAGTATAAAGTAAGGTCCCGGACCCCGGACTTTCCCCTCCACGGGTGTCCCATCTATCTCGGCTACCTCTTTTCTGGCATTATCGTATCTAGGGTCCTCTGCTTGGTCCCGCCCGAAAGATTCTCTCCCAGAACTAACGTGCCCGAGTTCCCAGGGCCTGGCTTCTGCTTCTCCTAGTGGCTCACTGCCATCCTGACGTGGGGTGGCCTCTGGCTCGCTTTCTGGGGTGGGAGTTTCTCTGTTGGCTGCACGGGTCCGTCGGCCGACTAGAGCAGTCTCCTGATCCTGGGTCAGGATCCGGGTTCCTAAGGCCTTTGCGGCCCTCCTCTCTTTTTTCGTCCTCCGGGTCCTTTGGTGGGCTGGGAACAGATCCTCAGAAATTTCCGTGAACATCGGGGGTTGACATTCTCCTGGTGGTAAATTGCTATCCTCAGGGTCCCCGCTTTCCTCCAGCTTCGCTGGGGGGAGTAGATTATCAAACCCTGGATAGTCTCTCCCAATAACTACAGGATATGGGAGGTTAGGGACTACGCCCACAGTTACCTCAATGGGGTTCCCCTGAACTGCTATCTCTACTGGAATAGTGGGGTAATAACTTACAGCCCCATGTACACAAGTCACAGCTATGCGTTTGGCTTGTAACAGCTGCCTTCTTTTTATCAGCTTGCCCGACACAAGGGTAATAGCACTCCCAGAGTCCACAAGTGCTGTAGTTTCCATCCCATTTATCTTCACCGGTCTGGTGTAGTTATGTGGGGCTAACGTAACCCCTACGAGGTGGAGAAGGGAGCACGGAACCTCCCAATCCCCGAAGTTACATTGCCTAGGTTTCCTCCTGTTGGGACACTGCGCTGCTATATGTCCCCACTCCCCACATGCATAGCATCTATAGTCATTTCTACTAGTTTCCCTATCATGGGAATTAGGGAATTTGAACCCCGGCTTCCTCCCCCTCCGACTGGTCCCTTCCTTCTGGGGTCCCCCAGGGTTTTCAGGCCTCCCTTTCTTCCACCTAGGGCCTCCTGGGGTATTGGGTGCCCAAATTTCCAGTGTTGGGTTTGGGTGCCTGTTCCAGAAGGGGCCTCTTTTAGGTAGTCGGGTCAATTCCCTGGCTGTCATCCGTCTTTCTACCAGCGTGATCATCTCGTCGTAAGCGGATGGATCATTCTGGCCTACCCATTTACGGAGATCTGGTGGTAGACCCCGCATATAATGATCGATAACCAGGGTCTCCAAAATCTCATTCGGGTTGCATGCCTCGGGCTGTAACCACTTCCGTGCAAGGTGTATGAGATCAAATAGTTGGGACCTTGGGGGTTTGTTCTCCTGATATTTCCACTCATGGAACCTCTGGGCCCGTACCGCTGCTGTTACCCCTAATCGTGCTAGGATTTCTGCCTTCAGCCGGAGATAGTCAGTGGCATCTGTGGCAGGCAAGTCAAAGTAGGCTTTCTGGGCCTCTCCGCACAAAAAGGGGGCGAGAATGCTGGCCCACTGCTCCTGGGGCCATGTCTCCCGCTGAGCAGTCCTCTCAAATGCGAGAAGATATGCCTCAATGTCATCCTCTGCTGTCATCTTTGGCAGACGAACAGAGGCCCCCAGGGTTTGCATCCCGTCAGACCCTTGGGGCTGGGTGGTGAGGACCTTTAGCTGATCCATTACCTCATGCAAGAGGGCACGATCTTGGGTCGCCTGATTCATTATTAATTGGTTTGTTTCCTGCTGAACCCGGGTAGCTTCCTGCTGGGCTGCCGTGGCTTGTACCAGAGCCCTTATCACCTCCTCCATTGTGGCACAAAGCAGACAACCCACCAACAAGAATTCAAAACCCCAGTGCCCTTTTTTTTTTTTAAATCCTTTCTTCCGCCACGCTGTGTACGGACATCCCACCTCTGACACCAGTTGTGACAAAGCTCCACGCCTGTACTTGTGGGTCCTGCGTTTCTTGGCGGATTTCACTAGCCTCGGTGACTAATTGCGGAAGGCAGGAGGGGGGGGGGCAGGCCCGCCCTCTTCTCCGGGCTCCAGCCCAGGGGCCCTAACAGTATCAGTTGAGAAGGCTGCCCTTTTAACCACCAAGCACAATACAATTCCCTGGGCTTCTTCCTCACAACAGTTCCTGCTTCTTCCTCACAACAGTTCCTGCTTCTTTACTCTCCACTTCACCCTTACCTCAGGGCCTCCTTCCAAACCGCTCTCTGCTTCAATGCCTCCAAACTCTTCTCTGCTCCAATATCTCCAAACTCCTCTCTGCTCCAAACACCCACACTGTCTGCCTGAGGCAGGGGTTTTTATTAAGGCCTTACTTGACAGCAGGTGCTCCTAACTGCCCTGCTGCCTGCTAGAACCTTCTTAATTGACCCCAGGTGTCTAGATTGGCCTGGAGTAGCCTTTGATTGGCTATAGGGGGAACAGAGACCTGCACATCCTGAGACTGATGTACCTGCCTTCCAGCACTCTCCTATACCCTTCAGGTCTGACTCTATCACAGGTGCCACAGGACTTTGTTACCTATACTCATCAAGATGATTATGGATAGTTAGAAAAAGACTCAGGAAAACAATGATAGTTTAACACTGTTGATTATCTTCACAATGATGAGGGCTAGAAATTTATTTTTAAAAATGAAACCCAAGATTCTGGAACACATTTCTGGAACAAGGAGTGGATTCTGTAAAATTAGAGTACATTTGGGCATATTGAGTCATAAGCAAAGAGTACTGTTATCTTAAGAACAGCTTCTCTCCTTGTGCAATACCCTGACAGTAGAGAGAAGCTAAAATGCTTAACAGCCCTATGCAGAATAGAGAGATAGGACAGCCTAACTGAGGGGGATGTTAGCTGTGAAACTTCGTTCTCTTGTTGACTTCCTACAGCCTAAATGTATTAGTTAGATATTTGTGTTAATTGTTATTGTACTTTTATTAATATCATACAAGTGCCCATGTGAGCTAGATGGATCTATTTTAATAAACTGAAGTTATATACAATATTTTTCAATTGTGTAATAGGGGATTTATCGACAAATACAAAGACAAGGTCCCTGACTGAAAAACGTAATCAAAATCAACATACAAAACAAAGTCAGTGGAATGGAACACAAGTGATTTAACTGTATAAATACATATCTCTGTGTTAGGCACTTTAGCTAAAGAGATTACCTTTATGTATGCCTAGTTCAATCATATCCTTTTCGACCTTCAAAAAGCAGTGACTTGTTTGTAATCAATCTGTTATTTAATGCATAAATAACACAAATTAAGAAAAACACCTTCAAGTCTAAAAACTAAAATAAATTGGAAAATTAAGAATATTCTTATCCTCCAAGTGATGATGCCTTTCACATCATCATCAAGTATATCTCACCAGAAAACTGAAAACATTTTTCACTGTGGCTTTGATTCAAGTTTTCACATTTTGTTAGAAGTTTCATTTTAAAGGTTAACTTTCTGAACAGCTTCATTATTTAGGGGGGGAGGGATAGCTCAGTGGTTTGAGCATTGGCCTGCTAAACCCAGGGTTGTGAGTTCAATCCTTGAGGGGGCCATTTGGGGCAAGAAAATCTGTCAGGGGACAGTACTCGATCCTGCTAGTGTAGGCAGGGGACTGGACTCGATGACCTTCAAGGTCTTTCCAGTTCTAGGAGATTGGTATATCTCCATTTATTATTATTATAGGCCTCTTGCTAAGGGACACCTGCCCTGTAACTGTCTATATATTATATCTGTTCTGTGAACAGAATTTCTATGCATAGGACCGACAACCCAGTGCCTTTCAGGACATAAAACCAACATTAAAATACAAAGTGTAAATACTTAGTCGTGGTTTTCATCTAAGTTATATTGTACACAGTAACACCTGTTATAAAAACTGTACATGGTACAATATTTTGGTCTTAAATGTTTATAAAACAGAATAACTATTTGGTTTTCTCCTTTTAAGACACAAAGCTTTGAGAGGAAGGAAAGTTTTTTCATTGTGTTTACAATGCTTAGCTCAATGGAGCCACATTCCTAGATGAGGCTCCTAGACATTACCACAACACAAGTGTTTAATAAATAATAATACTCCAAAAAGCTATACCATTGTAGAACAGTTATTTGCCCCCCTCAATCATCTTTTTTTATTACCCAATTAGTATGAAATGGGATAGAGAGCTCTATCTCCAACTAATGTCTGTTTGCCCATTTGTTATCTTCTGCAAACTTACAAATAATGAGATAAAAAGTTATGTTCTTTACTGTTAACGTTAGCAACAGCTAGTTTGGGTGCATAATATATCATTGTAACATCAGGATTCAGAGTACAATATAATGAAGTACTACAACAGTAAGAGATGTTCAGAAACAGCCTGAACTGTGTCAGAGTAACACAAGACCTGCAGGAGAATGCCATGCATGAGGCTTACCAGGAAACTTATCCAGTTCCCAGAACGGAGACACCCTTGTAAACACAAGACTGGCCCAAGATATAAATTCAATGCTATTCATTTTAAAAACCAAGAGTTATGGAGACGTTTCTGGTGGTTGTGTTGTTTGCTCTGTTCATAAACAACTTCACGCTGGAAATTAAAAGCACAACATTCCTTTTCACTTAGCAGCCTGGAACACTGCAGCACTAAACACTTGTCTACAGAGGGGGTTTAGTCCATGCTGACTCAAGTTTGCCTGATCTGCAAATGACACAATTCCTTAAAGCTCTCTAAGAACAAGTCTACACTTAAAGTCCAGCTGCTGAATTGATGCAGCTGCACTGCTACATACTTTAATGAAGATGCTATAAGACAATGGGAAAGAGCTCTCCCATCAGCTAATTAATCCACCTCCACCTATGTTGACAGGGGAAGCTCTAGCACAAAAATTGTGCTGTCTAAACAGGGGATTAAGGTCAGTATAACTACATCACTCAGGGATTGATTGAAAAAACCAGTGGATTTTTCAAACCCCAGTGACATACTTATACTGATGCGGGTCTGTAGTGTAGACTACACCCAAGTCTACACATCACAAATCTGGAACTTTCTTTCAGAGTGTAGTAAATTTGATGTGAATTGAGTTACAGCTATCTATTATTCGTGCGCACACACAATGCTGCTGTGCACAATTATGCAGTCATCCAACTGCTATTCCACACTGCTTTGTGGGTATCCATGACCATCCTGTTTACTTACCACTGTACCCTCCAACGTTCTGGAGTCAATCTAACCAGATGTCCTCCTTCATTTAAAAGCTGGCACAGTGCCGGGATTGGCCTATTTGCTCTTGGATTTCATATATCAGCATTACAGCAATATTACTCTAGCAGCCTTTACAACGTGCCTTGACCATCTGCTTGAAGCCACGCTGAGATCTTAAATCTCATTTCCATCCAGGAAGAGTGGTTTTGCAGCAACCTCTTGAGGCCAGACGCTGCAATACAGATAGTAGACACTGCTAGATAGCTGCTTGAGAGTAGGCACAACTAAAATGCCTACCAATGCCAGATAAAGAGCAAACATATCAAGAGAATTCCCATTAATACCAGGAGTAGCAGGACACACAACCACCAGCTGGGGAAACATAACCTGCACATTTTTTGAGGATCTGGACAGGAGTTTACAGAATAACATCACTATCAAAGAACCAAAGAAGGATGGAAGCCCTCCCACCTCAAGAACAAGCAGCAAGAGTCATAGGAGGAGGAACATATGGAGGGCAGTGAAGAGCTCTCTTGAGAAAGCCAGAATTTCTTCAGAACTCAGGGGCTGCTATATAAGGAAGTCAGCTTGATTACCAGCCAGAAACCCAGCCCAGAACTCAGGAGACAGATCCCAGTGACGTAACCTCAGCATGTATCTATCTACCTTTACAATTTATGGTTATACTACACTGCTGCGCTGACTTCTGCTCCAGGTGCCCCACAGCTTCACTATTACAAGCACTTGAAGAACTATATATTGATTTAAAAGTTTTTTAGTGTAATGGCTACCTCTAGTAGCCATTATTATAAGAGATTATATTATTATCATTATTATAAGGTGTCCTGATCAGAAACTGAAAAACTCCAGTAACACATGGTAATTGACTACAGAGTGTTCTTCCCTAGATCAGGACTTGAAAAACACTCTTGCACAGAATGAATAGGAATAATTCCTAGGTACGTACCATCAGTTTCTGCAGAATCAAAGCTTTCATTTGAAAACAATTTCAAACCCTTATGATTATGAAGATAACATTCCAACACAAACCAGGCATAAACAGATTCAGTGATGTCTTTCTAAATCTGCAGACACAGTCCAGTGATGCCACTGCTATTGTGGGGAGAGACGCATCACCTGTTAAGAGTAGGGTGATTTGGGTGTGCTACCACTTCCTAAAACAACATGGCTTGCCATTCCAGCTGAGGAGTCTATGGATGTTTTGGGGGCATACAAAGCTGCGCTTATTGGTATGATGTTTTTGCACAGGGGCTAGCATTAATTCTGAGAACATAGTTCAGCTGTCAAAAATAAAAAAGGGTCTTTAAGCCAAAGTAGTGGGTACAAGACTTGAGGGGAGATATACGTGACCAATGAGATTCCAGGCAGGAGGAGATGTGGCTCAGGGCACCAAATTATTTTGTCCTAGTTCTTGGACTACAGGTGATGTCTAAGTTTTTCAAGTTCCTGCTCTTATTTATTATTTAAAAAGGAAGGGTTGTATAATAATCATATAGAATACATCAAAACTCAATATCCATCAACCATTGAGTTCTACTGAACTACTGTACTAAGAATCTCTGCAAAGCAAGTTTAAATGAAACTTTCTAACAAGTTTCCTCTTTTCCTTTTACTGGTAGCCTGAAACAAAATATGTCCTCATTTAGCCAAATTCTCCTAAAAAGGCACACATTCACTTAATACAAGCCAAAGCTAAAATTTTAAATTATGTAGGTTGCCCATTTTTAAAAAAAAAAAATTACTTGCTCTTGAATACATAGTTCTTAGCATCCAAAATAAATTAAACATTAACATGTTCATTACTTCTTTGTTATAGCTACCACACAAATGCAATTACTTTATCTACAAGTCCTTTGAAAAACAACTTTCAGAAGTAAATGCTCTTTTACGCTTCTATACTGAACCACTTAATGAGACCATTTGTGTGTATATGAGAAGTACAAGGGCTCTTAATTTTTAAGTTGCTGAACTGAAGTCAGAACTGCATTGCTATTTTCTTCACACACTTTCTTCTTCTTCACAAAAAAACTTTTTATTGTGCTTTAACAGAAGGTCAATGGCTATCACTTCTCTACTCTTACACAATGGTGAATTGAAACAAGAACTCATAGCTGTTTCAACCGACAAAGCTACCAGTATGTCTAAGCCAATAAAGCGATTTGTTCATTAAAGCTACTAATAAAGCAACCTTTTGTTAGTCTATGAAACATCAGAAACCTCACAAATTGCATCTAACTTTGCAATATTCCTGTTTTTATCATAAAAACTATAATGTTCTCTTAAAATTAGTTCACTTTTTCAGTTCCTGAAACTGGGTGAAAAACAATTTAGTGATATTTTTATAGAAATTACATGAATTAGTTCCACTTAAATTTATTTAGCCTTAATTATTTTTCTACACAGGATCAGCAATACATTTTTGAGTATTTTTCAATTCAAATGCTACCAAAAACAGAAAGTTCAGATCTTTATTACATTGCTAATGAACTGTGTGTTACTGGATATGTCTACACAGCAATTAAACACTCGAGTCAGGCTCGCAGGGCTTGGTGCTACAACGCTGTAAAAGTGGTTTAGACATTTGGGTGTGGGCTGGAGCACAGGCTCTGGGACCCAAGGAGGGTGAAAGGTCCCAGAGCCTAACCTCCAGCCCACGCCCAAATGTCTAAACCATTTTTACAGCCCTGAAGCCAGAGCCACACAAGACCAAATCAGCTGACCTGGGCCAGCCGCAAGTGTTTATTGCTGTGTAGACATACTTAGATTACACAACACTGACAGACTGAAGTGAATTAAGGAGGGATCCACAGATCCAAACTCTAAAATAGGAGGAGACCCAAAAGCCCACTAAATTTGGATCCAAGAAGTCTTTGAAGTTTGAGGCCGATTACCCAAGAACAGTAGGATATACAAGCAGTAGCCTAGGAAGGAAGGGAAGCACTGGCAGTGCCAAGAGCACCTTTGCAGGTTTCTTTTGATTGGATTGCAACCAGGCAATTTAACTTCAACCCACAACCACCTCTAATCCCAACCCAAAACTGTGCGCTTAGTCACCAATAACTATCCAGGATAGCCAACTTCTATAGGCCAATGCCCACATTTTTCCATAATGACCAGTACTCTGGTCCTTGTAATCTGATGCTACAATGCTGGAGCAAGCATTTCAAAGTAATATAGTGAAGTAATATATAGTGAATATATAGTATATATAGTGAATATAGTAATATAGAGTAAATATAGTGAATATAGTAATATATAGTAATATATTCTATATTAATATATAATAATATAGTAATATATAGTGAATTATTATTATTATTATTAACTTTCAGAATTTCTACAGGTACTACCTACTCATTCCAACTTTCAAAACAAGACAGTACCACTAGCCTGTGGTCATGGTCTGGACCCAATTTTAAATATCTATCATACAGAATATGTTTCTTGTATACAGTCTTTCAGAAAAGTGACTTATATAAGGTCTGTCATTTTTTTGGCTGTATGGGAAACTAATAGGTATTGGATTAAAATCATACCTATATTGGGCAATAAGATCCTCAGCCAGTATTCTCGAGGCTATACTGTTACTTTTTCAGTAATTGCAGCAATAATTTTATGTTGTGATCTTTCAACAGCAGGAATCATCTATATCCACTGACACACATTGTGAAAAAAGCAATCAATAATGATATGGCCACTCATGTGGCTGGGGAACTCATGTTGTCAATAACCTCAATCATTGTATAATGGCTTCCTTTTCCTCTCTCACCTTCATTTCCTAAATGAGCTTTTATTGTCAATTCCCAAATCCTCTGCAAAGAAATATTCCATTCACGAACATATTTGAATGAGTTCTCTGTCTGGTCTTTCATACACACAACTCTATTTTACTGTTTTTAGTATGGTGAAATTTACTAAAATCTGGATCTCTGAAGTGATGTGCCAGTGCTGCAGAAATCTAATTTCTGGATATTTCACCTTGGCAAAATTAAAAAATTAAGCAGAGCCGTATGAAACAACCTACAAGAAAGTGACAAAGAACAAGGACTTTCCTAATGCATTTAAAACATAGAAATGTTTAAATTCACATTAATATTGTATTAGAAAATGGCACCTTACGTAGTCCAACCAAACAGTACTTTCCGAAATCTGCTTTAAACTAGTGAAGTTATATGTAATTTAGTTATTTAAAGACACCTATTGATGGAAGTCAACTCAATCTAGTAGACAGGTCACTAGAATAGGAGTCCAGAGATTCAGGTTATGTTCCCAACTCTGTAACTAACCTACTAACTGATCCAAGACAAGTTACTTCACCTCTCTGTCACTAGCTTAGTTTCCCTCACACATGAAATGAGAATACGTTACCACCTTCCTTTGTGAAGCTGTCAGATCTATCAACAAAAAGCAGTATTAAGAGCTAAATATTATTATTACTGGTGATGCAATATGCGCATAACAGACCTGAAAACAGCTTCAGTAACAAAAAAGCTGCCAACTCCAGACCAGCAAAGACTGTATTAGGTTATAATAGCCAATGATTCAACTGTTCTTACCATACAATATATCCAGAAGAAACTAATTGTTCCACCTCTAAGGAAAATTCC
Organism: Sternotherus odoratus; assembly: GCA_032164245.1. NCBI lineage: Eukaryota > Metazoa > Chordata > Testudines > Kinosternidae > Sternotherus > Sternotherus odoratus. Next base: position 48,822,818 of record JAVMKO010000004.1, read on the forward strand.
AGTGTTTTTATATCAAAGCTTGTTTAGATGTTTTAAGTATGATTAATATAAAAAAAAGAACATTAGCTCAAACATTGGAGAGAGTTTAGTGATGGATCTCAATGGATATAGATTATAATCTTATAGCATTTTCTGACAGGAGACGAGTTTTTTCTCCAATCCCCATCCAAGATTTTGCACATAATATTCCACAGTTCCCACCAATCCACGTGATCATATGCTCTATAGCCCAACCGTCAATCTAAATTACCATTCCTCAAGCCTGATCTTAACTGAATACTAGTCAGTCTTCAAGCATGATCCCCCTTCCCCCCCTTGAACCAAACATACATGGTTTCTTTGCAAGTTCCCCTTTTACTATATCTGCTGTTCTTAGCAAGTAGCATAAAAATTTTGCTGCCAAAGCAGTCTTAAGCTGCCACTTTTTCCTCCCATCAGTTTCATGAATGGTCCTGGTTCTCTCTTTCCTGAAAGACAGGAGGATTTATGAACCACTTGAGTTTCCCAAGATTTCTGAAGAGAAAATGTTTGTGCCCTGAGCGAGACTTTGAAGGCGAAAGCTGTGAAGTGTTACATGCCAAGAAAGCAGAGCTGTGGCCAGGAGAGTCCAAATGACAGAGAGAAGTAGATGGAGGAACAAAAGAAGTTTATCCATGCTATAAAAAAGTCAAAGGGAGATATTAAGGACAGAGGGGATCATTATGATAATCTAGTCTGGCCTCAAACCTCCTATTTAATACAAGCCATAGAATTTAAACCAATAGGCTATGTCTTTATGTCAAATTTAATTTTATTATTAAAAACAAAAAAATGTTTTAAAGATACAAGTAAACATTAGAACATTTTAAAAGGATCCTTTAAAATAAAGTGTTTTCAAGAACAAACAATCCCAAACAGAGCAAATCTAATAAACTCAAAAGAGAATATTAAAGCCATAATGTACATCCTACTTCTCATCCTACTTCTCACTTACCCTAGGTCAGTAGTTATCAATTTGTTTCAGTCCACGGACCACCAGGCCAATCAAAAACTTTTCATAGACCACCTCTTTTTTTGGAGACAATTAAAAAAAGCAGACACATTTTGGTTTGAAATTTATTTATTTTTTGGTAGATGTTTGGATTCTCTTTTCACCGACAAGCTTTTCAATATTGAAGCATAAGCTTTTGTGGGCTAATACCCACTTCGTCAGATGCATGCAGTGGAAGTGTCCAGGGGCAGGTATAAATAGGTAGGCAAGAACCAGGCTAGAGATAACAGGGTGGGCCCAATAAGGCTGAACCAGCTTGTTATCTCTAATCAGGGAGGGTGAGGTATTCCTCTAGCAGCTGAATTGGAGGTGTGAACAGTGAGAGAAGATAAACTGCTCTTGTAATTAGCTAGCCATTCATAATCTCTATTCAGCCCTGAGTTGATTGTATCAAATTTGCAAATGAATTGCAGCTCTGCAACTTCTCTTTGCAGTCTGGTCTTGAAGTTTTTTTGCTGCAATATGGTGACTTTAAAATCTGTAATTGTGTATTTATGTGTGTATTTGTGTATTTATATACACAGAAAGCACAAAAAAAGGTTGTAATTAATTGCCCATCCAAATTAAACAGCCTCATAGAATTGGTATGCTAATGTACAACCTTTTTATATATTTTGCTTTCTGTGTATATAAATACATCTTACTTCTGTTCCATTCTATGCATCTGATGAAGTGGGCCCATGAAAGCTCATGCTGAAATAAACTGGTTAGTCTCTAAGGTGCTACAAGTCTTCCTCAACTTATTTACAGATACAGACTAACACAACTGCTAATCTTAAAAGTATTCAAGATGTTGGTGTACCATGAATTTATATAGAGGCAATTTAATATTTTCTGGCTTATTATCTATCCCTTTCCTAATGATTCCCAACATTCTGTTAGCTTTTTTTGATTGTTGCTGCAGAGTGGATGTTTTCATAGAATTATCCATAATGATGCCAAGATCTCTTTCTTGAGTGGCAACAGCTAATTTAGATCCAATCATTTTATAGGTATAGTTAAGATTATGTTTTCCAATGTACATTACTTTGCATTTATCAATCCTCAACTTCAGTATTCTTCTGTTGTCAGCCAAATACCTTTGAAACCTTCTACTCGCTGACCACAATGAAGATAAAACCCTATTACTGCTACCAGTTATACTGTTAGCTCTAGTGCTAAAAATCTGTGCTGTGGATGTAGATGTTCCCACCTTCCTGGTGATCCAAGTGGGGACCAACATACTTCCACGTGATTGAATTTTTGCTTTTTTAAATAAAAAAAAAAAAAAGCTAGGAAAGGACTTGAAAAAAAATATTACATGAACACTGAATATGAGAAGTCCAACACTCAAAAGTTACGAAATATCAAAATTTAGGTGACTTGTGTAATCTTACTTTGGCACACTTGTGCATATGCATTATTATACAATCTAATTACATGATCACCAGGGATTCTAGTGTTCCGTGAGAAACAAAATTCTCAGAAAACACCATTAAAATCAATGTTTTTCTACAATTAAAATGAAACACTAAAGGTTAGTTTTGTAGCCACAATATATAATTATCAGTTGAACTAGGGTGACCATACATCCTATTTTGGTGAGGGTAGTCCCCTTTTTAACCCCTATCCGGAATGTCCTTATGATCAGCTGACAAGAGCAAATGGAACAAATGCCCAGTTTTGCACACACACACAAAAAGGGGGATGTGTGTGTGTGCGCGCGCCTCCTCTCAGTGGTGCAGAGGGGAAAGTGGAGATGTTCAGAGGGACGAGTGGAGATGCCATGCACTGGGGCCCCAGCCCTGAGCAACTCAGGCCAACCCTATGCAGTGTCCCATTTTCACTTTGGGAAATACAGTCACACTAACTTTTTGTAAAATTTAGCGAACAGTTAATATATGTTTTTATTTTTTTGCACAATGTTAAAAAATAAATGTTCTCTTTCTGTGGCAAATGGATTTCTAGGATCTCAGATGATCATATGCAACTTTTTACATGGAACACCTCTGGGAATACTACAAACTGTATATCACATTAATAACCCCCAAAGCCACAAGAGCTCGGAGAAGAAAAACTATATCAAGAAGCCAGCCCCAGAAGCCAGAGAACCTCAAACCAGCAGGATTAGATACTGAAGCAGTCTCAGCAGCATGGTGCCTGATTGCTTTCTAGTTTTGACTTTGGATATACTCGCCTCTGTCCTGACAATGAAGAAGTGGGTTAGAGCTAAATGCCTCACTCCATACTTCCTTCCCTCTTCCACCTCTTGCCCAACTTGCTTCTATATCCCCTCTCTTCTTGGATCTAGTTATCAGACTACCCCAACAAAAATCCACGAAAAGAAGTTTTTTTAAAAAGCAGGACATCACAGTGTTTATTCTGCTTGCACATTATATCCCTTTTCCTTAACCTTTGACTGTCTTTGTCTACTAGTATTGTAAATTCTTTGCGGCATGGACTGTCTCTGACTCTATATTTGTACTGTACCTAGCACAGGGGTCCTGTTCTTGGGGAGTTCCTGGGTGCTATCATAATAAAAATAGTATTAGCAGCACCTTGCCAAACAAGGGTATTTTGAACATAAATTCTTTAAATGTTTGCAAAAAGCACACTGACACTGTTGCAATAAGTATTATGGAAAAGCCTAGTAAAAAATTATTAATTTTAGTATTCAGTGCAGGGTCTGGATAAGGATGCTGTAAATAAGGCCTGGAGCTATTCGTAAGATGACAAGACATCTCTGAATTCAGTGAGCGACATCCACCTTGTGCACTGAATTAAAATACGCAATGTCTATGAGAGTTTGCTTTTGCAATCTTTATGTTATTTCAGTGTAGGGTGTGGGGATTTTTATGTAATTATAGCCAGAGCTGGTAGCATTGCCTATTACAAAAGTTTCCCAACACTTCCCACCATAAGACCTTGGTTTTAGTTGCTTATAACTTTGCTACTTGGGCTGAAATTTTCCATGCTGGGCATCTGCCTTACTGAATTTCTTTGGAAAATTTCAGCCAAAATGGTTAAGCCATTCCCAAAAGCAAGGTTGGGGGAAAATATTGTTTTGTTCATATTACAAAATTCTAGGCACCTATTCTTTGAAAAGCTTTAACACCCCATGCTTTGGAACAGGGACTTGAAATTTGGCAAAAATGTGGCTTTTTGTGTCAGGGCTGTGCCATTTGTCGTCCCCAAGAAAATGGCCCAAATCTGACCATGTTTTAAACCTTTTGGGAAAAAATCAGTTTGCACATGCTCAGCAGAGACTTGCCGGAGCTTAAAAGACAAATCTCAGAGAATTCTATCTGCAATACCCATACTTCAGCCTGGGGCTCTGCAAGACTTTCCTTACAAATGCAGCTAGCTGCAGGCTGCTACAAGCTGTGCTGGGCAGGTATGGGCACCTGAACTCCAAGAGCAAGGAGAGTGCCTCCTCTACTGGTCCCTACCAAGGTAGAGGAGAAAGCAGTCTGATTTAATATGAGCCAAACCTGCAGGAGGAAAAGAGGTTGGGAAGTAGACTGGGAACAAGGGGGAGAGGAGGGTAGAAAGAAGAGTGGGGAAGAGGCAGGGAAAGAGGAGGCAAGCAGAGGGAAAGGGAAATGAGAGTTGGAATGGAGAAAAGGGGAAAACTGGGAATTGCTGGGCAAGTAAACTTGCAGCTGGGGCAGAGACTGAGGTCAGGAGCCAGGTAAAATTTAGGTTGTACAGGAAACCTTAATTATGACATTTCCTATGTTTTGAGTGCTTGACTTTGCAACCCTAAAAATGTTCTTTTAACTTCCTTTGGGCATGTTATATAAATAAGTTTCTATTACACACAGCTGTGCCCTGCTCACCTTACATATTTCTAGATCATAGTTATGTTGGGTAAGCTGTTTAAAACCTGGTGTTTCAATCTAAGAACAACAACAGAGGAAGAACACAGTTACTATGCTGACCTAAATTAAATCATAGGACTGGAAGAGACCTTGAAAGGTATTCTAGTCCAGTCCCCTGCACTCAGGGCAGGAACAAGTATTATTGAGACCAGTGGTTCTCAAACCTGCGGCCCAATCAAGCACAGGAACAAGTATTATTGAGACCAGTGGTTCTCAAACCTGCGGCCCAATCAAGCACAGAACTGCTGCCCATGGACATCCTCAGGCCCACACAGATAGTATTGAATATGGTCCATAATGATAAATAGGTTGAGAACCACTGATCTAGACCAATGGTTCCCAAACATTAACAACCTGTGAACCCCTTTCACTGAAATGTAAAGTCTTGCAAACCCCCTCCTAAAAATGAATATTTCCAGGGGTTTTCTCCTTTGCCTGAATATAAATTATAATAGCAGTGACCTTAGAAATATATAATTTGTTTGTATGACATGCTTATTACTATTTATTATCATTAATTATTACAGTATTTTTATTATGAAAACGGCCACACTCTTCCAAGATCTCACTTCTGTAGCTTGTATAATTTTGAACATGCCTGTTATAAGACAAGGCTCCTAGGTTTCATCAAGGAGTATCAGATGTGAAAGAACATCAAGGTAATTAAGAAGCCAACTCAAAGAATTCCTCCTACACAAGCATTCAGGCCTTGATCAATCCAGGCAAACAATGCATGTTATTAGAAAGCTTAAATTTGTTTTTCATAATAATTTTAAACACAATACTAGCTGCCTGTTTAATTTTAAAAACAGCAACAACAACAAAAAAAAATCCACCTCCCTTTCCATGTCTTATAAGGAGTCTTGAAGTTTAAATCTCCTCAGTCTGATAGAGATGCTTGCTTTGATCTGCTTCGCTCTTGCAAGTCCAGGGGCTGCTGATCCTGTACTGCTTGGTTTTATAGCTCTGTCCGCTATTAGGGAATTTTTTCCCCCCATGAACCCCAGTTTGGGGACTACTGATCTATACCACCCCTAACAGGTATTTGTCTAACTGCTTTTAAAAACCTCCAATGATGGAGATTCCAAACTTTCCATGGCAATTTACTCCAGTGCTTAAACACTCTGACACTCAGAAAGTTTTTCTTAATGTCCAACCTAAACCGCCCTTCCTGCAATTTAAGTCCATTGCTTTTTGTCCTACCCTCAGAGGTTAAAGAGAACAATTTTTTGCCCTCCTCCTTTTAACAACCTTTTGTGTGAAAACTGTTATGTCCCCCCTCAGTCTTCTCTTCTTCAGACTAAACAAACCCATTTTTTTCAATCTTCCATCATAGGTCATGTTTTCTAGACCTGTAATCATTTTTGTTTAAATCTGACAGATGGGGAAGAGGAAAAAGACAGATCTGGACTGGCAACCAGAACCAGATAAGGTAGACACAAAAAATGCTTACTTGTACACTATATGTTGGTATAAGATTAACACAGGTCTTGTTGAAAAGAACCACTGACAGAGTATCTTGCCCTCTCACCCCCACAAAAACAGCAAGCCAGAATGCAATGTAAATCAAAATACTTCTTTCAATTGCAACATTTCACATTTTTCCCCAGACCATTTTATAATTTAAGAGAACATTTTTTCCCCTAAATCAGTCTCAAGTTTCTTCAAACCACATGTTTATGCCAGTAAGGCCTTAATTTTCCATCTTGACACTTTCTAAAGAAGGAACTGTATATTTTTGATGTGGGTAATGAATTATCTGGCTTCTGCTACATTTATTTGCAGATGCATCAATATCTCTAAAGCAAAGAGAGAAGAGCTGGTTTGTGACAGATAATTCTGTTATGTAGTACAATAGAACCCCGCAATACTGCGCCCCATGATAGCACAAATCTGCTTATAATGCAGAGCGCATTTGGATCCCGACGGCTGCAGCAAGCGCTGCTTTGATGTAGCAGAACCCCGCAATACCACGACCCCGCATTTACCATGGGAGATTTTTTTGGACCCTGATTGTCACGGTATTGCAGGGTTCTACTGTACCTTAAATTTGCCGGCCAATGTAAAATGAAAATGTGTTCCCTAGGAACTTGACTAAGAATACCAAACAAATGATAACATCTCATAAGAATGGCCATACTGGGTGAGACCAAAGGTCCATCTAGCCCAGTATCCTTACAGTGGTCCAGAAGGAATTAAAAGAACAGGTAATCATCAAGTGATCCATTCCCTATCACCCATTCCCAGCTTCTGGCAAGCACAGGCTAAGGACACCATCCCTGACTATCCTGATCAATATCCATTGATGGACCTATCCTCCATGAATTTATCTAGTTCTTTTTTGAACCCTGCTATAGTCTTGGCCTTCACAACATCTTCTGGCAAAGAGTTCCACAGGTTGATCTCAAAAATATCAATCATAACTGGCACACTTTGTGGCAATCACAGAGAGACCTGGAACCGAAAAAGCAGAGGCTTCACTCCTAAGAAATCAGAAGTGAAACCCAAGACAGTAAGTAGAAGTTTGCACTGCCATTGTTTACAATTTATCTGTTTTGTGAATAAACAGATTTCAATCAGGTTTCCACCATCTTTCAAGAATTTATTAAAAGCATTAAAACAATGCTTCACAGCATGTAACTAGTTTATTTACAGGAAATTAAATTAAAATGTAAGATTTGCTCTATTAGATACCACCATCATCATCAATTGAACTGTTTACCCCTTCTCTAAAATGAAGTTGTGCATACACTCACACAAAAGTGTTATAACATTCAGGTATCTGCAAGGGCTCCATGTTAATTTCAGATTTGCAACTATTATGTACATAAATTCAGTTAGTGGATATATGTTTTGAAGAGTAACAGCCAGTGTTTCCAAATATTAGATTAAATTCAGGATTGGAACACCCTGAGTGGTGATGTTTCATGTGTTATTATAAGCTTTTTTCTTTTTTAAAAAAGCCAACCAAAAAAAATTGCAGACATTGTTGAAGTTTACAGACCTCCCATGGGACCTCTCACACCCTCCTTTTTCTAAGCTTTCAAATTTAATTTCAAAAAGAGAGAAAGCCAGCACAATACCAAGACTATCAGAAAGCAATGGGTGCACAGTGGGAAGAATTAAAAAGTTAAGACAACCCAAGAAGCTAAAAATCCAAGTAATTTTCAGTTTTGTAAAATAAAGAAAGAAAGAAATCAGTTTTATTAATAATGATTTCATAGAAAAATCAAGATGTTTATGGGAATGGACCATGCAGAAGAATATGAGTGTAATTTTAAAAAAATACAGCTAACAATCTGACCATTGCAAAAAGGGTGCTACAAAGAATGTGACAATAATGAAAGAGAGGAAGTGAAATTTCATTTGGATTCAGGATATTGATACAGCTTTACATCAAAGGAAGTTGAAATGTTATTGTCAAATTGAACTAAACCATGTTACTTTAAGCACATGTATAAATTAACTATGGGAAGGCGCTGGCTATCTTATTAAACCTTTACAATGAAGGAAACTAATTCAACTTCTGGTGCCTTGGGCCTGTAAGTCAGCAGAAGCTGGGAGTCTTGTTAAGGCATCACTCAATTCTTGCATGTCTTTAACGCAGTGAGTGTTGTATCCAGGCTCCTGTTGTTTAAGAAAGTTTTGCACACCTCAAGGTGACTTTGTCTCAAAAAAAGGAGTTAATAAATTTCTAGTATTCTTCAAATACCCCTGCAATTTTTAAAGTTTACAATCACTTTTTAAAGTGTCTCTCTCTTCCTAGTGAAAGACCTTTAAGCACTTGGAGAAACTGACTATACAGGTACAGTAGGTATACATGTAGTGATGTTAAATGCTTAGAGTAAACAAACTGGGGAAAAAACAGATCAAGGTATTTTTCTCTCTAATCTTTCAGTTGCAGTAATCCTAGCTGACAGTGAAATTATAAAGATAAAATTTTTAGACAAAAAGCATGACAATTTACATTAGCACTCCAAAAAGGCACTATTTCATAGATCCACAGGGAATCGTATACATGTAGGATTGAAAGAGGAGAAAGCAAAAGCTGATTGGAGGGAAAGGTAGGAGGGAAGTCAACAACACTCTAAAAATAAATCTAGATAAAGTTGGTCAACCTGTTAATTCTCCATTCGGTTAAAAGTGGCAGATCAACTTAAAGGTTTTCCTTTTTCTCTTTCAGAAAGGCAGCTAGGAAAAATACCTTTTAACAGTCACAGACACCAGTGTAATCCCAATGTTATTAATTCTGAAACTAGATCTGAAATACCGTTCAAGATGTTCTTGGTTTGCATATAGTCTATGTATAAGCCCAATTTAGACAAACCAAATTCATACGTACAGTATGTAGCTCTCCATAAGACAGAATGTAGAAGGATTCGCATTTTTCAAAGCCTGTATGATTGGATAAAATGTTATTTATTTAATTTAGCAGCACTTTGAACTGCTGGCAAATGAGGTTGAAGATATCTGGTTCCTGGTTCCTGGAGCAGCATCCTTTTCAGTAACTTGTATGTAGCAATATAAAAACACTCTGTATAGGAAGGCTCAATATCCAGCATAGGATTCCCAAACTGAGACCCATATAGCACTTGATGATACTGTGTGGAGAGATGACTAGACACAAGTGATGGCTCTTCCTTCTTATTTCCAACTGCTAAACTGTATCAAAACCCAGATAAGATGCATTAAAAACTTTCCTACTATTACTTTTCCATGAAAGCAATTACAGCAGTTTCCAAAGGGATATTATGCAATTGTGCACTGACAGGAATCCACAATCTCTCTATTAAGACGAATCCCACCCTATAAGAGTTTGAAAATCCCTCCACTAAAATACTGTGGCTTTTAAAGATGCTTGTATGTTTCAGTTCTAGTGTACAAGACATCCTGATAAAGCACAAGCATAGTTCTGTTAAATTCTTAAGATTTTACATAAAACAATAGTGAATGGAAGGAGGTTCAAAGTCGCTTTAAAAGAAAGTTGAACAAAGACCAAGACTTCAGAATCATTCTCTGCTGTGCCTTGCTGCAGCAAGTACAAAGCAAGACATACAAGTTTCAAAGAGGAACTAATTCCCAAACTCGTTTTTTGATTGGACGCTATCCGCCCCTCTCACCGTAATAACTCTTTACAAAGCCCAGACTGCGTAAGCCTAAAAGGTGAAAACTAGCAAGATAGGAATTGATTTAACATAAGGATTTCCCTACAGTCTCTCTCTCTCGCAGAAACAAGAAGAGCCGCACTCTCAGGAGGGTCACTTAGCTCACTAGACCGTGCAAAGCTCCCGGCAACGTGAGGCGCATGTGAAATAGGGGATACCTCGGGTGGGGCTGCCGCGCTGACGATGCCCCCCCCCCCCCCCCGTCGGGAGGGTCGGAGCCGCATGCTCTCACTTAGTCCAGTCATGGGGGGTGCGGTCTTTGCATCCACGTGTTTCACCTAGAAAGTCAGCAGCGGCGCGGAGCAGAGACCAGCAGAACTGGACCCTCTCCGAGCCCCTCAACTCTCACTCACCTTAGGAGGAGCAGCAGCGGCGAGTTTCTCTCCTTTGGCTCTCTAGCTGCAGCAGACACGCTCTCGGTGATACAGGGGGCGGCCAGAGCTCACCCTTGCGCCGGGGACACGCTTCCCTGCGGGGTCTCTAGGACTTCACAGCAAGTTGGACGCCAGGTCCGAGAGACACCGCGTGTCCGGGAAACTTTAGTGAGAGACGGGTCCAGCCCCCCTCGGCTGCCGGCTCCCCGAGCCTCTCTCGCTGCCTCCCGGCTCCGGGGGGCTGCTCGACTGTTCACGCGCGTGTCCGGCTCTCTTCACATGGAGCCGCCGCCTTCTCGCTTCCCCCCGGGCCGGTCTCTCTGCTGCCGCCGTCCGGGAGAGGAGGCGAGTGGCTCGGGCCGCGGCCCCCGCTCCGCGCTGCCTCTCATGCACTCGGGCACCGGGAGCCGCCGGACCCGGCTCCAGCGGCTGGGGCGCTGCTAGGGCCCCAGCCAGGCAGCGCGGGGAACCCAGGCGGCCGGGCTCAGCGCCGCTCCCACTCCGGTCTCAGGCATGTGTGAGTCTCTGCGCGGGGCGCTCCGCAAACAGAGGCGGGCGGCAGCCGCCACGCGCGGGTGCCCGTTACCTCTTCGGCCGGAGCCCCACAGCTGTGGCGGGAGGAGGCGCTGGGGAGGCCGGTCCGGGCTGCAGCTCGCGCCTAGGATCCGCTTGTTTTCTGTGTCTCACACAGAGCGATTGGTGCGGGGGGGGGGGGGGAAGAGGACGGCGGCGCACGGGGATGACAGACGTAACCAGGCAACAGCCCCCACCTCTCTGCCGGCGCACGGGGATGACGTCAGAGTAGGACAAGGTGGCGCGGAGCAGGTATCGTTGTTGCTGGATGGTTCAGGCCAGGACAAGGGGGAGGAGCCCGAGCGCGGAGACTCAGCCGCAGCCAAAGCGCTGGGCGGGGATTAACCCGCTCGGTGCCGGGCTGCTGGCGGAGGAATCGGCTCTGGGAGAACTTTAACCCCCGCTGTGCCGAGGGCAGCTGCCCCTGGGAGGTGACTAGCGGGGCAGGACGGAAGCCGAGGGGACCCGGGCTGAGCCGTGCGCCCCCTGGCCGCGGAGCGGGTGCAGGGAGCCCCGGGCAACCCTGGCTCCTCACTCGAAAGAGCTGACGTCATAGTAGCGTCTGCCCGCGCCCCTGGAGATTCGGGCACTTTAGCCCTGCGGGACCGGCCCGTGACTGGACTCCGGGGCCGCTGGCGGGGAACTGCGTGGTACTGCGGTAAAGCCCAGCGCTCAGACAAGGCGCCGGGGGGAGGCTGGGGCGCAGGCCGAGTGCTGCCCGCGGAGCGCCAAGGGGACCCGTGCCCTGCTGCCCAGGCACCACGACCTCTTTGCACTCGCTCCCCTACCCCCATTCCCCTCTCCTGGTGGAGTTCGGAAAGGAAAACCCCCGTGAATTAGGCCTATGTTGGCCCCTTCTTGACCTTCCTTCATGTTCTCATCCACATTCCTCCACTGGATTTATCCAGTGCAACCAGCTCTTAACCTAACATCAGCAGCTATTCTGCTGGCCCTGTTGTCCCAGCTGCCTATTGCCCATTGTCCTTCAGAGCTGCCCTGGAACCAGGGCAACTACTGACCCAAACATGCTGCCCTTTCTCGCCCAAGAAGCATCTGTGAAAACAAGCATGTTGATGTCAACCTCCTGTACAGCAATTCTGCTGAAAACATTTCATTGCACAAGTTGTATTGTTGTCTTGAGCAGCAAGAGTCAACAGCAGTTTCCATAGGCACTAAAATTGCTGGCCTCCAGCCACAGTACCAGCCAGGTAATTCAGTGAGTGGCTGGTAATGGGGTAGCCTCTCCTCCTATAGAAGCAGAATATTGTCAGGTATGCTTTGGTTGGCTTGAAACACAGTGCTTCTTAATTTAAGCTCTCTCATACTGCACTCCTAAAAGCCTTTTAAAATTATATGCTCTCCCTATTTCTCCAGTGTCTATAAAAAGAGGTTCTGTCTCCAGCCTCTCTGGAGAGCTCCATTTCCAGATACCGGTGTACTTTGAGAACACAAAACATATCTACTGCCTGAATCATCCTGCTTTTATTACCAACATATCCACAGTTACTGGTTATATACATAAATAAAACTAAATATTTTGTCTTGAAATTTAAATTCTTTATTCCACTGTTACATCACTATGAATCGAAATACTTTGTCATTTATTTTTTGAAACATTTGTTGAAAATAACAAGCACTTTAACCATGAACTTGAAAAAAATTACACCAAATATAAAGGTTAAATGTTAGCTAAGCTAGTATTTTCAAACCCACAACAATAAAGGGACCTCTTTGTTGTTTCGTTTTGGTTTTTGGTTTTTTTAAACCTTCTGAGATAGGGTTGTGAGGCCTTACCATTATCAGCTGAGAATCCAAGTACTAATACCAAACATAATCGGCAATTAGTTACAAGAATACCATCAATAATTACAGATACCATTGTCCTTACACCCACCCCACTTTCTGGATTTAGGAAGATAGGAGTAGAAGGGCTTTCCTGGATATTCAAGGCTAGTCCCCTGTGATTGCAGAAACCTTATAATGTAACTCCGATGCACAAATGTATCAACTTCCATCTTAAAATGACTTAGGTTATTTGCTCCCACTACTTTTGGAAAGCTGTTCCAGACCATCACTCCTTTGATAGTTAGAAAGTTTTTTTTAATTTCCAGCCTAAATTTATTCATAGCCAGTTATACTCATGTGTTCTTGTGCCAACATTGTCCTTCCGTTTAAATAACTTCTCACTCCCTGCTGTTTCCTCCCTTCATGTATGTATAGAGAATAATCATATCTCCTCTTAGCCTTTGTTTCACTAAATTAAACAAGACAAGCTCTTTTAGAGTGTCTACACTTACATTTTATAGTGCTCTAGCTTGCTGGCTCAGGGGTGTGAAAATCACACACACACCCAGCACAGCAAGACTGAGCGCTTTAAAGTGCTAGTGTAGACAGGCTCAGAGGTGGAGGTGGATTACCAGGAACGCTCGAAGAGCTTTCTCCCAACACTTGCGCGCAACCACACTCGCACTTCAAAGTGCTGCTGCAGGAGAGTTCCCAGGACAGTGTTTTCAAATTTCCAGAGTAGACATAACCTTAGTCTCCTTATCTAAGATGTCTCTCTGTTTCCCTAATAATTTTAGTAGCCATTCTTTGCACCTGTTCCAGTTTGAAGGTGTCTGTCTTGAACATGGGTCTCCAGAATTGTATGCAATATTCCAGATGAGCTCTTACTAGTGTCGTACAATGGCATTAATATTTCTCTCTCTCTTCTGAAAAGACTTTTCCTGATATATCCTAGCATCACACTTGCCTTTTGTAAAGCTGTAGCACATAGAATGGTGGCTTGTAGTCAATGATTAACTAATAAATCCAGCTCTTTGTCATTTCCAATTGATGAGCCCCCAGTTTATAACCGAAATTTTTATTAGTCCCTGTAGGACTAAGAATCCCTCCCTCCGCCTGAGTGGGCGGGGCCAGAGCAAGGTGCCTCCACCCCCAGGAATGGGAGGAGTGGGACAGGAAGTACAAAGGGCGGGGCCAGTAGCTCAGTCAGGGTAGCACAAGGGAGGGAGGGAGACGCCGGCCGCAGGCTGCTCCCTCCACCCTCCACCCCTTGCTGCCGAGCCAGGGAAGGCCCTGGACCCAGGAAACCCTCCTCTATAGGAGGGACTGGGGTTTCCCGACCTGCCTGCTGCGGAGTACCCCGAGGGACTGCCAGAACTCAGCGGGGACCCATGCCTGCCAGAGGCCCAAGCTGAGGGGGAACTGCAGCTGCCAGGAGCCGAGTACCCTGGGGGACTGCCAGAGCCAAGCAGCACCCCGTGGCTGACGGAGGTGGACGCTGAAGGGGATCCTGAGCTCCCTGCGGCAGATGACCCTGAGTCCTGCTGGTGCCCTCTTGCCTGTGAGGTACACCCCCGGACCTTTGCCGGCGCTCCCCTGCGTGAGGGGCCCGCCGTGGACCCCTGCCGGCGCTCTCCTGTGTGAGGGGCCCGCCGTGGACTCTTGCCGGTGCTCCCCTGCCTGAGGGGCCCGCCAGGGATGCTCACTGGCCTGCCTCCCACTCTTAAATTTCCCTGTTCCGGGGAGGTAGGCCGTAGCTCCCCTCCAGCCCCCGGGGCTCGGGGGAACCATGGACCCGTGTACAATTGGTGGAGAATGCAGGCACAATCCCTATCCCTGCAGTAAGGGATTAATGCGAGAAGGCCGCTGAAGCTCCCTTAATCCAAAAATGGATATGGAGAGGCTTATTAAGTTCCTGGCCGACAGCCAGCAGCAGCAGCAGCAGCAGCAACAACAACTCGTCCAGCAGCTGAGCACCCAACAGCAGCAGTTGCTTCAAACCTTGGGGGTCCACCACTGCGAACAACAAACCCAGTGCTTCCAGCAACTTGCAGCCCTCTGGCCCACCTCGGGGGGTGCTCAACCAGTGGAGGTGACCGCCCCGACCCCTCCTGCCCCTCCGATCCGACTGGCCAAGATGGGGCCTGATGACGACCCGGAAGCGTATCTCATGACCTTCGAGCGGGTTGCTTCGGTGGCTGGCTGGGCGCCTGACCAATGGGTGACCCTCCTCGCCCCCTATCTGACGGGGCCTGCTCAGAAGGTGTATCGGAGGCTCCCGGATGATGAGGCTCGCATCTATGCTCGAGTAAAGGCTGCGATCCTGGATGCCTTCGATATCACCCCGGAGACATTTCGGCGACGGTTTTGCGGAAAGGCATACCCACCGGGTGCCCGACCATGGACCGTGGCCCAAGAATTGAAGGATGCCGGTTGCCGATGGCTCCAGACTGAACGTCGGACAGCCGCCGAGGTGACTGAACAAGTTATCCTCGAACAGTTTATACATATCCTCCCACCCCAGGGGAGAGCGTGGGTATTGCGGCATCGGCCACAGACACTGAATACTGCCATCACCCTTATGGAAAATTTTCTAGAGGCAGAGGCCCCAATTGGACCGGCTGCCTGCCCGCCAAGCTCCAGCCCTGGCCCACAGAGGCTTGAGAGGGGGTCGCCGTCCAAGTCCGATGTACCACCCCGTACCCGCCGACCAGATGGCCGCTGGACTGACTCCCCCAGGCACCAGGAGCCCCCATGATGCCCCGCCTCCAGATGCCTGACCCGGCCCCCAGGTCCCAGCCAACCCCGGGGCCCAGTTGACATACCTGCACTGCTGGGGTGCCCGGAAGTAGGACCATGCTTCTGGTGTGGAGAACCCGGTCACCTGCAAAGGGACTGTGCAGTGATGGACTGTGACTTCGGCTAGGTCTACACCAGGGAGCGGTGGGCCCGTCCTCCCTCGGCAGCCAAATTAACGGCCCCCATGGAAGTCGCCGGGACCCCTGTGGTGGGTCTAGTTGATTCTGGCTGCGCGCAGACCCTTGTCCACAGGACGCTCCTCCCGAACACTGAGCGGACCACTGGGGAGGTGCGGATTCAGTGCATACATGGGGATGTGAAACCGTACCCCATGGTGCAGGTGGAGGTCACAGTGAACGGATCAACCCAGCTAATGAACGTGGCCGTGGCACCATCCCTTGCCTACCCGGTTGTCCTGGGCCGCGACTGGCCGAACTTCGTTGAGGTTCCCTACCCCCGGAAGAGGCATTCCAGGGGACCCCACCTGAGGCAGTGACTGACCCCGAAGCGGGGCCCAGCAGTGGGGTTGCCCCAGCTCCCACACCTGAACAGCCCGATCCAGAATTGGTAGGGCCTCCCCCGGACCTGGCGGACTTTAGCCGAGACCAAAGGGAAGACCCTACGCTCCGCTTTGCCTATGAGCAGCTGGCTCGGGTAGATGGTGAGGTCGTGGCCATCCAGCACACCACCCAGTGGCTTAGGTTTGAGCTAAATCACGATCGCCTCTACCGCGTTGATCGAGACCCACAAACCCAAGAGGTCCGGACCCAACTTGTGGTTCCTCGAATCCATCGTCAGGCCATCCTGAAGCTTGCACATGACATCCCAGCTGGAGGCCACTTAGGGGCAGAAAAAACCACGGCGAGGGTCCTGGCCAGGTTCTTCTGGCCTGGGGTCCACGGGGAAGTGAAGGACTACTATAGGTCATGTCCGGGATGCCAACATGCAGCACCCACTGGTGTCCAGAAGGCCCCCCTAGTCCCGTTACCAGTCATATGTGTACCATTTGAGTGGGTAGCGATGGACCTGGTTGGGCCCCTGCCAAAAAAGTAAGGCAGGCCACCAGTACATCCTTGTCCTAATTGACTACGCCACCCGCTTCCCCGAGGCCATCCCCCTGAGGAGTATTACAGCTCGCACCATTGCCACCAAACTGGTGAAAGTCTTTGCCCGGGTGGGCCTTCCTCGGGAGCTGCTCACTGATCAAGGTACCAACTTCACCTCTAAGCTGTTCCAGCAGGTGTGTGCCCTGCTAGGGATCAAGAAGCTGCAGACCTCGGTCTACCACCCACAGAATGATGGGTTGGTAGAACGCTTTAACCGAACCCTGAAGGGAATGTTGCGGCGTTTCCCCCCCCCCGAAGACCTCCGCCAGTGGGACAACCTCCTGCCCCCCATTGCTATTGGCCATTTGAGAAGTCCCCCAGGCATCCACAAAGTTCTCTCCATTTGAGCTCCTTTACGGGCGGTGTCCCCCCGGGGTGCTAGATCTCTTGCGAGAAACTTGGGAACAGACCCCGTCTGCAACACAGGGTCTCCTCCACTATGTCTTACAGCTGCAGGGGCAGCTGGCACGAGCAGGTGAGCTCGCAAGAGAGAACTTAGACACAGCCCAAAGGGCCCAGGATCAGTACTATAATCGGGAAGCCCAGGCCCGATCATTTGCACCAGGGGATCGAGTACTCCTACTGCTTCCCTCCGAGGAATTGAAGCTCTTAGGTCGCTGGCAGGGCACGTATGAGGTCCTCCGCCAAGTAGGACCAGTCACCTATGAAATCCGGCAGCCAGGGCGCCGTAAAGAAAAACAAATCTACCATGTCAATCTCTTAAAGCCCTGGCGGGAGTGAGAGGACCTACTAATTGCCCCGTACCCTCCCGAGCCCGACCTAGGGCCACAACCTCCCGAGCAATCGGACCAGGGTGAGCCCCAGCTAGCAGAGACTCTCACCGCTGAGCAGCGAGAGCAGGCTCTCTGCTTAGTGAGGGCCTTCCCCCGGACGTTCACCACAATGCCTGGACGAACCACTCTTACCTATCACATGATCCAGACCGAACCCGGGGTGGTCGTTCGGGAGGCGGCCCGGCCGTTGCCTCAGAGAATGAGGGAGGCTGTAGAAGAAGTAGTCCAGGCAATGTTGGAGCTGGGGGTGATCGAACGCTCCCAGAGCGAGTGGCAGAGTCCCGTCGTACTGGTCCCAAAGCCAGATGTTAGCCCGGTGATTTTGCATTGACTTCCGGAGGGTAAACGCCGTTTCAAAATTTGATGCCTACCCAATGCCTCGTGTCGACGAGCTTCTTGACTGGCTGGGGGAGGCCTGCTATATCACCACACTGGACCTCACAAAGGGGTACTGGCAGATCCCCTTGGATGCCAGGTCCAAGGAAAAGACTGCATTTGCCACCCCTTCGGGGCTCTATCACTTTACACGGATGCCGTTTGGCCTCCATGGGGCCCCAGCAACCTTCCAGCGCTTGATGGATCGGATTTTGCAACCCCACACCAAATACGCCGCGGCCTACTTGGATGATGTAGTCATCTATGGCAGCAACTGGGAGAAACATCTCAACCAAGTAGCAGCTGTTCTCCGGGACCTACGTTCAGCCAGACTTACAGCCAATCCAAAAAAATGTCAGATCGGGTGGAAGGAAACCACGTACCTGGGGTATACCCTGGGCCGGGGACAGGTATGGCCCCTCATCGGGAAAGTCCAAGCACTCCAGGAATATCAGGCACCGACCACAAAGAGGCAGGTGCGGCAATTCCTGGGCCTAGCGGGCTATTATTGCCGATTCGTACCCCCACTTTGCAACTATTACCGCCCCCCTGACAGAACTCCTGACTAAATACAGGAGTGTGTTGGTCGGCCGAATGTGAGAGGGCCTTTCGAACCATCAAAAGACGACTATGCACTAAGCCAGTACTCTTCAGCCCTGACTTTTGTCGTGAATTTATTGTCCAGACTGATGCATCGGGAGTGGGGCTTGGCGCTGTCCTCTCCCAGGAGGTGGACGGAGAGGAGCACCCGATTGTCTACTTCAGCCAGAAGCTGTTTCCCAGAGAACGGAATTACTCCGTCATTGAAAAGGAGGCCCTAGCGGTTAAGTGGGCAGTCGATGCCCTCTGCTACTATATCCTCGGGGCCCCCTTTATACTGGTTACGGACCACGCACCCCTGAAGTGGCTCCATAAGATGAAGGACAGTAACGCCAGGCTCATGCGGTGGTACCTGGCTCTGCAGCCCTATGCCTTCACAATTCATCACCGAGCGGGAAGGGACAATGCCAACGCAGACTTCCTATCCCGCCTAGGGGAAAGTGAGGATGCCAGTTTCGAAGGTCAGGAACTGGATTTGAGGGGTGGGGTATGTAGGGGGCCTGGGTGGCCTCCCTCCGAGCCAGAAGGGAAAGAATCCCTCCCTCCACCTGAGTGGGCGGGGCCAGAGCAAGGTGGCTCCACCCCCAGGAAGGGGAGGAGTGGGACAGGAAGTACAAAGGGCGGGGCCCGTAGCTCAGTCAGGGCAGCACAAGGGAGGGAGACAGACGCCGGCCGCAGGCTGCTCCATCCACCCCTTGCTGCCGAGCCAGGGAAGGCCCTGGACCCAGGAAACCCTCCTCTACAGGAGGGACTGGGGTTTCCCGACCTGCCTGCTGCGGAGTACCCCGAGGGACTGCCGGAACTCAGCGGGGACCCATGCCTGCCAGAGGCCCAAGCTGAGGGGGAACTGCAGCTGCCAGGAGCCGAGTACCCTGGGGGACCGCCAGAGCCCAGCAGCACCCCGTGGCTGACTGAGGCGGACGCTGAAGGGGATCCCGAGCTCCCAGCGGCAGATGACCCTGAGTCCTGCTGGTGCCCCCTCGCCTGCGAGGTACACCCCTGGACCTTTGCCGGCGCTCCCCTGCCTGAGGGGCCCGCTGTGGACCCTTGCCGGAGCTCCCCAGCCTGAGGGGCCCGCCGTGGACTCTTGCCGGTGCTCCCCTGCCTGAGGGGCCCACCAGGGACACTCGCTGGCCTGCCTCCCACTCTTAAATTCCCCTGTGCCGTGGAGGTGTGGCCAAGGCCTGACAGCAAGGCCATAGCTCCTCTCCAGCCCCCGGGGCTCGGGGGACCCACGGACCCGCGTACAGTCCCTAGATGCAATTTGATGCCATTTGTATTACTCCAGTCTTCAAGATCATCCAATTTTTCCTGGGTTGTGATGCTCCAGCATTATCCCAAGGTGATACATAACTTTACTGGTCAAACTGTACTGGTCAATCAGTTGCAAGAATAGTCCGTTACAGGCATTCTTGCTTTTTTCACCCAGCATGTCATCCACTAACCAGTTAGCCCTGTTCATCCTTAAAATAATAGGGTTTCAGGAAATGTTTGAAAGCTTTAGTTTTCCCATTACTATTTTATGGCAGGTCCTGTACCAGGAAGCTAGTATGGGACATTTCAACATCTGTAAGACAAGTACAAACCTATCTTTATGGTTTCCCTAATTTGCCATAATATTCAGTGTTTCACTACAACAGTTTATGATAAGGCTTTGCTGTGGCTGATGGACCGTCCCCACTGTCGAGCCCACATAGGGGCTAGGATGATCAAACTGACCAAAACTCAATCCAGACAAGATGGAGGTGATACTGGGTTACAAGGATTTATTTTACAGTCAGTTGTAGGCAAAAAGAAAATATGGACCTAAGGCCAGGGCACAGGATACACAGGACACTTTTAAAAGATAACTCTAAGGCCACTTTAATTCTGAATGAGAACCTCCACATGAGTTTAATGTGATTTAACTAATACAATTTAAATTCACACCTTTTGGTTCAGTCAGATTGATTTTCCTGAGTATTCCCAAAATGGACAAGCCATAAGTGACATGTCCAATGTCATACCACATGTCACTGGAAAAGTTGGAACCCAGATATCGTATTCCCATTCCACTTCCTTCCCAACTCCCATACTAGTGCCTTAATCATGGACCAGGCTGCATTCTGAATCATAAGAATGGCCATACTGGGTCAGACCAAAGGTCCATCTAACCAGTATCCTGTCTCCCAACACTGGCCAACGCCAAGTGTCCCAGAGGGAATGAACAGAATAATCAAGTGATCCATTCCCTGTTGCCCATTCCCAGCTTCTGGCAAACAGAGGCTAGGGAGCCATTCATGCCCATTCTGGCTAATAGCTATTTATGGACCTATCCTTCATGAATTTATCTAGTTCCTCTTTGAACCCTGGATTCTCTTCACTACATCCTCTGGCAAGGAGTTCCACGGCTCGACTGTGCATTGTGTGAAAAAATACTTCCTTTTTGTTTGTTTTAAACCTGCTACCTATTAATCTCATTTTATGGCCCCTAATTCTTGTGTTATTTACTCCTTCTGATAACACTTCCTTATTTATTTTCTCCATACCAGTCATGATTTTATAGACCTCTATCATATCTTCCCTTACTTGTCTCTTTTCCAGGCTGAAAAGTCCCAGTCTTATTAATCTCGCCTCATAGGACAGCTGTTCCATACCCCTAATCATTTTTGTTGCCCTTTTCTGAACCTTTTCCAATTCCAATATATCTTTTTTGAGATGAGGTGACCACATGTGCACGAAGTATTCAAGATGTGGGCACATCATGCATTTATATAGAGGCAATGTGATATTTTCTGTCTTATTATCTATCCCTTTATTAATGATTCCCAACATACTGTTCACTTTTTTGACTGCCGCTGCACATTGAGTGGATGTTTTCAGAGAAATATCCACAGACTCCAAGCTCTCTTTGAGTGGTAACACTCATTTAAACCTCCTCATTTTATATCTATAGTTGGGATTATGTTTTTCAATGTGCATTACTTTGATTTATCAACATTGAATTTCATCTGCTGTTTAGTTGCCCAGTCACCCAGTTCTGAGAGATCCTTTTGTAGCTCTTCACAATCTGCATGGGATTTAATTATCTTGAGTAGTTTTGTATCACCTGCAAATTTTGCCACCTCCCTGTTTGCCCCTTTTTCCAAGGACCCAAACCCCTGGGGACACCACTGTTTACCTCTATCCATTTTGAAAACAGACCATTTATTCCTATCCTTTGTTTCCTGTCTTTTAACCAGTAACTGATCCATGAGAAAACTTTCCCTCTTATCCCATGACTACTTATGAGCTTTTGGTGAGGGATCTTGTCAAAGGCTTTCTGAAAATCTAAATATACTATATCTTCTTTTCCACATACATGTTGATCCCCTCAAAGAATTCTAGTACATTGGTAAGGGATGATTTCCCTTTACAAAAACCATGTAAACTATTCCCCAACAAAATATGTTCATGTATGTGTCTCGCAATTTTGTTCTTCACTGTAGTTTCAACCAGTTTGCCTATTACTAAAGTCAGGCTTACCAGCATGTAATTGCCTGGATTTCCTCTAGAGCCCTTTTTAAAAATTAGCATCACATTAGCTATACTCCAGTTATTTGGTGCAGAAGCTAATTCAATGATAGGTTACCAATGACAGTTAGTAGTCCTGCAATTTCACATTTGATTTCCTTCAGACCTCTTGGGTTGAAAACATCAGATCCTGGAGACTTATTACTGTTTATCAGTTTGTTGCAAAATCTCCTCTAATGACACCTCAATCTGTTCCTCAGATTTGTTATCTAAAAAGAATGGCTCAGGTTTGGGAATCTCCCTCACATCCTCAGCTGTAAAGATCTATGCAAAGAATTCATTTAGTTTCTCCACAATGGCTTGATCGTCCTTGAGTGCTCCTTTTTATTTTTTTTTTACTTTTACTTTTTGAGTCTGGCTAGCTGTTCTTCAAATGCTTTTTTGGCCGTCCTAGTTGTATTTTTACACTTAATTTGCCTGAGTTTATGCTCCTTTCTATTTTCCTCACTAGGATTTAACTTCCACTTTTTAAAGGATGCCTTTTTGCCTCTCACTGCTTCTTTTACTTTGTTGTTTAGCCAGGTTGGCTCTTTTTTGGTTCTCTGTGTTTTTTAAATTCGGGTATACATTTAAGTTGAGCCTCTATTATGGCATCTTTCGAACGTTTCCATGCAGCTTGCAGGGATTTTACTTTTGGTGCTGTACCTCTTACAGTACTTTCTGTTTAACTAACCTCCTCATTTTTGTGTAGTTCCCCTTTCTGAAATTAAATGCTAAACTGTTGGGCCGCTGTGGTATTTTCCCTGCCACAGAGATGTTAAATTTAATTATATTATTATGGTCACCACGTGGTCCAGCTATATTCACCTCTTGGACCTGATCCTGTGATCCATTTAGGACTAAATCAAGGATTACATCTCCTCTTGTGGGTGCCAGGACTAGCTGCTCCAAGAAACAGTCATTTAAAGTGTCAAGAAATTTGTCTCTGCTACTCACACACACTCTCTCTCTCTCTCTCTCTCTCTCTCAGCAGAAAACAGACTTCACCATTTGGTAATTGCCAACCTGGTTCGGAGTTGAACTGCTAGCCTCCCAGGCGAAGGTTTTGCATCCAATTACAATCCTTTGATTCATCTAAGTCAGGGGTCAGCAACCTTTCAGAAGTTGTGTGCTGAGTCTTCATTTATTCACTCAAATTTAAGGTTCACATGCCAGTAATGCCTTTTAACATGTTTAGAAGGTGTCTTTCTATAAGTCTACAATATATACCTAAATTATTGTTGTATGTAAAATAAATAAAATGTTTAAGCAGCTTCATTTAGAATTACATTAAAATTAAATTTAAATGCACACCTCCCCAATTGGTGGCCAGGACCCAGGCAGTGTGAGTGCCACTGAAAATCAGCTTGTGTGCCGTCTTCAGCATGCATGCCATAGGTTGTGTGGCAGGGTCCTGGCCAGGAGTGCCTGAGCCAGCTCTGCCGGCCCTTTAAGAGGGAGCAGAAGCCTGCAAACCTCCCTAGCAGAAAGGCTAATCAGCCACCTGGGCTGCAGGGCAATTAGCCTTGAGGGGTTGCACCTGGTGGCAGCCTCCTCAGGGGGATAAAAGGCCTGCCAGGAAGCAAGCCCAGTGTGGTGGGGATGGTATAGAGTGTTGGTGGTTGGAGCGATTCAGAGCTGTGTTGGTATTGAAGCTGGACTATATAGAGTCTGTAGAGCTGGGAGCTGTAGAGCTGTAAGTTGAAGAACTGTATATATTGGTGGTGGGGTCCTGCACTGTGATTAAAGAGCACTGTTTGAAGCAAAGAAGGGTTTCCTGCCTGTGTTCCTGAGAGGGGAGAGAGAGCGGTCTGCCACAGTTGTTTACCCCGATCTAAGTCCTACATCTTTTCTAATGAAAACCATCCCCTAAATACAATCCCTCTCCCTCTGAGCTACAGTAATTTTCAGCTGTATTTGGTCTCAGCTACTGCTTCTACTGCTGTCTTTAAGGTAACATGAAACATCCTGTGTGTTTGATGGCAGGATGTGGTGAACTTCAAGCTGGGGAGCAAATAGTTCTTTTTATAGGGGACCTTTATCAGCATGATCTTCACTGTTAGCTAGCCCTTTTTCTCCTGACAAACAAGCAGCCGTTAGCCCTAAGGAGCCTATTTTGAACACCAACATCTGACTTTTGCAGGCTGCAACTTTCTTCCTTTCAGCTAGTTAAATGTTTGGCTAATTTTTGTCATCTTCTCATTTCCTTTTTAGGAATTCCCATTAGTTTCAGAGTGACTTTGAAGGCATCGTCCAAACTTCTCCCACAGTTTTACTGGCACTGTAATCCTATGTACAAACCGGCTGCTGAGGATAGCTTGTAAGGTAAAACACATCACGCAAAGTAATAAATAAGACCAATGGTTGCAAGCACACGGAAACTAAAAACAAAGAGAACCAAACTCCTCTAACCCACGTTGACCACCGTGGGAACATACAGAAACAGTGCCTAGTGGATTTATGGAACTCACCCTAAGCTGGCAGTACCTTGCTTCCCTAAATCTTTAGTGGAATGGGTAAAGGAAAAAATGAGTGTCACACCTATTCTGTCACTCCTGAGGAGGTAGTACAGCTCACATTTGATTTTTCTCAGCTGCAAGGAGATAGATAGAAAAGGTCTGGGAAAGAGGAAATATCTAGGATGACTAAGGTCCATTTTAAAGGAATAGAACAACTGGGTCCTAGAACAGTTGTATCACAAAATTAGGAGATCTAAGGACTCAATCCTGTTTCTGTCAAAGTCAATGGAAGTTTTGCCAATGAATTCTCTTGAAGAGTAGGATCAGATCCTAAGTGAAGATCAAGAAAAATGTTGGTCCATTTTGGGAAGTCTGGGTAGGATAACTGAGTGAGTGAAGAGGTTGTTATATGAACAATTTCCTTTGCAGCAATGAGCTGCGCAGAATAACCAAAGAAGAGTAGGAAACAACTTTAGAACATTTTAATTTATTATGTGGTTCAGAAGTAACCGTACTTACTGAGTTCTTTTTACCATCATTCATCATTCATTCACTTCATACATCATTTCACCAATTTCAGTGGAAAATCTGAGTACAATCCAAATAAGGACTTCAAGATTTGGCCTACAGGAAAACTGGTGTTCTAGCTAATCTTGTCTCATCTCAATATTTCTGTGCTGAGGTAACCATTAGGGTGACCAGATGTCCTGATTTTATAGGGACAGTTCTGATTTTTGGATCTTTTTCTTATATAGGCTCCTATTATCCCTCACCCCCATCCCAATTTTTCACATTTGCTGTCTGGTCACCCTAGTCATCATGAACTCTCAATCTGAGACCAAGGGTTTCATTAGTAATGTTTGGCAGAGATGATTTGCAAGTTTTTATCCTAATTTAGGGCAATTCTTATTTTTTTTAGAAATGCTAAATTTGAAAGAATATATTTTTTGTAGGTTCAAACTTTGTTTTATATGTAGTAATTGCTTTGACAGAAGTAATTTCTAATAGTTGAACCAACTATTTAAAGTGAGAGAAAAAGTTAGGGCAGTCAATGAGCAGGTTCTTTAGGGCTTGTAAGTGTGAGTGTGTATTATAATCACAGGTTTAATTAATTAATCACAGTCTTTGCATGTCTGGTTATGCCCTAGTGCAAATATAATTCCAGCTAAAGCAAGTTTAGCATCAATGTGGTAAAGATTAGTATGAAGTGGAACACTTCCACTGCTTGCATCCGACAAAGTGGGTATTAGCCCACGAAAGCTTATGCTTCAATACTTTAGTTAGTCTTTAAGGTGCCACAGGACTCTTTGTTACCTCTGCTATTCCAGACTAACACGGCTACCTCTCTGATTCTATTAATATGATTGTTTGTTTAGACCACAAATGAGTTATATTCAGCTGTTCTTTCACTACTGTTAAGCTAACCATCATTAAAAATAGTACCTTTTAATTATATAGATTTTTGTGAAATGCTTGGAACAAATCCTAAATCTATCTAAAACTCACCTGGACTTGAGCAATATTTCAAGCTCGGGCCCTGAACTGGAAATCACTTACGTTCAAAGTGCTGCCTTGAATAGAGATTGACTTAAGTGCTGTCATGAATAGATAGGCTTTTCTGAATCCAAGCCTAAATACACTGGCCAGCTTTGTCAAAAGACCACTAAGGCAGTCTATACAGTTGAATTAAAACTGTGCTAGAACCATATATAAACATTTACTGTACTGTGGAGAAGTCAAGATATAAATAGAAAGGGTACTGCAGGTCAGTGTGTCGGCAGAACTATGCAGGGAAGCTTACACAACATTTATCAGCATGTTTCTCTCTAGCTAATATTGTTGTTCTCTCACTTTCATTAGCACCAAAATTAAAGACATTAAAATACTTAGCTAATAACATCTTATTTCCATGAACATCCCAGAGGAAACACACACTGACTTGAGGAAAGGACCTGAGCTACGATTTTGTACAAGCTAGCCCACTCCTTTGTAAATCAATTTAATATGGTTAGGCCCTGTCTGCATTTGAATTTGAAAGTGTTAGCACCTTTCTAGCATAAGTCACATTTAAACATCATTGGACCTAATTGGATTTGAACTCCATTGTAGATAGGGCCACTGATATTTGGTGGGAACAAATTTCAAAATGTTTTTCATGTTGTTTTGAAAATGATTTATTTCTGACAACATTAATATTAAAACCATTTTCAGAACCAGTTCAGGGGAAACCATTGCTTAAACCTATTTTCAGTAATATTTCAATTTCCTAAGAGACATGGTTTAATGTTCTGTATCCACAAAATCATAAGTAGAACTAGCTTCACTCAAAAGTTTAACGAACTTATAGCCTTCCTGTCCAAACTTACTGGCTATATTTATGCTGATTATCTTTTAGTATCGATATTAAGCTCTAATACCCACAATTTATTTCCCCTCTCATCCCAAAGTGCCTGGCAGTGTTTTATTGCATTCCAGATCAATTAACATATTAGAAAGGTTTGTTCAACTGTGTTAACTAGTCCATTAATAATTCAAACAGTAAAAGTTACATTTTATGAGTGGTTTATCATCCTATAGACCAGTTAGTGATGAAATATTAATGACCATTTGTTTGCATTGGTGAGAAAGGGACAATACAAGGAAGAGAGGGAAATTAGACTAGTGTTTTCACAACTAACTAGAAATAAACATCCATTTTGTAATTAATTGGCAACAGTTTCTAAAAAAGTTTTTGGACTAAGTTCTAATTTGATTTGAATTACATGGCTCTAAAACTAGAGAAACTAAATCTAAGGCAATCAAAATCTGGACCTCCAAGTTTAACACAGTAACCGGGATGAAGTTTTAGCCTCTCTCCAAAAGCACATATGGAAGAGAGTTCCCTATTTCATAGAATTAGGGTTTGAGTGGTGCTGAGGGAAAAAAAAAAAAGCTTCAGAGTCTAATGATGTTGTTTTTCTGATACTAACTAGGCTTTACTAACAAAACTAATCATAAAAATTCTGTGAGCATTCAACTCTTTTGTTTAAGATAGCTTTCATGCTTTTGACAGTGAGAAATTATTTTATATTTTCTTTGTCAAATTATTCTGATATGCAATCTAAACTAAATTTGACTTTCACTGTTTAACTGAAAAAAGTTATGTGCACTGTCACTTTTGAAAGAAACAGAGCTCTGTCCTCTCAAGCATGATAGAGGGGGAAAATTAAGGTAACTATTGGTTAAAAGCAAAGGAAAACTTGCAGTCTTCCTCACAGAAGAGCTAGGGGTTACAAGTGGGGTACAGAAAAAACACTGTAACTCCATGTCCATCATCTCAATGCAGAAACCATTTTTTGTATGACTCTGATGTGAAACCTGAGGAAATTCAATGGCTTAGCATGAGTTTTGCTTTGACTTTTTAGCTGAAAGCAAAGGCCAGGGACAGGCTGGGGAAAGAGGGAAATGGTGCAAATGTGAGTGGACTGAAACCAAATAATATGTTCACACAAAGCCTTGTAAACTGAAACAACTGAGTTACACACCTCTCTGCTGAAAATGAAAGAAAATCCATGATGGAGTGCTTCAGAATCTTGATGTGGGAGGAAGCAAGAGACTCTCCCTTGTTGGGCAGATAAGGGAGGAGACAGACTCATGAGAGATGTGAGAGATCAATCCACTTTCAGACAGGATTTACGTATTACCAAGAATATCTTAACTTCAGAGTGTTTCATTTACCCCTTATGACATCAGGGCTGATAAATTTAATAAATTATGGGCCAAAATGTTAGGTTAAAATACTGGAAGAAATTTGAAGCATCCAAATATTTGTCACTGATATTGTCATTTTTTTTAAAGGTGAACATTTATTGAATAGAAAGCGAGGAATACTTGTAGCACCTTAGAGACTAACTAGTTTATTTCAGCATAAGCTTTGAAATGTCAATCATAAAAGACATTAGTTTGATGAATAAAAATAAACTAAAACTTAAACTTAATTTAAAAAAAATTAACAACTAAACTTTACTTTAAAAATACAAACTTAAAAAATGAGACACAAAATACCAATTTTTTTCTGGAGTGATAACCATACCTATACAAAGGGGCTGGGGCACAGGGATGGCAGGGGGCTCAGGGCAGGGAGTTGTGGTACAGGAAGGGCACAGGATGCAGCAGGGGACTGGGGTACAGGAGGGGTGTGGGCAGAGGTGAAAGTAAGGCAGTACGGGCCGGTGTGCCGTACCGCTAAAAAGCCTGTCAGGCCCCTACCGCCTTACTTTAAAGCGCTGCTGTGGCAGCGCTAAAGGACCCAGCTTAAAGCGCTGTCACAGCAGCGCTTTAACGTTGCTGCTCCTTTTGCCTCCCCCCCCCCCCCCCAATCTACAGCTCTGCCAGGTCCCTACTTGCAGGGCTGCCAACAGGGAGCACAGAAGGGACAGGGATGCTAAAGCGCTGCGGGAGCAGCACTTTAAGCAGAGTCCTTCAAAGCGCAAAAGGACCTGGCTTAAAGCATTGCCGCAGCAGTGCTTGAACCTCCCTGCCCCATCTGCGCCCCCACCGCCACCAATGGCGGGGGGCAAAAAGGAGCAGCTACCCAGCCCCTGTGGCAGCAGGGCGGGGGTGTGCAGAAAGGGCAGGGAGGTTCAAGCGCTGCCGCAGCAGCGCTTTAAGCTGGGTTCTTTTGCTGCTTTGAAGGGCTCTGCTTAGAGCAGCGCTTTAACGTCGCTGCTCCTTTTGCACTCCCCGTTGGCAGCCCTGCCAGTAGGGGGGGGGGGGGGAAGGAGCAGCAACGTTAAAGCGCTGCTGTGACAGCGCTTTAAGCTGGGTCCTTTAGCGCTGCCACAGCAGCGCTTTAAAGTCTCTGTCCCTTTTGCTCCCCCCCTCCCAGTTGCTGACAGGGGAGGGGGCAAAAGGAACAGCTAACTGGGGGGGGAGGGGGACGGCTGAGTCCCTAGCCATGCCCCTTCCATCAGAGGCCCCGCCCCTTTCAGGGAAGTTGCACACCCCCTGCCCGTACCGGTAAATGAAAAATTTTACTTTCACCCCTGGGTGTGTGGTGCAGGAGGGGGCTCAGGGCAGGGGGTTGGCGTGCAGCCAGGGGCAGGAGGGATGCGGAGTGTGGGCTCCAGCCCAGCGCCGCTTATCTGGAGGCCAGGGAAGGCTCCCTACCTGCCTGTCCTGTCCTGGGCCCCAGCCCCAGGCCGCTGCATTCCGGGAAGTGGCCAGGACCCCAGCCCTGGGGGAGGGGGAGCAGAGGGCTCTGCGCACCTGTAGTTCCCTCCTCTGAAGCTCCTATTGACCATGGCTCCCCATTCCCGGGCAATGGGAACTTCAGGGGAGGTATCTACAGCGAAGAACAGCAGGCGGAGCTCTCTGCTCCTCCTCCCCCAGGGGCCGCAAAGACGTGCTGCCAGCTGCTTCCCAGAGCTGAGTGGGTCGCAGCACCATGACGGTGGCAAATCTGCGGGCCAGATCCAGAGCCATGATGGGCTGGGTCTGGTCTGCAGGCCGTAGTTTGCCCACCCCTGTATTAGGGTGTGCCTGGGCACACCCGGTACACCCTGTATGCATGCCAAGCCTGGTATTATATTGCAGTGCAGACATACCCTCTGATAGCTGTCAAACTTGTACTGGTAGCAGAGTGTTTAAAGGATTGCTTTTAGCTGTCTTTCCTGTCCTAGGCACACAACAATGTTGCAAAAGACAGCATTGGCTAACTAAGCTAAACTCTTATTAAACAGAAGGCAGAAGGGGGGGGGGGAGAAGAAATAAGGTAGGGGAAGGAAAAGGCCACATGAGAGAGCAGGGTTGAGGGTGACACCAGAAACCCGAGTGTTGCATTCCAGAAGGTATTAGAGATTTAGCCCAAACTGATGAAGTGACAATGTCATCTGGGTCTCCCCTGTCTGTTCTGGTCAGGATATCTCAGGGTATGATTAGACTACCGATTGTAGCGCGTGTTTTTATAGCGCTTCCCTATTTAGCGCAACAGGTGTTGCGCTAGAGGCTGTGCACATTGAAGCCCTCTAGCGCCAAAGAATGAACACATTAGCAGCGCTTCTGACGGCAGTGAGAGTACCGCGATAGGGCAGATATCCCACAGAGCACTTCTTCTGAAATCTGGCACAGTGCCTTGTGGGGAAGGGGATGTTTTTTGCGGCCATTCTGCATCCGGTTAAAACTCCCGTGATGCTTTCTTTTATATCCCAGCAATCCTTTCATTTTCCGGCCAACTCTGGCGCCATTTCTCAAGGGTTTCAGCATTTCTCAACGCTCCGTTGCCCGTTTCCCCTGTGCTGTAATGGATCGCGAACTGCTGCGGACCATGCTGGCGACTGTTGCCAGCACAACTCTCTGCGTGGCAGCTTATTCTTGAAAGGGAAACGGACAGTAGTGATGAGTCCGAAGAGGATCTCTAAATAGAGCCGAGGAAGAAATTGAACAGTACAGTGCTCATTGCTTTAACTGACATGCTCACGACCGTGGAACGCCGCTTCTGGGCACGGGAAACGAGCACTGACTGGTGGGATCGCATCGTCTTGCAGGTGTGGGACGATGAGCAGTAGCTGCAAAACTTTCGCATGAGAAAAGCTACTTTCATGGGACTGTGTGCTGAACTCGCCCCCGTCCTGCAGCGCCAGGACACCAGACTGAGAGCTGCCATCCCGGTGGAGAAGCGGCTGGCTATAGCACTCTGGAAGCTGGCCACCCCAGAGAACTACCGATTGGTGGCCAACCACTTTGGGGTGGGGAAGTTGACTATTGGAGTCGTGCTGATGGAAGTGTGCAAGGCCTTCTGCTATGAAAAATCGTGACCCTTGGCGACGTACGTGAGATTGTGGCTGGCTTTGAGCAGATGGGGTTCCCTAACTGTGGAGGGGCGATCGATGGGACCCATATACCTATTCTGGCCCCCGACCACCTAGCAGAACAGTACATTAACCAAAAGGGGTACTTCTCTATGGTTCTTCAGGCGCTTGTGGATCACCGTGGGCGGTTCACTGACATTAATGCAGGCTGGTCGGGAAGGGTGCATGACGCACGCATCTTCCGCAACAGCTGCCTGTTCGGGAAGCTGGAGGAAGGCACTTTTTTCCCAGACCACAGGATCCCCGTGGGGGAAGTGGAAATGCCCATTGTGATTCTTGGCGACCCCGCTTACCCTCTAATGCCCTGGCTCATGAAACCCTACACCGGGAGCCTGGACAGCAGCCAGGAAAGGTTCAACTACCGGCTGAGCCGCTGTCAAATGACTGTGGAAAGAGCCTTTGGGTGTCTGAAAGCCAGATGGAGATGCCTTTATGGCAAAATAGACATGGCAGAGGGAAGTATATCGTGGTTATTTCCGCGTGCTGTGCCCTATACAATCTCTGTGAGCGTAAGGGCGAAGCCTTTACTGTGGCATGGACCTCAGAGGTTCAGTGACTGGAGGCCAATTATGCACAGCCAGAGAGCAGGCCTATTAGGGAGGCCCAGCACGAGGGTACAAGGATCAGGGAAGCCTTAAGGGAGCATTTTATGGCTGAAAGCGAGTTCTAATGGCAGTTGCAGAGGGAGGGAGGGAGTTTGGGAAGGAGGTTGTGGGATAGCAGTCTGTTAATCAGATGAGGCAGTAGCCTTTATGTACCTACTACACACGTGTGCACCGAATAAAGAAACCAATTTATTAAAAATTCATTTATTGAACAGCTTTCTCATAATCTGCCATCATGGTTCAAAAATGATTAACTTTGTTGTGGGCGAAGAAGGGGTGTGAAACTGGTTTGGGGGGAAAGGTGTGAACTGTGTTTGAGGGTTCAAGGGGTGTGAACTTAGGGTTGGAAAGGGGACATCTACATAGTGGTGTATGTCCTAGACCCATAATCTCCACTGCCCTCTGAATTAGTGTACTCCGCCAACCCATTCTGGAGACTGCGGCCCTGCCTGTTAATAGGGGTCGGGTTCAGTGGGTAAGGGTGCTGGATCTGTGGGGTGGTCGGTGAAGGGATGGGGGCTGGAGGCAGCTGTGGGTAGTAATGAGCAGCCAGCTGCTGATACTGGCCTGGAGGGGCCATAGGGCCAGGATGCCAATGGATAGGGGGCAATTGGTTGGGGGGGGGGGCTTCAAGGGCCTGCTGCACCTGAAAAGCAGCCATCTGCTGCAGAGTCTGTACTTGCAGCTCCAGCATTTTAAGCAGCTTGTCAGTAGTCTCCTGGCGAGAACTCTCTTTCTCCTTCCTTTGCTGTTCTCTGCGATCTTCCAACTGGTTCGTCTGCTCCTCCCTGCGTTGGCTGTCAACGCGGTTGTCCATTGAAGCCTGTTCTAGAACTTGCCTCAGAAGCTCGTCTTTGCTCTTCCTCAGCTTGCTTCACAGGTTACTCACTTTTTGACCCACAGACGCAGCTGGTGCGGGTGTCAAGGGCAGAGCTGCGAATAGGAATAGGAACAGTTTTAGAGTTAAAACACAAAAACCCATTGTTGGCCACAGACACTCTCGGGGAGTCCCATGCATTCCTTGAATCTTTTTTGCAGTTCCCCTGTCCAAATTCTTTTTAAGTTTTTGATGCTGGAAGATAACTCTCTGCTGCGTGTGACGGGGCAAGCGAGGGCGGTGGTTCTAAGGAGATGTGGCTTCCACCCAGGTCCATACGAAGCTTCCATCTGTGTGGCACTTTCACCACCACCCCCCATCTCAGATCTTTGGCTTGGACTGTCTTCCCTCCCCCCTAGAACAGTTTGCTGTACCTGTGCAACTTGGTGTTAGAAACACAGCACCTGCAGTCTCCAGACACTGTTGCTCGCTCTGGGTGCACTCTGGGCTGGAGAACAGCTCCTGGCTGCATGTTTCCAGTGAGTCCATAATGTCCTTGGCTCCCTCCAGGTGACGTCTGTGATTCATCTCCCTCCTCCTTGTCTGGCTCCTGCTGCGAAGTGGCTTGCAGTCTACAGCATCCATTTACCCCCCACACACACACACACCTTCAGTAAGTGGCTGGGAAGGAGTGTCTTGGGGGTTCGCAGGAATGCATGTTGCATTCCCCCCCCCCCCCAGGATCGCATCCACAGACTGATAGTACCTGAAAAACACAGGAGCTGCCCCGGAGTGACTGTTGGCATCACGGGCTTTGCGATATGCGATCCGCAGCTCCTTCACTTTTTCCCTGCACTGGAGAGTGTCACGGTCATACCCTCTGTCCCTCATGGCACCTGATATCTTTTCATAAGTTTAATAAGTTCATAAGTTTCGGCAGCTGGACCGCAACTGGGACTGAACAGCCGATTCCCGCCAACAGCTGATGAGGTCCGTGACCTCAGGCTCAGACCACGCTCGCGATCGCTTAGCCTGAGGTGGCATGGGACGTGGAGTTATAGCTGCAGCTAAATGGTTACCTGAGCACTCCACGCCTGGCTGCAGGAAACAGGAAAAGGTTTTTCAAGTTTCCCGGGGAATGTGGAGGAGGGTATGACGTGGGGTCACCTGAGGAGGTGATAGAAGAGTTTTAAATGCTGGCCAGAGAGGATGGAATGGGAATTCTGGGCCAGGAGGCTGGAGGCTCAAGGCTCAGCTAATGACAGTGGTGGGGACCCGGCGGCCCTGCCGCCGGCACCAGCGTGGACCGGGCAGCCCTGCCGCCAGCAGCGGCGGGGACCCGGGATAGCAGCGGGGACCTGGCAGCCCTGCCGCCTCCGGCGGGGACCCGGCAGCCCTGCCGCCACCAGCGCCGGGGACCCGGGACAGCGCCGGGGACCGGGCAGCCCTGCCGCCACCAGCGGCGGGGACCCGGGACAGCGCCGGGGACCGGGCAGCCCTGCCGCCACCGGCGGGGACCCGACAGCCCTGCCGCCAGCAGCGGGGACCCGGCAGCCCTGCCGCCGGCAGTGGCGGGGACCTGGGACAG
Source organism: Sternotherus odoratus (assembly GCA_032164245.1). Taxonomy (NCBI): domain Eukaryota; kingdom Metazoa; phylum Chordata; order Testudines; family Kinosternidae; genus Sternotherus; species Sternotherus odoratus. The sequence continues at coordinate 48,857,127 of JAVMKO010000004.1, forward strand.
CGGCGGGGACCCGGCAGCCCTGCTGCCAGCAGTGGTGGGGACCAGGGACAGCGGCAGGGAACCGGCAGCCCGCCCGCCCGCAATGGCGGGACTGGGGCCAGTTTTTCAAATTTTCAAAGGAATGTGGGGGAGGGTCTGACGTGGGGTCACCTGAGGACGGACAGAAGTGTTTTAAATGCTGGCCAGAGAGGATGTAATGGGAATTCGGGGCCAGGATGCTGGAGGCTCATTGTAACGCAATGGGTGTGCACATTCCCAACCTTGAGCTACAACGCTAGCGCTAAAAGCCTTCTGCCTCTCGAAAAGTTTAACAATAGCGCATTATTCGTGTAGTAAATGCGCAAAATGTGCCTTTCAAGTGTGTAGGGTCAGATAATTAATAATTATAGAGGGTTTTAGCACTGCAAAGCGCCAGTCTAACCATACCCTCAGGATCAGCACAGTGAAGGTCCAATGGTCGCACAATGGACACTGTGGTCCCCTCAGACAGTGGAGGTGGAAGCCCTGGTGGTGAAGCTTGCTCTGTCCAAGCCACTCATCTCCACACACCTATCATTCTGATTCACACTCATAATCTCTTTTTTTTTTTTAAGTTACCCCAGAAAGGGGATGTTGGATAGAAATAACGTGTCCCTTCTTATTCTGTCCACCAACTAGACCTAAGTTCCAGTACACCCATTTGGGTTAATTAATTTCTAGTTCTATTCTCCTCTTGTTTACCAGTCATGATCTCAACACCATCCTTAGGTCTTAGCAGTAGACCTTTTTGTTTGGATTAATTCAGTCTGTTTCCCTTTGTACCTTTTGCTATACAGTATTTTATATAAGTCTGAGCTGTGCTTTTGTTGGCTTGGACCATTTAGAGTAGAAGCTGCTATAAAACAGTACTTTGCAGAGAAGAGCCCTCCACTCTAGAATTTGCTTACCCTCCCCATTCTTTGACAGACCTCCAGTTGCTGATTTTCCATGTATGCAATTTAAACAAGATCTTTTCTGAGGGGTTGGATTTGAACAGTGTGGATTTTAGTGTCATTTTGGTTGACATTGGGCCAAATTCAACATAGTATAAACAAATTCAACACTGATGCAAGTTGAAAACAGCTCCATTAACTTCAATGGGTTTACACCCATACCCCTCAAACTTGAATGTGGCCATTTATAATTATTATGTTTTTAATTAATTTCTGCTTACAGAATTGTGAAAGGTATACTCAGTTTAAAAAAGGCATAAAATATAACAAAAAGAGGGGTATGGCTTCACTATTGTCTGATGCTTAATTCTTCTGAAGGAGGGATTTTAGTGTAAATTGAGTGGAATTAACACACTTTAATTATATGGATCCAAAGCAATAATTCTTATTTAGAAATGGCAGAGTGGTTATCCAATTAACCTAGTTTCATCTGTAAACTCACCAATCTAGGACCTTTTTCTCCTCCCCCCCCCCCCCCAAAAAAAAACCACCCCAGTGGAATAGTAGATATTACATTTAACTCTTATTCTGCCAGTTTACATTTCCTTACCTCTCTGAGATAGTTTTACTTTCCAACTGCTATTGTTTGATAGTTTTTCTATTGTGTTTTCCAATTATTTAGTAACCAACCAATAGAAAGTTATAAATAAAATAGAAAACCAAAGAGAATGAACTCTTCATTGTAGATTTTAAATAGGGTGGAATATTCTCCAGCTTCTGGAAGAAAATACCTATTCTCGTGCGATAAGTCCACAATTTTTGTCCAAACACATCCACCAGTAACATGAGAGTATGTATATGAGAATTTCAGGAATAAAGGAGGCTGAATATTAAAGTTTAAACAAAACATTTTTTAATTGAGCCCAATAATCAACAGAGAGAAAACTGAACATTTCCCTCTTCCCCTCCTCACCACCAGTTTATGGTTTAAATAAGGTGTAGATATAATTATTTCAAAGCCAGGAAGCAATAGCTATTACTTGAGTCTGCTGAACTCCACTGTACAAGGAACTAAGTGGACTTCTGTAACCTGACTGTTCTTATCATTTCCTTAACAATGTACTTCAACGTCAGACAGATGAAGTAGCACTAGCCAGTAGATAGCGAACAGTTTAAACTTGTTACCTTGTCTTTATAGCATCAGAGCTCCATTTCTGAAATATTTGGAACATTATAAACAGCAGAGGCCAATCACTACAGCACTTGTCAATACAGTAAGGCTTCTGAAAATATTCAACCATGTTGCTAGAAACTCTGATGGTCATTTTAATCACAAAATTAAGTTGTGCAGAAAGGTAAAACGTCCTGAGCAAAATAAACTCATTCGTAGTGTCTGCATCCACGTTTTCTGTGTTTTCCTCCAATGCTGTGGTATGCACCTCTGCAAAATGACTGACAGCCTCTGGGATTGCAAAAATACAAGACAATCCTGCATAGCCGATGAACCCTGAGCCTAACAGAGAAACAACAATTTAAAGTCTAATCATCAAAGAGTATGCTACCAGTGTCTTGGTGCCTAAAATCCCATCCTATTCTAGCAAGAGTTAGAACTCTCTCTAGACCGTGACAGCCTCACTCCTCAGGGACTATAAAATTGAAACATCCAAGGTGTGCAAGGAATTGGTTGCACAGTTGTGAAACACCCTTCCATAAGATATTCAAGGACTAGAGATCTGATCATTTTCAGATTAAAATGTCTGACCCACTGTGACATACCAGGGTTTAATCACAACCTATGTGGGACTGTGTTACTCTTGCCCTGCAATTTGGGATGCCTTGCAACACCTTACTGTTGTAACTCCCAACCTGGACTACTCACAAATACCTGCCAGCAAACAGGTCACTCCCAAATGTGATTGTGCAACTGCAGCTTGTCAGTCACACTCTGGCTCTCACCAGCCTTGGTTAAACTGAAGGGTTACCCCAGCACACTTCAAATCCCAGGTTTTACCTCAGAAATGTATATCTTGTACTGCACAGCCCTCTCCCGGACAGTCCAAATACATTACATCCAAGTCTTTGAAGGGAATAATAGACACACAAGTCTCCACCCTTAATGGAGTTACCCCAACACTTTAACTTAAATACACTTGATTAGATAGTACAAGGTTACAAAGAGACAGATTTCATGTGAGTACAAGTAATGGGGCATGAGAGTCAGAAATGGTTACAAGAAAAACAAGGGTAAAACACTTTCTAGAACCTAATTTAACAGCCTATATTTGGTTTAAAGCAAAGTTGCTCACCACATGCTTCCAACAGCATTACTGACCAAAGTTTTCAGGTCAGGACCCTTCCCCCAGAATCCAGTGACTGTTTCCTTTGTCTTCTCTGCTGCAGAGAATGAGATGGGTAAGGAGCAAGAGAGAGAAAGTGGTGGGGGTGTTCCCCCCCCTTTATAGTTTCTGTCCCTCAATGAAAAGCATTTCCAGTTGAGAACTGCAGGATCTGGTGGAGGGAAGAGACCGTATGCTGTTTCTTTGCTAAGATGCAGATCTCTTTGTCCCTGCCCTGCTTTCTTGCCAAAGAATAGCCACTTGATAGGTGATTGCCCATCAGCTATGTTGACACCTACCTGGCTGGGGCATCAGCTTGCCCTTTGTCTCTGAGGAACTGGTTTAGCCTTTCCCCAGGCTTATCTTGGAAAAGTGACAAAGAGTCCTATGGCACCTTATGGACTAGCACAGGGGTCTGCAACCTTTACCGCTCAAAGAGCCATTTGGACCCGTTTCCCACAGTAAAGAAAACACTGGGAGCCACAAAACCCTTTTGACATTTAAAATGAAATAACACTCTCTTCTTCCCTCCCCCTTCTTCCCTCCCCCACCCTCTTCTTCCCTCCCCCTCCCCTCCAGCCGTGATCTCGCTCTTCTTCCTCCCCCCCGCTCCGGCTGTGCTCTCGCTCTTCTTCCCTCCCTCCCCCTCCCCTCCAGCCGTGCTCTCGCTCTTCTTCCCTCCCTCCCCCCCCCCTCCGGCCGTGCTCTCGCTCTTCTTCCCTCCCTCCCCCCCCCCCCCTCCGGCCGTGCTCTCGCTCTTCTTCCCTCCCTCCCCCCCCCCTCCGGCCGTGCTCTCGCTCTTCTTCCCTCCCTCCCCCCCCCCCTCCGGCCGTGCTCTCGCTCTTCTTCCCTCCCTCCCCCCCCCTCCGGCCGTGCTCTCGCTCTTCTTCTTCCCCCCCTTCCTGCTCCCCCCCCTTCCTCCCCCCCCACTCCCCCCCCTTCCTCCTCCCCACTCCGGCCGTGCTCTCGCTCTTCTTCCCTCCCCCTCCCCTCCAGCCGTGCTCTCGCTCTTCTTCCTCCCCCCCCCCCCCAGCTTGCCTTGCCTTGCCTTGCCTTGCCTTGCCTTGCCTTGTGCCCCGGCCCCGGCCCCGGCTCGCTCTTATCCGCCGGCTCCGCCGCGCTTCGCCTCCTGCCCCGGCCCCGGCCCCGGCCCGACTCGCACTTCTCTGCCGGCTCCGCCTCTCCTCGTGCCCCGGCCCCGGCTCCGCCTCCGTTCTTCTCCCCCCCCCCCGCCGCTCGCCTCTTATTGACCCCGCCCCTCTCTTTCGGCTGCGGCTCCGCGCACTGGTTGGACAGTGCTGGCGGGCCGCATAGAAAACAGTCTGCGGGACGGTTAAAATTAGCACACACAGGGAGCCGCATCGGAGGGATGAAAGAGCCGCATGCGGCTCCGGAGCCGCGGGTTGCCGACCCCTGGCACAAGGGTCTCCAAACTTTATGAGACGAGGGCCATATTAGATTTTTGAAGGGGCTTCGCAGGCCAAAGTGACTGTGGGGAAAAATTAAATATATGGAAATATATAGCAAAATATATGCAAATCATAAAAAACACTACTGTGTCAGTGTTGCATTAAATTCTAAATCAGGTTGAGGGGCTGGACAAATCAAAGCCGTGGCCCAGATACGGCCCTGGGGCCGTAGTTTGGAGACCCCTGGACTAGCAGATGTATTGGAGCATAAGCTGATGCAGCTGATGAAGTGGGTATTCACCCACAAAAACTTATTCTCCAAAAGGTCTGTTAGTCTATAAGGTGCCACAGGACTCTTTGTCGCTTTTGCAGATACAGACTAACACGGCTACCTCTCTGATACTTGTTTTGGAAAAACTCCTAATTTCAGCTTATGCTCTTAACTTTACACATACTGATGTTACATGTATTCTACCATGATATTACTGATTAGCAAGTTATGAGTTTTCAAATGATATCTTACAAGGCATACCTTGTACGAAGATTATCACAATAGTGTGTGGGGTGTGAATACAGGGGTGTGTTCCATCACACCCATCTCTTCTCAGTACTTTACCCCTAGAATTTCCTGAGGGTGGCTTATGATGCAGTTAAACAAACAAACAAACAAACCGTTGCTCCATTTCTCGGCATATCACAAGATAAATTGGGAGAGTATAATTTTTGGAATAGCTGTTAGTTGTTATAATCCTGGTGTCACAGTGATGGATGCATTTTAAATTCCTGCATAGGTCAAGCTTTTCTTACACTGCATTAAGATCCAATAAGTTATGCAGAAAAGGGAGAGGCTGCATGTTTTAGGGAGTAGTTGAGTATTTTCTGAAGGCTAATGTAGGCATAAGCACATTTTCTGAAGGTTTCCTGGTAGACTGATTTTTTGTATTATGTAGATGCTTTCTTTGTCATCCTGATGAAGATGCTTAGTTGGAAAACTCTGCCTTATATTGGTGGTTTTGTGATGCTGCCAAGGCTATGAGATAGTGTTCTAGCATGTCTAATTTACAGGCATATTACTCCTGCTTGATAAAGACAGCAAAAACCGCAAGGATTTCCTGAGGAGACATTTCCTCAATCAGTGTATGCTGTATTTCATTGTTCTTTTTGCAAGGAGTGGCACTTCCTCTGACAATGACATTGCAACCCAAACATGTTATCCATTAAAAGCACGTGTAGGGCAGAAGTATGGGCGTTAAAATAGTATAGAGTAGTTGTGAGCACCGACTTTCTAACTACAGGAGTAATCCATTATTTTAGCACCTGTGTTAGAATACTGAGTTATATGCATCCAATGAGAGAATAAGAACATACCTAATTATATTAAATAGGATTGAAAAAAGTGATAGAACGTTCCATGCTACTGGGCATAAGCCAACCACTAAGTGATAGGGTTAAAACAGAATTTTTCCTAAGGATAAGTGGTTATTCCGTAATTGTCCACTACAGGGTTTCCTGTATACAAAATAAAATTTTGACACTCAAAACTCTAAATGTGGTACTATCCTACTTATATATCGCATTAACCAATATATGCTAAATGATTTAAATGAATAAATCAACTTGACCCTTAATTCCCAATTACTGAAGTTATGTCAAGAAAGATACTTACCCGAAGACCCAGGGAATTTGTACAAAATATTCATATGGTTGTAGCACTGCTTCAGTTGCATGAGTATTAGGAATGTTGAAAGCCCTAATATAAACGGCTCTCAAACTTCAACAGCTATTTTCAGCACTATGCCAATTATACCTTCTGGGTGCCTGTCTAATTCACACAGTGTTGAAAACAGCTGCTGGAGATGGAAAATTGTTTACACTAATTCCCAACATTGCTAATACTAATGCAGCTGAACCAGTGTTACAATTGTAAGAATTTTTGTACAAATTCCCTGGGTCTTTAGGGATTCCTGCTGGATTAGGTTACTTATGATTACATGCTAGTTTCCAAGCAATGCAGTGGATGCTAATTTATAAGTCTCTAATGCAACTAAATCAGAGGTTGGTAAAAATTCTCTCATGTAGACAACACTATAGAGAAATACATTTAATATACAGTCCTCAAATAAAGGACATATCAGATATTTAAACTGATAAGAACAGACACTATCCTTGATCTTAGCTCTAAGGAGCCGAGAAGCAAGTGACCTGTGGCTGGCCCCAACTCAAAAAATCACCTAGCTGCTCCCAGACATCACAGCACCTCCTTCCTATGGGAGTTTGAATTATAAGGTAGTAAGGCCTCTATGTTTACAAGTTATTGTTTTAATGATGCAATGTAAGAGAAGCTTGTCCTACCTAACAACCGTTGCTAGATAGGGTGTGACTAAGATGCTGCCAGTAATTGAAAAGCCAATTCTCTTTTTTTACTGTTGAGGTAGCTTATCAAGACAATTAAAGCTGACCTACAAAGATAAGAACTTGTTTGGTGTTTTTTTTTTATTAGGACGTACAGTATAAAGAAGAGCCAAAAGATGTAAGATATGCTTGGTTTCTCTTTATAAACAGCAGGACTGTCTGCTCTTCCTGGTTTTATGAGCAGACTTGTGAGAAGTCTTAGAAATGTAGGTCTGAACTGAAGAGGCAGTGGTGCTGAATCTTAGAGCCATCCTTTCTTCCAAGTGCTTCTCTGTCATTTATGTTAAATAGTTTTTTACAACACAAACCAAAAATAAAGTTTTGAATGGTTCTTGAAATCCTGGTCCCACTGGAGTCAATGCCCAGTAGGGCCAGGATTTCACCTGCTGTGAATACAAATAATTTCCTCTCTTATTTAATCAGATTTCTCTTTCTTTGTGCTTGTGATGTCACAATTCAATTTATTGTCCAGCTGCCATAGAGTTTTCCGAGATAGACAAGACCTGAATTTCTAATGTAAAAAACAAAACACCATACACTTAAGGCCTTCTTTAGACATTTTAAAGAAGAAGAGGGGGCTCACATTCCAATTTATTTTCCTTTACAGGTCACCTTTAAGACAATTAAATCAGCATTACTAACCTACCTGCATCTGCTTGACATTCATGTGTCTCTTCAGGAGAGTGATATCTAAACTGCTAAACTCAAATCCATATCTGAGCTATCTCACAGTTTGGATCTGGGGTTTTGGTTTGCACAGTATTTAGCTTTTAAAGTTCTCATTTCATATACAGTTTTAGCTTCTTTTTGGGAAGGTAATTTAAGTGAAAGAAGTGTTGAATTCTTGATTTTAGTCATTATTGTGTGATGGCTTCTGACTGTCTTTGTGTTATTTTAGGTTTTAAAAATGTAATAACAATAACAGGCAAAGGAATCAATTTCTTCAGTCATAGCCTTTCCTTATAGGGCGGAATTAGGTATTCTATATGCAGAGCTCCTATTGCATTACATAAGATTGCAGTGAACTGGCTGCAACATTGGTCCAATTAACTAGCTTTGGTGTAAAGTCTCATTTAGGTTGGAGCAGGGAGGATGTGAATAGATCGTTATTCTAAATTATTATAGTAAAAATTAATTAGTCCCTTTAATACTTTAATGCATAGTAAAAGAAGAAAGGGTCATTTGATAAAATGAATAGCTTGGCATAACAAATGAAAAGAAATGCTACTTTGCATTCCATCAAATCAACCTGTAGAAATCACAGCAACAAGAGTTTATAGAATCAAATGCTGTGGCTGGAATTTTAAAATTACTGGATAACGCCCATATTTATGTAATTAAATCTCATGGTTTATAGTACCATCTGGAATCTGGAAGGAATTTTTGTCACTGTGTACTGCACTGCACTATGAAATCTAGGTACATTGCAGGAGTGTTTTGTCTTTGAAGAATCCAAATATTTGTCACTAATATTGTCATTGTGCTGAGCTTGGTAGACAAATTGCTTAGTATGACATGTTTCTGTTCATCACTAAAAAAAAATTCTTATTAGGCTCTCATTGCCCTAAAATAATTTATACCCTTGTCTATCATCTTTTTAAAAAGTAACTGCAATATGTTTAATTAAGAAATGTACAACAAATTTAATATCGGGGAGTATAGTGGGTTAATACATTAGTTTCTTACTGATGAAGACCCATATTCTAATTCAGTTTGGCTCACATGTGACAGGATGACATGAATTTCATTATTTAAATCTAGTCTGTAATAGACATAACTAATAATCTCTGTTCAGGGAAAGTCCAGTTCTGCAGAGTCAAGGGTTGTTGCCTTTTAAGATGTATTTTGAAAGAATGAAGGCTTTCCATCAGATGTGGTGGGAAAAGAAACTCAAACAGCATCTGTCAGCTCTGTATTTATCAAACCTCTCATGCTCAAAATATTAAGACTCATCCAAGTATGAAAACAATATGGAAACAGGGGCATTCTGATGTTGTTAAAATTAAAGGTGTTGGATTGTTTGTTTTTGTTTTTAATGGGAAGTGTGGCATACAACAGAGAAAACAACCGTGGGAGACAGATAACAAGAGGAAAACAAGAAAGTCTATCTTTTCAGTGCTTTGGAGCAAAGGATAGGCTTAGAATTTGAAGTAGTGTGAGGAATGGTATAATATTCCATGTTGCTATTTTAAAATGTGTTGTATTACTTTTCTGAACACTTTATTTTGCTCTTTGTAGTGGGGCAGCTGCCCCACTCCTGGAGAAAAGGAGTAAAAGCAGCTAAGGTAGATTGATTGGGGAAGCAGCCACAGCTGTGGCCAGCTCAGTTAGGGCCTACCTGGCTCTGATGAGAGGGTTGTGGGTTAGAAGCTGCGAGAAGTCTCACTTTAGCTCTGGAGTGAAAAGAGCTAGCTCCTTGAGAGCAGGGTACCTGAACTAAAGCAGTGCTGGGGAATAGGGCAAGGGAGCTGGGCAGCTACAGTCTGGTAAAATCCCAGGCTGCAGGCCTTGTTGAAGGCCTACAGCGGTACTAGGGCTGCAGAGTTACCGCCCAGGGATAGACAAAGGTAGCAAGTCCTAACCCTTTGCCAATGAAGAGTGGTCATTACAGACTGCAGTCTGCCCCAGTGAGTGGTGGCTAGATGATGACTGGCAGTAGCCACTGAGGTGAGGTGGGTTTAGAGTGGACCCCCAGAGTAAGGGGGGACTGCAGGGGCAGCACCCCAAGATAAAGGTCACCGGGGTCCAGAAGGGATGGGTGCCAGTGGCAAGTGAGCTAATGGCCTGAAGAGGGTGCTCTGGGCTGGAATTGAGCTAATTTCCAGGATAACCAGCAGGAGGCACTGCACCAGTGAGTCTTCACCTTGCTACACTCTTAAATTATCAGAAAACCAGTCAATATCAGGGAATGTTAGATTAAAGCTTTGAAAAGTGACCACTTGTTTTTGGGTGCCCAATTTCAGACATTTCTTAAAGATATCAGGTACCCACAACTCTCATGAATTTCACTTGGAGATGCAGCTGCCCTGCACTCTAGAAATACAGGCCTGGCAACGTGTCAAACATGTCAAGATGTCTCAGGTTGGACGACCCAAACCAGTGATCACTCTCAATTTTTTGGTGCCTTTGTTAATTCTATGTAAATGAATAGACAGCTGCAGTGAAATATTGCTGCAACTCTAAACAATGTGAGTAAAGGTCTTTAATAAATGTGTACCTAAAAATACTTACAGATGCATTAAAGAGATGACAAAGTTCTGACTTCAATGTAGCTACATTGATTTGCATCAGTTGAGGATCTGGTGTCTGCTCATTAGATAAGTTGACAAGAAGATGATGCTATCTTCTCATGTGACTTTACTGTTTTTAAACTCTAGTCTCATGCAAGGTAGCGGTGTTAAGACCAGAAGACATTGTAACAAGCAATCACTAAAAAGTGCAGTTACCCTTCTAAGTCAACTCCAGGAGAGTGCATAATAGTAGTATTATCTAAAAATGACCTTACTGTTATCTGTGTATTTGGGAACCAGTTCCCAGCTGCATGAGTGTTTACCCCGTCTGTGTGAGAATAAATGCGTGAAAAACCAAATAAAGAAACTAAAGCAAGACTGCGTAACCAACAAGTGTTAACCAATCAGTTTGTTGCTTGCTATTAATAAAATAAGTATGTATGAGATGCAAATAAGCATAAGTATATCTGTGCTGACACACCTCTTTGAGTTGGGCTTCCTCTTTAAGCACTCTGAACACCGCCTGAGTGTGTCAGTCATCTTGTATTGCGGCCGTGCTGGCAGATAAGCCCCCCAGCACGAAATGCCGCTCCCTTCAATAAACTCACCATTTTCCAACTAACCACCTGTGTAAAGCCTCGTTTCTCCCGGCAACGAAATAAGCCCCCTGCAACAAGCGGGTATCGTGATAACAGAAATAGCTGCATGTAACAGGTTAGGAAATAAACCCAGAACTCCTGAATGTTAAGCAATAGCCAGAAGGAATATAACATTTTAGATAATACTTTCTGGGCTAACGTAAAAAATAAAGGAGATGTTTTAAGTGATTTGTGTGTAAGAAAAATTAAACGGTAAATAAACAAACCACCACCTTCAAAGCTGGAATGTAACTCAGCATTACTGCGGTTCAGTTATAAACCCGTGTTGTGGAACAGTAACACTCACTACAAATTAGCTTGGGACCAAATTCAGGCAGATTCTTCTGTGTATGTAGAGGAGTTCTGAGGCTGTTTCTAAGGAGATGTCTATACTATCCCCCGGATCGGCAGGTAGTACTCAATGTATCAGGGATTGATTTGTCACGTCTTGTCTAGACATGATAAATTGATCCCCAAACACATTCCCCGTCGACTCCGGAACTCCATCTCCGCAAGAGGAGGAAGTGGAGTCGACTGGGGAGCGGCAGCAGTCGACTCCCCGCCATGAGGATGGCCAGGTAAGTCGACTTAAGATACTTCGACTTCAGCTACACTATTCTTGTAGTTGAAGTTGCGTATCTTGGGTCAAACATCCCTGCCTTCTCTTCCCCCCCCCCCCCCCAGTATACCTCAGCTTCAGTTATGTGAAGTGCCAGACAGGGATCTGGAAGAGCACCATATACCTCATCCACCCCCGATGTGCTGCCTACACAAAGTGTACGTGGGTGGTGAGGCAGAGGTAGGAGAGAAATGGGTGGTATAAAGCCAACTAATTGGCTTTGCACCATCCAAGTACTCCTGTGTCAGGAGGACCCTTCTGCTACCCCTTAAGCATAGTACAAAGCAGTCAGAACAGGGAGGGAGGTTTAGGGATAGAATGGATAGGTGTGAATCCACCACTGCAGGGAGCCGCTGATTAAAACCTGTTGAGGAAGAGTGCAGGCACCCTTCCAAAGCTCTGAAACTATAGAAGTAGGCCTGGAATGTCTCTGTTTGTGGCCTGGATGAGGGGAGTAGACGAAACTGCATTCTCCTATGAAGGTCAGCTGAGCAAAGCATGGCGTTATTGGTCTTTATACAGCATTGATGACTTGGCTCCAGAATGGGAACAGCATCCGTCATACCTCTCATATGTTCCTAATTTTGTGGAATGTCATTCATTTTCATCCCTACACTTCACACAAATGTGATGTCCATAACCATTACTATTTATTAATTACATGAGAAATAAAGAATGAAACGGAGGTTATAGGAAAAGTTATTTACACAAGAGAACTCAGTCCCACCCCATTTTATGACTCCTACACACATAATTTTTGTGCCCTTCATTTGGGTCTTTATCACACATTGTGCCCCAAACTGGGATCTTTTCAGGTTGAGAAAAATGGCTCCTGTACACCTGCATCATTTAAGGACCATCAAGGGCTTCATGAAACTCCCATAGACTTCAGTGGAGAGATACCTGCAGAGTTTAATGGAACTTTGATCCAAAAGCATCACTTTCCTCTTTCTTATATGTAAATAAACAGAAATGATCAATAGCTGCTTCAGATTACAATGGCCTATTCAAGGTTGTGGGCTATTATATGGTGTATTGACTCTAGCTATTCATTTATTAAATTAAAGACCTAGGTAGAGTCTCAAGCCAAGACACTTGAATCTGTGTCCAAACTTGCCCAAAATCTGGCGGAGAAGTTCAGAGCTCCTAGACTGTTCTGGACACATGTCTATTAAATATTAATTTAAGTCTTGAGTGACTGATCTCACTATTCATGAAGTAAAAAAATAGTATTTGTAAAGCAGAACTGTACAGAAAGAGGCTTAATTTCTTCTACAGATGGCCTGAGCTGCAAGTTCTTCTTCATTCGAATGGACGTGAACAACACATCTCGAAGAACAACAATTACGAGAAGGTAAGTAACCATTCTTTTTGGATAAATATCTGAACTTTCCCAACATTCAGGGTGTATTCAGATAAAGTATTTTAGTTCATCCTTATATTTGCCTATGTATTTGGCAATTTGGCTTTAAATCATGTAACACAGAAGTCAATCATTTTTAGATTGGTGTCTTTCACAAACTGCCTAGTTTATGAAAGCTATTCATGTTACTGTAGAAATTTGGAAGAAATAGCTATGGAAATATGAAGTATAACACTGTGTTTAATGTACATCTTATTTACTACAGTTAATGTCTTTCATTTGTGTTTGAGTGTCTTCTAAAATAAACGTTTCTTATGAACAAAAGTTAAATTTATCTATCTTTAATGCAACAGTATAAAACATCCGCTTTATGGCTATGTTCTCTTAATTTTATTCCCAGCCAAATTATTTTCCCTTAGCTACTCCCTTTGTATGTGTTACTTATTTGTATACAGTAAAACCTCGATTTAACGGACCTCGATTTAACGGACTTCGGATGCAACAGACAAAATTTCTGATCCATATCAGACCGCGACCCCTCCTGGCTGCGGCCCCGGTCCCCTTAGGAGGCGGCTGGCTGCCGGCTCCCGGCTGCTGCCCCGGTCCCAGCCGCTGGCGGGCTGGCTGCCGGCTCCCGGCTGCCGCCCAGACCCCGGCAGCGGGCGGTCTGGCTGCCGGCTCCCTCCCTGATCCCGGCAGCGGGCGGTCTGGCTGCCGGCTCCCGGCTGCCGCCCCGGTCCCGGCAGCAGGCGGGTTGGCTCCCGGCTCCCAGCTGCCGCCCGGGACCCGGCAGTGGACGGGCTGGCTGCCGGCTCCCGGCACCTGGGACCTGGGCGGGCTGGCTGCCGGCTCCCGGCTACCGCCCAGGTCCCAGCAGCGGGCGGGCTGGCTGCCGGCTCCCGGCTGCCGCCCGGGACCCAGCAGCGGGCGGGCTGGCTGCGGGCTCCCAGCAGCCGGGACCCGGGCAGGCTGGCTGCCAGCTCCCGACTACTGCCCAGGTCCCGGCAGCGGGCGGGCTGGCTGCCGGCTCCCCGGCTGCCGCCCGGGTCCCAGCAGTGGGTGGGCTGTGGAGCTGCCGCCCTGACCCTGTGGCGGGCAGGCTGCTGCTCCGACAGCTCTTTTTTTATTATTAAATAACGGACTTTTTGATTTAACGGACACCCCCTCGCCCGAATTAGTCCGTTAAATGGAGGTTTTACTGTACTGTGACAGTCACAGTTCCACAGAGACAGCAATGGCTGCTGCACATTTCCTTACAGTATTGTCATTCAAACACTGCTTGTTACTTCTGAAGAAGGATTTGTGGTTTAAAGTCTCTCTCTCAATTTTCTTTTCCTTATATGCAGTTTGAGGAGAATATATTTAGCTCTTAGGGCAGTCCTTGCTATGTATGTTTATTCTCAGAAGCCTGATTCTGTTATACAGCATCTATGCTTCTCAAATTAATCCACTCACAAGAACAATAACACTCACAAACCACACTTCCTTACAAATGTTAACTACATTTTTTCTAATCAAAATAGCCACAGCTCTTGTTAAGAAAATCTCATAGCAGTTCTGTAGATTTGGTTTTCCCAATCTTAAATAGTTTAGGCTTTCCCACAAAAATCCTTTAAAGATTTATTTTATTCACATTATGTTAATTTTGTGAAACAATTCCATATACTACTCACTGCTTTGTACATTGAGGGCCAAATCCTGCAGTCCTTACTCTGCCAATGCTCCCATTTACTTCAGTGGGTGTCTCACCTGAATGTAGGTTCATGGGGTTTTCTTTGTGTTTTTGTTTTTTTTCCTTTGGTGGATAGTAAAACAAAAATCTCCAGGGATAGTATGTAAAAAGCTATACAAGTTCTAGTTTGGACTGAAAACATTTAAGGAGATGCACTCTCAGTGCTGGCTGGAACTCAGGAAATCACACAACCCTCTGGTCTGGTGAGAGTCAGAGCATCTTTTTTTTCTGTGTTGAAAAAATTAAGTCAGAAAAGGCCCCTCCCTCTTTTTGTTGCTGAACATTTTTCTCAAGCTATGACACTTAACAACCATTTCACCCCTGTCTACTGTTCCCTTATGATTAGTGCTGCCATTAGAGATATGGTCTCCACAGCACAATGAGTCATTTCAGATCTTGACAACTGTAACAATTCCAGATGGTGAAAGTGTCACTGACCCTAATTATCCTTCTAACCAGCATTCTGAACACATTGTCCCCTGATCCATTGGGAATAGACAAGCTTGTAGCCATACAGATCTGGTTACATTTTGTTTTAAGGTTTGTTTTCTATGGCCAGAAAAGAGTGTAAAGTAATATAATTATTAAAAAAATAATTTTAAAAAAACAATCCTCACCCCCAAAAAACCAAACAAATCACAGAGCTGGTACTTATCAGCAATAGTGAGAGAACAAATATAACCATATAGTAGGATTGTATGACACTCTTAAAAACATTTGCAGAAATACACAATGGAGAACTCAATTTATGAAGGGAAAACATCTGTGTGAAGCTTAATTTTTTGTTGTGTTTTTGTTTCGGGTTTTTGTGAATGGGAGACATACAGAATAAGGTATTTCAATAAAAAGCTTAAAGCTGCTCAAAACTGAATGGCTTCACCAACTGAAAATAGATAACACTTTTGAAAGTGGCATTCCTCATAACATTTCTAAACCGGTCTGAATATATTTCACTGATTTGAAAATATGCATCATAAAAATAGTGTTGGGAGAAGTTGTCATCATAATGGCCATCTTAGAATGCTCATTTCACAATATGCCTGTTTAAATTTAATAGTAAATCAATTGAGCACTCACTAAAGTGGCTTAATTCCGTGCTATGACTGAATTTAGCTGTTAAATTAATATATGTTTAAGAAAGCCAGGTAAGGGTATTTTTTTGGTAATATTCATTTTTGTGTATGGCTCATTTTTTGTAGGTTTTTCCTTAGGACCATCCCATTTTTCCTGCAGTATTACACAGAGCATGCTGTATTCTGAAATAGATGCCAAACAAAGCAAAAGTGAAGAAGATACCTAACTGTTTTAACCTAAGTAGTGTGCATGCATCTTCCTTACAGAAAGAAAGAGTGAAAAGGGAATAAACATTAAAAAAATCAGTGTCATAAAGTTTACTAAAATTATCTGAAGAGCTCTGTGTAAACAGAAATTGGTCCAGTAAAAGATATTCTCTCGCCTACCTAGTCTCTCAAATAATCTGAGGCACATAAATTATTTTCAGCAGCACGTGTGTTGCCTAGCATACATTTGTTACACAAACACAACGCAAGAGTGCTCAATGGGACCAGAAAAGCCTCACAATAGTTCCATAAACTATCTAGATACATATTTACAATCAAGGAGATGTAGTGTACTTTATTTTTTAAAAATTATATAGCAAAATAAGACAGTGAAAACGAATGTACAAAATCAAAATGATTCCCAATAGAATTCTTCCTGCATAGAGAATGAACTAAATGGCTCTTGCAACTAAGAACTGGAGCTAGTTTTAGTGCCATGCTTTCTGGATCCTGATGACAGCAGCAAAAATATTCTCTTTGCTCCTCTCATCAGACGGCATGGAACAAAAAAGACTTATTTTTATAACTGAGGCCTAGTGTATTCCACATTCATGGAAGCTTCCATCTATCACAGGATTTTAAGGCAGATCCTAAGCATGTGTGTTCTCTCTCTACAAACACACATACTGTACATACACATACTCACCCCTTATGTGCAATATGTATCACATGCAAATTGAGCTATTTCTGTCTCCCTGAGTCTGCAGCCAGCCTGAAGTGACAGTCCAGGGAAATGTGCAATGTTCTACTCTTCTTAATTGCATATTAACTCTGAAAGTGAATGATGACCGTTTAAATGTCACCTTTGCCTATTTCTGTGCTGATATCTTTAGCAGAAATAACCAGCTAACATGCTCAACTATAGAGCTGGGCAGGAACCAGTTTTTGTTTCACAGGAAATACCATGATTTTTAAATGTTTTCCATTCTGAAATAGAATTTCTCACAAATTAAGTTTTAGAAAAAAAGTTGATTTGGGGTCAATTGACATTTTTTTCTTGATTAAAGTCAGTGTATTTTCCTCTAATTTTGACCTATTTTTAAAAATTTATATAAAAATTTCATTTTGATATTAAAAAATCAAAATTTTCAATCCAAAAATATCAAAACAAGATGTTTTAACATTATCAAAACACTGTTTAATGTTTTTCTAAAATAAATTTTGTTAAAATCTAGCTTTTAAAAAACATTTCAATTGACAGAATGGCTTCTTTATTCATTGAAAAAACAGTTTGTCAAAGAATTTCCAACCAACTGTACTTATCCCTATTTGTTGTATGCTGGGGGTAATTAGTTGTTGTCAAGGAGTGGTGTAACAGGGTACAAGAGCACCCCCTAGTCCACACCCAAATAGAGCAGACAATTAACCCTGACCTATGGGAGTCAGAGAAATACAGAGGGCTGCTGGGCAATGTTCCCTCTAATTTTTGATAGGCTGTGAGCGCAAAAAAAATTTCTGTGCAAATATTTGTGGTCAGAGTGTTTCGCCGTCTGTGCAGGGTTTAGGATCTGTGTGCACTTGCACACATGTTCATCTTAGAGGGGACAGTGCTGCTGGGAGGGGGACAGCTGGATGTGAAGTGGGGCCTTGCCTCCAGGTCTGTATGTTGAGACTGTTGGTTGTAGTTGCAGTCTTTGTTTTGCTAATGCTGGTTTTCTTCTGTTTGAACTCCTTATAAGTTCTCATAAAAGTGGCTCTGGGAAGAAGGGACTACAGTGACTGAAGTTCACCTGGCTTTTATTTTGTGGGCTGTGAAATCACTAGTCCACAGGTGGCTAGGGTAAAGAACTAGAAATTTAAGTCACCTTCCCTTAGCCCTCTTCTCAAATGTTGTTCCCTCCAATCCTGTCAACAGGTGGAGGGAAAAAGGAAGTTCATTTCCATTGCCAAAATGCTATTGGGGGGCCAAGACCTTAACCTGCCATCTGGGTGCCCAAAACCCCAACTGCCCCCTGTCCAGCTGCCAGAGTCTCCCCCTTCCCTCCTAACAATTTCCAAAATACAGTTATGCATGGTCAGTTCAAAAAATATGCATGGAGTTGAAAATTTGGGGGCAGCGTAGAATAAGTGATTTAATATCAAAATAAATGTCACAGGGTAGTATAGTGTTGTGTATTATTCATGTTCTTATGTAGTAAAAACCTCAATTTCAGAATTTACCTAAATCTGCTATAATAATTCTAATTCATCCACCCTCGTGTATTCAAGAAAGTAGGAGGCTTTGATGTAGAGGTTGAATGCAGTTTGCTGCACAGGATAAGGCCATGTTGATGTGACCTCAGATCCTTTAATCTCCTAAGCATTACATTTCAGATTAACTCTTAGCCTTCATTGCCATGGGAAGATGACTTCCTAAGGAGAGGATTACATATGTAATATTAATATACTATAGGTTTTTATGTTAATAAAGTTTCTAGGTGGTATATTGTCCTCTTGCAACATGTTGGGTTGAGCAAAATTCAGACTTCTGAAAACCAGGAAATGCAGAATTAAGGTTACCCAGGTTATATTTAGAACCAACAGTGAAGGAGATAGACATAAGGGAAGCTGATAGCTGGGTTTTGGTGATTTTATTGTTCTGGCAACAAACAGGAAGAAACAAAAGTGAGTCTCTGCACCAAGTTCATACAGAGCGCCCAAACATATAAAGGGGCAGAGCATCACATTTCTCCACTTAGCTTTAAAATACTTTCCAAATACATTATCATTTACAGGGCTAACATAAAACCTACATAAAAGTTGTGAGTGGACTACACAGACTCTCAAATTTCAAGGGATTATTCCGCCCTGGAATAGAAACTCATTAGCTAAACAAATTATAAATTCATATGCACATCTGGATTTCACATTCTTTTTGGTGGTGTGACATTGTCTAGTACCACAAGTACCATTGGTACCCAAGTTCCTTCCAACAAGTTATCAAAAGGAAGGGCTGAGGAAGGTGGACTGGCAGAGCTGTGGCCAGTGTGTGGGTTTGAGGTGTACTGGCAGAGTTGGGGGGTAAAATGCCTCCCTCACCTGAACCCCTGACCTCTCTCACCTCCCCTACAATCCATCCCCACATATTCCCCTTTTCATAACTTCCTGCAGACCCAAATCTTTCTCCCCATATTCTTCCATTTTGCTTCCCCTTAAAATACCCCAGCAGCTTGGTTGACCTTGGCAGTTTAAAGTCTCCCATTTTGGTGGGTAATAAGAATAGCTTCAGAAGTGTTTGATCATTAAAGAGATGACCTCTCTGTTCAGACACAATAGAAAGGTAAAAAGTCAGCCAAGTAGGAATATTGTGGGTGAAATACTGATCTCACTGAAGTTGGTTTGTATTAAATTAGCCATTAAAAAATTGCAACTGGCTTCCAAGGGGATGAGAATTTCATTCCAAATAGGAATGTAACTGGATCAGCAATGAAAAAGGAGGCAGCATAAAGCAGGGTTTCACATTACAATGTAACAATTTTTGGTAATGTGGAAGTGATGTTGAAGTATTTCAACAAGGATGAAAGATTAGTGCACTAACCCATCATTATACTTGCTCTTCTAAATTTTGAATCCCTTATTTATGTAGATGATCAATCTACATAAATAAATACTATAAACATCCAAAGAATGTTATTAATGGTAGTTACAACCTGGGCAGATAAAAAGGGTGGGGAAAAGTTAAGAAGTCTGCCCCAGTGAGAATACTTTTAAAACTCTTTTATTCAAAAGTGTTTTTAAAAAAATATGAAACTTTTATAAACAGCTTAATTTTGAAATATTTATATTAAAAGATCATTTGAAATTTGCTAGCACAAACAGAGTATTTCCATATGCTGAAAGTAAAAGGAAAATGGATTTTTCTCAGATTCTGCATTGTAAAGTATTTTTGCCTATTTTATTCAATTTGCATTGCCCTGGTATCTCTATATAGATGTTTATGTATTGCTGAAGTGCAAATACACATTAGCAAAAAATGCATCCTCTTAGACGCATTCAGGTAAATCAAAGAGACCCCTCGTTATACAATCAAAATATCATGTGTGGTAAACCCAGGGTAGGCTACTGCCAGAGGGCTTTGTGGTGAGAGAGGTAACTGCAGGTTAATTGGGTTCAGCTGAGTAAGGCTGCCACTGGCCGAAGCAGGATCAGCTGAGCCCAATTAAAAAGCGGTGAGAGACCTTTTTAAACCCTCCTCCCCCTCTAGGAAGGAGGGGAGAGATAGAGGGAGTGAGGCTGCCTGCAGGCTAGGGGCAGCAGGACAGGGAGTCTCTCCCAGAAGGGGGATAGTTTTTGCTAGCTAGAGAGAAGCAAAACCCAACCAGAAAGAAGTGCTTAGGGGAAGGGAAAGTCTGCCTTTGGGGCTTTCTAGGCGGGTTGCAGGCACGGCTCCTGCCTTACCAGAGCCCAAAGGACCTGAGTCAGGAGGGTCCGAGAGGCCACTTTGTCACACATGGTACTAATTCACTGTTAGTGGTATTAGCTGTTAGTAACTTATACTGAAGTACCTCACAGAAGAATTATTTTTATTTCTTAATTAATGATTCTCTGGTAATACATAGGCTTTTCTAATCACTTGTCGGAAAAAGGTAGTTCTTAATTACACTCTTTAATTTATACATTTCATTTTCAGTCACTACTTTTCTTTGAGTCAATAACTAACTTAATTTCCCCCATTTTACTGGACAAATAAACAGATTATATTGTCTAATTTATATTGAATTGTATTGATCAGTGCCTGGTAATTAGTGGAAGATGAAAATTTAAAAGGAGAGAATAATTCCAACAAGTAGGAGGAATGAAACCAGGAGATGTTTTAGAATAACATTGTACTAATTGTTTTTAAAATACAATATTTTTTCTCAGTCTATGTTGAGGGGTAATAATGTCATAAAATGGTAGTGAATTAGGTCAAATCAAGTTATCAATCAGCATTATGTACAAAGAGGCCTAAATTGTGTTCTGATGTCAGTGGGATTTTGATATTAGCTGATGACCCCACTGATTATTTTGCAAAATTTAGAGACTGTTCATAAAGAAGGAAGAGAAGTCAGTCATGGAGGAGGAGCAAACTGGCTTAGTATAGAAAAAGGCAGTGCTGAAAGAAAGTGGAGGAAGTCAATTCTCTTCCCTGAATTCTCTTCAGAAGTACTCAGCAGTCAGTACATCTGAGAGGGTGGGAAAAGATGCAGGAAAAGCAAATTTCTGCATGTCTGGATGGACAGTGGTGTGAGAGAAATGAGCAATGGAAACTAATCTGAGGGAGAGGAACGTGATGGCCATAGAGTTGTAAAAGGTGAGGGAAATTAAGAAGGGAAGGAACTGAAAACAGATGAGCAATGCAAAACGTTGATGCAGCAAGCAACATTAAATAAATGGTGAGCTTGAAAGAAGGAACTCTGAGACTTAGACATGTGAGAATGGTGTTTGTGGAAAGCCAAGAAAGTAACCAAAATGGGGCCTGGTTCAAACTTTCTGAGGTCAATGAGCAATGGATCAGGCTTTTGGTGAATAGAGAAGTCAGACAAAAATAGAAGGTCAAACACAGAGTAAAGAAAGGAAATGAGCTGTAGAGAAGCTGGATAAGTTACCAATAGGTAAGCTGAAGTTTCCTAGGTTTGCGGTGAGGAATTGAGATGAGAGGAAAAGTGTGAGACAGATATTGATGACAGCCAGATAAAGAAAGAATGGATGGCATGAGGGCCAGGAGGAAGGAGAAGGGGATCAGTGACAGGAGTGTCATGGAATGGGGAAAGCAGGAAATGGGGGGAGGAGAAGAAAGGGATTGATGGGAAATGAAGAAGGCAGAGCAGTCTACTCAATGCTTGCCCTTGTTCTAAAAATGTTAGACTGGAATTGACTGTCATAGAACTCTACGGTTCTTACAACTGTCAATATACATCTTGTACCACATTCTCTTCTAGAAATCATCCTACTTTTATGCTATCTTCAGAATACTCTTTGCAAGGAGTGAAAAATGCCAAAATAACATCCATGTTCTACTTTACTAAGTTGCTAACAGAGTTGAGCAAATACTACAAAAAATGTTCCTGAGAATCAAATTGCTTCAGCTTAATTTGTCATGTTTGTTATTTTTGACAAATATTCTACTGAACAAATTTTACTGTCAAGAGCATTTAGGAAATGTTTGAGATTTTTTGTAAAAAACTAATTTTGAACTCATAAACCGGATTCTCAAATTTAACTCATCCAGTCAGGGAAAATGAAGTCATCACAGCTCAGCAGCTGAATCCTTGCAATTACATATTTGGGAACAATGTACAGATCAAATACTCGTTTGGAAATTGTTCATTTAAGCAAGGAATGCATTCAAGAAATCAATCTGTGAATGTAAAGAGCAAAAATTCTTCACTGCAAGTTACTCATACTGTTCGAGTTGCTTACCCCGTAAAATTTGGGATGGTTGCTGAGGGTTAGATGATACCCTCACTTAAAAAAAACCCAAACCTGAGCATGGAAAAATACTTTTGAAGTAGTTGTGCCCAAAACAAAATCGGGCACACTTCTCAAAAATATATTGCCTAGGTACAAAATAATATATTGTAGAAAGTAAATTTAGCTAGGATTTGAGGTTAATGTTTTAAATATAGGAGAAAAACCTACATTAGCTAACATTCAGTTCCACATGTTTGTTACACATTTAAAAAAAAAAACATGGTCATGATTTTCAATAAAGAGGCTAGTGATTTTTTGGGGGTTCCACAATATTTGGTTGCCCAATGTCTGACGTCTGTAAGCGGCCTGATTTTTAGAAAGTATTGAACATCCACCCTTTAGCAATCTCCCCTTAAAAAATTCTCAAGTTGGGTACCCCAAAATTGAGGTATCTGAATCAACTTGTTCCTTCTGAAAATATTGGCCAGGCAGTTTCTGATGCATATGTTCAGAACAGATTGGTATCAAATTGTTTGATATTCATCCTGCTTTTCACAGAAAGTACCTTAAATTGAAAATCTCTAGAGTTCATTATTATTAGGAAATAGTCCTGAGTTGAAAGAAGAACCGTAGTCCCTTTAAATATTTCAAGCTGTTCTCTCAGCTCAACGGCTGAGAGGAAATCTTTAAATAAAACTTTCCACTTCTATAGCATCTTTCTCCTGAGAATCTCAAAACATTTGACAAACCTTAGGTCCTCCACTAGGGCTGCAGTTGGCTGTAAGAAGCATCTTTCATGCTGTAGCTTTCAGCAGTTTAATTTTTTAGTGGACATCAGATCTCTTCTGGCAGTCAGAGCCTTTTAATGGAAATCCAAGACAAATTATTCCACCATTACAAAAAAAGTAAATTATATACAAAAAATACAAGATTATGAATGTAGCAGTCTGATTTAAACCAACCAACACAAGGCAATTGAGAGTTAAGGATACAGTGATGCTTAATGGAGGAACTCTGATACATGAGTGATCATACATATCACAGCCACACTCAGATGGAGAATAAGGTGGAACATGGACTGTTTTGAGGACCTTCAGAAATAGGACTGTTCTCACTATATTAATGCTGAAATTTCACTGCAATGCAAGTTTAAATCAGATCCTTAATCTTACTGTAATACATTCTTGTTTTTATTAGTGATACCTCCATTATGAAGAATACATGCAACAGGAAACAACAAAAGTATTTGCTTCTCTCGCTGTTTGAGACGAATTAAGTTCACATCCAGTTCATCTAGTATCTGCGGGATAGGACTATGAGCCTTGTGCACAACTTCCCTTTAACAGTTCAGTCTGTTGGACTTCATAATTCGCTGTCACTGTATATGTATTAAAGAGAGAAACAACTTGTGTCACTATGGTTTTCCAATGAAGTTTATTCTGTGATAGTGGTGGGACAGTGTATTGTAATGATGATCTTGTGGACTGAAAATAAACACAGGTCATAGATTCCATGAAATGAATGTGTTTGTGATACCAGACGGCATAAGCGGGGCTGATTTGATTTCTCTATTGTCTAAGGAGACTATTCAATTAAAGCTGTCTCCTGTTTCCAGGCAAACCCTGACAAAACATATTTCCTCCGACACACGCACCCCCGCTTCTGTGCTATGGAAACCATATGGAATTCAGTTTTTAAATACATTCTTATATAAGCCAAATTGTTTCCTTTTTTCTGCCTCTATCCCTGTTGTTTCCACGTAAACAATTTACTCTGTGGTATTTTTTCCAATAACCTGCTTTGTTTATGGTAACACAAGATTTTTCTGTTACATAACAAGTGAAGTTGTGATTGCAGCATGGCTAGGCATACCTGTGCTAACATAGATTCTAGCTAGCATGGGTAACAGCACTATTGAAGGCATAGTGGTGCAGAATTCAACATAGGCTAGCAGCTCCCGAGTATATTGTAATTTCCTGCCTTGTGTGCTGAAATCTATAACCATACTGCTGGATTAACAGGATTTTTTAAAATTTAATAGCTGTTTTACTTCATTTATTTGTCTTTAATAACACACTTCCTCAACTGAGCTGTTAAAATAGTTCTATGTATTTTTCTTTCTTCTGTTTATGTGACCCAGGAGGCATTGTCAGCAAAACATATTGGTAATGTTCAATAATAGAGCTGGGTAGAAAACCAGATTTTATTTATTTATTATTTGGGGGGGGGGGAAGAATTCCAAGATTTTGATTTCTACTCCGAAATGGACCGCAACCAAAACATTTAGAAATTTCCCACCAAAGAAAACTAAAAAATGTAGTTTTGGGTGAATCTAAGCATTTTGTTCTGATTTTAACATTTTACATTTTAAAGTGTTTTTATATAAAAATGAAGAATTTTTTTTTAAAAAAAAATTCAAAATGAAAAATTGAGGAGGTCTGTTCCAAAACCGTTGAAATAGCTTTTTCAGCATGATCCAAAACGCTTCATATAATTTTTTTCAAAATAAATTGTAGTTGAAATCACTGCATTTTTCAAAACATTTGGACTTCAGTGAAAGTAGAATTTTCATCAAAAAAGAAATCTGACAAAAAAAAAAAGAAAGGATCACCGCTTCTGTTCAGGAAGGCATTGAAAAGTTGGCTAAGATTCCCTGCATTGTAGAATTATTTTATCTTAAGTCTTAAAAAAAAAAAAAGTTATATAATTAAAAAAATCTGCCTAAATGAGCCTGTCTCCCTGAATTTGGAACTAAATTTTAAAAAAATCAATCATAACACTTTGCATTTCAACAATACCCTGCAACTGAGCACCAAGGGATTTTACAAATATTAAAAAAACCTCAGACCACAATTAAGGAATGCTTTAATGAAAGTGCCTAACTTCCTGTTGTCTTCAATGCCATCTAAGTGTATGATTATGTGTGCTTAAGTGCTTTTCTGAATAGGGATGTTTTCCTGACGTAAGGCCTAAGCCTCATAACAACACTGTGAAGTAGCAATATCCCCATTTTATAGATGGGGAAAGTGAGGGAATGACTCGCCCAAAGACATCTTGCTCAAAATCACAGAGGAAATCTGAGGCCTAGTCAAGAACGAACCCAACTCTCTTGACATGGGGTTTATCTACACTGCCCCACAATTTGGACTACAGGGGTGTGCATCAGAGTCCGCATCAAAGTGCTATGCTGTAACTTCCCTGTTTAGATTTCTGGCAATGAACTAAAATGTTCCTAGTATAGTCTTTGTCAGACAGGACTACATTAATGTGAATTAGGAATGCTTTAGTTTGTGCTTGCAGCATCGAATGGGGGAGTTACAGTGCAGCACTGTGTCAAGCACTGTATTCTCACACTTCCCAGTCTAAACTGTGAGGCAGGGTAGACATAGCCTCAGATTCTTAGTGTTTTAGCTACAAGACCATCCTAACTAGATGTCTGGTAATAAAATATCAAATCAAATTGGTAGGTCAAGCTGAAATTTTTGGAAAAGAACACTGAGAATGCCAAGAGTTGTAATTCATTAGCTATGTAATTTCAGAGAACAAAATTCATACTAGGGACAGTTATGCCTTAAAAATGGCATTTGCAGCAGCACTTCCAGTATTGGTATTAGCAAGTGTTTAAGAAATTCTTGGTCTTATTCTACTTGTTAATTCAAGCTAGCCCGGGCAAGCAAAGACCTACAATAAATCTAACTTTTAGAGAAGGGGTGTGTAGTTATCTTTACAATCCATGGCTTCTTAATTCTGCTCCCTCCTTTATCTGCCATCCTGATGGGCTCATACACAGGAAGGAACAGAGAAACAGGAGGCCTATTACACATGCTTTTTCGCAGTCTGATTGCTAGTGATTGCATCTTGGACCCAGAATCTAAGCTTTCACTTTTAAAAAGAGTAATTTCTCTTGCCTTCCTAGTTGTAAAGGAAACTTCTTCAAATGCAAACAGATGCAGTGGTATCTGCATGAGTCTGCTGACATCCTGGAATAACAGCTTTGAGAGAAACGTGAACTGCCTGAGGCTTATGATGATGTATTGTCAATACAACTATTTCACGGATCAAGGCATGAAAGAGAAGATCATATTTGGAAGATCTACGTTATCTACTATAAATGACTTCTCATTTGGTGGACGGAGGGTAGGCTGCAACTCTTACCCGTACCCCAGTCTGATCCTTGAGTGTAACCTGCTCATGGATCTGAGCCTTTCCTTCTTGTGTATCTCCCATCATCTAAGATTTTCTATTTTCTTCTCTTACAAATACTTTTCAGAATCCAGATCACATCCTGTCTCCACTGTCATTTTCATCTTTTCATGCAGGATTGGATATATGAATTGAATGTGGAAGTAGAGTGCAGGAGAAACAAAGCTTAACCCTACAAGGTTCTATATATTATTTTAACTAAAGTTTATGGAAGCTCATTAGGGATGGGATTTTAAATGGGTTTGGAATTTAATCATTGTGGGGAGGCAGGATCACACAGAAACACTGCCGTTTGCTCTTGGTGTGCATTTCAAGACACCATGTAAACATTAACCAAACCACCTCTTCCTCCTTCCATATAACACACCATTTGCTCACCAGGCATGTGACCAATACGACTTATACCACACAAGCTTTTAAAAATGCCCTTTGATATTAATTCATTTGCAAGCCTGGAATTTGCTTCCCCACTAAAGAGTTCATGGGCTCCACCCAAAGCTACTGAATCCCCAGGAATCTGTGGAGGCTGAGAACACCCATGAGGAGGCCTTGTGTGGCCTTATGGGCCCCAGTTCCATTTCCCCTGCTGGTTTCTTGGCAACTCTTTTCTACTGTAACCACCCCCATGGCATCTGGAACTACTGACATGGCATCTATGCAGAACTGTTTGTGCCTGTGTCATTATTCATCATTATATATCTTAGAAATATTAATTACTTCACCTACAACTGAAATTCCTGCTATGGTGGGAATGCAGGAGCATGACAAGAAGTGAAAATAGGAGAAATTGAAGCCAATAGCAGCAAAATGAAGAATAGGAGCAATTTTAGGTAGGCAGAACTGAATGGACAGCTTATTCAGGATACCAGGGTTCATTCCCTTGCCCTTGTGAAAACTGCCAAGAGAAGTTTACTTCTCTTGGCATCAGGATTTTGATCAAGCTATCAGGATTTTGATTTTTAAATCTAATCTGAATGAAAGCAGCAGAGTGTTTCCCTCCTCCCATTAATGCTATGTAGGAGATTAACTCAGTATTGAATTTGAGGAGAGAGTCTCACCTCCTGAAACAAAAAAAAAAAACCCATTTCTCACTGTACTGCTGGTTTTCTTTTAAGGTCTGTCAAACTATTAATCTGGCAGGCTTAATGCTACTTGGCTTGTAGGATTGGACAAACTCAGAACCCAGTATAGTATAGTTGCTGCAGACAAATGAGCTGTCTATTATCATCTCATAATAACTGATCTTAGTAACTACATGCAAAATATAATAATTGTTTACACAAGCCAAAAAGTGTGATAGCCATTCTCAGTCAAGTAGAGCCACCTAGTGGTAAAAGATGAGACTCAATTTATTTTTTCTTAGTCTGACTGACCTTTCTTTTTGACAGCTCACAAACAACAGATTTTTCAACGTGCTCATTTTAACATCTGGAGAAATGGCAATTAAAATCTGATCAACTAATGATCAACTGTTTGCTCCACCTCTCTTTCTCTCTCTCACACACACACACATAGGCTTTTTACTACAGGATTTTCTGTGGGTGCAAAGCTACAAGTAGACACTTTTTTTTAAGATAAAAAAGTATTGAGGCATTTGTCTGAAGAGAAATTAAAGTCAATAAATAATTACATAAATCTATGGTAGAAGAAGATAAAGAAGAAAAAAGGAGATCACATTTTCAAATTGCTAATGCTGATAATGTTTCTTTGAGTAATACAGTGGTAGAATTAAAGGTACCTTGTGAAGACATTTGATTCCTTTTCTTCTTCTTTTACAGTAGGTAAACATTCACCTTCAGCTAAGAAGAGAAAAGACAACCACACTGTTACCTTTGGTGATTCTTTCAGACATTTCAAAATTGTGTTCACTTTCAGAGTAGTGACTGCAAACCAGAAAACTCCAGGGTACAGGTATAGTTCTTTTTATCTGTAATATTTTCATATTTATATGTTTTGTTTGATATAATTGTCAGCTATTTTAGAATGTCCTGCCCTTGTGGCTGTAGTGGAAGTCCTGGTAATCTTTATGATATTTATTTCAGTTGTTTGTGTGTATATGTATGTATACACATATGAAGTGCTTTATCTGCATGCATCTTTGCCATAAACTCAGAATACAAGGGCTATTTGTTAGCTAATTACAGCACAACTGTTTATAATCACATCTGTTATTTCACAAGATGAGTACAGCCAGCAGTTTGGGGTATTTTTATATGTGGTGCTGCTGCTGAAGAAATATATGAAATGTTAGCTGACTTTTTACAAGTTTAACATCTTTTTACAATAAATATTTCCCCATCTACTGTATTTAAAGCAATTTTCATAGTATTGTTATTATTTAACATTTATATTATGGTAGTGCCTACAGACTAACAAGGTCCGAGGACTAGCCTACTAAATACTGTACAAACCTACAGGAAATTATAGGTGTCTGTCAAGAGTTGACTATCTGAAAGACAAGATATAATAGGTAGATGAAGCAAACAAGTATTTTGGGGCAAGGGATGGGCAACCAAAATATTAGAATATGTATAATTCTTAGCCAGTTTGGAGCAGTAATCACAATGTGACACCTGTGTAGCAGTAGTCAGGTTGCAGTTAACTCTGTGCATTAAGGAAGAGGTGAGTCTTGAGACTGACTTGAAGGCGGCTTAGGTGACATGTCTGAGAAATTTTCACTGGGGAACTCTTCTCATTCTCATGCACCAGGGGCAGCCTGGGAGAAAGCACAGAGGTGCTTCAGGGAGAAGTGGATCACTGAGAAATTGAGGCTGCCATTAATGGCAGAGCAAAGGTCGAGGCTGACAGCTTGATAAGCAGTATTTCTGACAGATAAGGTGAATCTAAATGGTGAAGGGCCTAAAAGGCAAAAAGGAGGAGCATGTGTTTGATGCAGTAGAGGATAAGGAGCCAGTGGAAGGATGGAAAGGGGGGTGATGTAGTCATAGTGAGGAGCCAGGAAGATGATCCTGGCAGCAGTATAATGAGTAATTAGTGCTATGGGCTATGAGTAAACAGTGATTTCTCTTAGAATGGCACAATATGCAGCACACTAGTGCAGACACACTGAGTACAGCGAGAGCCAGCTCTTTTAAAGAGACAAGGATGCACCCCTAAAAAGCAACTTGTATTTACAAATATAAATACAGTACATGTGTTTAATAAAAGCTTCTACTGACAACTGAAACCTTTTATGGTATTATAGCTATAGTATCCCATCGTTTGAAAAAAAAAAAAAAGCACCCAGACAGCCTAAAATACCCCTGATATTTGCTTGTGCAACTATTTTAATATTGTAGGCTTAAGATCAGGACTAAATATGTTTTAGGAAAATTAGCAACACAAATATCAAATAGCTCTGGTATTTTTTTCTATTCATGGAGACTACCTCAGACAAAGAGAGAGAAATGATTGGAGGGTTACCATGTACCATTTTTGTTCATGCTATTCATCCATTTATCGAGCTCTTCCATTTCTATTTCCATAACAGAGGGTGTGTCTTCTTCAAAAATAGGACTTGATCCAGGAAACAAAAGATGGGTTAGACAACATGTTTCAAATAGACATGTAACATAGAGGCATTGTATCTGTCTTGTATAATTCTGGCCTTAATTGTGGGACACCAATGCTGCTCTAGTGAGTTTACTTTTTAAAGATGTGTCACCCAACAGGGAAGAAACAAGTAATCATGGCCCGCAAATGGAACAAATGGATATCTTAACAACATACTGTAGATAGAAAATTAGAAGATAAAGAGTCTGATACTACCCAGTTGAAATCCATGGTGAAGCTTCCATTGCGTCAATTGAAGCAAGATAAAGCCCCAAGTTAGAAATATTATTTCAACCAGGAGGATGGCTTCAACAATGACCTAAAAAGAAAAGGTCATAACTATCCTAACTACTTGTAACAAATGTTACTCTTTCTTTTACTGATCATTTTTAGAGGCAGCCTCATGGTTGAAAGACTATTGCTAACTTTATTTTGTATTTTAGCATGAGTTAAAGTAGCGGTTTGGGGTCATGATCCTGTTTTAATGGGGTCATCAGGGCTAGCTTAGACTTGCTGGGGCTGGGGCCAAAGCCTGAAGGCTTCAGCCCAGGGCAGCAAGGCTGAGGTTATAGCCTGCCAACCTGGGACTGAAACCCTTGTCCTTTTGCTTTGGCCCCCACCACCCAAGGTGGTGGGGCTTGGGCATTGGAGCCCCCATCCAGGGTGGAGGGTCTCAGATGGATTTAGGGTTCAGTCCCCCCTCCAGGGGTTGTGGAGTAATTTTTGTTGCCAGAAGGGGGTCGCAGTGCAATGAAGTTTGAGAACTCCTGATTTAAAGTGAATCTCTCCTCTCACCCCCCATTTTAATAATTTTCAGCACTTACCATGAGAAGGATGTCAGTAAAATAAATAATAAGGTAACAGCTATCAAATGGATGACAATACTCTGTAGCCTGCTTGTTTTTACTGGACATGGTTTATTCAGTTCACACAAGCTCCAGAGAATCTTTATATGCCATGAAATAATGAGCAAGCAAATTTGAAAAAATGACAAAACTTATTCTGGGCAGATAGAATTTATGGACAGAGTCAGGAAGCCTGTCCCTGTTACCCAAAGTATAACTGTATCCTGCGGCATCCACATTTACAGTAAGAGAACTAATGGTGGCTCGTGCCCAAAACAAGTGGTGAAGCTGAAGACAGCAGGCTGGATCAGGGGCTGCGTGGCACCTATGCCATACTTTACTTGTGTGGCTGAAATAATCCCAACAAAAGCCTGTATTCCCTGTAGAGGAGCTTGCAACTGTTAGCAGGAGGTAATGCACCCTACAATACATCAACCACAAAATACAACAGTAGTGGTTATTTGGTGGGATTAGGGTGCTTTAGCCTCCTCTAAGGTTAAATAATAAGAAAGGGCAAGAGTGTTGAAAGTGCAAAATATAGACTGTTCAAGACTTGCAGGACATACAATAAGTTTAAAACTACCACAATAAGGCCCTAAAAATGAACAAACAAGCTGGAACAATGAGCAACATTTATAAATGTTACCTTTTGACATTTTCACTTCCCAGTTCATCTGAAATAAAATAAGTTAAAAAGTTGAATTTATAGTTAACTTGTCTTTAACTGTCCATTTTCTCTTAATGTGATATCCCAAATAGCTGGGAAAATTCAACAGTAGGTTTATTTAAACACGTAACAGCTTTCAGTATCATACCTGGTTATCCTTTAGGTTAAAACTAAAATGCTATATACGTTTTCTTCCACTAACTATGTAGTCTGTAGTTTACATAGGTGCTGATTGCTTTTCATCAGTAATTTTCTCTAATATACTAAAATAAGCTGACCACCAGCAACTCTTGTTGGTTATTAATATACATGAGACGACTGGGCGGGCGGGAGGGCGGGCGGGTGGCACCAGCTACAGGAGAGGACATGTGATCTTCCCACGTGACTCCTCCCAACCTGGAATATTAGAAACCGTGGGAAGAACAGAAGAAAAATGTGCATACACAGATAGATGTAAATACCAGAGCAAGTGAGCAAGCAAGCAAGCAGGTGGTATGGCATAGCAGGCCACTGTACAGAAAACTAACATCTTCTGCACAGGCCTCAAAATGCTTTGGGAGTCTCAGCATGTAATAAAAAGAATGAAGGGCTGGATGCAATATCCACATTGTACAAATATTTTATGGTTCAAATCAGCTCATTTTAAATTCATCCCAGCCAGAAGACACCAAAGCCTCCAACCCACTCCAGCGCATCCACCTTATCTCTCTGTTTGCCAAGGAGTCATGTCAGGAGCAGTGGGTAGGCTGAGTAGAGTGTCTGCAAAGCTAAGACACCCAATGTATTGCTTCCAAGCAAAAGGAAAAACTGAGCAGGAACTCAGAATTGTGCTCTAGCAATCTTTAAGATCAAATTTCAAGTGAGTCTCTGAAAATGTACCAACATATTTACATGAACATTTCCCACACATATCAACAACCAGGCAGAAGCTTCATTACCCATTTGGTATATGTCAGTGATGTACCCAATACTAATGCAGGGGCATTTTCAGAGGCACATTGAAAGTTTGGCCCAAAGTGTCTATTTATGCTTTAATATTTGTAGGCTGAGATACTTTTAACAGCACAAAATATATCAGTACACCTCCTTTGAAAGTTCCTACATCACTCTATATCTTTAAGACCCTTCCTCTGTTCAGTTCCTATTGTTTCACACAGCGGAGTTATTGAGGTAGGGTGTATGTACCTTCCTGAAATTGCATTATCTTGTAGCAGAATACAGTTACCCTGATCACATGTTTCTTAAGAAGTTTATTTTGATCTGAACAAGTGGTTTCATAACAGCAATCACACTACAGGGTCTCTATGAAAGCTTCCCTTGAAGTGCTAAGATAAATTCCCTCTTATCAAGATTTTGTTTTATTTTCAGGTAGTTTCTCCCTGTCAGTAATGAAAGAAATAAATAGTTTCATTAGAGAAGTACCCTCAACAGTGAATTAGTAGCATAAGAACAGAACAAGAAAAACATGCATGGTCAAATAGTTATCTCTTTGCCCTTAAAAATGTTACCAGGGGGCTGAGATGTGAGAGGCTCTTACTATATAGCCCATAGCTGTCATGGATGTGAGAGATAAGCCACAGGATGCTAAGAAGCAAAACTAGACTAATTTAAATGGGATACACTCTACATACTGTGCTAAGATTTAGTGAGGAAAACAAAACTCTAGAGTTTCACAATACATTCCATTTCTGCATTTGAAAATACAAATATCACTAGATAGAGAAATACATCATAAACATTGCATTCCATTTCCTGAAATCCTTCTACAATTTGAGAAGTCCTAAATTTTACCTTGCTTAGACTTTTTCCTTTTATGACGTATCACAAAGAAAGTGATCAGCAGAATTAGTAGGACTAGTATCACTACAGGAATGCCAAACATTAAGGCAGGCTGTAAACCTGCCGTTTCTGAGATGTTCCCATTATCATTTAACTCAGTATCATTTCCTTTTTCAAAAGTTATCTCAGTCTCTGTTGGTTTGATGGTAGTTTTCAGATCATGGTCACCTGCAGTTGTAAAATATTGTTCAGATCTCTCTGGGCTAGATGTTACTGTAACAGTCGGAGCTGGTGAATAATCTCCTGAAGCTTCTTCATTTGCTGTGCCTGCCAAATATATGTAAACATCTTAATGTTTTCTCTTTTTAATTGGATAATCAAAATAGATAGTGAGTCAAAGCATATGGTTTTAAAATTTCCTCTTCATTTCTCCTGTACCCATCCTTGTTTGTTTTTTTTAAAAACCACACTTGAATGTCTGCAGACTGACTGGCCACAGTGTTGGGCACTTCATACATAACCACACTCTTGCCAATTTCTCAAGAAAACTTATGATGTGGACAGAATTCATCTAGCTTGCTCTTATAACCAGCAACACGTGTAACCCCATTCCCAGACAACCACACCCAGCCGCTTGCTCTTGCACAATATAAATTCTCTCACACACCACACAACCACACCACACCACACTTGCAGCCATTCCTCTTTTCTTCTGACTGAGTCCTTGACTCATCCTTCACCCATGCAATAAATTTGGCTCACCCCATCATCTCTGACTCATCAAATTTCTCATCTGCCCTCCATAAAATTCACCATTTTCTCTGTTTCTCCATTGTTTTCTCCCCCAAGACTCTGAACTGGCCTGGGGCGGAGAAAGGGGGTAGGAATAGGTCTGTCCCAGGAGAAGGCAAAGCCCATAGAAACTGCTAACGTTCACTCACCCTCCCTGTGGACTCTGCACTGAAGGAGACAAAAACATTGAGAATTTAGTGGACACAATTGCAGTTCCTCTACCTTCACCTACAATGAGGTAGTGAGTAGAGCTCCTCCTACAGCCAGGCAGTATAGCAAGTAGAAGTTAAAGCATTGGCTACCCTCATTTCAAATGTAATGGGGTGGGGGGTTGTTTGTTTGCTCAAGCAAAGGGGCTACAGTTCAGGACATTGATCACTGTGATGTGGGAAAACTTTCTGCCTGCGTTGGGCGAGCAGGATTATTCAAGGCTTCCCCAGATAGATTTTATTAACTGTTGTGGTATTTTATCACTCAAACAACTATAAGAAGTTCTGGGCCCTATTGTGAGGCAAAACCTCCTGCTGATGTCAATGGGAGCTTTTGCCTAAGTAAAGGGTGGAGGAATGAGTCCTTTGTACATTTCCATGTATCAAGCCTTAAAAAACTCAGCCTAAAAAGGAGATGAAGTTGTGACTGCTCAGTGTTGTCTGCTGTTTTAGACAGTGCCCTGTGTTCTGTGGCTTTCATTGTACTGAAAACATGAGGATAAGACGGTGTGGCTGTTTTAATAACATACTGGATCTGATTCTGTGATGCGCTAAATACCTTCCTGCAAGGTGCTGATCCTCCTCAGCTTCCACTGAAGTAAATGAGAACTAAAGATTCTCAGCCCGATGCTGGAGGCACTCAGGACCATCACTGAACTGGGACCAATAGGACTTACATGTTAATTGCTTTATAAACACATAAATCCTCATCACGACCCTGTGAGAGGAGCAATTATATCAATTCTACAAATGAGGAAATAAAGGGAGGCAAGTGAAGTGGCCTGCCCAGAGGACACACACTGAGTCAGTGAGAAAGCCAGAATTAAAAACTCAAGATCCCTATCTCATGCTTAATCCACTGGACCACATTGCTTCTCCTTACTGCTAGATCTTTGGAAGGAAATAAGTATTGCTTGAGGCTGTATCCTAGGGAACAAGATTTTAAATTATTAAAATAATTTGAGTTTATTGCATTAAGTTATTGTAGTGATGATTTATCTATCTAGGTATTTATGCCATACTCATCACCTGAGTACCTGGTCATTTTATCATTGCTAAAAATTATAATCACAAAATCTTTAATATTAAAAATAAGTCATCAGACTACTTCATTCCAAACATAGCAACAACTCTTAACTGGTCTCCTTCAAAGCACTTTACAAAACATCAATTGGTAAAAATTAACTTCTTTACTACTTCCAATCTTCATTCAACAGCAAAACAGAATCTCTGCCTCTTTGGTGGGTAATACCCTTCATGTGACCTCTTACATGTATCCTCTTATTTTTGCAAGCATTGATAACCCATTATATTCTTGGTTCTGCTTAAACCCTGTTAAGAGAATCCACTGGCACAGGAGTTACTGTACTGCACTTTTATTCCTTGCAACCTGGTTCTTCCTGATTCTTCTTCACAGAAATTGTTTCTAGTCACCACCAGTGTTTGCAGCAATTCCATTTGACAGTTGACATCACCATCTAATAATGATGGGCCAGCACACAAGTATAGACATGTGTGTTCCAGACGCCTGCATGGCTAACCATAATACTGACATAACAGATAAACCAACTCAGTGTCACAGAACCATTTACCGCATTTGGTTAAATTATCTCTCCTCTGATCATCCTTCTCTTGAAATCTGTCAGCTTCCTCTGCTTAACATACTGATAGCAACAAGCCCACCACTAAAAATAGTACAAATGGGGAAGCGGGGTGGAGGGGGGGTAGTTTAGGTCTCTGTTATTTCTGGAGCAAATAATTTATAAAAGCTTTTCAAATGTCTGAAGCATGATGTACACTTGAAAGCAAGAACAAATAGTAACATCTCATTAACCACAATCCTAAACTTTCAGCTGGAATATATTTGGATTTGATGTCTCGGAGAGACTGTTCCAATGTCTGTTTATTTATCATATTCAAGCTATAAAGCAGATTTCAGATCACTTGTCTCTCTGTTAAATAAAATTCCCCTTTGCAGTCTCCAGCCAAAGATAATTTCAGATAACAGAGGGTGAGCTTGTTTACATGTACATTTGTTGACTTCACATAATTCTAGAGACAAAACAGCATCTATCCCCACTTTCTTTTTCCTAAATGGTTTAATCTGGGAGAACTAAATACAACCTTTAGCAGCTCAGTAGCCAGTTATACAATGCTGCTTCCAGCATATTGTTACCACCTCCTGTGTTTTAACTGCTGCCTTTAGAAATTATGTTTTAACTGTTACCAGGGTTTAAAGCATGACTGAGGTCTCAAGCGATAGATTATGATTGTGATGATCTCACTGGTCAACGTCATACAGTCACTGCATAGTGTAACATAGCTCTACTCAATGGGAGGAGGAGTTATAGATCAGAGCTGAAATACACTGGTGGCACTAAGCATGGGAGCTTGCACAGAACCTGCCTTCATTTTATGGGACTCAAATGAGTGCTCTTAGTCCCTTTCTTTGGGCCAGATTCTGACATCGTGACTCACAGCGAGTAGCACTTTAATCCACAAATAGTAATGTGACTCCGCACAGAATATAAAATTACACAGTATGAGTAAGAGTATCAGGATTGGGCCCTTTATAATTGAGAAAGAAATAGTAGCTGCTCAAAAGTTGCTTTAAATTTCACAATAGGGCTTTTATTACTACTTGTTGTGCTAGCGAATGAATGAAGTTGTTCATTCAAATTTTGAAAAGTACAAGCATCATCGTTTGCAGGCATGTACAGTACTGCATGAAGTCTTGCTTAGCATCTTCTCCTCTTTAAAGCTGCTGGTGAGAAACTGGTGAATCTTGCTTGTCTCATTTTCGTCATTAGCCGTACAGACTAGACCACATTTCTCTACACAACAAAAGCAAAAATGATATTTTTGTTGCCGTATCTGAACACAACGCTTGCAGCATTTCCTGCTCTTAGTGCTTTGCCGTCTTGATAAAGTAGGCAGGTAAACAAGACTTCTCCTTTTAATTTGAAGGGGAAGACAAAGCAAAAACCTTGCAATCAGCTTCCTCTTTCTAAAGAATATAAATACATCCTATTATAAAATTGCCAGAGCAGACCTAGGTTGTTCTGATAAAATAAGTCCCTGGAGGGGAATGTTTTAAAATTACAGCTTTGTACCTAAGCACAAAATAAAAGGGGAAAAAAATAAAAGATTTAAATTGATGGTATAATCAAGTATTTTTAAAGGGAATTTTGGTTTCTCCAAACTTTGCTATAAAATACGAATAGTCCATGTGAAAGAAAACACAATTGAAGGCTAAAAAAACCAAAGTTAAAATACTATATAGACTGAAAAAAACATTTGTGCGAACTGGAGCCCCCCATAACTGTGTTTGTTAGTACACCCTATACTCATGACGTTCTTTTAAAAATTTCTCCAAGTGGCATTATTTATGGAGTGCAGGCAAGATTTTTGTTTTCCATTCGACTTTTTATTAACAAACACGGGCATGGGAGGGAACGACGCCTGTTTGTCCAAGTTTTTCTTCCTGCTCAATAACTTTTCTCTACATCATTTCTACTCTCTTGTATCTGATTACATTTAACTATTGATCTAGGGAGTGTTGCTCCTTGAAATGGGCAAGGCTTGTCCAGGTAACATGCTGAAACATATTTCAGATATGATACATAGGAATCCTTAAAACAATTGAAGACCAGCTTGATTACTAGATATGCTGTAAAACAGCCACATGTTTATGGGGGTAAATCAATAGAAAAGATCCTGTAGAAAATGGGTGCTTACAAAAAGTCTTGTCCAGATAGGTGTGAATCAGAAGGGAAATATACTTGAGTTTATTTCTAGATGATGGAACAACTTCAGCCCTGGTATAGACAGCTTAGCTTACATTTCTACTGCCAGTCCTGCAAATTCAGACCAGCATCTAGGAGTCAAGCTGAGATCATTCATTTTCAGCAGTAATAAAAGTTCTGCAGACCAAATTATGCACTCAGTTACATCTATTTAACCTTACTGTCTTTCAATTTTGCCCTCAATGACACCTAGTGCAATTCCACTGCTTTCACAGATTTGTGATGTGAATCTTCTCACCTTAAGGTATCACTCAAGAGGACGTCTGTGTTTAAGACCAAATGAGCTGAAGCCTTTATCACCAGCAATCATAAGATACCTTCACGAACACTGTGCAGGGGTCACTGACTGGAATTTGATATACAGTTAAGCTGATGTGTAAGAAGGATTCTCTTTCTATGAGATGGCTCTCCAGTGCAGGAGTAAACAGCAGTAACAACTTGTTTGTGAATCAGATGGGAATTTCTGGCTGAATACACACAAAGAGTTAATCTGTTGAGTAAAAAGGTACCATTTTTACATGGCCACTTTTCAGAGTTGCACTTTGATGCTTCTTTTAAAAAAGAGATGATGTAGCAGTTGCTGCACAAGGCCCGATGGAAGGATCCTAGCAAACCCTCATTCTTGCTTTATCACTTTGCTAACAAATTATAACATACACATTTTTGGTATCAAAATACATTAGAGGAAGACAGCTTCATAGTGACTGAAAAGAAATCTGATTTTACTTCAATTTTCAGCAATTATACTAAGCTTCCTCATACATTTTTTAAAAATCTGTCTACAGACATTGATGTGGGGTCAGATCCATTTTTAAATTCATCATTATGAGGAGGAAAGAGGTCAAGAACAAGAATCCCCCAGTGGTCCTAGCTATGTATGTGACTTCACCTGAGAGGTCTTTTCAGCAAACTATAGGGTGTCTGTGAATGTTGTTCGTACAGTCTACAGCACATTTGGCTCTTGAACTGAGAAGTCCTCTTGAATTATGGCTAAAAGTTATAATAGCATGGGCACACAACACAAATTCTATCACCTCTTAGCTCTTCACATCCTCTGCATGACGCACTGTTGAATATTGTTATCTCCATGGCTGAACAAGTTTCTTGTGGTATAGATCAGTAAGTGAGGAAGCCTTTTCTGTATCTTCCTAAATGTCCAACATAGTACAAAGGGACATGGACTACTCCAGGGAATACCAGCACAGCTTGGGTACAACCTTTATCTGCATTATAAAGCTGGCTTTGGTGAGGAGGTTAGTTACAATGAATACAGGTTTCCCCAGAGATTGTTACAGCTTTGTCTTGTAGTGTACTTGGGACCAAATCTTCTTTTAGCTGTAATTCAGCTTGTGGGATTTTGATTTTGCAAGACTCTAATATAGTTTGGAAATGTTATTTATAACATAACCCCATCTACAATGCAAGACCTAATAGTGCTTTCACCATCTTAAGGCCTACTTTGTTGTAAATGGTCCCCAAACACGTAGGTGAGATCTTAGAGAGGCCACCTGAGAGCTCCTCCTTCATTATTACTGGACCAAATTTAAAAAGATACTTCCTGTTCTGCATAATGTCCCTGATAATTATGGACAGGGATTTTTTTCTAATAACGTGGGTTATAAAAGTCCTTAGCATGGTTGTAACACAATTTTATTCCATCTACACAGGCAAGACCAAACCATGTTATAATTAATGCCTATACACTTGTGTGTATAGGCATTAACCTTAACCACTGTAAGGTGTGCAGTATAGACAGGGATTATTGACCACACTTACAGCATGGCTACAATCCTTTTAAAAAAAAACAAAACACATTTTCACAATGGTCATTAAAACCAAAATAAAAGTGGGATAGCAATAACAGAGTGATTGTTCTTTCTCCCCATTTTGTGCAGAACCGTTGCTTGATACAGCAATTTGAGAGCTAATAATACTACTGCATATTGAAGGATTTCAACCGTGGTTTGTTTCACATGGAAGAAACATAAGTAAAACAATTGTTAAGTTTTCTTTAAAACAGCTACCAATATTGTTCAGTTACTGCTTCTGTTCCTTGTGCAAAATACAAATGAAACAATTGTACACATAATAGTTTAATGATTTTTGTTCAAAATTTAACTATTCAAGTCTGAAATATATAATATTTTTAAACAGTATGAATCATCCCTAGATTATTAATTTGCTTAACAAAAGTTGTTCATTATGGGAGTTTGAAATACTCAACTGAAAACTTTGAATGGAACACTTTTTTTTTTTTTTGGCCATTAAATGCTATTATGAAGGACATGACTTTTACAGACAAGATACACCAAATGGTGGAAATCATAACAGAAAATAATGATGGGTGTTAATCAAACCCCTGTATCTAAAAACATCTGAGGATGTTTGGATCCAAATGTTGCAGGTGAAGCTGGTCTCTATTAAACAACAAACCGCACATACACCAAAGTTAAATAAAGCTAAAACAAACAGTGCAAGTTTTCACAAACCTCCTACAGGGAGATCAGGCTTTCAGGGTGTTACCCTCTAACAGTTTGATCGCTGTAGGCATAAAACATGTCTGCATAGTTCTACTTCAGAATATGAAAGGCACTTTATTACTTACCATAATTGGCAGGTCCTGCCGCAAGAAACAGGACAAAAAATAGCATGATGTTTTGTTTCTGTAGGTTACGTTTTTTGTGATTAGGCATGATTCTCAAATTTAGTTTCTCCCTGTTTTACAGGAACAAGTATATTTCCTGTTTCCTGCTCATGTGTATGTGAGTTACATTTCTTAAGAAGATGTGCTGTATTTGATTGCTTTTAGGAAGTGATGTAATTCAGTTTGGGCCTGTCAAACAAGCCAGGATTGCAAAAGAGGAGGGGGGGGGGAGATTGCTCTTCAAGCTCTGATTCAACTGAATCACCTATGTAATTGGCCACTCTTAGCCATTCTCAAGATCTATGCCAATGACATAGTGTCTGTTCTTTTATATTCAATGTCATGGTGATGAACATGGTATAAATACCTAGATCGTTAGGCCATTGCACAAAATAAGATGTTTCTGTATTTGTATGGAGGACTCCACATTTCTTACTTGTGGTGTGCTATATAAATGACCTCCTAGGGTCAGATTTTCAGAAGAGCCCTTGGACTTCTGCCCCCAAACTGATGTACAAGCACAAGTTGTGGGACATGCAGAAGTACCCTACACTTTTGAAAAACCAGATTCTAAATGCTATAAACCATAGCTAAAAGAGCAGAATGAGTGGTTGCCCATGGCAGCAGTTA
Organism: Sternotherus odoratus; assembly: GCA_032164245.1. Classification (NCBI taxonomy): domain Eukaryota; kingdom Metazoa; phylum Chordata; order Testudines; family Kinosternidae; genus Sternotherus; species Sternotherus odoratus. Next base: position 48,898,616 of record JAVMKO010000004.1, read on the forward strand.
GCTAAGCATTTTAGTCCACTTTTAACCAGAAAAGGGGGAAGACTAAATTCACCATGCCAATTTAGCGTACCTGGAAAGTGCTTGAATGCTATGGCAGAGTTGGCTCAAGACAACCTTAAAAAACACAGGCAGACATTTGACAGTTTACCTTGGACAGCAAAACCCCTGAAGGCAGTCCAGGTCAAGAGTGTCAGAGAACGATGCTTCAAAATGTAAGGTAATTTTTCCTGCCTTGATTTGGTTTGATCATCAGCAAAGATGGCTAATTGTGAGAATGCCTATAACTAAATATGGTGAGGGTGGAGGTGCAAGTGATTCCTGAGCAATAGTGCCATTTCTCTACCAGAACAGCCATACAAGAAGTATATTTGGAAGCAGAAATTGAATAGGACTCTCTATGGGGGGTCAGTGCTTGACTTAAACACACTTTATAGGACACTTCTGAGGCAAGGGAGGTAGTAACCGAGTAGAAGTTTCTTCAGCTCCCTCCAAACAATAGGAGCCCCTCACTACCTTCCGCTCAGAATCATGAGGGATCTGCTGTCCACCTCCCCTTCCTATGTGAGGCTCCACTGTCCCTTCTCCATTTCCCAAGCAAATGTAACTTTGGCTGCTAGAGCTCACCCCCATCTGCCCCTTTAGAATGGTGTGTGCACCACATTATTTCTGCTAGTTATCAGTTCTTTCGGGGGGGTTGTTGTTATTGTTTTGGTCACTTTGCCTCACTGTAGAGTCAGACAATACACAAAGGGTGACAACACTATTTCACTTATTGCATGTCTCTAAAACTGGTAATAAAGGGGAGAAGGATATGTTTCTTTGTGAAAAAGATACATCCTCTCTTTTATAATTCTAGTGATGGGCCTAATCTGGGCTCAAGACACAACATTTGTATTTTGATCACAAATCTCCACAGGTTAGGAAGTGTTTGGCTCCACAATGTTGTTTTTCCTGATTGTAGGGATAAGAGAGAGTTCTAGATTTAAAAACCATCCTTTCCTGAGTCTAGGAGTGTCTGGATCCAGGGTTTTTATTCTTGACCATCTTGTGTGTAACTCATATTAAATTACTTACATAGCATTCTTCAGCAGTAAACCAGGTTTGAGGAAGGAGGAGGAGAGGTGCGCACACAGCCATCAGCGTAGCAGCTTCACTGTACTGCAGAAGCGACAAAGAGTCCTGTGGTACCTTAAAGACCAACAAAAGTATTGAAGCATAAGCTTTCGTCGGCTAATACCCACTTTATTGGATGCTTATGCTTCAATACTTTTGATAGTCTTTAAGGTGCCACAGGACTCTTTGTCGCTTCTGCAGATCCAAACTAACACGGCTACCTCTCTGATTCTGTACTGCAGAGTTAATCTGAGTCAAAGTTTCATGGCTGACAAATAATTAGTAAGTACATAACGGTGAGCCAGGCGTTCTAATTGATGGAAGACTGGAAGGAGACTAATCTTTTGCTCTGCTGTTGCAGCTATTCATTTTTCATAACACATTCCCACTTTTATAAATCACGAGTTATGGTTTATCGGCTGTTATGTCTGAAAAAAGGTCAGTGCTTCATTTAGTGAACAGCTTGTTAATGGATTTGCAGGACTTATATAAATCTGTTAACTAACAATTGAGCCAATTGTTTATGATTGGTTATGTAGAATTGTGCACTTTACCCAACAGTGAAAAATGAAAAGCAAAATTAAAAGGAAACCATGCAACATGAGGAATGAAGTAGGGGCTTTCAGTTACAAAAGGAATTTAAAATTAAGTAAACTATTTTGAGGATCCTGTTTAAGCCTCTAAACCTATCACTTCCTCAGGGAACAAACAGCCATGCTAATGCTGACCTACCATAGACAGATCTTGGGAGGTGTTATTTGTTAATGTTTGCATGGAGCTCTGGCATTTTCCAATGAAAGGAGATACAGAAGTGCAAATTAACAATAGTATTTATAGTTATATAATAATTACTAGAGCTGACCATAATAATTTTGATTGGGTCATATCCTGCTCTGAGCTGCACAGATGTGCTAGGTACAGAAGAAAGCAGCATGGCAGAAGTCTGTTCCTATTTATATAGTATATCATGGTTCCAAGAGGCATGGCCAGGCCTACGACTAGCTAATGTGCATGCTCAGGACATCAGCAGCTGCTAGCAAGATGACAATGCTCCTTCTCCTAGTTATACTTGGAAATGCTTCACTCCCCACCCACTATCTTGTGCCAGCCAGATAATTTCATGCCAGATATTCAGCTGGTACCACTCCCCTCCCCCAGCACGGCCACAATTACTAAAACCAGGATTTCACCCTATATAAGAGATGGGCATATATTTCCCAATTGCTCTGAGATTCTATAGCTGTATCCACATTGCTAAAATTGAGACCAACTGGTACATTTCTCCACTGTTGGTAGAAACAATGGAGGCTATTCTCAGCACAGGGTTAGATGACATGGTGTTAACCAACCCTGAGTCCTGTCTAAACCACAGGCTTCATTGGAAATGTATTACACATCCAATTTTCCCAAAATCAGGGATGACCATTTGGTAGGGCATGTATTCTGTTGTTTTAGATTTACAGATAATACTGTCTAAGGCCTGAAAAGCCTTAGCTCATCTGGTCTGACACACTGAATTTTGCAAGACAGTTCCCTACATTTTCAATAATGTCTTGTCTTATCTGCTTTACTTTGCCCCAGGGAAAGGGCTTTGAGCACTTGCAGTCTATTCCTATGACTAATTACTCTAAGAATGCTTTTATTTTTGTTCAGTCTAAACCAGAGTAAGATGTACATGACTAGCTCTTTGCAGGATAAATTGAATCTATTCTGATGGTGTTAAATTGAAAGATTCTCAAGGAACTAGATTTATATCTTCTCTCAAACTAAAGTCATCAATAAAAAATAGCACAGCATGGGGCCCTGATCCTGATTGGGGCCTTTGAGTGAAATTAAACTATTGATATTAAATAGGCAAACTGAAATTAAAAAACAAAGTATGGCACCATTAAGAAGAATCTGCACAACTGGCCCTATACATTCCTGAGCCTTTGCTTTTTGTTGTACAGTACATCAGACTAAGAGATTGCAAAACCATGGCTGAAATATCTTGGATGCTAGAACATAAGAACAGCCTTACTGTGTCAGATCAAAGGTCCATCTAGCCCAGAATCCTGTCTTCCAACAGTGGCCAATGCTAAGTGCCCCATCATCAAATGATCCATCTCCTGTCACCTATTCCTAGCTTCTAACAGTTACCAAACTAAACCACAAAATTTCAGTTGAAAAAGTCTTTTGTGCCTGCTCAACAAAATGAAAAAAATCAATTAAAAAAAAAAGACTTCTGAAGCATGAAAACCCATCTAAACCTAAAAATAAAGAACCACAAATTGTATAGTTAACTAATGGAGAAATAAATAAACATCCTGTTGTCAGGCAGAGGATTAGTCAGACAGATGATACATAAAGCCCTTTTAAAATGGTCAACTTAGGCTGTCTAGTTTCACACTGAGAAACATTAAAATACAGTACAATGAAACTTGTGTTACTTTTGCAGTTAATATTAACTATTGAGGATAAACACACAAAACATGCTGATCTCCCAAAACTGTGTTCACAACTAAAAAAAATACTAGTTGCAACAGAACTCAAGATGCAATCTAAATTTAAAGAGCGAAGCTAAGAAAGTGAAAATTAAAAAGACTGGTGGATAAATTTATATCCTCCTTCCTCTTTTTAATTAACAGTCATCATCATCATCAATCCTCTTCACTCCCGCTGGAGTATAAGGCACCATTAATTAACAGTATTCTGCCTTTTATTTTATTTACTTTTTTCTTCAACCTGCCCTTCCTCAGTTTGACTTGCCATTCCTTATGGAGTAGATTTTGTCTGAGAAGCAGAATACAGGTTGTTAAGGACTTTCTGATAACATAGAAGGAGAAAACTATTATGTGGCACACTCACTACACTTTATTAATCACAAGTCCTGAGGCAAATATCTACCTCACTCTTCACAATTCTATTACCATCTCCATCTGAGGCAACCGGACACTTAAAGTGAATGTCAAAGGTCAAGAGCTGAAGTCCACATCCACGACAGAATTCTGAATCAAACAGCTGGAAGACATGGTATTGGAGAAAGATCCTGACCACTGTGTTTGTGTTTGGAACCATTTTCACACATTAGTATAAACTAATACAGTTCTAACAATATGGCTAGTGCCCACATTTATGATTATTACAATCTGTTCCAACTATTTTCAGAAACTACAGGATACCTAGCATGGTTGTTAAAAAGAAACAACTTATCTATAACAGACAGGAAAATGTGACATGACTCTACTGACAACAAATGGATTGGAAACAATTGTCAAGGATGTTATGTACTTTATAGATATACTAGCAAAAATACCCGGCGTTGCTCGGGGTATTTGTAATTGGAAACTGGGATGTAAAAAGACTACAATGTTTTTTATTAATACAAATTTTGTTTAGAAGTCTAATTTTGTCTAATTAATTTCATTCTCTTGCATTTAGATGTGGGGAGAGAGCTGAGCGAGTGTGGGGACCGTTGGAGGGGGGTGAGATTTTTTAAAAAATTTATTACCTGAGGGGGGAAGAGAGCTGAGCGAGTGTGGGGGCTGTTGGAGGAGGGGAGGGGGGGAGAGAGCTGAGCGAGTGCAGGGGCCATTGGAGGGGGGGAGAGAGCTGAGCGAGTGCGGGGGCTGTTGGAAGGGGGAGGGGGAGATTTTAAAATTTTTCTATTCTTACCTGAGGGGGGAGACAGCTGAGTGAGTGGGGGGGCCGTTGGAGTGGGGGGGGGGAGAGAGCTGAGCGAGTGCGGGGGCAGTTGGAAGGGGGGAGAGAGCTGAGCGAGTGCGGGGGCCGTTGGAGGGGGGGAGTAGGCAGAGAACTGAGCGAGTGTGGACTCCGTTGGAGAGGGGTATTGTTACATCATAACTATGTCACAGATAACAGCAGCTGTTAACCTGCTGCCCAGCTGATGTTAATGGGCTTTAAAGAATTTCACTCCTAGGGGGTGTAAGAGGTGAGATTTTAAAAATTTTCAATTTTTACTATGATTAGGACCCTAAAGCCTATAACTGTACCAAATTTCAAGTCTCTAACTCAAATGGTGTGGAAGGAGTTAGTGAACATACATACACCATTTGACTTTTATATATATAGATAGATAAGCAAACTTTAAAGGTCTGCCAGCAGTATAAATATATAGGGGCCTGCCAAATTCATGGTTAATTTTGGTCAATTTCATAATCATAGGATTTTAAAAATTGTAGATTTCATAATTGCAGCTATTTAAATCTGAAATTTCATAGTGTTGTATTTGTAGGGGTCCTGACCCAAAAAGGAGCTGGAAGGGGAGAGGTTTACAAGGTTATTGTAGCAGGGATTGCAGAACTTCTACACTTACTTCTGTGTGGCTGCTGGTGATGGCTTTGCCTTCAGAGTTGGGAAGCAGCTGGGAGCACAGCTCTGATGGTAGAGTTGCCACCCTCAGCAGTGCAGAAATAAGAATGATATGGTATGGTATTGCTACTCTTACTTTTGCATTGCTGCTGGTGTGGCGCTGCCTTCAGAGCTGGGTGCCCGACCAACAACTGCTACTCTCCAGCTGCCCAGCTCTGAAGGCAAGAGTGTACAGACAAAGGTGACAGTACTGTGACCTCACTGAAACTCCTTTTTGAGTCAGGACTGCCAATTTGAGAAATGCTGGTCTCCTCAGTGAAATCTCTATAATATAGGTAAGACCCTACCAACTTCACATCTAAGAAAAATGTGTCAGAAACCAATAAATCTGGCTTCCTCCTGTAAAATTTTGTCTTTTGTATGCTTTTACCTTTTCTAAGCATTTTTCATGGCTGTGAATTTGGTAGAGTCCTACAAATATTCATTGAACCTTGTTACATATAGAGAAAGTAGGACCTTAACTTTATTCTCAAAGAGGGTCAAAAACTGTGCACATCTTCAGAAGAAGTATGGGGTTGCAATTAGAAGAAATGTTTGTGGGAGGGACTCAGGGAGGAGCTGGGGAGTATTAGAGTGTCTCAAGAAGTCAAATAAGGCTAGAAACTTACCCAATGCCACAGCAGGTATGTCTACACAGCAGTTAACCTGCAGCTGACCAGCTGACTTTGACTAAGGGGCTCCAGCTAGGAGCTCTTTTATTGTGATATGTGTTCAGGCTTGGGCTGCAACCCCAGCTCTGGGACCCTCCCACCTCACAGGGCTCTAGAGCTGAGCTACAGCCTGAGCCCAAACGTCTACTCTACACCACAATTAAACAGCCTCTGAGCCCAGTCCCTGTGAGCCAGCTGGCATGGACCAGCCACAGGGTTTGGAATTGCAGCATAGGCATACACAGAGAGGAAGAAAGGGATGGAATCAATATTAGAAATAGGAATAAGATGCATCCGTATATTTAATCTAAATGGTTTGGGTTCAGACCAGGGTATGTAATAAGATTCAGGGCTCTTGCTTTTTCTAACCAATTTGCCCATCCTGATTTTCAATCCCCAAGAAATATTCAGAGTAGAAGCCTCTAACAATGTAACAGCAACACTCGAGACTAAAAATAACATCTCTGTATATCCTAGTGCTACTTTCCCTTGACTTTTAGCTTGGTGTATGCTGTATCATTGAGGATTAATTTTCTGTTAGGATTTGGAATGTCAGAACCATACTGTAATGAATCTATGGCCTCCTAGGAAATCATAATTATCATTATGTGGCACATCACAGCCACTTGGTACTTTACCATAGCAAGTGATTTATAACTCAGATATTCCTGCTAAAATGCACTGGAATCCATATGGTTTAAATGAAGCGAGAGGCTACTTTTATTGTTAGCAGTATTGGTGATTATGAGACAGTTAATCTGTGCTAGTTCCATCCAGTAGAGGCCAATGGTATATACACATTAGGGCAGTGGTTCTTAGGGGGGTTGCTCTGAATGAATTAAAGAGTGGCTACTAGAAAGTAAGGTTATCTGACTCATTCTCTTAGAAAGAGGTTAGCATTTGAAAGTTTGGAAATGCCAGCTTCAAAGTTATCTGTGCCATCTTAATTCAACTCCTATCTGCATTATGATTCAGTCTTTAATTACACAATCACACACTACTCTTTCCACAAGACTTCTGTCTCAGTTACCCCTCTGGGGGGTTAACTACTTGCATGCTTAAATTTAAATACACATAAATCTTTGCAGGATTGGGGCCTTACTTTGAAGGTATTGCCCTTGATTTCAAAGGGATTACGCATGGATAAGATACCACTCAATTTAAGTAACAACAGAAGAATTAGGCTGGTAGAATCAAATTTTTAGGCGTCTGCATACTTTTAGAAATCTGACCCTTAATATCGAATATATTTACAGTTGTAACCCTGTTTGCTTATGTAGTATAGTGCAGAACTTAATATGGAATTGGCTGTAGGCAAAGGAAAAAAAAAGTTTAACTGTTTTGAATTCAGCGTTGTAGATGGGAGGATCAAGTGAGAAATACCATGATCTAAAAAAGAATCAAGAAACATTTAAGCAATATTATTTTGGGACATCTAAGTTTATCTTCAGCTACTTAAGGTGTGGCTGGAAAACCATACTGCTCACATAACAGTTTGGTCAAGATATTGGGTTCTTGTAGGACAGCTGGGGTTACTGAGAGAATATGATTTTAAAAGATTTTACTACAGTACTTGAGAAAATTAGACCTTTATAAAGTCAATGATACTAACAAAATCCCACATTTCCTTATATGTGCAACTGATAGCATCAAGCTCACTAGAGGTGGAGTTTGAAAAATATAATTTAGTTTCCACTGGCATCACAAATATTGTTTCTTTACTTTGTTCATTTCAGGGTGATTTGATTTAAATCAGTACTCAGGAAGACTTGATTTAATAATGAATTTCTACATAAAAGTACATTATTGGTTGTTATAACCTTAACACACATTCCTCACAACTCAGAGATAGATGTAGGTTTCATTTTTAGAAGGTACACAATATACATTTTTAAAGGGATTTATTTTGAAAACTTTTCAGATTCATTTTCTGATTTAGCTGTAAAACTAATGATTGTTTGGTTATTTCATTTACCACAGGTAATTGAAGCAGATATTTATTAAATCATTGGGAGGTGAACTATCTCCATTCAGCAGGGTAAACATTAATATTTGGAGGATTTTCTTGCCATGCTGTATTAGGAGAACATCAGACAGACATTTAAATTGTTTTATTTAACTAAAACAATGTTATGTATTCTGGATTTGTTTCTTCAACAGAAACATAATATTTTAACAAAACAAGCATATGAATTTTTGAAGGTAGTTAAACATTCAGGTTTTTCAAAATCAGGTTTGTTTTTGTTAAAACTGTTTAAAGTAGTTAAATGAAATTTTTAAAAAAACCAAAAATATTGACTGTCAACCAGGTCAACACAAGAAACTTAAAATATTGGCTTCTGCAGCTAACAGTCATTTTCACCTTCGTTTTCCTGTTTCTTCATAATCTGGAAAAGAAAAACAAGCTTTCCTGCTTTTTCAGGTCCCAAATGATTTCTCAGTTTCGAATGAATTAGTCCAAAGGACAAAAAAACCTCTTTCTACACCGACAGAAAAACCTACTGCTGTTAAAAGTGAGATCATCATATTAACAGGTCTCTGAATCCAAGTGCTTAAGTGACTTCCACAGGTTCACTGGTGTGACTCTTTAAAACATCAGCAAATATATATTTCTTGAATGGTCTACCTTAGCTCTGAAGTTTATTATAGTTGGCATTATGGAGGGATGATTGCTGGATGTCTATGTCATAGCCAACTCCTTTTCTGCAGCAGTTAAGGTTTGACCCTGGTACCAACTATTGAGAATATTTCCAGGAAAATTAGTTGGAGATAGTGCTTGTCCCATTCCTTTTTTTAATGCTTGTAATTTAACTCTGTCATTGCTTATTTATCTTTTTAATACCGCACTCAGTTCCTTCCAAATTTCAACAGCACCAGCAATAGAACAGCTATTTCCCTGCATTTTGTTCACTTCTACAGAAATCGGCTTCAGGGTACTCAGCGTATGTTTGTTTCTCTTCATCCAAATGTTGAGAATGTTTAGTGGTTGTTACAATTTAAACTGATTTACAGTTGAGTACATTAGTAATCACAACTACAAATTTTGTGAGCTTTTGGTGTAAGATACAGGTTACTTGAACCATCTCCTTTTTCAATGCCTCAGAAAGAACACGGAACTACTATATCAATGTCACTCAAATCTATACTTGCATATAACTGATGTTTTCTACTATACACATAAGGACTAACAATTTATAGTATTTTTCAATTAAAAACATAATGGACAAAATTTTGTACCTTTAAAAATGTGGCTCTCAAGACATATATGCTAATATATAAAAACCAGTACTACTGATCTATTACTTTCAGATGACCTAGCTGCTAGATTATTACATCTCTCTAGTACATGGGGGCATATGGCTACATGTCTCAGACTAGCTACTGCCCCCTCTTTTGCTGATCCCTGGATGCACAGGAAATTTCCTTTAAGCATTAGTCCAGATATTGTCAGCATCCTGTCAGGTGATGAGTATCCTCAAGTCCCAGGAACGTCAAAAAGAGCTGTGTATGCTTAGAACCTCTCAGAACCTTGCAAAAATGTGCCACAAGAATAAAATCCCCCCCCCCCAATAGGTTATTTTTACTAAACTTTTCTACTGCAGATGTTGTCTTAGAAAGTAACTTTAACTTGAAACACAGTTTAAACAGAGACTTTCATGCTAGAGAAGGCTTTCAAAGATACCACACCTTTTCATTTTTTTCTTATTTTTCTGGCCTTGTTTGCAAGTTATGTTCTTATCGAAATTATCTTAAAATTGCTCCTTTTCCTTTATTACCTGACTTCCAGTGATGATATGGTACTGACTGTGGCAGACCTGATTAGAATTTTATTTTTAAGTGCAGTCTCACTCACGGAAGGCAAAAGCAAGAGGATGACTATGGAGGAATAAATTATCAACTCACGGAAGTCTAAAGCAAGAGGATGACTATGAAGGAATAACTGTATAAATATATAAAATAATAACCTAACGAATAGAGAGATTGACCAGTCAAGCAAACTGCATTTTATATAAATGTTCTTAATTTAAAATATTTTTCAGTTTGAAGCCACAATTCCCTTCATCCTCTCCCCTTTTTAAAATGAAGAATCTTTGTGTGCTTGGCAGTTTTACATTAAACAATTTAAAATATATCCATAAATGAGTGTGTATGTGGACTAAAGTTAAAAATATATTTACATATTTAAATTCCTTTTTCACCATTACCAGTCAAGACTTGAAGAATATTTTCCCTCTGAAACAACTGATCATATTACAGCCACTTTGAAGCTTAAAAGAGGTTGCGGTTTCAAGTTTCAACACAGAATCTCAAATTATTTGAAAATATTTGCAATTTAAGTCTACATACCTGGTGAACAGTGTAGATTTGCTATATGAAAGAATTTTAAAAAGTGAACAGAAATGAAATGACAAATTTGTTCAGTCTGACTGGCAAGTTCTGCTAGTCTGTTGCTAGGCAGTGGCAGCATTCTCACTTTTGTGCTGGTTAGTGTTCTGAGAGCCAGAGTAACATTTTCAAAAGCACCTGATTTAATAGTTTGAGTCTCGTTTTCAAAAGTGACTTAAGAAGTCACTTTTGGAAATGGGACTTAGGCTCTTAAATCAATTAGGTACTTCTGAAAATTTTACTCAAGACTTGTATGGTTAACTGCAAAAATATTTCATTGTAAGAGTTCTCTAGCTGGCATCAACATGAAAAAAAGATTTGAAAATATAGAGTTCTAACATATATCAAAAATATGGACTCGAGAGGCTTTTTTAAATGAAAGTTTTACAATTCACTTTCAATGTCTAAGGCCAAAGTAATAAGTTATTTCTTGCTCCCGCCTTGTTTTGTTAGCATGAATAAACTCAGACCTTTCAAGTCCCTAAATGTCTGGCATTTCCCATGGTCACACATTACCCCTGCAAAAAATCTCAATTATAAGATCTAAAAGGGTAGTATTCTGCATAATATTATTTCAGTAAAACATTATTATAGTGCCTACTGCTGCCAATTATCTTTGCTTGTTTAGTTCTTCACAGACCTGCTTATTTCAATTTCTCCTGATTTTCAATTTCTCCTGATTTTCTATATCAGTTTCCAAAGGTTCCAATTATTCCACAAGATCTTGGGTTAATAAAAGTTCTGTTGTGTTCATGCCCCCTTTACATTGCTCACTTTTTACATCTGGCAATAAAGATAATTCATCTTCACTATTTAGGATGCAAGCCTGCTCCATTTAGTTAATGCAAGTTTTGCCATTGACTTAGAAGGAAGCAAGTTCAGGATCCTTAGTCAGCCAGGCATTTCAAGCATGTGGTCCCTGCACCCACCTGGAGACCCACTGACATCAACAGGTCACGGCTGCAGGGTCTGCTAGGTAGATTGGCTTGCAGGATCAGGGCCACTGAAATTTTGGTTTAATTGGAGCCAAACTATGGTAAACATGTATAAACAAAGTATTTTACATGCTTCAAGTCACAATGATATTAAAGGAAATTTAGTCACAGGTTTTATGGTATTTAACATTTCATTTTCTGTAGCTTTAAAATAACATTACTTCTTATGCAAGCTAAGGCTTTCTAAATGTTGGGTCTAAAGCATTTAGTGACTTACATATCCTCCCAATTTACAAACCACAAAAATCTATATTCTTCCAGCAGCATTCTAAGAGGATGATGGAGTGGGATACATTTCATACCCCATCTATAAATCTCTGGGTAAAATGTTGACTGTATTTGTCATTCTGAATAGGAGCCCAATCATTTTTATTTTTTTTATAGAACTCAGTCATTTTGTAACTAGAAACCAAAAAGTAGATAATATTGTTTTAGACCACAATTCTCATGAAAGATTCATGCCATTTAGCCATAGCAAATTTGTCACATGAAAAGGATCATGATTTGTAAGATAACATTTTGATACATCCTTGCTACCAGAATTTACAATTGGATACAGTATCCTGCAAATGTAAAATAAATATAGTCTCAAACTATTAATTTCCAAACTGAACATTTAAATAACCAAGAATTTTTAAAAACACTGGGTAAGGTTTAGATGCTAGCTCCATCAATGGAATCTACATAACTTAGGTAACAAAGAGTCCTGTGGCACCTTAAAGACTAACTATAAAGTTTTGAAGCATAAGCTATAGCATAAGACTAATTATAAAACTTTATAGTTAGTCTTTAAGGTGCCACAGGACTCTGTTACCTCTGCTATTCCAGACTAGATGGCTATCTCTCTGATTCTCTACATAACTTAGGTTTTCTAAACCACTTCTGTAAAATATAGTATCTTCTAAAAAATCAGAAAAACTTAAAAAGTTTTTAACTTTAAAAAACAAAATATTTTGATAAAGAAAATATATCTACAATATGCTTTAAAATGAACATTTTGTTTTAAAAGTTTTACAAATGCTATATCTCATCTACAGTAGGATTTTAGCCACTCATGTAGCTGCACTCTGACATGCATTTCCTCTAGCTCAGTTTAGGAGTACAATATACTTTACCACATTGTAAATTGCACCAGTTCAAACTGCATGTATATTATGAGTTTGCACTGGTGCATAAAATCCTAGTATAGATGAAGCCTCCATATTACATATTTCACAAGTTTAAGTACTTTACTTGGCTTATATAAATACTGTTACTAAGTACAGTAAATACAAGAGTTTTGTGAGATTTAAAATGCAGATACTGCATAATCTAATTCTAAATTGTTTTATCACAGAAAAATATAGAAGTAGTATAGAAGGGTCTACATCAAACCCAAATGTCAGATATCAAAAAGGTTGAAATGAAGTTAAGTGCGTCTCCATTTTGACCTTTGATGTACAATCCATCATATAGTCATGTGTGTTTAAATTTGCTTAAACATTGGTCATGGTTGTGCTATTGATAGAGATCCAGATGAAACATATTTTTTAAAAATAAAACAAGCACCAATTTTCCACTGTTTTTTAATTTTTTTTAAAAAAACAGAGGGATATCTACATATCATCACTAGGATTCTTTAACAAGATGACAGTTCTACATTAAAAAAACCCCTTAGTTATTTAAGAGCTCAAACTTTTGGGGAGGGGGGGGGAGATTTTAAAACAGAGTAAAATTTCTAAAGCCTAATCTTACCTATCTTTACTGAGATACTATACAGACTTCCTCCCACACATCAGTAGTCCCACTGAAATTAGGGGAAGTGGGGAGAGAACCAATAAAAAGGGAACAAAAAAGTGCCAATTCCATATCTGCTTACTTTTATGAACTGGAAAATCATTTTTTCACTTGTCTTGTACTTTCCACAGTTATCAAGTTAAAAGGCTCAAGAGTATGGAAAGGTTGCATACCCCTCTCCTCACCCAGTTTTACTTTACCATCCCCTTATCCTTGGAAGACCTCAGTTAAGAGCTCTATTATTTTAAATTTCATTAGTCATACCAACATATGTTTGCAAAGCAAACCACAGAACCATGTTGCAGATTTTTATTTGGTTTTTAACTGGCTAAATAACTAGTTTTTCCATTTAAATGCTTTTGTACTTGGATAAACCCTCATTTAGATGCTGCATGCTGAATAAAGTTATCTAGATCTGCTAGGGAATTATAAAGAGAATCATTCATGTCTTGACTTCTGAGAAACCGTCGAAGAGTATCTAAAGCAGTCAGAGCCTCATTTTTTGATGGCAAAGGCTGTTCAATTCCTGGGGATCCATCATCTTCATCTTCCTCTTCATCATAAAGAAACAAATCAGTTTTAACTGAAGTGCTTTCTTTGGTCCATATAATTTCATTATTTGTTGGCATTTCACATGTTATCAAGTCATCATCCAAAGCTGCATATTCCTCCAAAGATAAACCTTCTGGAAACTCTACCCCAGCTGCCAATGCATGTGCAATCAAATCTAAACCACTTTCAATCTCTATGTCTGTGTCACCATCTCCCCCTGTTTGTGACTTGAATCCTGCTTCTTTGTAACTCTTAACAACAGTTTCTGAAGTTATATTCCTCCAGCACAGGTGCAACATATCAACTGCATCAAGTAGAGTCAATGTAAACTCTTTACTACCTTCTACACAGTCTACAAATCTCTTGATAAGACAATGCCTGTATTTGACTTTCAGACTTCTTATAACTCCCTGTTTCATAGCTATACATTTGGATGATGAGCATGGAGGAAAGAACACCAGTTCAATAGACTTTAGATTCTTTACCTCTGGGTGAGCTGGGAAAGAGTCAACAAAAAATACTACTCGCCGTTGCTGTGCTTGAAATCTCTCATCAACTTTATGCATCCATTGTTCAAACACTTCTGAGGTCATCCAGGCCATATCATTTGCCTCATAATCCACAGGCAGTGACTTTACATCTTTAAAGCAGTGCGGATTTTTATTTTTGCCAATAACAAGCAAAGGAAGTTTCTCAGAGCCATCCATATTTGTACCAATGACTACAGTTATTCTCTCTCTGCTTAGTTTGCCAACAGAACAAGTTTCCCCTTTAAATGCAAAAGTGTTATTAGGTAACATCCTATAAAACAATCCAGTCTCCTTTACATTAAACACATTTTTGGCTGATAATCATTTAAATAATAAGGAAGAACATTTTGGTACCAAACAGTTAAAGTATCTGCTTTAGTAACCACAGGTTCTATAGACTGAGATCTGAATCCTAAACCATATCTTGATTTAAAACGATCAAGCCAGCCATTACTGCACTTAAAATCACTATGTCCAAGTTTCTGAGCAAAATCATTAGCTTTGAACCGCAACATTGGGCCATTCACTGGTACATTCAAGCATTGAGCAAATCTGTACCACTTCATTAATGCCTCTTCCAGATCTGTATAAAAAGCTGTTCTTAGTCTTTTTCTTTTAGGATCAAATCGTAAAGTTTCAAAGGCTTCTAGAACCTTATCTTTATTCTTCATAATTGAAGACAATGAATTTTTCTTTATTCCATATTTTGCTGCAATGTCTGCTTTTTTCTTGCCACTTTCCACAGCACTTATTATGTCAATTTTTTCCTCAATGGATAAACTTTTCTTTTTCCTTATTACAGGTAAAGATGAGGGATCCACTGAAGTCTCTGCCATGGTATCCCACACTCTTTTACAAACAAGCACACACACACAAACACTCTTTCTAGTCCTTTCTAATATCAGCTTCTTTAATTAGATTAGTTTTCAAGTATATATACTGATGTCACAGTCCTCACATTGTGAATGCTGATGTGATAAAGTCACTGGCATCTTCCTGGATACTATCAGTACATTAATAGCAATTTAGCCTAAGTTACTTATTTAAATGTCTTTATCTAGAAAGAGGAGTCTAAAAACTAGGTGAGTATTTATACAAATTAACACAGTTCCTTTCAGGTTCATTCTGGAAAATTGCCCTCAAGCTCCCCCACCCTGAAAGACTGAAAAAGTAAGGGGGGTAGGGGGGGAGGATGACTTTATTGACATAGATGTAAAAACCTTTCAGTCCCGCTGATTTATTTCTGGTGCATTAAAATCCCTGACCACACCTAGGAACCAATTCAAAGAAGAGAACATAGTCAGTAAGAAAGTGGCCTTCAGTTCCCTTTCCTGTATGAACAAACATTTTTTTTAAAATGAATGCAGAGCTGTCATCTTTTTGTGCAGGACCATCCCATAGTGCTCACTTCACTCTCATGCAAAACCCTAGGAAAGACTTTGCTGCTGGCACCAGGTTCCTTCGAGGCCAACTGCTTTCTTCACCTCAGGCCACTAAAACGAGAGAGGAATCACATTAGCAGAATTGCTTTCAGTTACCTAATTCCAGGTCCCCTGTATTTCATTTGAGTGTCAAAGGGATGTTATGTTGCCAACTCACCTGAATTAATTTTGAGGGGCAGAAGTTGGGGTCCCCTGCCTGGCTGTGTGTAAATATATGTTTAGGGCAGGGGGCTGTCTCTCCCCTCTCCAACAGGGGGGGCACGCGGGGATGGGGGGGCAGTAGGTTTGTTACAAAAAATAAACAGAAAAACTACTACAAATATAAAAGGTTGGGGGAGGGGGGAACCCCTGGAGTCTTCCAAGTTGGTGCCGACGATAACCTGGAGACTTGGAGAGCCATGCGGCAGCTGGACCCACCCTGCGAACGGGGCGAGCCGCCCTTGTCCGCGGACGAGCACGGGTCTTCCCCACCCGCGGAAGGCGGGAGAGACAGTGAGAGCGGAGCACGGGTCCTTCCCCCAGCCGGCAGGTAACCAGAGGGCGGGGAGTCCCAACACGTCTGCGCCTCTCAACACCGCCCGCGAGGCGGCGGCCGGGTCCCGCGAGGCGGAGCAGCTCACTCGCTGCCCTGCAGGTCAGGGACGCCGCTCAGCCTGGCTGACCCCACGCTGCAGCCGGGCGGCGACACGTACCGGACCGGCAGGAACCCGCCCGGGCCGCGCGCCAGCGAGAGACTCCCCGGGCCACGCCCAGCGCCTCTGGCCGGTCTCTGCCCACCCCGAGTCCCGCCCGCTCCTGCTCTTCTCTTGGGGCGGGAGAGGCTGCGCCGCGCTAGTTCCCGTCCCCTGCAGAGCCCACGGGCCGCTGCGCAAGTCGGGGAAGGGGTGGGGTGGGGTGGGCCGGGCTGTTAGAGAAGCGGCGGTGGCCCCGGATGTCGTTGCTATGGTTGCTGCATGAACGTAGCTACACCATAGAAATGGACATTGTTGGCTAGAGTGACTCTTCCACGTCATGGCCATAGAGAGGCCACCGCTGCCCCATTTCCGGCCAAGCACTTCCGGCTGCCGCTGGTGCCGGAGAAGGAAGAAATAAAGGTGCAGACGTTGGCCCTGGAGCCTTTTCTGCCCGCAACAGCCGCCCCGTCCCCCGCGGGCGTTACAGCAGCTGCCCCTCGCCCGCCCACCGCGGAGCAGGACCGGGGGCCGGGCAGCGGCGCCGTCGCCGGCAGGTGAGAGCAGGTGGCGGGGCTGGGCAGCGCTCCGCTCTGTGCCGGGCCCAGAGGCTGGAAGCTTCCCCGCGGGGACGGCGGCGGCTCCCAGCTCAGGTGCGAGCGGCGGCGGCTGTCCGCGCAGGGCGCAGCTCGTGGGCGGGGAGCCGGGCCGCAGCTGCCGCCCCCCCCCCTTGCCGTGTACGTGTCACGTCTCGGCGCGAGGCCGGGAAGCTGCTTCCTTGTCCGACACGGGACTCGCCTGCCCCCTTCCGCGTCCTTCGCCCCCAGGTGCCGGCGCGGGCGGTGCCTGTGCGGGGCTCGGGGGAGCCGGGCGCCCGGCGGCGGCGCTTCCCTGAAGGTAGGTCCCGCTGCCCGTCACCGCTGCGCGCCGGCCAGCAACTAACGCTTGATCCTGAGACACTTTCCCTTCCCCGGGCTGCCATCGGCGTCTCCCGGGTTCTCCCCAAGGGACCGTCAGCCCGCGAGCGCCGGGGTAAGCCGCAGAGGGACTCCGGCTGTTAGGTGTTAATTTGTATTTTTAGCCAACTTTTACCGCCTTGCAACTTTCAGTAATAATTGGCATCTAGAGGCTTGTTTGAAATCCTTTAATGGGTCTTTAATTGTGGTTTAGTTAAAAATGAAATAAACGTAAGTGAAAAGAAAAAAAAAGATTTGTAAAATAGTCCTTTATTTTGATCCTTCGTTTCCACACACTGTTTAACCACAAGAAAAAAAGCCACTTACCACATTGATTACATGGTAGTAAGAAATGAAGTGTGGAAAGCATCAAGAGGAAATGATACAAGCCATAATTTGCAGCAGTATGAAAGGCATGTTAACTCTCTTTCAAAAGTCCATTTAAATTAGACTTCTCCTCTTCTTGTATGTTTTTTGTAATGTCTTATTGAGGAAATTATGACAAGTTCTTGTTGGTAGTTTTCATTTAAAAATAAAAGTTTAAACTTCTGTGTGTACAAGACTCATACTCTCTTGCAGAGCTAGAAAGCCACTTCTATGAAGAGTCCTGATATTGCATTGTGGCCATTGCATTAGGCCAATGCACTTCAGTCCTTTACTTTCTTCCCCACTTTCCTAGCTCCTATAAGGGGTTGGATTTGCCAACATCTGTCACCTTCCATTTGCTCAGAAATCCTGAAGCTTTCTCACGTGTTGGAAGACATAGGGAGCACTCTTGTGATTGAGATTCTAGTTGTAACCATCTAGAAAGTGGGATGCTTCTTGTATGTGACTAGTTTCCAATTTTACATTCAACACACCTTCTGATTTCGCTGGGGGAAGAACCTCAGGGAAGATGCAGAACAAATATTTGTTTTGTTTTACAGCCCTATTGAGGAACTTTTACAAAGTGACAAAATGGGGGTGGGGAGGGGAGGTTGAATACTGTACAGCATTAAATAGTCTGTGTCCATCCTCAGGATTACCCATTATTTCAGATAGGAATATCATCCAAGGTTTTGTTCATATCTTTGTGGCCAGGGCCAGCTCTAGCTTTTTTGCTGCCCCAAGCAGCAAGAGTGCAGAAGTGCACAAAAAAACCCAAACCCAACCCAAATGCCCAGAATGTGCTGCCCCATGATTGGCCAGAATGCCGCCCCTTATAATGTGCTGCCCCAAGCACGTGCTTCCTCTGCTGGTGCCTAGAGCCGGCCCTGTTTGTGGCTTAAGAAATGCTTTCAGAACCAATGATCTTTCCAAGTAGTGGTTTTGCACTCATGACTGGAGTGTGCTAAATAAAGAGATTATTTTGTGGTTTGTAGCTCAACAGCTTATTGTTCAAAAGCCATTTTATTGCAGACTGACACTTTCAATTCTTATATGTGAAGGAGACGTGCAGTGACTGGGAGAGGATGAAGTTGGACAGCAGTACATTATTTTTAATTGGCTTGTGTTTGACATGCATTAGGTAGGAAGAAGTGACTGGTCCTTGGGGAATTGCAAATTGTTTGTGCTCTAGTTGTTCAGGAGTATTTGGGCATCAATCACAGTATTATCAGTTCATTTAACCAAGTGGCAGCATGCTTTTTTTTATATCACTCTGCTAGGTAGTTCTCCAATTAAATTAGGTTGGCTAACACACCCTATCTACAGTGGAATGAACCAGAGCAGGTGGCTGATAGATGTGGCTTAGATGAAGTAAGGATGTGAACTTGTTAAAAATCCATGGGACAGCCAAAATTTATATTTCCTCTAAAAAGTCTTTTAAGATAAGAAAAAAAGCCATAGTCCTTCTCGAAAGCTAATACTTCTGAAGCTTTTTTCAGAGTACTTAGACACGGTTTACCTTAGAAATACACCAGTGTCTGTTGAGATTGTCCTGGACATGATTGTCCTGGACAGTGTTAAAGGATGCCTCATTTTAGGAATTCAGATGGAATCTTAAACGTTTAGGTTCCATCTATACTGTCAACTGAAATGTGTTTTAATCATGTCAGTGGACAATTTTGGTGTTACTGCTCCTTTTGATACTACTGTATTTGCAGTGTAAATGGGGGTCTTATTGTGTTCGGAGAGTCTTGGCAAGCCAATGTTTATTGGAAAGGTAGATTACAGGAGCCCTGCTTAGATTGGATGACGGGCACTTGAAGAATGGACTCTGAGATGCAAATTTAAATACAGTCGAGCCCCGGTATAACGCACCCCGCTATAACACGAGTTCAGTTATAGTGCAATTATACTGTGGCTCCCAAGTCCTAGCTCTCTGTCCCTGGCAGGCGTGGGGGCCACGGCTTCTCTCCCCTGCTGGGCAGCGTGGAGAGAAGCTGAAGCCTCCCCTGCCAGAGACAAGAATCAGAGAGGTAGCTGTGTTACTCTGGAATTGCAGAAGTGACAAAGAATCCTGTGGCACCTCAATCTTTAGTTAGTCTTTAAGGTGCCACAGGACTCTTTGTCACTTCTGCCAGGGACAGAGAACTCAGGATTGTAGGCAGGGGGGCCATGGCTTCCCTCACCCCTGCCCAGCAGGGGAGAGAAGCTGCGGCCCCCACCTGTCTGGGACAGAGAACTCCGGGACTGCACCCCGGGAGTTCCGGCTCCACGCCTGCCGGGACAGGGAACTCTGGGACTGCAGCCCCTGTCCCGGCAAGCGCAGAGCCCTGGCTTCCCTTGAAGCCGCTGCCCCCCGCCTGCCGGGACCGGTGGACTCGGGGACTGCCAGAGTCCCCCTGTCCCGGCAGGCACGGGGCAGCGGCTTCCAGAAGGCTTCTCTGGAAGCCACTGTCCCCGCGCCTGCTGGGGGCAGGGACCACCAGCGCCTGCAGCTCCGGAGTCCCCTGTCCCGGCAAGCCCGCCGCAGCTTCTCCCCCCAGCTTTCCCGCTGGGAGAGAAGCTGCGGCCCCGCGACTGCCGGGACAGGGGACTCCGGGGCTGCAGGCGCGTGGCTTCTCTGGAAGCCGCTGCCTCTGCGTCTGCTAAGGGCAGGAGACTCCAGGGCTGGCAGGCAAAGGGACAGTGGCTTCTGCAGCCCCAGAGTTCTCTGTCCCTGGCAGGTGCGGGGCCGCAGCTTCTCTCTCCTGCTGGGCATTGGAAAGAAGTCGCAGCCCTCACCTGCCGGGGAGTGGGGCCCCGCTATAACGCGATCCCGCATTTAGCGCGATGGGATTTCTTGGATCCCATCGGTCACGTTATAGCGGGGCTCAACTGTATCTGAAGCTTAAGTCACTGGGGAAAACATTTTTCAGCAATACTCGTTTTTTTTGTTAGGTTGAACAATCTGATGATGTAGGGATGTGATAATCAGTCACTTTGCATTACTACTTACAAAGTTTGTTAATACAGTGTTACATGCTCTTTGCACAGCAGATTGAGAAAATAATGTCAAATAAAAATATGGTGTGTAACACGCACCATTCAACCAGAGAGGTAGTATTGTATTTCCAATTTGGTAATTCATGCATTAGTGAAGTCTGTTTTAAGTTGATGATCAACATCCTTAAATAAAAAAAAGTGGTTTGGAATCCAGTCTTCCTCACTGCAATATGTGTCAATCACTTCTCTTCCCCCCCCCCCCCCACTAGATTAAGAGCAAAAACCCTTGTTTGAATGGGAGATCTTTGATTATTTTCTATTTAAATTAAATATGTAGTTGGGGTATGGCTATAAATGAGGTAAGTGTCACTCAAAACACCCTTATTACATGCAGTAAAATTCAGGCAGAGATTGGCTAAGGTCACGCAGCATGGCAGAGTTAATGTCTCTGGATTAGTAGTCATGTGTGTTAGTCCTAATCCCTAGTGGGTTTATTAGTCTCCTAATCCCTAGTGGAAATTTATCCCCATTAAAGACGTTTGCACACGGCAGAAATATTGCAGTCCAAAAGTGAGCTGTGTGGGGACACTTATGTAGTGATCACCTAATGGTAAATCCTTCATGTCTGCAAGTAGCAATTTGCATAATTTACTGAAATTGTTCATATGGCTTTTGGATCAGTCAAAGGAAAAATAGGCCTTGGTTCGCTTGCAAAGACAGTTCTGAATAAAACTAGTATTCTTCTTGCTTTTGTATAAATGCTGCTCCTTCTGTAGGTGATCTTGCATAATTGTATTTACCTTTCTAAAATAAGGTAATGAGTCATCCAACGTAATATAATTTAGATAATTTATTTGTCCAGGTTTTCTATATCTTGCTTGTTCTCTTACTTTACACATCACATGTACTCACGATTAGACTTTATGTAAATAAAAGATTCAACACCAATTGGAAAGTTGAAATGTGATCTAAAGATAACTAGTGCTGCTTTATTTAACTGGGATTTTCTCTATCTGATGTAAAAGCAAGTAAATGTGGAATGCTAGGAGGCTTACTCTATACCTTTCATTATACCAAAGAGTTTTGGTAGTCTTGATTTATTTTTTTAAAGATCAGCTGTCTACCTCACTGGTTGTTCAAACAGTGCGGTATCATTTGTAGGTTTCAGCTATACGGACATTTTTTCAGGTTATAGTTTTCAAGTGCAGTTCTATTATGATCCTGTTAAAAACAGCACTACATTACTCTACATCTACAGAACTGTTCCTTCTGTGTATTAGCTGTTTGCTTGCTTTAGCATTTAACTCTTGTTAGGCTGTACAGACAACACAGTTAAGAGAAATCTGGGTTCATTTTCTATTTATGCATAATGCAGAAGTGTCTACTGTTTCAGTGATTTACATCAGTGTAAATAATGTCTTTGCATTATGTCCTCAGTGAAGGTGACTTCAGGACGTAATTGACCTTTATAACCTTCATAACAAGTGACTGGTGAAGAATCTATCTTGACCTCTGAACCCAGTTTTAGTTTGCAAGTTTAGTCTGCTTTCCAGGGCAGATACCTCCCCATACTGCCCTCCTAACAGCCTAGTGAGTGTGAGGAAGCAAGACTTACAAGAGAAGCCAACATGAAACTGAGCTGTCAGGAGTAGAGAAAAACAGCTGCAGCTAGGACTTTGGACACTGTTATGAGTATCTGGCTGGTTTTTGCTGCTTTTACTTTGGATGATTTTTTCTCTCTGCTAGTTGGATATTTGCAGCAGTTTCCTCAGTCTATTCTCTTCACCTTCATCTCACCAGTCTCCTCCTACACCTCTTCTTTCCTTCTCCCTTCAGTTTCTCCGCTACTTAACTTTGTGTCTCTTTTCAGCTAATGTACTCTGCAACTCAAAGCACCCGGTATTCACACCCTTATACATGTTAGTTTTTGTACAAAAAATACCTGATGGGGTATCATCTGAACACACAAGGATCAGTAATGTGGAAAAATGTATGTAGCAACATTATATTTACAGTTGTGAATTCCCCCTTATGGTGATATTTGTTCAAAACCAGGCAGCTCTGCCTAGGAAAAGGTTGTTAAACAGGCCTACCCTAACCGAAGGATTGCGTGTTTATCTCAGTTTACATGGAAGTAATAAACAGAACCATCAAGACAGTTGTTGGAGGGAGAAAAGTGCAGGAAAAGGAAGAATTTGCATTTTAGCAAACTCCAGCTATGGGTGGGGAGGAGATTATTCCCCAACAAATTATGTTCATTTCTGTGTCTGACAATTTTGTTCTTTACTATGTTCAACCAGTTTGTCTGGAACTAAAATCAGGCTTACTGGCCTAGAATTGCCGGGGTCTTCTCTGAGGCCCTTTTTAAAAATTGGTGTCACGTTCGCTTTCCTTCAGTCATTTGGTACAGAAGCCAATTTAAATGATAGGTTACAGATGACAGTTAAGAATCAGAGAGGTAGCTGTGTTAGTCTGGAATTGCAAAAGTGACAAAGGGTCCTGTGGCACTTGAAAGACTAAAGCATTGAAGCATAAGCTTTCGTGGGCTAATACCCACATTGCATCTGACGAAGTGGGTATTGGCCCACGAAAGCTTATGCTTCAATACTTTAGTTAGTCTTTAAGTGCCACAGGACCCTTTGTCACAGATGACAGTAATCCTACAATTTCACAGTTAGTGTTCACCTACAAGTTCAGAATGAACTCAACTGGTCATGACTTATTACTGTTTAGTTTATCAGTTTGTTCCAAAACCTGCTCTAATGACACCTCAATCTGAGACAGTTCCTCAGATTTGTCGTCTAAAAAGAATGGCTCAGGTTTGGGAATCTCCCTCACATCCTCAACTGTGAAGATGGATGCAGAGAATTCATTTAGTTTCTCTGCAATCGCCTTATCGCCCTTGAGTGCTCCTTTATCATCTCGATCATATAGTGGCAGACACTTTGCCCATTTGTTTCATAGATATTATGAAGGACATGACAGGCAGCCTTAACCTTTGGGATATTTTTCTCGCTGAAGTCCAGTCCTGTGAATAGACAACACCCTTGACTCTTCAAATGAGCAAAAGCATATTCAGCTGTCGTTCTGCACCTGCTGAGCCAGTTGGTCAATCATTTCCTGGTGCTGTTGAGGTGGCTGGTGTATAGCTTCATGAGCCAGGGGTGGGCTGGGTTTCTCAGACTCACTGTTGCCATTTCAACATTCCTAATGATAATCTGCTGGTCTGAAAAGAAAGTCCCTGCTTGTAGCTTTCTGAACAGTCCTGTGTTCTTATATGTCGTGCACCTTCCCTGGCCAGCCCATGTTGATGATGGTGAAGCATTCCCAGTGATCCACCAATGCTTTCATAACCACAGAAAAGTAGCCCTTTCTGTTGATGTACTCAGTGGCAAAGTGGTCTTATGCTAAAGTATGGATATGCATGTCATCTGTCTCTCCATAGCAGTTTGGGGACCCCATAGCTGTGAAGCCGTGCACTATGTCCTGCATATTGCCAAGAGTCTCCTGCATACCAGAATGTGATGAATGACCTTGCACACTTGCATCCCCCACAGTAGATTTCCTTACTCCAGATTGATTCCCAACTGACTAGTAGCAGTCAGGTATTCCATGTTTTCACAGTACAATCCCACTTGCTTCTCAGCTGTTGGTGCAATTCTCATTTATGTGTCCCTGTGCTGGAAACGTGGGCCAAACTCAGTGGACGGGTCTAGGAATTATGATGGGATCACACTAGTCAGTGTTAAATGTTCAGGCCCAGAAGCAGTGCTTCACCATCTGCAGCTGCTGGGTGAAAACCAATTCAAGGTGTTGGTGGTATTCTTTATATCCCACAGCAGCCTGTCCTCTGAGGAATCCTCATGCTCGCTGCTCATTTGGTTCTTTTTGTAGCCCTGGAAATACTGCGGGATTGTACGCCCTGTGCTTGCAAAGTTCATGACAAAAATTCAGAGCTGTGCAGGCTCTGTGCTTCTGTCAGAGATGGTAGACAGCCAGGAGGTCCATGCGGGTTTGTGGGATTTTGAAAATAAATCGTGAAAATTATGGGATATTGATACCATTATGGGATGGAGATAATTGCAAACTGAGAAATTGATTGCATGCTCCCAGTCACTGCTGCGTAACTCATTTTGCCCCATCAGGTATTGACAAAACTTCCCAAAAGTCAGTGCGCTGATGGTGGGGAGTTGCACAGCGGGATGCCTGTCGATGATGCACCACATTCTGCATCAGCACAAGCACTCCTAGTGAGTACATGCATCGCTGACCTAGGGAGTCAAGTATGCACAAGTGATGTACTAAACTACAGCAGCTATATGCCAACATACCTTGGATTGACATAAGTTTGTAGTGTAGATGTGGCCTTAAACCCTTATTACCTCAAAATATCTTAAGGTATGTCTATACATTAATGTATGACCAGGGGTTTGAATTCTGACTCAAGCCTAATCCCCCTTTTCTGTCTACACACACCTAGTGCTAATCCAGGGCTCAGACCCGGGGGAGTGGAAGGTCTGAGTCAAGCCAGGACCCTGGGTTCCAGCCTTATTTCTTTGCAGT
Source organism: Sternotherus odoratus (assembly GCA_032164245.1). NCBI lineage: Eukaryota > Metazoa > Chordata > Testudines > Kinosternidae > Sternotherus > Sternotherus odoratus. The sequence continues at coordinate 48,923,969 of JAVMKO010000004.1, forward strand.
GCAGACACTGCCCCACTGGAATCATCCTCTGGCAGTCGGCCAAAAGTATCCCATAATCCCATGGCTGGCTGACTTTGTCCAGGACAGTCAAGTTTAGTGAACAATCCAGTTTTGTCACATTGCACCATGAACAAAGGGCTAGAGTGGTCACATTTTAGGAGGGTACTAGGGAATCTGGGATATGGGTGGCTGGACTGGGGCCCACATAATGCAATGTAGATTCTGGAGCCTCCGATTGGGACCTAGGATTCAACACTTCCTAACCTGGAGTTACAAACCAGGTGCTCAGGCCCTAACTTAACAAACCAAGTGTCTGCCCACTTGATTTCTATTAATCATGGGCTTACATTACTGTGTAGACATACCCTTAATGTTTTATGTGGTTTTACCAGATGGTGGACACCAAAATCATGCTGCCTGTCTTGGATACCTGTAATGTGCTTATGATCATACCTAGCTACTAAGACAGGGGTGTCCGGCCCGTGGCTCCGGAACTACATGCGGCTCTTCAGAAGTTAATATGTGGCTCCTTGTATAGGCACCGACTCTGAGGCTGGAGCAACAGGTGCCAACTTTCCAATGTGCCGGGGGGTGCTTACTACTCTACCTCTGGCTCTGCCACAGGCCCTGCCCCCACTCCACCCCTTCCCATGCTCTCCCCTGAGCCTGTCTTGCTCTCACTCCTTCCCTTTCCCCACCAGAGCCTCCTGCATGCCATGAAACAGCTGACATACAGGATGTATGGAGAGGGAAGGGGAGGCGCTGATTGACTGGGCTGCCGGTGGGTGGGAGGCACTAGGAGCTGGGGGAAGCTGATAGAGGGGCTGCTGACATTACTGTGACTCTTTAACAATGTACGTTGGTAAGTTCTGGCTCCTTCTCAGGCTCTGGTTGGCCACTCCTGTGCTAAGAGAGAAAACTAATTAATCTGATAAAAATTGGTTGTTGTTACTGTCCCTTTGACTTTTATAAGATATTTCACTATATAGCATCAGCTATAGTGAATTTAGAAGAATTACATTTTAATGCAGAAGGAGCATGCCATTCATATTTTCGGAAAGTTCACTGTTTTTCATCAGCAATGTCTCTGAGGTTCAGCATCTAATCACTTGCATAAGAATTAATGCATGCTCAACGTATTTCATTTTCAGGTATGTCAGGACACAGCAACGATCCCACAGCAGTTGATGAATCTCATCCAGCCGCAGAAGAGGTCCGGTCTGACTCTGAGGTGATTGGGTGATATTTGTGTAACATTGTAAAATCAGCCAATCCCAGTAACAGTTTCAGACTGCCAAAAATGCATAATGCAATGCATAATAAAATTCTTGGCTGTGCAGATATGCATGTGGTGCTGCTAAATTTATATTCTGGCCTTTTAACTTTTGGGTCCGGTTTCAAATTGCCCTATTGCATCTGCAGCAGTGAAACAAAGTTTAGTCCATAACTTAGGATCACTTCAGCCAGCAACTTTCCTGCTGTGCTGTGCTACTATTTGACTGTATGAGCTAAATGGGTTTAGGTGGGATGGGGGGGGGGGGGGCTAGAAGGAATGCACCAGTACTGCGGGAAGAGGCATTGGTAATTAAAAAGATAATGGTCTTCCCTCAGTCTGTCTTGATTTGTTCCTCAGCATGATACAGTAGATGGGGAAATTGCATAGCGTGAAAACTAAAACAGGGAATTTGACCACTTGTAGTCGATGATTAAGGTAGTAAACTTGGATATCTTTCAGGATGAAAAGGACTGTATTGGATATTGTTAGTCAAAGGACTAAAATATTATTGAGTTTGGATAAAAAGTAAACAGAAAACTTGGGGAAATTTTTCTTTTGATACTGAAAGAGAAGACCACCTTGAGGGGATAAGTAACATTACTTGTGTGTAGTGATCTTAGGTGTGTCTCGTAATATTTGTCAATCTGAAGAATTTGGGCAACCTCGTAGTGCACATCCTATTGTCACTGATGGGATGTACTGCAACCCCTTTCCCATGTAGCTGATATGGGAAGATAATTAATATTATCCATAGAATTACCTCAGTGGAATAGTTTGAGTTGATTCAAGAAACTTTAAAAATACACTTAATTTTTATATTTTTTCTTTCCATTACCTAAATTGGGAGACCAGTTCCTGGGAGACCATTTCATCTTGCAAAGTTGATGGTGAAAAGCCAGGGAACTTGTGCAATAGTCTCACTTGATGCAGACATGGTTTTGACCACAAAGTGGAAGTACGTGTCAAACAGTGACTCATAGAGGATTTGGGAATTTGAAAGTGTGCCCACCTGTGTATAAAGATGCTTTCACAGTGAATCAACTGATTTTGTTGAACATATTTTCCCCATCACAGTATGGGCCAAATACAAATTAGAAAAAAGAGTGCATTAGGCAAAACTGTCACAAAATGAATGTGCTTCATAAATGTGTCTATTCTGGAGTTTCCCTGTTAGTTTAAAGAACAGATATGTGTATTGTCTTTGGACTAAACAGTAATTCTGTACAATCATGTGTGCCCCACCCCCTCCCCCCAGTAGGGACAATAACACCTGCACTCTCTTGGGCCTGCTCATGTAAGGCCCCATCCTGTTCCTGCTGATGTAATGGAAGTAAGGAGGGCTCAGCACCTTTCTGGTTCAAGCCATTTTGTGAGAGCAAGAATGTGTAAAATGCTCAACTCAGTTGACCGAGAGCTTTTCTGTCCAGGGGAAGGCTTGTGTCCAGCTTGTTCTGTTTTTGTTTGACAGTGTAGTGGCTCATGAAATAGAATTCCCTGAAGTGCCAATAATTTGATTTGAAAACTGTTTTGTACTTACACAACAAAAACAGTTGTGTGATCTGTGTTGTAAATATTGTGGAAATCAGTTGTTGTTCATTCTCTGGGTTTCCATATCGACCGTTTGGTAAAGTTGACTCTTTAAAGGTCCTTGCCAGTGGTAGTGTGGCTGAAAATCAAACAGTAAATCTGATTACACTTTGATTTGTATGTGAAAACAACTCATTAGGTAGCATTGTTTATGAATTTCACCCTTAATTTGTAATATATTCAAATTAATAAATAGAGAATATAGTAATTAAAGGTTGATTAAATTACTTTGATCAAATTAGTATTTGTCTTGGATTAAAGTAGCTATTTTAAATTTTAAAATGGGACGCCATATAATCTAGATCCCTCTCTAGCATTTAATTCATGCAAAAGTTTGTGATTTCACAGAACTCTTCAGAACCTTTTTCAGTTGCTCAAATACTCCAACTGCACCACCCCCTCCCACTGCTGCACAAACAAATACTCTCCATGAGACTAGTTTGGGATTTTGCTCATTATATTTTTGTGATGCCTTTTGGTTTTCCCCACCTGAAAATCTCCACAAAATACCGTATTTTTCGCCCTATAAGACGCACTTTTTCTTCCCCAAAACGGGGGGGAAAAAGTTGGTGCGTCTTATAGGGCGAATGCAAAAAAAAAAAAAAAGTGCCTCGCTCTCCCGTCCCCGCCGCGCGGGCGGGCTGCCGAGGTTCCCCCCTCCCCGCCGCGGGCGGGCTGCCGGGGTTCCCCCCTCCCTGCCGGACCAAAAAAAAAAAAAAAAGCGCCTCGCTCTCCCGTCCCCGCCGCACGGGCGGGCTGCCGGGAGCATCCCGGTTCCCCCCTCCCCGCCGCGGGCGCGCTCCCAGCAGCCCGCCCGCGGCGGGGAGGGGGGAACCGGGACGCTCCCGGCAGCCCGCCCGCGCGGCGGGGACGGGAGAGTGAGGCGCTTTTTTTTTTTTTTTTTTTTTTTTCCCCACGGATTTTGTATTAAAAAATGAGGGTGCGTCTTATAGGACGGAGCGTCCTATAAGACGAAAAATACGGTACATCCAACTCATGCTGTTTTTGCTTCCTGGTTTTGCCACAGACTTCATATATTTGGGTCAGGTAACATCACTGTACTTCAGTTCTACCATCTATATAAAATGAGAGGCATAATTCATATGAGTAAAGTGACTTGAAGTCTTTGGAAGGCATTTGAGCAAAATATTTAATACTCAAATTGTCGGTAATCCAAAATGTGGTCACTGTCAAACTAATGTCTCTTGCATGACAATATTGGATAACCCCCATCTCTTATAACCTCAACCTAACTATCTATATGAAGAATATAGTCTCTTGTACAGTTAATAGAATAACAAATTAAAGTATTTTGACTTGTCCAGAAACTGCAGTACCACTTACAGAAACCATTGGAGCTATCATGCCAATATAACTGATTGTATTCCATTTCAAGTTGAAGCAGGTCATAATTCTATTGTAACATGGTCTGTATGGAGAGTTAGTGTATGAGAGTTCAGTTTGGGAACAATTTTTAGAAACAGTTTGGCTGTTTCTAGGTTTCTTAAGGCTTAATTTTGACAGGTGATTAGCATCTCTGGGCTTAATGTTCTTTCATAGGAATGGGACAGATTATCTGTCTATCCACCAAGTACTTCTAGTGCATTTAAAACACACCATAGATATGTACTGCAGAGCCATAAGGCTTGTGGTGCACTTCACTGTATTTTTTAGCTACATATTCACCCAATAAACGGTGTTGGATTTTTGTTTTTTTGTTTTGTTCTTCTTTTTTTTTTTTTTTGGTAAGAGGAAAATATGGAAAAACTGACTAATCTCGACACACTGGACACACTGTATTGTAAAACTGGAAGGTTTGTTTGGACAATCCTTGATCCATTTCAGGAAAACATGAAGATTTCCAAGAGAGAGGAAATTCAGGTGACCCTTGCAAAGAAGGTCTGGCTGCATTAATTAAAGTATTAATAAGAGGATGCAGTTTGAATTGCACTTTTATTTTTATTTTTCGCTCGAACTCCCCCAAAGGCTGAAAATGCAGAGTCTATTTCAAGTATTTCTAAGGTGGCTATCATACATGGTATCTTAGTTACTCCATAGCATTCCTGTACCCTTCTGCTTCAGATTTCTGAAGCAAACTTGGGACAGTGCCACATACTGCATCTGTGACAGTAAATATTTTCAGTGCTTTGATAAATTATAAAAGCTGAAATAAATCTACTTAAATCCCAGGACCTAATGTTTCTAGTACAATATAATTTCCATAGAAAAGGACTCTTCTACCAACACTATTTAGGGATTGTATGTTGATGCCCATTTCTGTGATACCTAAACATCTTGGTTATATCCTCCCAATCAGGGAATCTGCAATTTTAATTCTGTTATCTTGTGTATATTTATTACAAAAGAGAAAGTAACACTTTTTCAGAATAGGAAAAGATCATTTAATAAATGACCGGAAAGCATATAGCCAGGGTAAGTAGGGACATAGTGCCGAAAAAAGGGTTAAAGGATTCATAACGCCAAGTATTCACAACAGCACACACACATCAGATATAACAGCAGGAAGCCATTCTCTCCTGCTTAAAAACAGAACTGTTCCCACAAACTGAGTTTGTGCTCTGAGACTTGCACTGCTTTGTGTATAGCCCCATGAGTAACTGTCCGTTATATTTGTGAATGGGGTCATTAGAGCTCTGTGTCAATTTAAAAAAGAAAAATCCCAGCAGAATGAGGAAAAAATTACTTCCCTATTGCTATCCTAGCAAGGCAGGATAAAATGCATTACAGTAAAACCTCCATTTAACGGACTAATTCGGGCGAGGGGGTGTCCGTTAAATCAAAACATCCGTTATTTAATAATTAAAAAAAAAAAATGAGCTGTCGGAGCAGCAGCCCACCCGCCACAGGGTCGGGGCGGCAGCTCCGCAGCCTGCCTGCTGCTGGGACCCGGGCGGCAGCCGGGAGCCGGCAGCCAGCCCACCCGCTGTGTGGACCCGGGCGGCAGCCGAGAGCCGGCAGCCAGCCCACCCACTGTGTGGACCCGGGCGGCAGCCGGGAGCCAGCAGCCAGTCCGCCCGCCGCCATGACCCGGGCGGCAGCAGGGAGCCGGCAGCCAGCCCGCCAGAAATGGATCAGGAATGCATCAGACTTGCTCAGAAATTTTGTCCGTTGCATCCGAAGTCCGTTAAATCGAGGTCCGTTAAATCGAGGGTTTACTGTAGTGCACTTCCTGAGGAAGGCGACACGATACAAAGATTCATGTAAGCAGAAGTGTGCATGTGTTACATTAGGGCACCTTCAGATAGTGTAATATATTGTAAATCTCATTTCCATCTCATTACTGTTTAAGGACGAATGGTTTTTTTAATAGCAATTTAAGGTGTGAAGTTTATGGATGGATATGTGTCTAATCTCAGTAGAACTAAACTGATGTACTTTCTGATTGGCCACTAAGATTTCATGTGGGACAGGAATTCTTAAACTTGTTCATCATATGCACCACATCTTAATATTGATAGTGTTTTAGTGGCACAGATCCCCTGCCCTGACCCCATTCATCATTGCATGGATCACCTTCCCTCCTACTAACAAATGAATAACATCCTTGTAACAACCACAGTAATAGTTTATCTGGAAAAATGTTGAGAAAGCATTTGGTGCATGTCTTAGCTTTTGATGTGACTCTAGCAGGTGGAAACAAGCACCATGTGACTCTTTATGGACACGGACAGCTGAAGTGGAGCAGGATGTTGTGAATTTTTTGCTTTGGTGATGGACTGTTTTACTTAGTTGGTTATCTGAACCTAAAATGCAAATATTTTTAAGTTTAGAGGATTCTTTTGGTTATACGTCATAATTCACTTGGTTAAAGATGTATAATTTCACAGTTTCCTTTACAGAACCTTTAAAGGATCTATTAAAAATAGCCTATTATATTGTATCTTTGAGGCAGCTTATTATTCACTGTCAATGTGCTAGATACCTTTACTTTGGGCCTTGCAGTATGTCCTTCAGAGAAGGGGCTATGTCATCTCACTTAATTAGTTGAGTCTGTTCCATAATCTTGACAGAAAAAGCTTTATTTTCCTGATGTAAATTTGATTATCACAACCATGCTTATAGAGCTCTGAAAGCTATTCACTTTTATTTTTTTGCTTAAACCTTTGTTTTATGAACACAGGCAGTTCCAGTGCTCAGATAAATAGATCAGCTGCTATTCAATACCATATGTTTCTCATGTTGGGCTTTAGACTATCCCAACTCAAGGATTTATAAATATTCTGGATCTCAAAGGCTTTGAAACTGATTTATTCTAACTACAGTAGAATCCCGCAATACTGTGCCTGGCAATATCACGAATCTACTTGTAATGTGGAGAGCATCTGAATCCCGACGGCTACAGCGGACGCCGCTTTGATGCAGCGGAACCTGCAATACCACAACCCCATGTTTTTTACCCCGATTGTCATGGTATTGCAGGATTCATCTAATATTTGAGGAAAAATCCAAATACCTTAACTAATTTTCTTGTGGTGATCATGGAAATTATCTATCTTCCTTCCCTTTAGCCCAAAGAGCTCTCCTGAAATAAACAAAATAAGTCTGAAATAGTCAAAAACCTTTTTATTCTGTGTCTCCATGGATGAGTTTCTAAATATTTTTCTTTTTCTTTAAGACAACACTTCTTTAACAAACACATGCAAAAAATCACTAATTTGCATTGCACAGTAGCATACAGCTTTTAGTAAGTGTTTCTGAATGCATTGTTGATTTCCATTATCTGTAATCCACTCTTCCTAATTTCTTTTTAAATGCTTATAAGAGTTCTTTCAAAAGCCTGACTGGTTTTGTTTTATGGGAGCTTTGTAGAAGGTTTGTCTTAGGGAAGGTTTGTAGAGGGTACCTGTTTTACAAATGCAACTTGATTTCACTACTGCCAAGAGATTTTTTGTTTGTTTCCAAACTTTCTCTGTTCTTACACTTACAGCTTCATAGCAATGAAAGTTGTAAAAAGTCTTTCCAAAGTATAGTGTTATTAAAGCAAATTGGTGCTGCTAGACCAAATTCTATAGATATACAAAATCCTGTACATTGTATAGCAAGAGCATAGCCCTTCATACTGGGCAAGGCTTTGCATATTTTTAACCCAATTTAAGGATAATAAATGTTTCTATCCTTACTGGCTAATGTTCTTGTTTTGTGACTCATGCAGTGGACTCCCTGATGTCCATGGGAAGCTAAAGATTTATTCCCAGGTCCCTCATTTTGCTCTTTCATCTTTCACTGTTTTATTTTGCAGTTGGATGAAATTATGATCTTTTTTAATAAATGGAGATAGGTATATCTCCTAGAACTGGAAAGACCTTGAAAGGTCATCAAGTCCAGTCCCCTCCCTACACTAGCAGGACACAGATTTTTTGCCCCAAATCCCTAAATGGCCCCCTCAAGGATTGATCTCCCAACCCTGGGTTCAGCAGGTCAATGCTCAAACCACTGAGCTAGCCCTCCCCGCCCCCCCCCCCCCTTTCTTTAAAAGACTGAGTGGAGTGAAAAATCATTACCATATAGTCAGTGATTTTCTTTTCTTTTTTTTTTAAGCATGCAGGTGTAATTTATGTAATGTTATTCACTTCTGAAAATCATCTGGTGATGAAGAAACGTGGATTAAAATCCATGCTTCAGACACATGCACGTTCAGTGCTTGGTTAAAAAATGGATCAATGGTTTTCAGAGTCTAGGGACAGTCTCAAGTTGTAAATGAGCCATTCCTTGTTGAACCAGCCTTACTCTGTCAGCTACACAATTGAAACAATGGTGGAAGAGGAGGAAATATGTATGATAAGTGTTATGAGTACGAATTATGCAGGCCATCCCAAGCAAGTGTCGATAAATCTTCATACTACACTAAATTTTCTGTTTGTGGGCAGGACAGATGTTGGCTTTTAACTCTATTTGAAGGCTTAATTTATTGTCTAAAATTGTAGTCTTCCTTCCCCCAGCTATTGGGACAGATAAGATGCTTTTTGTCTAGCCTCTGAGGACTGTTTAACTAACTGCTGTGGTGGAAGTGGGAAAACATGAACTCAATAATCTGCTCTTTCCTTAGCCTCTTTCCTTTGGGTCTTACTTCTACATAAATGGGTCCAGTAACTGTTTGCTGTTGCTTACTGCTTTACCAAGCAGCAGAAGTGGGAAGCTGAAATGATTCTTTGAATAGAAGAAGGATTGATTGTTGATTTGACTCTGCTGCTTCTGGCAGAGCTATGAACAGAAACACTATAGTTGTTTGGTCCAGAAGACAGTGCTACATTGCTATAATTTGTTCCACATTGCAACAGAAGGGCTAGAATAATAACTTTTTTAAAAAAACTAGAGTTTAAATTCTGCAGCATTGATAATTAAAGCCACTTCCCTCACAAGGAAGTACTTACTGCTTGCCATGATGAGGGGTTTTCAAGCTTGGCTCATTTCATTGTTAAGTACTCTGGAATATGTGAGATATGACAGATGTATGCACTGTCTGTCTCTGGGTGCATACATTTACAAGTACAAAAAGTTTATTTCTTTAGGGCCTTCTGAATTTAATTCTACCTCTGAGATTATGATCTGGACATGTAGATAAACTGAATGACATTCTTCAATTACCCAATGCTGTGATGTGGGTCTGGTTCTAACCTTTCTGTTGATTTCTTAAACCGTGGAACTGTGTTAGACAATTTTTTGCGAGTTGTGCATCACACCAGGACTTTGTTTAAAATACACTAAATCTGAATTCATTCAGTATTGATGAAATATTAGAATTAGATTCCCATTTTGTAACAGTAGCTGGTATTTAAAAATCTATTGTTAAATATTCTGTCTAGCACTTTTATAATATGCCAGTCATTCTGGTGTCTTGGCAACTACTAACCTGTTTCTTTTTATGCTGTAGGAGTTGGCAATGGCTCAAGAGTCTCCCAAAAATTCAGCAGCAGAAATTCCTGTGACCAGTAATGGAGAGCTTGAAGATTCACGTGAACGCAATTTTAACAGGGTAAAAAGAATTTCTTCAGTCTCGTTAATTACCACTAAATCACTATCAGAAATCCAGTTTAAGGAAATACTGAGATTACAAGGTAATATGTAGTAAACAGAATCTGGCCTGGGTTGATTCTCTAGAGCTTACAGAAGGCTAGATTGGTTAATATTTGATCCTGTCAGAGGTGAACATATTCCTATTCTTGTAGACTAACCTTCTCCCCAACTACAAACTGCTACAACAGTGCTACTCAGTCCTCAGTGGTTCAGGAGCCAAATTAGCAATCAGCATTTTCCAAAAGAGTCACAATAGTGTGAATTTATTGTTTCATTTACTATAGTAACATGTAGTCCTATTTAAACAGTATGACAAAGGAAATAGTTTTTATATATCTGTTATTCTTGTAGCAAAGTGACTGGCCAAGTATTTTTATTTTATCAACCACAATGGGTTAATAACATAGTAAAAGCATCCTGATTGGTGAATTATTAAATCAGACAGTGTATTTAATACCATGCGCTGCAAAGAGCTGCAGGACATGCATCAAAGAGCCACTTGTAGCTCACAAGCCTGTCTTATCAATGTGCTAAATAAAGATGTCTGCCGGCTTGTATTTCTTCAAAGAAATGAGATGGAAAGGCATTCTAGTAGTTTATCAAACAGACAGAAATATGATAAATAGGATAAAAAATTTGAGCTTGCTAAAGTTGATCTGGCTAGCCTTCTGGACTATAAGGTTGTCTTGTTCACTTAAAGCATTAAGTTATATCTATAAATATGTTTAGCACTTTTAAGTATTTCTAGTATGTAAATTCACCCAAATTCCAACTACAATTACTACTGGGGTTATAAGTAAAAAGTAGAGATTCTCCTAGTAGACCAATGCTTTCTGGTGTTGCAGGCTGTCTTCTATATATATTTTGTACACTTCTATCCTAGTTGTAAACTTAATTTTATATGGGAAAAAATTTGTTTGCAACAAGCAGTATCTCCCTATCTTATTTCTCTGCAGATGAAATGTCTGTTGGAGGAGGTAAGGGATGTCCGTGATCTTGGCAGTTTTTTGACAGCATTAATGGAAACACTCGTTAAAAAGCTATATTTAAAAATTCAAAGTTAAAGTTAAAGTATATAAAATCAAGCAGACTCACAAACTGGATTAAGTTTGTACTGAAATTACTTTATGCTTTCACTATTGTACATTCACAAAACTCTGCCACTTGTAATGTACCATATAGCTCATAGTTCAGCATGTAAATCTTAAATTCATAATAAAATTTCTCTTTAAAAAATAGAGGCTACATTAGGTTTTTGCCTGCAAGTTCTTATTCATTAAAATTTCTAAATGTATTTTTAAAATGGGTACTTGTGGGGCTATGCAAATGCTGTACAGGCAGGGAGTTTACACTCTTAGTTGCTGCTTATGTTTTAGTTGCTACAAAGCAGGCCACTTCAGAAGGCTTAAAATAAGAGGTGGTGCATTTAAAATTACGTACAACTGCATCAAGTAGTGTTGCAAAAGGCAGAGGAGGGTAATAGTTCTGTTCATTTGGGTAACTGAAGATTTTGTGCCACATACCTATGTGAAATATACCTATCACAATATGGCATCAAGGTTCTTTAAGATGGAATACAAAAATAGTAACATTTACATTAGATGTTAAAGAATTTGTTTGTATGCATGCGCCATTTCTTTCAGCAATCATGCTTCTCTCTCTCCCTCCCCCCCCCCCACATAATTGATAGCTAATCATTTGTTCCTTTACTGACCAGCAGGGGCTGCTGTGATATAAGCCATAAAGATTTGGGCACCTTCGTTTTCAGTCTGTAAAAACAGTCTGGTTCCTGCTCTAAATTTTTGTTTACCCTCATAGCCTAGAGTTAAGGGAGATCTTCTAGTAGAATTTGAATTAGACCCATACAATACTGAACTGGGGATATTTTTTGTGTGTGTAGCCAAAAAAAAAAAAAATTACTGGTCAGGACCTAAAAATTAGTAGATTCCCTGCTAGATCCTTGAGTGAGGAAGAGACTGATGTTTGGGGTTGGTTTTTTTTCTTTTTTGTTGGCTGAAATAATTCTTTTTAAGGGATAACACAATCTGCATTTGTGGTCATCAGGTAGGTATAGTGACTGACAAGATGAGTGGAACTTAATGGGGATGGAACACAATATGGTGTCCAATTATAAATCTGTAAAACTACTACTGCTGTTATCCCATCATTAGTATATTTTTCTAGTCATCCTGTATGTGTATCCTTTTGAGTTTCCATGACTATGCTGTTAATACACGTTATGGGGGAAAAGATACTTCAGTGACTTTAAATCTGTGATGTCAAATGAGAACTTCAAGAGGGACCCCAGAATAAGGATATATGTAATAAATAAAAAGAAAAATTACAAATAAAGGTATCTCAAAGGTGATTTGTGAATGTTTAGGACAGTGAACTTGCGCCTTGTGCAACAGGGAGAAGCATTGGGCTTGTATTCTGTTACAGAATTACTTTAATTGGATTTATAAGGAATTTCCTTGGTTTGTTAGTCTTGTAGCAGCAAAGCTAGACTGTATGGTAAATGTTAAAACAGACCAAACAAATGTTGTTAGACTAGAAAGTGATGTTTGAGGGTTGTTGGGTTGTGGTGGGTTTTCTTTTTTTAATTTTAATTTTATTTTAACTTATAGAGTAAATATCTGAAAATCTTTAACTACCAGATCTGCAAAGTCTAATTGAGTTCTTTTATGGTCATAGAGTATTGATGCTAAAGATTGCACAGTTGAAGCAAGGCTAACAATTCTGTTGATGCCCAAGCTTGAATAAAATTCTAACTTCCCCTGCTGTATCTTTGACTCTGCAGGGCTAATTGGCAAAAAAGTAGCCGAAACTTGCTTTAGTTAGTAAAGTAAGTACTTAAGTAGATGTGGCTTTGAATGCTCACATAGAAGAGCATAGTAACATAGTGTCATTTTTACAGAGTTGCTTTTCAGGTTAAAGCCACACTGAGTAAGAATTCAGATTTTACTTTGCTATGTGATGCATAAAGCAAATGACTTATGCTTTTCTTAAAAATACAAAACTGTGTGGGCAGTTAGCCAGTTGCCAAGTAGAGCTAGTTACTTTCCAAGCATGGTATTTTATACCTACATTCAAAGGGTATGCATCTACTGTTACTCAAATAAAATATCAGCACTATTCTGGGTGCTGACTATACAAGCAGATACACAAAAATTGTTTTTATATTTTTTTTAACCAAAATTGTTGAATTTACTTTGTGCAGAATAAAAATGGTAGTCTGAAAACGTGTCATGTTTTAAACCTCTGCAACTGTTCCAATTCTTGTAACTTACGCATGACTGTGCAAAGCTTAAGAGAGAAATTGTTTTTAACTTTAATCAGATTTAGAGTAAGAATGGTATTTGAAAACGTCAAGGAAGTTTTATTTAAACATTTTTAAAATATTTAAAATTTAATACATGCTAATGTACTGTGTTCTCTTCTAAATTCACTGTGCAGGCAAAATAAGTATTTTTGTGTCATAGTGGCTGGCTAAATAATAGAATTCTAACTATAGAAATTTGCTGTTAACCAGTAGGTTTAGCAAATGGTGATCTAGAAACTTTGATTGTGTAGCACAATTTTACACTCACATCTGAGATGCCCTCTTAACTAGAATGTGTGATAATCAGAATTATTGCAAAAAGATTAAAAGATCCTAGGTTGTTTCCTTTGGGGTAGCTTTCTGGATCTGATTACTATTGTCAGTCTCCAGAATAAATATTATTATGCCTTTTTTAAAAAGTATTATTTGTCTTGCTTCATCTTTATTACTTTTAATGCTCCTCTTTTGCTTTCCTTTTTTCCAGTGATTTTGGTCATTATTTCTGCGTTTAATGTAAAACTATATATATAATATTATTTACTGCACTGAAATTTCTTCAGCTTTGCTGCGAGTATTAATTTATTAGTTTGTAGGCAGAGTCAGCACTGCAATGATTAAAAGGGGGAAGGAATATTTATTACTTCAGTTGTACAGTTATAGTAGTACTTCATAAATAAAAGGGTGGAGGAGGTGATTACAATGAGTAAATGGACTACCGTATTTTTCGTCTTATAGGACGCTCCGTCCTATAAGACGCCCCCTCATTTTTAAATAAAAAATCCGGAAAAAAAAACAAACAAAAAAAACCCTCGCTCTCCCGTCCCCGCCGCGCGGGCGGGCTGCCGGGAGCGTCCCGGTTCCCCCCTCCCCGCCGCGGGCGGGCTGCCGGGAGCGCGCCCGCGGCGGGGAGGGGGGAACCGGGACGCTCCCGGCAGCCCGCCCGCGCGGCGGGGACGGGAGAGCGAGGCGCTTTTTTTTTTTTTTTTTTTTTTTTTTTTTTTTTTGCATTCGCCCTATAAGACGCACCAACTTTTTCCCCCCCGTTTTGGGGAAGAAAAAGTGCGTCTTATAGGGCGAAAAATACGGTAAATTTCAAGAAAGTCTTTCTTTTTCGTTTTAAATAAGTTGGATTCAATTGAGAAACATTTTAGTATATTTTTTGCTTTTTTAAACTTGTGGTAGGGCAACACGCGATTGAAAAAGAGGCCCTGGCAGCTCCAGTCAGCACCACTGGCTGTTAAGTCTGGTTGGTGGCACTGCTGGTGCAGTGGGGCTGGCAGGCTCCCTGCCAGGCTCTGTGCAGCTCCCAGAAGCTGCTGGCATGTCCCTACAGGTCCTAGACATGCCGGTCACTTGGGGGAGCGACCTGAGGTAAACGCCATCTGGTGCCTGTGCCCTAAGCCTCTTGCTGACCCCAAACCCATCATCCCTGGTCCCACCCAGGAGAGCCTGCACCCCCTTCCTCACCCCCTCTGACACCCAAGCCTGGAGCCCCCTCCCTCACACTGAACCCAGTTCCACTCCCCACCCCCTTGCCTCAGTCTGGAGCCCCCTCCTGCACTCCAAGCTCCTCATCCCTGGTACTATCCCCAGTTGGAGCCCCCACTCCCTTCTGCAGCCTAGTTCTCTGCCCAGCCCAGTGAAAATGAGTGAGGGATGGGGGAAGGGTGTTCAGTTTTCTGTGATTAGAAAGTTGACAATCCTACCCCCATGCTTGACTCAACCCATATTTTCATTTATATTTTATGAATGTAATAACTTTTCTGCAAATATTTCAGCAGCTTTAGGTGTATTTGTTCTCATCTCTATGCATAGAGATCCAGATGTGCAAGTCTTGTTCATTACTAATGTAACTTGCACAAACTTTTGCTCTGGAAATGTACCCCTTAGTAACATTTGAGACCAACTTGAAGCTCTGTTCTGCTCCTAAACATAGAAGTGTAACATAAATCCATTTCTATGCATGCACAAGCAAATGAAATATCTGATTTTTCAATACATATCTGTGTGTGTGTGTATGTATGTATATGTATGTACACAGACAGACACACACTTGTAAAATGGTGATATGGTTTTTTAATTTTTCCACTAAAATGCACTTAAATTACTTGCATACAGCATCATGCAGGAAAATACTGTTTAATAAAACATGAGTTACCAAATGGACTTGATTTTTTTTAAAAAAATATTTGGTAACATGTTAATACAGCACTATTTACTATTTGCATCACCTCCTCTAAACAGTTGGTTCTGCAACAAAATCCAAAGTAATAATTAAAAAGACAGATGAAATCACTGTTCGCTTAATTAAACTCTCATAAAAGAGCTGCTCTATTCTCACTTGTCCTCATCTGCACTCTCAAGAACTACTTACGTACAGTTATGACTAAAATTCTAACTTGGTTTGTTTAGCCTCTGTGATAGATGTTAACTTTAAAGTGACTAAACTGGGCTGTAGCCTTAAGCTGTGTTGGACCAAAAGTTTGTTATATTATGACATAGTATGGTTGAGGCAAAACTGTCTGAATCAGGGGTTGGCAACCTTTCAGAAGTGACAGAGTCCTGTGGCACCTTAAAGACTAGCTAAAGTATTTTAGGTGCCACAGGACTCTTTGTCACTTCTGCAATTCCAGACTAACATGGCTACCTCTCTGATTCTTTCAAAAGTGGCGTGCTGAGTCTTTATTTATTCAGTCTAATTTAAGGTTTCATGTGCCAGTAATATATTTTAATATTTTAGAAGGTCTCTTTCTGTAAGCCTATAATATATAGCTAAACTATTGTTGTATAGAAAGTAAATAAGGTTTTTTAAAATGTTTAAGAACATTCATTTACAACTAAATTAAAATGCAGAGCCTCTCAGACTGGTGGCCAGGACCTGGGCAGTGTGAGTGCCATTGAAAATCAGCTCGTGTGCCGCCTCTGGCACTTGTGCCATAGGTTGCCTACTTCTGATCTGAACAGTACTAGGACTCATTTAGGTAGCAAGAGTTTAAAACATGCTTAAAGCATATTGGTTTTGTTAGTGTCTGTGTCTTTAAAGTCCATTTTTAATGGCAGTATTAATGGGATGACTAATTGTCACAGCCCCTTTATTATTGTTTGCTGGAGGAAACCCAGCAGAGTGCAATTTTTTAACTTGTTGGTCCTGTAGTTAACAATATTTAAAACATGAAAAGTTGCATTTTGTCATTAAAATACTTGCTTTCAGTTTTTTTAATGTAGATGAGAACACTTAATATTGTTTAAAAAACCAAACCCTGAGATAGGGAAAAGTGCATTATTCTTTGTAATCTGAAAACATGCCATGTGTTTGGCTGAAAGAGAGTTTCTAAAGAATGAATTAAAAGTAGGTAAAGTTCTCAAATTGTCATAGTTAAGATACCTAAGAACCCAAATACTGTTATCTTGCAAACTTACTTTCATATACTGTATTTGAAATGCTGTGTGAAAATAAGAAACCTGATGTGTGTTCCTCATTCTGAAATTTCTTTGTATGTCAGTTGTTTCCTCTGTCTCCCAGGACAGGCTCTTTCCTCCTGTCTCTTTTTGCTCTCTACCGGAGCACAAGCACTCTAAGGGCTTGGTTAGACTGGCGCTTTGCGGCGCAAAAACCCTCTTGTAGCGCTATAATTTTCATAGGGAACACACTTCAAAGGGAGATTTTGCGCAATGACTCCCTGTTTAAAGCGCAAGTGTTAAACCTCCTTTTCCAGAGGAATAAGCCTTTTTGCGCTAACGCTATAGCACAAGGGTGGGAATGTGAACACTCATTACGCTATAAGGGAATCAACAAGCCATTTAAGGCAAATGACGTCAACATTGTTTTGAAAAAGGGGGGGAAGAATCAGGAAGTAGCTGATCAGTTTCTCTCTTAAAACTCACAGCCCATAAGCACTGGAAATGCTAACTAATTGAGCTGTGTGAGTGCACTGCAGAGCCTGGTCAGTTTCCTAGACACTGACAGCCTCAAATTGTCTCCTTGCCTACACTTTCCCTGTTCCCCCTTACCCCTCTTCTTTGCAAAGTAGGCTGCACCCAGCTGAATGCTGGGATACCTGCCCTATCCCGCAACTGATACTGCTGTCAGAAGCGGGACAAATGTATACAGTATTTTGCGCTACAAGGTTTCAGTTTGTAAGGTCTGTAGCGCGATACCTATTGCGCTACGTTGGGAAGCGCTATAAATAAACACGCAAAAATCTTCAATCTAACCATACCCTAAGCATCTTTATATGCTGCCAATAGCAAAGGATATCTGGCAGTGTGGGGAAACTTGAGCTTCATTGTGAATCTTCATTATGTGCTTTTATCATAATAAAGCGTATCATTAAGATATGTTACTCACTACACCTGCACTAATAACACCTTAGGCTGTAATCTTGTCAGATCATAAAAGCCATGCAAGGTCAGAGCACTTGTATGGGAGACAACAAAAGAAAACTTAGGTGCTTTAGGAAGTGCTTATGCCTACTGAGTCAATATTGAGCTAGTGTTCCAGACTGGTGGTAGAGAACACTGACTGGTGTGTGCTTCTTGTGGTGCTCTATTTTAGATGAGTTGGAAATCAAACCCCTGATCCCTGTAAGATCCCAATTCACCTTTATTAAGTTTAGGTATGTTGTCTCTGACCTGGTCAAATTCCAGTTTGGGCAATTATATTCCATTTTACTGAAATGTCTCAATTGGAGAAGCCATTTTTTGCTTCCTATCATAAAAACAAACCTTAAAGTTGTGGATTTTTTTCTGTTGCCAGGTGGCTCATTTCATGCAGTTTAAAAGAGGAATGGTCTGGACATTATTGATAAGACTGGAGGAGAAATTGTTCAGAAAGGTGGAATGTAAGATGAGATGTGGAGAAGATAGAAACTGTTTAGTGGAGGAAGAATGCATCAACCAAAAGGGCTACTTCTCCATGGTCTTGCTGATACTGGTGGATCACTGGGGCCATTTCATTGACATCAATGTGGGGTGGTCAGGGAAGGTGCAGGATGCACACCTCTTTAGGAACACTGTACTATATAGAAAGCTGTAATGGACTTAAATTTCAGCCAAGGCTGTTTAGGTTGGACATTAGGAAAAACTTCCCAACTGTAAGGATGGTTAAGGATTGGAATAAATTGCCTAGGGAGATTTTGGAATCTCCATCATTGGAGATTTTTAAGGGAAGGTTAGACAAACCACCTGTCCGAAATAGTCTAGAAAATACTTAGTCCTGCCATGAGTGCAAGGGACTGGACTAGATGACCTCTTGAGGTCCTTTCTAGTCCTACAAACATATGATTCTATCTTTAAGAACACAGGCCTGTTCAGAAAGCTACAAGCATGAACTTTCTTTCCAGACCAGAGAATATCTACTGTGGATGTTGAAATGCCAATAGTGATCCTGGGAGACCCAGCCTGCCCCTTACTCCCATGGCACATGAAAGTATACATGAGCCACTTTGACAGCAGCAAGGAGTGCTTCAACTACAGTCTCGGTAGGTGCAGAATGACAGTAGAATGTGCCTTTGGCCATTTGAAAGGCCGCTGGTACTATCTAATCACAAGATTAAACCTCAGTGAAAAAAATATCCCAGTGGTTGTTATAGCTGCCTGCTGTGTGCTTCATAATATCTGTGAAGCAAAGAGGAAAAAGTTTCTTCTGGGGTGGACAGCAAAGGTGGAATGGCTGTCTGCTAATTTTAAGCAGCCAGATACCAAGGCTATAAGAAGACCTCAGCAGGGAGCTATATGGTTTAGAGCTGCTTTAAAAGACCATTTTAATAAAAAGCTACAGTAATGTGTGTTACAGTAGTGAGTTCTGTCTGGCTTTTTTTTTTTTTTTTTTTTTTTTTTTTTTTTGACATCCCAGTATGAACTCTGAGTGCTGTGTGTGTAGTAATGTAACATTGCAAATGTACCTATTGCTGTTTTCTGTGAGTGATGTTAGACTGGGTCCATATGCCGTTAGCCTGAGTGCTGCAATGGTGCCCTTTCTTGGGCTGTTTTAAGCCCTTTTTCCCCCAGAGTGGGGCAGCCGCCCCACTACACACCCTCCCCCTTAAGATCACACGGAAGGGTGGGGGGGAGGGAGACGAGAGAATCCCTAGCGCCCCAGCAGCCCTCTCAGCTGGGCCCTCAGGGAATCCCTCTCCTGCCGCAGGTCTTCCACTATCTTGAGCCACCTGCTTCCTTCCAGGACTGTTTGGGTCCCCACAGTAGCCCTCGTGGCTCCAAGGTGGGTTCCCCCTCTGTTTGGGTTCCCACCACAGGTCTCCTGGCTCCTGTGTGGGTTCCCTGGTTTGCCTGGGGCCTCTCTGCTGCAGCCGATTCCCTCTGTGTAGGACCCTGGTCGTCACCATCCCCTCCTTCGGGGCAGTCTCAGACCCAGCCCGGTCCTCCAGCCTCCCCCTCCTTCTCTGGGGGCTAGGCCGCTTTCCTTGGCTCCCCTTGTGGAGGAGGTGGCACATTCAGTGCCCACCTCTGCCCACCTCAGGGCTAGCCCAGGCTCTGTGGGTCCCTTGAGGGAACTCCCTCTTCCTGTGCCCCAGTTTCCCACAGCCCCAACAAGTCTGGAGCCCCCCCTATTGACCTCACAGGGGGCGCTCTGTCAGTCCCGCATTGTCCCTGTGGAGCCTCCTTGCTCCAGTCCGGTAGGGGCACTCCCGTTTTAAGTGTCCCAGTTGCCCACAGGCGAAACATTCTTTAGGCCTAGGCACCGGCCTCCAGCCTCTAGTGCCTGGCCCCCACAAGGTCCATGTGCCCTCCCCCGCAGCAGTTGAAGCAGCCCTGCTTGCTGTTTGGCGAGTCAGGCCACACAGGCTCTCCAGTAATACTCCATTGTCTTCTCCACCTTCAAATGTCCAGGCAATAGTCCCACAGTCCTTTGCCTTGCCCCTTGTATCAGGGGCAGACCGTCTCTGCCTGCATTCTCCACCATGTGTAGCAGGGTGGCGACTCACCCCACGGCGCCTCCTGCTGGTTTGTCCAGGGAATTAGCTCCAGGGAGCGCCCTCTGCAGGCCGATGTCCCGCTTGCTGCTCTGGCCGAGAGTCCCTCCCTGGACCCCGGTGCCCTCTTCCCTTGGGTGCTGCACCCCTGCAGTACCCACTCAGATCTCAGGGTCTCCCCTCCCAGGGAACGCCCACGCTCTATCCCCACTTTGCCTCAGTCTAGGCAACTGCCAGTCACCACTTGCCCTCGTTCACTGGGACAGACTGCAGTACAATTGCCACTCATCACTAGCAAGGAGGTTTGGCCTGCTGCCTCTGTCTCTATAGCCATGGGCTGGCCCCTGCAACTCCAGTACCCCTTTGTTTGGGCCTTCTCCTAGGCCCAGCAGCCTGGGGTTTCCTGGCCAGAGCTTCCCCAGCTCCTCTTGCTTTGCCCCAGCCCTGCTTCACTCTAGCTAGAGAAGGAGACTCTATTCTCTTGCACCAAACTGAGCCCTTTTATCAGGGCCAGCTGGGCTTTAATTGAACCAGCCACAGCTGTGGCTGCTCAGCCCAATCAGGCCGGAGCTTGCTTGCTCCCAGCCACAACCCTTTCTTGGGCTGTTTTAAGCCCTTTTTCCCCCAGAGTGGGGCAGCTGCCCCACTACTTAGCCCTAGCCAGAAACCTTTGGCAGAGGATTGCAGATTACCTGCAGGAAAGTTTCTTCAAGATCTCCATGGAGGATTCGCGTGACGTCCAGGTGCATGTAAGCAAATTGTTCTGCAGGACTTTATTTGCCTAACTGTACAAGGGAATGAGAAACAGATACTGAAATAATCCATAGAGGTATAGTTGCTATGTCCTCTAGTTTGATTAAAAAAGAGTAAACTAACAGCTGCAATATGAAAGCAAACTGCATACTTACCAGAGGTCCTTCCTCTGCATCAGATTTGCCCAGGCTGGATTGTAGGCATTGGCTTTGACTGCTCTGGAGTCAAAAACATGTCCGGGATCACTGGATCCCCCAGTTGCCTGTCCCCCATATTCTGCCTTTTCCTTGTCTAGCACCTCCCCTCACTGTTCACTCTAGGGACCTAGGACTCTGGCTCTTCTGAAGTATCCATGGGGCTTTTGGGGGATGTGGGAGGGGTGATCTCCACCCAGGATGGTGTGCAGTTCTTTGTAAAAGCAGCATGTCCGTGGCGCTGCACCAGAGCGACTGTTAGCCTCTCTTGCCTTCTGGTATGCCACAGCTCCTTGGCTTTCATGTGACACAGCTGCACATCCTTCCTGTAGCCCTTCTTACTCTGCCCTGAGCAATTGGCTCGTAGATATCCGCACTTATGTGGCTGGATGGTGCTGTCCCTTCATAGCCACTTCTCCCCACAGGCCCAGGAGATTCACCATCTCCTCTGTACTCCAGGCAGGAGGGCATCTGCCACATCATCAACTGGGCAGTTGCTAGGTGACCTCTCCCTGCTGAGCAAACAGGAAATAGAATTTCAAAAATTCACAGGTCTTTAGAGGGGTGAGCGTATATACCTGTGTATCTGGTCATCAGGCTGTGGAGCTCAAAACGGTAACCAGAGCAGTCATGGTGGGGCCTTGTGGGACACTTCCTGGAGGCCACTAACATCCATATAAGTAACACTGTGTCTACATTGTCACTGCATCAATGTAACTGCATCCACCAAAGCACTTCACCCTTTGCAGAAGTGGAGTTAACTTAGCTTAGTGGCTGATTTACATCAATAGGAGTAACATTTTAGTGTAGACTAGTGGTTCTCAACCTACTTACTGCTGTGGGTGCATATGCAATTCTCTGTGTCATGTGGGCTGCATCCACACAATGTATATACTACCTGTGGATGTCACATGGGCCACAGCTGTGTGCTGATTGCGCTGCAGGTTGAAAACCACTAGTGTAGACACTTGTGGAGTTAAGGAGATATAAGCCGTTTTGCATCAATTTAACTCTGGAGTGTAGACCAGGCCTTAAAAAGGAAAAATCAAATGCACAGCTATAAAGTGCAGAATAACTGTCTTCTAGGTGGTAGAACTTCAGAAAAGCATCATAAATTGAATATGTAATGCGTTGCAGTTGTGGAAAAGGCTAATATCCTTCTGGTGTTAAGAGGTGCATCATATGCAAGACGTGGGAAGAAATTGTCCTGCTCTGCATGACACTGATGGAAACCTCAGCTGGAGTATTCTGTCCAGTTCTGGGAAGTGTGCTTTAGGAAAGATGTGAACAAAATAGAGAAAGTCCAGCAGATAAAAAGTTTAGAAATGTGACCCATGAGCAAAGGTTACCCAAAAACAGTTGGGTATAAAAACTTCTCTTAGTTTTATAAGAGAAGACTGAATTTATGGTTCCATTGGAGGTTGTGGAATCACCGTCCTTAAGAACTGGTTAGAAAAACGCCTGTCAGGCAAGATCTAGTTTTACGTGGTCTTGCCTCAGCTCGGGGGAATGGACTAAATGACTTCTTGAGGTCCCTTCCAGCACAACCTTTTGTGACTAAGACAGGGTAAAACTTTCAATGGAAAAGAAACAGCCCAGGCAAGATCCATAACAAAAAATGATTGGACTAAGTCATATTGTTCCAATCTCGTGAAATCATCTTGAAAATATGCCATCCTAAGTATAAAATCTACTTCTCCCACCCTTATAATGTGGTGATGTGAAAGTTATTTTTACTTAGTTACTCTTTGGACAGGCAGAGAGAGTTTAATATTTTGCAGGTCTGATGTTCTACAATCATAAGCATCTCCATATGCTCTGTAAGTTTTGATATGCTCCCTACTGGTCACATGGATAATCATAGTAATGCACAGCTGGCAGGGACCTTCAGGTCATCTAGGCCAGCCCCTTGCACAGAGGCAGAACCAAGTAGATCTAGACCTTCAATGATGGGGATTCCACAACATCCCATGGAAACTACTTAATAGAACACAAGCCAGAATAAGAAAAAAAACAGGTTAGCTAAACTGCTCCAGCCAAGGGGCAATAATTCCAATAATAATAAAATAATTTTAAAATCTGTCCTGCTTGTGAGACTGCTATGCCTGCTAATGATGTCTATAAAAGGTTTGTTTTCTTTAGGGGAGTCTGACTAGCAAGTGTGCCACTTGTACCTCTTTTCCTAAGCGCATAGAGGACTCGTGATGCCCATTAACAAAATATTTTCAATGGAGAGGTCTATGAGGAGTATGTGTGACTTAGAGGTATCCTCCTGGGAGCAGTCTCTTTCTGCTTCAAAGCAGGTTTCAACAAGCGGTCCTGGCTACAGGAGCCGCCACTCTGAGACATGAGAGATCTTATTGCCAGGAGGGACCTCATGCTGCTATCGAGCGTTCTGAGCCTTCTAGTCAGCCTTCCTTGAGTTGTCTTCCTTTCTCAGAGGCAGGGAAGGACAAAGATCTCCAGAGGGGGGACTCAGGACTGACTACAATTTCGGATATTGACCAAGAAGGCCAAGCGTCATCATGCTGACTTGTTTAAACAGGCTTTTTTGAAACAGCATTGCAACCATGAGTCTTCAAAGGTTGGTGGGTCATGTTCCTTGGTGACCTATATTGCTGCTTCAGTACCAGTGGCATCGATACTTTATATGTTGGAGTATACAGTATGACAAGACTTCTCCTGGGACTCCACACTGGTACTATTGATCACTGTACAGAACAGAAACGGGGAGAACATCTGACTTTTCCAGTCAACTCAAGCCTTATAGATATTTCAAAATATCATGTTCTTCATTAAGCATCTATTATTTTCAGTCTAAAATTGAGCAAATGCCGGTATTTATTTTTCGCCAACCTTCAGTAGTCTGTTGTAGAGAAAGCTTTTACCCTAATTTTTTTTTGGTTTCAGTGCAGAGATTGTTTTCTTCATTTGGACTATTTCAACCAAAGTTGAAAAGCAAATTGGGAGTTGAGAAAGGCAGGAAAGCTTTGTCATTTTCCAGTCTATAAATAAAATTCAGGTGGGAGAGGATGAGATCTAGTAATTCTGATCACTTGGAAGGACACGGGGCCAGATTTGCAATATACTTAGGCACCTAAAGATGCAAGTAGGTGCCTACTGGGATTTTCAAGACTACCTAAGGTTAGGCACTCCTAACAATCCAACTAGGCACCTTTTGCATTTTTAGATGCCTATTATCATTTTGAAAATCCTATTTGCATAGGTAGTGTCTTCACTAAGCTCTAAAGCGCAACGCAGATGTACCAGTGCAGTTCTGGAGTCAGGTGAAACAAATTACAAAATACCATTTTTGGGGTCACTTTTCTCAGTAAAACCACTCATCAGTCTTTAAATGTATGCATCAATGGAAGTAGGGGACTGCATGGATTCTACACTGACAAAGTGGAGGTCAACTGCATGAAGTTGGAAGTGGCTCTTTTACAGTCCATGACTTTCTCATTTGACCTTTTTGTTAGTCCTGGGACAAAGTTTAGTCACTTTCCTTTAAAATGAGGTTATTTACCACATTGCCCACCTTGTGCCAAATAAGTTTCTGAGGGAATACAAGTCAAAGCCACTTAGTTTTTATCCCTGCACCCTTCAAAAATAAGTCTCCCATACCACGCATATTTTTTCTCTACGGTTGGAAATGGGAATGTACATACCATGGCTATCATTTTTTCCCCCCACAATTCGTTTTCTCCAAATTATCTCAATTTCTTTTCTATATGAACTGTAAGTGATAAATTCCTTCATCAAGACCATTATGGGCTGTTGGCAGCCTTCTTATTTAGGAGTGTTTTGTAATAAATCATAATTGGGTGTCTGAGATTATATGCCAAAAAACCTAACCCAAGTTTTCATGCAAGAACTCGTATGTCCAGAACAAACACCTCTCTTGTTTATTTAAACAAACAAAAAAAAAACCCCACCCCTCAGGTCAGAGATGACTGATTTTTTTAAGTCCCCAATTTAAATCGGCAAGCAAGAACACTGATTTAAATAATTGATTCTATTCTTGTTTAGTATTTGTACTTTTTAGTTATTTTCCTGTATTTAAAAAAAATTGTCATTGGTTAGTATTGCCATTAAAATATGTTGATTTGCAACCAAATACTATATAGCCTTTACACTAAGGATATGTCTACACTACATTCACCGGCTGTGATTGCAGCTTGGGTAGGCATATCCTAGTTAGTCTGGGTACCAGAGCAGTGAAGCCATAACAGTGCAGGATAACCCTGTGAGTAATTACCCAGAATTCTGGGTGGGCTTGAAGCAGCTTCATTGCTCTGGAACCTAATATAGCTTTAATCTAGCTATCTTAGTTTAATGGTATTTGCTCCATTTTAGACTGAAAATAATAGATGCTTATTTAATGAAGAACGTGATATTTTGACATATTTATAAAGTGTGAGTTGACTAAAAAAGTTGGATCTTTTTTCGCTGTCTCTGTATTAACATTAAATTTTAAATTATGACAGCCTATAGTAAGCCCGTAATTTACTATAATACATAACAATCCTTTAAATATTCTGCATCAATAAACACTGATGTTTTGGGCTTGTATTTTTTTTTTTTTTTAAAAAAAGTCTTTGATTTAAATAACAAGATTCACTTCAGGTTCACAACTGGTAATACAGTTTACTGCTAGAATAAATTATGGTAAGGCCTCTGTTTGTTTTTATTATCTTGTACTGTAGGGCCCCTATGTGCTGCTACTCGTGGATTAGTGTCCCATTATATTCAACAGGTCACAAATTTAACAAAAAGATGGTCCCTGCCCCAGAGAGCTTAATCATTTGGTTGTAAAACAAGAAGTGATGCTGTAGGTGGATAAACAGATGGGAGCACCAAGAAACTTGGACACTGTCAACCAAGGGTTAAACAGGGATGTTGTGGCTTTGTCATTATACTAATTGAATGCATTTTCCTAGTTAAGTCTCTTTTACAGATTCTTATCAACTGTTAAATAGATCCACTAAATTTTCACTACATAAGGTTGTTTTTTTCTCTCTTGCGGATAATGGCCCATCCAAATTAAACAGCCTCTTAGAATTGGTATGGTAATTTACAACTTTTTTTTGCTTTCTGTGTGTATAAATGCATTTTTCTTCTGTTTGTTCTATTCTGTGCATCCGATGAAGTGGGCTATAGCCCACCAAAGCTTATGGTGAAATAAACTGATTAGTCTCTAAGGTGCTACAAGTATTCCTTGCTTTCTTTGAGAAAATACTGTTTGCTATGATGGACAATGGTCACAGCATGTCAGCTACCATATTATTGTTGAGGCTTATAGGCATTGTGGCAGAAGAGTTCTAAAGGGGAGGAAGGAAACATGTAGGTATTTTTGTCAAAACTTAGCAAACCGGCAATGAAGGCTTTCATCAGTAGAGTGAGGATGAGAGTACCCATATGTTATGGAGATTAGACAATGGACGGGGAATAGATTTTGAAGGGCCTTAAAACTACAGACAAGTAGCTGAGAATTTTAACACTTTCACAGGAAAGAGGCTTGACTTCCATATCTTCAGCTGAAAAATGGGCCAGAGTATATGGGGAGAGGGAGGAGTTCAGAGCCTTTAGAAATTCAGCTTAAAATACAAAGCTTTATAGGGGCTTGTCTTCACTACGCTGGGGAAGGATCGATCTTTTGGCAATCAATTTATCGTGTCTCGTCAAGACGTGATAAATCTATCGCCAGTGGCGCCCCCGTCAACTCCAGAACTCCAGCTCGCCAAAAGGCGCAAGCTGGAGTCAACGGGGGAGCGTGCCGTTGCCGACTGCTGCTGCCGTGAGGACGGCAGGTAAGTCGGCTGTAGATACGCCAATTTCAGCTAAGTTATTAATGTAGCTGAAATTGTGTATACAGCCGATCTCCCACCCCACCCCCAACCCCCACAGTGAAGACCAGCCCCAAGAGTCTAGTGCCCATAGGTAGGTTGAAACTGAGAGTTGGTCTACAGTACTGGGGTGGGGGTGGGGGTAAATGGATCTAAGTTAAGCATCTTCGGCTACATGAATAACGTAGGTGAAGTTGATGTACTTAGATAGTCACACTTCACTGTGGTGTGCCTCCCGTCGATTCCCCTTGCACTTCTTGTTGAGGTGGAGTACCAGAGTCGATGCTAGAGTGATCAGCGGTCAATTTATTGCATCTATACTAAACATGATAAATTGACCCCTGCTGGCTCGATGGCTGCCTGTCGATCCGGCCAGTAGAGTAGACAAGCCCTTAGGCTATGTCTACAGAAATTATGTTGCTCAGAGGGTCTGAATAAATCACCCCCGAGCGACATAATTTACACTGACCATCAGCACTGGTATGGCCAGAATTTTCCTGCCAACATAGCTTCTTCTGCTCTGAGGTGATTTTAATATGCTCATCAGAGAGCTCTCCCTTCTGCGTAAAGCATCTTCACCTGATGTGCTGCAGCAGTGCTGTGCATGTAGACATGCCCCATGAAGCAGCCAGTGATCATGGTGATGCTTATATCTTTACATCATTTATTATTGCACTTAAATCAGGGGTTCTCAAACTGGGGGGGGAGGGTCGCGGGGCGATTCCTGGGGGGTCACGAGCTCCTTTTCCATTCAGCGGCATTTCGGTGGATGCAGCGCTTCTCTGAGTCTCCGCCAAAAAGCCACTGAGTGGAACACTTCTGCTTTTGGCAGCATTTCTACAGAGACACAGAGAAGTGCAGCATCTGCCGAAATGCCTCTGAAAATGGAAGTGTTCTATTCGGCGGACATACCCCGGGGCCTCACCGTGCGCCGAACTGCAAAAAGGGGTCTCTAACCTAGGAAGTTTGAGAACCTTTGACTTAAATGATTCACGTGTGTGTGTGTGTGTGTGTGTGTGTGTGTGTGTGTGTATGTATATGTATATATGTGTGTGTGTGTGTATATAGTAAAAAAAAAACCCTGGAAATAGTTATAGCATCTGCCCTGCAATATTATCTTGAAAATGAATGCTTTTTCTCTGCATACTTCATGCATTGCACATCTGTTCCTTTATTATCTATTTCTTTTCACCTTGTTAAGATCAGAGAGATTCAGAATTCCTTGTCAGCAGTTAAGGTTTTCTGATTATGTAATCTACCTGTGATGTGACTGAATTATTAGTCTGTGCCTTCTGTTTGCTCTTTTTAATACCTTTATTTGTACATAGTGCGCAACAGGGAAATTTGTGAGGTTGGAAGGCTTTCTATCTTATCGGGCTTGTCTTCATACGGGGGGGGGGGGGATCGACTGCAGATATGCAACTTGAGCTACGTGAATCACGTAGCTGAAGTTTGCGTATCTGCAGCCGACTTACCTGCCGTCCTCACAGCGGCGGCAGTCAATGGTGCGCTCCCCCGTCGACTTCAGCTTGCGCTTCCCGGCAAGCTGGAGTTCCGGAGTCGACGGGGACACCGCAAGTGATCGATTTCTTGTGTCTTCACCAGACACGAGAAATCGATCCCTATCTGCCGGGTAGTGAAGACCAGCCCCTAATCCTGACTTTGGGATAGCTGCATAGCCTTTGGGAAATACCTAAATCTTTTTGCTTCAATTTCCCCATGTGTAAACCTGGATAATACTAACTCTCCCATCTCAGACCAGCTTTAAGGATTTTTGTGTTTTCACAGTGGTTTGAATGAGTAAAATGTGCTAAGTATTATATAGCATCATGATCAGCCGATTACGGATCCTGGACTTCAGAAAGCAGACTTTGACTCCCTCAGGGAAATGATGGGCAGGATCCCCTTGGAGAGTAACATGAAGGGGAAAGGAGTCCAGGAGAGCTGGCTGTATTTTAAAGAATCCTTATTGAGGTTGCAGGAACAAACCATCCCCATGTGTAGAAAGAATAGTAAATATGGAAGGCGACCAGCTTGGCTTAACAGTGAAATCCTTGCCAATCTTAAACACAAAAAAGAAGCTTACAAGAAGTGGAAGATAGGACAAGTGACCAGGCAGGAATATAAAAATATTGCTCAGGCATGCAGGAGTGAAATCAGGAAGGCTAAATCACACTTGGAGTTGCAGCTAGCAAGGGATGTTAAGTGCAACAAGAAGGGTTTCTTCAGGTATGTTAGCAAGAAGAAGAAAGTCAAGTAAAGTGTGGGCCCCTTACTGAATGAGGGAGGCAATCTAGTGACGGGATGTGGAAAAAGCAAATGTACTCAATGCTTTTTTTGCCTCTGTCTTCACGAACCAGGTCAGCTCCCAGACTACTGCACTGGGCAGCACAGCCTGGGGGGGAGGTGACCAGCCCTCTGTGGAGAAAGAAGTGGTTCAGGACTATTTAGAAAAGCTGGATGAGCACAAGTCCATGGGGCCGGATGCGCTGCATCCGAGGGTGCTAAAGGAGTTGACGGATGTGATTGCAGAGCCATTGGCCATTATTTTTGATTTCATGGTGATTGGGAGAGGTCCCAGATGACTGGAAAAAGGCTAATGTAGTGCCCATCTTTAAAAAAGGAAAGGAGGAGGATCCTGGGAACTACAGGCCAGTCAGCCTCACCTCAGTCCCTGGAAAAATCATGGAATAGGTCCTCAAGGAATCAATTCTGCACTTAGCACTTAGAGGAGAGGAAAGTGATCAGGAACTGTCAGCATGGATTCACCAAGGGCAAGTCATGCCTGAATAACCTAATTGCCTTCTGTGATGAGATAACTGGCTCTGTGGATGAGGGGAAAGCAGTGGATGTGTTATTCCTTGATTTTAGCAAAGCTTTTGATACCGTCTCCCACAGTATTCTTGTCAGCAAGTTAAAGTATGGGCTGGATGAATGGACCATAAGATGGATGGATAGAAAGATGGCTGGATTGTCGGTCTCAGCAGGCAGTTATCAATGGCTCCATGTCAAGTTGACAGCCGGTATCAAGCACAGTGCCCCAAGGGTCAGTCCTGGGGCTGGTTTTATTCAATATCTTTATCAATGATCTAGAGCAGTGATCCCCAACCTTTCTCGCGGCACGGACCGGATTTTTTTTTGCTTCGCCGCCGCGGACCGCTTGTATGTCCGCCGAAAAGCCGCAGTTTCACTTTTGCGTCTGACTTCTGCGGCTTTTCGGCGGACACTTCCGGCGGCGGCCCGGTGCAAAACGATCCACGGACCGGTACCGGGCCGCGGACCGGGGGTTGGGGATCACTGATCTAGAGGATGGCTTGGACTGCACCCTCAACAAGTTTGCAGATGACACTAAACTGGGAGGAGTGGTAGATATGCTGGAGGGTAGGGATAGGATACAGAGGGACCTAGACAAATTAGAGGATTGGGCTAAAAGAAATTTGATGAGGTTCAACAAGGACAAGTGAAGAGTCCTGCACTTAGGATGGAAGAATCCCATGCACTGCTACAGACAGCAGTTCTGCAGAAAAGGACCTTTGTTTCAGTCTAAATGATAGATAAAGATATTAATTAATTGGATAGATTTAAGATGAACTAGAGTGTTTCAGAGTTCCTTTGATCCATATATTAAAGAAAGATCAGTACATTTCAGTCCCATTTGAATGGAGTGTGCAAATCAGCTCAGAATTAAGAGTGTCTGTTTAAAATCCAGATAGAAAGATTGCATATAATCAAGATGGCATTTATTCTTCTCTGTTTTCTCAACTCCTACAGAGCCTTGTAGTCGATTCAAAACCATTAATGTGCTCTAAGTCCTTTTCACAAATCATAATGTTAAGATTTGTTTTGATCTTGGTTGTAACTATTTCTTAGGTAACAATTGTGGTTATGAGTCAACAGTGTGCCCTTGTTGCCAAGAAGGCTAACGGCATTTTGGGCTGTATAAGTAGGGGCATTGCCAGCAGATCGAGGGACGTGATCGTTCCCCTCTATTCAACATTGGTGAAGCCTCATCTGGAATACTGTGTCCAGTTTTGGGGCCCACACTACAAGAAAGATGTGAAAAAATTTGGAAAGAGTCCAGAGGAGGGCAACAAAAATGATTAGGGGCCTGGAGCACATGACTTATGAGGAGAGGCTGCGGAAACTGGGATTGTTTAGTCTACAGAAGAGAAGACTGAGGGGAGATTTGATAGCTGCTTTCAACTACCTGAAAGGGGGCTCCAAAGAGGATGAATCTAGATTGTTCTCAGTGATACCAGATGATAGAACAAGGAGTAATGGTCTCAAGTTGCAGGGGGCAAGGTTTAGGTTGGATATTAGGAAAAGGTTTTTCATTAGGAAGGCAGTGAAGCACTGGAATGGGTTATGTAGGCAGGTGGTAAAATCTCCTTCCTTAGAGGTTTTTAAGGTCAGGCTTGACAAAGCCCTTGTTGGGATGATTTAGTTGGGGTTAGTCCTGCTTTGAGCAGGTGTTTGGACTAGATGACCTTCTGAGGTCCCTTCCATCCCTGATATTCTATGATGTATTTGGCACTTTACGGAACAAGTAAAATGATCACAATCCAGAAAAATTTTCAGTCTAAATGAAGACCGGGACAACAGGAAAATGTTCTGTTAGCAATTATATTAACTCTTTAGTTTCTAGGAGTTAATCTTGCACTCAACCACTTGCAAGAACTAGAACTTACCTTCTTGTTTTTCTTCTGTAAGGACATTGGTATGGAAAGGAAAAGGATTCTTTTGTTTTCATTTTGTTCCTCTTCTTTTCCACATACTTAACAAGTCAACACTCTTTAAAATGAACATAGAAACTGTTTCATCTAACACACATTGTAAAGCAGTGTCTTATGTTGTAAATGTTTGCTAATAATGCATCACAATAGAATGCCATGACACCATAAGAAAAGTTCCAGGCTATAGACAGACTTGTTTAAGATGCAATTGAAAAGATATTATGGTGCCTAAAAGTTTCCTTGTCTAGGTTTTTATATGGATTTTCCCTTTTATTCAAACATTTCCAAGGATTTGAAACGTTCGTTACCAGTTGGACTTGGTCTCTCGGAAACCCAAATAACATCTCATGGCTTTGACAGCACCAATGAGGGAGTCATTGAAGCAGGGCAATTTCAAGGTAAAAACTACTTGTATAACTACATAATTTTTACTTTTCAACAATTTACCTGATTTAGGCATATTTTTAAAGGCATAGCCTCTGAAGACTCTTTTTAAACTCTGTAGCTGCTTTACACTTCAGCATAAAAAACAATTATTCTGATGTGCCATCTATAACTTCGGTGTGAAATGTGTATTCTCCTCATTCGCTGGGTTGCCAAAATGAGAAATTGATATTCACTTGTCAAGGAGTTTTAATAAAAATTCATAGCAGATTAGACTATTTAACTAGTCTGCAGTTAATTTTAATAGTTTCTTTCCTATAATCATGTTGGATTTCTTAATTAAAAGGTTCTTGGTGTGTTAAAAGTATTTTTGGTGGATATTTGATGGATTTATTTTGACGGAGCTATTTGATGGGTACAGGTAATTTTAAAAACTGCTATATTAAGAAGGGGAAATTGAGGTGATTATAGTAAAAACTCTATACATAATTAGAGCTATATAACTAAATAATTAAGTTAGAGATATTTTTCAAGTTGTAAACAGCTCAAATCAGTCCCACTATAAGTTACCACTCCACTTCACTTTTCTAAAGCAAATAGAATTACAGTGAAATTCTCTTTTCCCAGCTCTGTAGTAAGTTGTTCGAATGAGACTAAATTGTTTCCTCTTTGTGATGAATATGTTTTGTAAAGGTTCTTGGACACCAAGCATGAGAATCAGTCCTAAAAATACTACAAAAATTTTGTCATTAAAAATTGATTCATCATTTTACTTGCTCAGCATAGAGCTTCAGGTTTCTTAAATTTAAATTATTTATTTAAAGACTAACCTTGAGAAATGGAAAATTATTAAACAATGGAATAATAGCACATAGCTTTTATCTACTCTCTGAAAATAATAAAGAATACAGGAAACAAGACAAATGAAATTTTAATAAACAATTATAGATAGTTTTACTTTAGAGCAAGATTATGAATTTAGAAAATCCAACTGAATATTGAGTGAGCAACTGTGAGACTGAGTCTTTGTAGTAGCAAGTATAACTTACATATATCTTTGCTTTTATAAGATAAACCTTAAAAATGCAGAAAAGCAACAAGTGCAACTGGTTACATAATTAAAATGTCTTGATAGCTCATGACTGTTTGATGAAATCTTCAGTACAGCGAACAAAAAGCTGCGTAAATGATAAATACTGTTTGCCATCCCTTTTTCATTTCATTCTATCTGTAAGGCAGTAATACACTAGTTTAACAGAGCAGGTACAACAGAACTACTACCAAAATAAAGTGCCAGGACATTGTTCAAGATATACTAATAATTCTGAAATGTCATAAAAGCTCTACAAAGTAGATTATTAATTTTCATATGTTGTAGAAACCGGAAACTTTGTGCTTCTCTGTGCAAAATATAGATTATTACCATTAGCTAACTTGAATTTAAAAACAATACTCCAGTCTTTCTCCAAAACAATTACTTCAGATTATTTTTAATTATGTTTTTCCCAAATGAATGAGAGATGTTGGAAATAGGCTTGAAATAACCTGATAGACAAAAAGATAAAATATGATTGACGCCAAATTTTAAGAGCTTTGATTTTTGCTCAGTAGAATGCATGAGACACTCATTTTGGGGGGGGGGGAAGCAAAATTAGTAGGGATGGGATGTGGGAAGGGTATTGTGAACAGTAATGCTTAAGTGAAGTTGGATACTCTTGTGCCAGAAACCAAGAAAACTTAAAAAATGGAAATTTTTTAGCTTGCTTACATTCCATGATTTAGACACTGCTCCTGTAATACAATCCTTGTGGGCAGACCTTTGTGCCTGCATGAATCCAGTTGCAGAATTGGGGACATTAGTACCTAAGGTATTGTTGCTGTTATAGAACATATCATCATAGTATGACAAGATAGGGCAAGTTATATAAATGTTTTTCAGGCTTAACTTTATTAGTGGGTGCGGATTAATAATGTTGCTAAAAATTTTATGCCTTACTCTTACAGTTGGAATGATGAGGAGACAAATTCTCCATGCTACAGGGACATATAATAAACATATGCTGAGTTGCTTCAGTTACTTAAAGAGCTCTTTTGGGATGTTCCTGAATTAATAAAGTATAACTTTTGTGGAAGCCATTTAAATGTACATAATTTCTAAGGGCACATTGACCCATTGGATCTTTATGCAGCCTTGAAAAAATGTTATGAAAATTAACAAGCTCAGGCACAAAATTGACTTGCAATACCATGATGATCGTTTGGGGGCAGGGAGGGTATTACTGATTTTTAGTCACCCATTAAAAAAAGTATTTTGTCCTGGGCAATTGGGGTGATTTTTTCATGGTTGCCTCTGTACAATTAAATTGACTTTTATTATATGCTTTTCTTGATGTGGAAGAGTATAAAGCAATGAGCTGTATGACTTGTTAAAATATGTATAATAGCTTTGCGAGCACAACAGTCTTACTGTTAACACAATGATGCCTATAACTCAATATTTTAAATATAATTAATGTTTTTAGTAGGCCTTTTTCTTCTAGACAGAGAACCACCCAGGCTAACATTTTAACAACCTAATGGCTCAATCCTAATCTCAGATATGCAGCAAGAATGCCTCATATTATGGACTATAGCTCCTGCATTTCATTAAAATCTGTTCCTGCACCTGCTTATCTGAGATTGAATTGAGTCCAAGTATCAACCCTCAAGGTTAGGAGTATTGCATGATAACGGTAGAGTAACTTTTAAGAAAAATCAGATTTCAGCTGAAGAGCAGCTGTATTGAACTCTGTGAAAGTCATTATATTTGTTTTCTTTCCTGCCTTTTATATCTGGCATTTTGTATTTTGGTTGCCAGTATGACTGGGAAGTAATCAATTTCTTTTAAAGAAAACATACAGTTAAGTCATGAGTAACTTTGAGGATTTCATATTAACAGCTACTCCTTTCTAATATACCCCTACTAAAAATCCCAAGAACTATTCCATACACTATTCTATTTTTGTGTTGATGTTACAGGTATTTCTCCCAATACTTAAAGCTACCTCTCTACATAAAAGTATACGTTTTCTGAGGAAAGATGATGATGGGTTTTCATGGTTAAATGTGTCCCCTTTTCAGGTTCCTCAGCATCACCCATATCATCCGTTATATCTCCTAGCAATGCAGCAGCTAGCAGACTGGCTGGACAAGGGAGTGATTTAATTATTCCCACAGGTATTCACATCACAGACTGGATAACACCTTTGTTAGTTGCACTAACACTTTCATTACACTAACTCCTGCTGTTTGTAATAATTTTACTTTTTTTTTACTAGGTCGGTATGTAATCCCTGCTTTTTTGGTGGTTCTGTCACTTCTGGGCTTCAACAGTTTGCAAAGTAACCTATGCTTTTCATTCTGAACAACTTTTCCTGCTCCAAAGCATTAAGTATAATCTGTAAAGCTCTTTACTTTTTATCAATAATAAATAAAAACAAATGACATTTAAAAAGTACTCTAGGTGTAATTGTTAGAGCTAAAGCAGTCAGCTTTTTTCTATTTGCCAGTCAAAACAGGGACATGTTTTAGTACTCCAAATATGAGATAGGATTTTGGAGTTCATAACACCCAAACTGGGCTTTGTCCCGACTGACTCTGTGGCTTTGAGCAACCTCTTTGTGTCCGTGTCCTCCTCTTTAAAATGGGGAGAATATTTAGCTACCGCAGAGGAGTGCTGTGAGGATTAATTACGTAGTATAAAAATTATGTTTTAAAGTTGTAAATCACATGTTGGTGCTCAGTGCTATAAAGGAATGTCTGGCAATCTATGCAGAAGTATACTGTGTTTACTTGTTTACAAATAAATTGGCAAGGTTAGGGTGATATACATAGTGTTCTGCATTATACGAGATGTGGCAGGTGCAGGGATAGTCTTTCTCCTCTTTTTCTCTTTCCAGTTTAAATGGGCCTTCTGAATAATTACACCTTCATATGCTGATCGGTCTTGTGCTAATTCAGTTTCTCAGCCTGGAATGCTATTGGAAAGCCTAATGACTAAACTTTCTCCTTGTATAACTTGCTTTTTTTCTACATGAAGGGGGACAGGGGCCACTGTCCAGTATCCTTTAAGTAGCTTAGGTTTTTAACTTTGCCATGTGTGTAATATTTCCTTAGGAACTTGAGGAAAAACATTTCCATACTGACACTGTCTTGCATTTGATGACAGGCACTTTATTTTGCTGTCTCTTTAGAAATGAAGTCAGCAAGGCTCTGTATACGCTACTAAGTACACTAACATAGCA
The DNA here is from genome assembly GCA_032164245.1 of Sternotherus odoratus. NCBI lineage: Eukaryota > Metazoa > Chordata > Testudines > Kinosternidae > Sternotherus > Sternotherus odoratus. Next base: position 48,960,314 of record JAVMKO010000004.1, read on the forward strand.
TCAGGAGCCATGTGGAATATATGCAACTCTGGGAATTTATCCATATACGAGCAAACTACTTTTCTCTTCATTGATTTTTTTTTTTCATTTGTATAATGCTAAGGAGCACTTTGCATAACTTTGGTGGTCAGTGCATATGTGGCAACGAAGGGTGCTGCTAACACAATGGCAGCAACATTTTTAACAATTTGGTATTGGGAGTCAGCTTTTCATTCAAAATCAAAATGTGCAATTTGAGTAACATTCTGTACTGACACCTGCAAAAAGTTGGGACTAATTCTAGTGTACTGATGGTGACCCTTCATTCTCTTTCACTCCTTGCTATGCTTTCTTTATTGCTGATTTTGAATGAGGACAAATGAGGACCGAATAAAACTATGAAGTACACTAACCTTTTTATATGTACATGAGAGTTACGATTCTCCTATTTTTGACTAAACATGTTCAGGCTAATAGCAGCATGATCCAGAAAAATGTGAATGTCTTACTCTTATGCTAACAAATATTGTTTTGACAATTCTGTACATCTTAAGTTGGCTGTACTTGGTGGCAGCAGTTTGATTGTACTTTGTATATTTCTGTAACTTACTAACAATGGCTTGTAGTGTGTACAAGATTTTTAGGTTGACAAATTCCAACAGAATGTTGGACTGTTAGAGATTGCCTAACTGCTGTTTTAAAAACAGTTTAAATAAACAAATGTCTGAATTACTTGTTGAGGGTAGTAAAAATTCTATACAGAAATACCCATGTAACTTAATCATACTTTCTTACTCAATTTAATGTTAGTTTGCCTAAATTATTCACTTACACAAATATTCTGGATTGATTTTAAAATCAGTATAGATATACTTCCCTTTATTGTATGCACTTGTAGGCCCAATTGTTTTCAAAAAGCAGTTTTGTGCTAGTCTTTCATGTCCGTTTACCTAGCACAATTCAGATAAAATCTAGTTAGATGCATAATTTGTTTTCTGTGCACAAGTGCTATTTTATGACTCTGGATATGCAGTTATATGCTTGACTTTTTTAAAAATGTGGGGCCTAAAGATTGTGTGTCTGTCTTGTTCAGGTGGTGTCAGAATGCAGCAGAAAAGTGGGCCAGTTGTTCTAGCAGATGAAGTAAAGAATCCAGCAATGGAAAAATTGGAGCTTGTGAGAAAATGGAGTCTAAACACTTACAAGGTTTGCAAGTTTACACATGTAAATTTGTATTGCTGTTTCCAGTCTGTTGCTAATGTAAATTAAAATTTCTGAACGTATCCTATTGCAGCATATGATGTGTTAAAGGAAGCAGCATTTTATAGATAGCTAAAAATCTGTCATTGTTCTGAAGAAACATATATTATGAACTGATGTAGATCTGACTTGGTGTAAACTAGGCCTCTTATTGATTCGCCCTCAGATTTTTTAAATCTAGGTTAGAATTCCAGAATCTTATGTCAGAACCTACAGATGTGCAAGATTATATATAGATCTCTTAATTTTTTATGATGCAATAATAGCTTTTAAACCTTATTTACATGACAAAATAGGGATTCAATTATATTTTCCCCACAAACACATTTACTTGAGTTAAAACAAGTTTAGTAAACTTCAAAACTAATGCATAAATCCTATGTCTCTTTGCTATTGGAACTAAGTTTTATATGATTTGTCACTGAGTAGGATTAGCTGCAATAGAAATGTGAAATACTGTTGATTTTTAGTACGAATTATCCATGAAAATTCTCAATTCATTGTCATTAGTTTTCTGACCTTTCATCCCTGCTGGATTTTTTTTCAGTTTTTGGTTTTGAGATTACATCTGAGATCAAGATGACTTCTTTGAGATTTTTTGCTCTGGTATTTTTTTCATATTTCCATGGCATTTCTTTGTGTTCAAGAGCACCCAGTAACCTGAATTTGATGGAATAGTGTAGAAACAAGTGGAAAAAAAATAGTGATGATAAAGCTCATTTATTTTGCTAGAGACAAGTTTTGTCAAGTTTTAAATAGTCATACCACTAAACTGATGGAAATCACTAGCTAAGCATCTGGAACAAGAGTTTGTGCTAACCCAGGCTGTGACAACAGTAGCTTCCTCTGCATGTGAAGAGAGAATATTTTCTTCATTTCAGTTTATTCAACTAATTCAGTTCAATGGCTAGTTCATTCAAAGTAAAAAAACCAACTGGGAGTTGAAAAATCTTGTTTTCTTCCAATCTGTGGATAAAAGCTAGATATGAGAAGAAATCTTAGTTCTAAAATTTTGAAGCACATGGTGACTGTAAGCAAATTAGTTGATTTCATTAACGTTAATACATCCTTTGGTTTAAATCAGTTAGTTCTAAATGCAGAATGTTTCAATATTTTTTTTCTCATCCAGCACATTTTAAGATATCATTTCATGTTTTATTAAATGAAACTATTCTGTGCCTTTTTAATTGCATTTAAATTTCCATCCACGTTCAGTTTGACACAAATTTTAAAAAAATCTAGTAATGAAGAAATGCAGCATTTCCCATTTTCTAACCATGTAAAATTAAGAATCTGAAATTAATCTAAATTAAGCTATACAATTGCTTAAATACACTGTTAAATACATTTATTGTACTGGTCAGCAAAAACATGCTCCAAATTGTGTAAAAAGCTATATTTAGTTACAGTTCAATATGTTTTAATGAGAAGCAACTTTTCTTTAGGAAAATAACTAAAACGTACAAATACAAAACATGATTAAAATTGATTATGTAAATAAGGGTTTCCTGCTTGCTGATGTAAATCAATATTAAAGCTGGTGATTTAAATCACTTCGATTTAAGTCCGTCCTGAAATCAGTACAGTTCTTAGTGTGCATGTATAAAAGTATGTCTGGTATAAAAGGTAGTTCCTGTTTGGATGTAGACAAAACCTTAGGGAGGATCTATAGATAAGATCAAGAGAAGATTCACTCTTTTCCATCAGTCAGTGCCATCAACTCTGTCCTTTGAGCACATCGGTAAAGAGCCAAGAATTCCCCAACATGTTAAGCTATGTCTTTACATACAGTGCTGTACCTGTACCAAATAGCTGCACAACTGCAGCTCGTCTGGTGAAGACAGACACTCTATGCCAATGGGAGAGATCTTCTCCCACCGACAGCATTATGCATGTGAGCACATATGTCGGTATAACCTACGTCACTCTGGGGTGGTTTTTTCACACCCCTGAGTGCCATGAGTTATTCCAACATAGGCTGTAGTGTAGATATAGCATTAGTTTTCACAATGTCATCTTTACATGGGAAACTTAAGTCCAAATGCCGGTACTCAGAGAAACAGTGGCATGAACAGAGAGGAGGCAATTTACAGAGTCCACTTTTTCATGTCAGGGTATCCTTTCACAACCTGGTAGTGCCCTAGTAATACAGTAGAGAATAATTTTGCTTGTGTAAACAATTTCAAAACAGGTTATATTATGTTAAGGAATCTTACCCTGGCCTTAGAAGATATAACGTGTGATTCTGCTCTGGTGGATTTGATTCAAATCACTAGTCAGGAAGACTTGACTTAATCATGGTTTTCTACATAAACGTGCATTCTTGTTGGCTGTTATAACCTTAATACATAATCTTCACAACTCAGAGATAGATGTAGGATTCCTTTTCAGAACGATGCGTACACACTATACATTTTTAAAGTGATAGTTCACCTCCCAGTGATCTCATAAATCTCTCCAATTCAACAGGGTAATCATTAATATTTGAAAGATTTTCTTGCCATGCTGTATTAGGAGGGGAACCTCATCAAACAGACATTTACATTGTTTTATTTAACTAAAACAACAATGTTGTGTATTCTGGATTTTTTGAGTTCAGTTAAACATTAAAGTTTTTGAAATGAAGTTTATTTTTGTTAAAATTGTTTAACTAAAACAGTTCTATTTTTTTTAAAAAAACAAAAAATTAAATCAACTGTCAGCCAGGTTAGCATGAGAAACTTAAAATATTGTTTTTTGCAACTAACTCAGTTATCTTCATCTTCATTTTCCTGTTGGTTCATAATCTGGAAAAGAAAAACAAACTTTCCTGATTTTTCAGGTCCCAAATGATTTCTCAATCTGGAATTAATTAGTCCAAAGGAAGAAAATATTCTTTCTACACCGGCAGAAGAAGCTATTGCTGTTAAAACTGACATAAGCATTTCAATTGTCTCTGAATCCAAGTGCTTAAGTGACTTCCATCAGTTCACCTGTGTGACTTTCTTTTATCAGCAGCAAACATATATTTCTTGAATGGTTCAACCTTAGCTCTGAAGTTTATTATAGTAGGCATGATGGAAGGATGGTTGCTGGCTGTCCATGTCATAGCCAACTCCTCTTCTTCTTTGAGTGATTGCTCATGTGTATTCAACAATAGGTGTGTGTGCTTGCCAATTGTGGAATAGACATGAGCAACACATCTCAAAGAACACCAGTTATGGAAAAGGTAACAGTCTTTTCTTCAGCAGTTAAGGTTTAACCCTGTACCGAGTATTGAGAATATTGGCAAGAAACATTTGTGTTTTTTAATGCTTGTAATTTAACTCTGTCATTTCTTATTTCTCTTTTTAAGATCTCACTCCTTCCAAATTTAAAGGGTACTCGGCATGTGTTCAACATTTCCCTTAAGACGAATGTTTTTTCACAATTTTGTTCACAAACTGTCATCAGATTAGGCCAGTTCATGATATAGTGCTCAGAACAGTCCACTACTGAGTTCCATTGCACGTCTTGTGGGAGAGTTAGCTTGGTTCCTCCCACTTTTTTCAGAGCAGCTGCTGCAAAGTGGTTATTATGGAAGTATTTTGCGATTTCAGCAACATTAGCCTTTATTTCTGGAACACTGAAGTCTTTGGCTAGGAGATGCGTCAAATGAGCACTGCAACCATATGTTGTTAGCTTGGGACTCTCTTCTAAATAATTCCTTTTCATCTTGGCTACATTTGCAGCATTGTCTGTGACCAAGCTGCATACTAGACATTTGAATATTTTTTTTCACAGTTTGTTATAGCTTTTAGTGCTACTTCTTGTAAGTATTCTGCTGTGTGTGCATTTCCTGATGTATCAATTGTTTCTGGAAGGAAGACATTCCCTTCCTCTGTTGTCACACAGGCACATGCAACAGGATCATTGTGGATATTACTCCACCCTTCAAGATTCAAATTAACATTTTTTCCCTCTAGACCTTTTGCACACTGCTCAATTTCTCTTTCATACACTTTATTGAAAATTTGCCTGCGACATCTGCTCTGTTGGGTGGATTGTATCCTGGTCTTAATGACTGAACCATGTTAATGAAGTGTGGATTCTCAATCATACGGAAAGGGGAGATAGTCTGTGAGGTTGGGGGACACTGTTAAAACACTGATCTTGAAGTATAGAATGGATCTCTTCATGCAAGGTCATTCTTCCATTTGTGTAACTCTATTCTATCTGTCAGCTTCTCTTTTGGGCCACAGATTCCCTTCCTCTTTAAAACTTGCTTAAAAATAGTTAATCACAGCAGTAAATCATTGTTTTACATATCTTATCTTTATAAATTTTTACATGTTACATGTGTTACATGTGTTACATGTGTTACATGTGTTTTACATATCTTTATCTTTATAAATGCTGAATATGCTGCTCACTACACCTATGAATTGGAAGTCAATTTAGGAGTTTAATCCTGTGGCAGGGTATAGTAAACTTACTTTTTAAACCCTAAGGTTTAAGATAATCAACATACTTTTTTTTTATAATCATACAAACACAAATTCAGTCTTCTGACTATCTTCCTATATATTCGTCAGCAAAAGTTTCCAGTTTCTTTAAAATGCCTCTACAGTATGGAAAGAAGCAATTGTGTTTCCTGAAATGGTGGTAATCTAAATTTTGAAATTTATATTTGCAGATGCTCTGTATCCATTAGGCCTAATTTTGGAACTAAGTGGGTAATGCCTGTGGGATTGGATGGTTGGATAGATGATGATTTAATGAACATTATAATAGTTCCTTAGAATCCGTATCATTCTGGTTTATGCGGTCTTCAATACATTCAAGTCAGTTTATTAAACTAAATAATAATTTCTTTTATTTAATGAGATTCACCAAATCTAAAAAGTGAAGATCTGAATTCTCTCATTTGAGAATTGTAATTAGTTCTGCTCTTGATTTGTTAATACAGATATTTAAGTTAGCAGGAGTTGAGACTTGTCCAACAAATGTTCTTGCTGAGTCCTGAAAAACTTCTAAAGAGCTCAACATTTTTCTTCAGTTTGTTGTGCAAACTTAAATTGGGAGGGGTGATTGTGAAAGAATTGCTTATAATTATGTACTCCTTGAAGCCAAGAAATGGTGTGTGCTGTACTGCCTTGAATATAGACATTTTTTTTGCTTTTATAATAATTTTAAACTCTTTATGAATTTTCAGTGTACTCGTCAGATCATCTCTGAAAAGCTGGGCCGAGGCTCAAGAACAGTAGACCTGGAACTGGAAGCCCAAATAGACATACTAAGAGATAACAAAAAAAAGTATGAAAATATCTTAAAACTGGCACAGACTTTGTCCATACAGCTCTACCAGATGGTGAATACCCAAAGGCAACTTGGCGATGCATTTGCAGACCTGAGTTTGAAATCATTGGAACTCCATGTAAGACTTTAATAGTATTAGAAAATAAAATATAAATTTGAAGGTGAACTTCACTGGCTTATGCATGTTGCACAGTGGATATTCTTCAATGTTTAGGAACATAGCTGCTATGTAATAGCACTTGAGACTCAGAAGAAAATCATTGAAATTACAGTAAGGTCATCCAGTAGTTTTTCATGTCTGCCTTTAATTGGAATTTGAACTTAAAGACTACTAACATAGAAGTTTAGTTTGTAGAATAAACAATTTTACTACTTATTTGTCACTAATGAAATGTCATTTAAAATTGTTCTAGATCATCATTTTCTGTAAAATACAACAAACCTGTGGTGTACGTTTGGAAATAGGGGGGGGTTCATGCAAAAGAGGTGAGGTAACAATGCGGTTAATCATTTTTTTATTTAGCAGGTTAAAATGTTGAGTACAGTTTCATGGAGAATCATTTTAATCAGCCTTACAACCTGTACAGTATAATGAAAACCACTTCCTTTTACAGCTTTTAGACTCTACAAGCAAGAAAATTAGAGGTGATCACTTAGAAATCTTACATCTAGGGTCAGGAGAATTATTCAGTTCAGAATTATATCATACAGAAATATTGCCTGAATAGTATAACTGAGTGTACAAAGGAGAAGCCAGGTATCGTATACAAAAAAAATGAACGGATCCAGATAGAAACTCATAAATATTCCTCTTCACAGAAATCTTTTGTAAAAGGCGAAAGATCCATACAATCTGAAGAGAAACCAGTGCATGAAGAGATCTAGGGGAGGGAAGCAATTGTACTTCCCATATCTATAGCAGTTCCCTCCTGCTACCGAGCCTTGAATGCAGAGTCACAATCTATCTGATGGGTACAGTATCCTGGTAACTGATGGTTCCCAAAAATGTAGTTATTGTAAACTTCCTAAATTTTCTTCAGAGGCTGTAAAGCCCAGAAATAACTTCACTCTTCCCTCCCTCGTCTTTTCATTATCTCTATATTCCTACCTAATAATTTATTTTTGTTAATACGTACACTGAATAATTTTAGTTGTTCGCTACTTGTCAGACTCCAGGCTATCAATTTTTCACAGGACTAACCTTTACATATTCCTTTTTGGCAAATGCAAATTGGTCACTGACATTTTCAGCAATTGAGAGAAACTATAAATTGTCCTGCTAAAAAGATTCAGTAAGTGTTATCAATATATTTACTGTTGATGCAAGAATGGGGCATGCAGGTTGTGATGGAACTTAAAATGAACATCGAGCATTGTGCACTGGAGTTGGACATGACTTCTGAAACTTGTACTAATTCTTGTACTAATTCTGCCTTAATCAGCAATTCTGATGCTGACACAGTGCTCTTATTAATATAGTGGAACCCCACTATAATGCGAGGGATGGGAGCCAAAAAATCCCATCGCGCTAAATGCGGGGTCGCACTGTAGCAGGGTTTCATTCCCAGCAGGCAGGGGGCTGCAGATTCTCTCCCCGCTGCCCAGCAGGGGAGAGAAGCTGCAGCCCCCACCTGACGGGGACAGAGAACTCTGGGGCTGCAGCCCCAGAGTTCTCTGTAGAAGCTGCTGGCCCCGCACCTGCCAGGGGCAGGAGACGGCAGTGCCTGCAGCCCCGGAGTCCCCTGTCCCGGCAGGCGTGGGCTGCAGCTTCTCTCCCGAAACTGCTGCCCACGCATGCTGGGATAGGGGACTCCGGGGCTGCAGGCGCTGCCATCTCCTGCCCCTGGCAGGTGCAGATGCAGCGGATTCCAGAGAAGTCGCTGCCCTGTGCTTCCTGCCCCGCGCCTGCAGCAGCTTCCTGCCCCATGCCTGCCGGGACCGGGGACTCCGGGACTGAATACAGCCCCGGAGTCCCCTGTCCGGCAGGGGCGGGGCAGCGGCTTCCAGGGAAGCTGGGGCTCCCTGCCTGCCAGGAGACTCCGAGGCTTCATGCAGCCCCGGAGCCCCCTGTTCCGGCAGGCGTGGGTGCCGCGGCTTCCAGGGAAGCCGCAGCTCCCCGCCTTCCGGGACAGGGGACTCCAGGGCTCCTCCTGGCAGGTGCGGAGCCGGGACTTCCACAGGGAATTCCCTGCAGTCCCGGAGTTCTCTGTCTCAGGCAGGCTGGGGCCGCAGCTCCTCTCCCCTGCTGGGCAGCGGCGGAGAGAGAAGCCACAGCCCCCACCTGCAGTTCTGAGTTCTCTGTCCCTGGCAGGGGAGGCTACAGCTTCTCTCTGCACTGCTCAGCAGGGGAGAGAAGCCGTACCCCCCCAGCATGCCAGGGACAGAGAGCTAGGACTTGAGAGCCACGGTATAACCGTGCTATAACCGAACTCGTGTTATAGCGGGGCGTGTTATACCGGGGCTCTACTGTATGTGTTCTTCCCCTCATAGCTTGTAACTGTAGCAACTGGACAACATTTATTCAGCTTCCACCAGTTGCTTGTATCAGTCTTGGAATTCTTCATTGTTTTCAACACTCATTTCTTGTTCTGTAGATTGTTGAAGAGGATCCTGTTAATAAAAATCAAATAAAGGCTTCCAGTAATGTAACAAAAGTATTCTAACTTACTCTGGTTTTAATTGAACTTCACTGTAGTGCTGCCTGATGAATCTGAGGCTGTTTTTATCATTAGACCTAGGTGTTTGGATTACACTTTTTAAGACTTGAGCAAAACAAGTTTAAAAAGCTGGAATGTTAACATTCACAGTTGATGATCGAACATGCACATTTGAGCTGCAAAACAGTTAGTTGTTACTCGGTGAAAAATCAAGATTTTTGACATGACGTTATAAAAGGTAACAACTCAGTTTATTAGAAGACCCGTGGGTGGTAGCTTTCATCTTGTGCTCTCTACTGTGTTTATCCTCTGGATTCAAGGATTTCTCTTGTATTTATTCCCTGGTTTCAAGGCCTATTTTGAACAAGGATGTCACACTGGTTATGTTGAGAGAGCTGAATTCCATTTTTAATTATAATCTATGTCTGGGTGTAACTATGACTATCCTCAATCCAGAGAGAATTTCCCATTGATGTTTATAGATGGTATGCACAAAGAACATGGGTAAAATATGGCCCTTGTGTAATAACTAAACTTGTATTTATTCAGTACTTTATTATATGCTAAACAGAATGACGTAACGCCTTTCAGCTTCACTACGATATTTTAGGTTCCTTTTATTCACAGTCTGTCTTGGTTTCTCTCCCTCTTGGCTGTTTCTTTTCGTATTGTTTCTTCTGCATCTTTCCTCTAGGCTTCACTCCCTACTGCCATCCACTAAAATTATCAGATGTGAAACAATTAATGTTAATGTTTTAAGAGCCCTGATTTGGCATTAGCCTTTACACTGTACTATTTACACAGTCAGTTGGTTATACACTAGATTCACATCTTCACAACCATGATTGCTAGACATTTACTTTGGTACGTGAAAGCTCAGGTCATTCAGAATATGAAGATGCCATATGGAAAACACAAATACATCAATGAGGTGTGTGGGAGCCTTGCGTTAGAAGAATAATCATTGCAATCTGACGTTGAAATCTTTTGCAATTGATAAATTGGTCCTAGCCCTTTATTATACTCAAACTTGATTGCAGTTCTCTTTGGCAATAACTTTCATCTTAAGCATGCCCTCTTAACATTTATAGCTAATCTGTACTATTACTACTTCTCACCACCCATTAGGATAGTACATTCTGCTGTCTGTCACTTATAACATATTAAAATACATGTCAATTTGTAGTGTTCCAGGATATAATAATTACCCTTGTTCATGAATTAATACTGTTTATCCCCTGTGAATTTAGTTAACTACTTCTATTTTGTTGGTATAATTCATGATGATAGAGTTATCTCTAAGGGAGACACTGAATTTAGACTAACCCTAAATAGTTAACTTGAAGACTTTTGGGAGTTTTCTTTGAAGTGGTAATTAGGGTTATTTTTTTGTGTTTAGCTAAGATCCCTAACTCTTCACAATAGAACTGGTATCAAGAATAGGTGCCATCCATTCTGTTGGGACAGTGGGGTTTCATAGGATAAACTTGAACAGTTGCTTGTAAAGGTCTAAAACAAAGGAATAGTTCTGACTCTCTCAGCTTAATTTGTTGTCTAGAATATTATAATCTCTTATGTCTGTTTAAATATACACACACCAAACAGCAATGATGAAATTGCATACAACATGGTCCATCATATCTGTGTTTTCCTAATAATAAGTATGTGCTTTTTTCAGTGTTAATAAGTATCTGCGTAAATGACATGATTTAATTATAAACCAAAGTTTTTTTGTTTGTTTGTTTTTTGTTATAGGAGGAATTTGGATACAATGCAGATACTCAGAAACTTCTAGCTAAAAATGGAGAGACCCTTCTTGGTGCTATTAACTTTTTTATTGCCAGTGTGAACACACTCGTGAATAAAACAATTGAAGATACGTTAATGACTGTGAAACAGTATGAAAGTGCCAGGTAGATACTTTATATCATCAGTTATTTTCATTTAACATACAAACTTCAGGCTTAGTCCTTGTATTTGAACTGGTAAATAGTGTTGAAAAGGTTATAAATATAACACAACTTTCATATTTTAAATCCTGACTACATTCAGTCTTTACACTTGTATAATACTTCAAAATGATATTTGAAATTTAAGCTTACAGAAAAATTTCCGTTAAACTGAGATCATTCAGAAATTATTCTATTTAGGTCAGGTCTACACTAGCAAGTTTACAGCGACACAGTTGTACCCATACAGCTGTGCCATTGTAAGATCGCTTGTGCTGTGCCAACAGGAAAGAGCTCTCCCCTTGACATAATAACCACCTAAACGAGTGGCGGTAGCTATGTCAGCGAGTGAGCGTCTCCCGCCAACATAGTGCTGTGCACACGAGCACTTATACCGGCAAAACTTATGTCACATGGGGGTATGTTTTTTCACATTGTGAGCAACATTGGTTTTGCTGATATAAGGGGTAGTATAGACATGGCCTTAGTGTTTCCTATAGGGTAAAGATAGATTTGTGTGTGGGGCGGGGGAGGTATTATTTTTTTCCCCACAAGTAGAATAATAGTGGAAATTCTGGGTGATTACAATTAGTCATATATGAAGTAATGTTTCTGAACGAGATATAAAATGTTCAGGTGCCCTTTAGTGCATTCTTTAGATAACTGATTACCCACCTTGGAGACACTTATCCATAGTGAAGGTATAGCTTGGTGGTAACAAAGCCAGATTTCTCAATCTGCTTCCTGTCAGTATATGTTAACCTTGATTAGTGGTCCATTCAGTCACTGACCAATCTTTGGAGTCTGCTGACTGGGTGCCAGCTGAATTGATGGGGCTTTATAGGATGGATACCTATCTGCTATGAACTGGACTGAGATTAGTAATTCAGTGTCTAGTTTATATGGTGTCATGTATAAGCTAAATTAATTTAATGTAAGATCTCTGTCAAACAGATATCAGGTAGTAACTTTAGATCTTGTTTAAATAGGGCTGGATTCAAACTGATAGTCTGGAGGTGACAGGCTTCAAACCTCTCGACAGAATACCTAAGCCTTTCAGTCCCATCTTTGATCTGTTAACAGCCTACTTTGAATGGAATGCTAAATAAATGACTTCAAAAGATTACACCAGTGATTTTCTTATGCTGTCCATGCATGGGATGATGTATTGCAGTTCACAAAAGACTAGCATTCATGTACTAATATTCAGTGGTTAGTGTTCAAATACTAGAGCAGTGATACTCAGACCTCAGTGGTTCAGGACCCAACATTACCCAGAAGAGTGACTGATCAAGTATTATTATTTTAACAACTACAGTTTGTTAATAACATAGTAAAAGCATCCTAACTGGTTAATAATTAAATCACACAGTGTTTTAATATCATGTGCTGCAAAGAGCCACAGGAGATGCATTAAAAAGCCAATTATGGCTCGCAAGCCTTAGTCTGAGTAACACTAGACTAGAGTTTAACCTTGGGAGCCTGATCTTACCTCTGTGATGATTTTGCCATTGATTTCAATAGAAAAAGAAGTAAGCCCCAATACATTCATATCAGAAAAAAAAATGAGTTCACTTTATGAAAAGGTATTAATAACATATGCCAAACATTCTTTCTAGCAGGAGAATAAAATAACGTGTGGGTTTTTTTTTTCCAGTCAATCTTAGTATGAATCAATTGCAAAACTTGAATTGTAGAAGTTTATGTAGTCATCTTATATTTAGTAACAGATTTTCTTCATTAGTCAGGTAGTCATGTTAAGAAATATAAATCGGTGATCTTGTAGTGGTATATGCGTTCATGTGCAAACAAGTGAGTGTGGCCCAATGAGGACACTGGGATGTGGCTTTTCAGTGTGGCAGCCTAGAACAGGTCTGAGAAATTTTCATGCACAGGTGCAGGTGCTGATCACCCGAGGTAACTCTGCAGTGAAGGCGTACTCTTATAATGTGGTTCAGTTGTACTGATGAGGGAACATGCCAAAGACTTACGTTGCACATACTTTGATGCATTAAAAAAGTGTTGTCATTCTTGTACTTTTCATGAACATTACATGAGTTTGTATATTTGGTCCAGCTTTCTTTCTAATCTCCTGGTTTTGGTATGCAAGTTTTGAGATGTGTTGTGGCTTATTTTAACTTTTTTTTTTTTTTCCCCCTCCCAGAGTTGAATATGATGCCTATCGCACAGACCTAGAAGAACTTAATCTTGGTCCCCGTGATGCAAACACTCTGCCAAAGATTGAACAGTCACAGCAGCTATTCCAAGTGCATAAAGAAAAATATGACAAAATGCGCAATGATGTATCTATCAAATTGAAATTTTTGGAGGAAAACAAGGTAAGTTACAACTTCACCTCCTACACTGTGTAGGGGAGTTGCTTTCTGCTAGATTCTGTCTCCTGAAATCAATATCTGATATAGCAGAACGTTTTCTTGAAATACATTTCTACTGCACTTTTTCACACTTATCACAAGTAGTGATCAATACATTGATTTAATAATTGTGATCTATGATTAGATTGTGGGCTCAAAATGCAAAGCATTACAGTATTTGGTAATGCCTGCAGGAGGGATATGTGTAAGACAGTGAGGAAGGGCAGTAAAGAAACCATTTTCAAAACTAATCTTTCTCCTAATTAAGAATAATAATTTTGGAGCCAAGATATGTGTATTTAATCAATGTTAGATAAGAATTAGACTGAAAAACTGTAACGATTGTTGTACGTGCCACCTTCAACTCAGAAGCAAAGCTGTTGCATCCCTCAGCCCAGATATAGGCAAGGGTCTGGTTCTTGGAACAGTTTCTCCCTTTATCATAGACTAGTGTAAAAGCCCGTGTACACGGGCCAACCGTAAGGGCTCGTGCCCCCCCCCCCCCCCGCTCAGCTCCCTCCCCCCTCAACTCCTCGTCATGCGCCCGACAGCCCAGCTAACTTTATATGTATAACTTGGTGCTCTAGCTCTGTGTGAGGATCGCTCAGGCAGGCACGCGCGGAGGCCATTTTGTGCCTCTGAACTACAACCCCCAGCATGCCATTCGTCCGGGCCGTCTCTACTGCATGTGACGGCTTCACACACCATTCGCTTGTCTTTTATAATATAGGATTCTAGACAGGATTGCTTCCCTTCCTGTCTGCCTGCCTCTTTCCCTCACATACCCTCTCTCTAGTCATGGAAGAGTTTTTCTTTTTCAAGCCATGCAAGAGTCACTGTTATTCCCCACCCCACTCCCGTTCCTGTGAACTAGAAAAATAAAGGCTTCTCATGCAAACATCTTACTACTTGTTTCTAACTGGCGCTACTTATCTCTGCATGTCTGGGTATGGAAGTTAATAACAATGTCAGGATTAGGATAAAATGAAGATAGGAAAAATCAGTTTTGTCAAACTTATTTCCTCATAGATAGGTATAAAAATAGAACAGTCTTTAAAATCTAAACCAAGGCATACTAATATGTGCCTGGAGTGGCTAGAGTCTTTTCCTATGGCTGCAGTTACTGCAGATGCTCACAGGGAAGGGAGAGGTAGCCATCTCTCTCTCTAATGGATGAATATTTTCAGTAGCACACCAGCTTGTACTGCAGAACCTTGACATTGGTAACATACTTGTTACTGTAGCACAGGCTGTTTTCGTAAACACACCAAAAAAAACAAACAAACCAACCCAAAACCCTTGAGGGTCTCCGACTTTTCAAGAGAAAGTATTTGGGGCCAGATGTTCAGCTGGTGTGAAACAGTTTAGCTCCACTGATGTCAATATAAGGCCTTGTCTATGGTACAAAATTAAGTTGACATAAGTTAACGTACAGCCACCGCAGTAATTATTATGGTGGTTCCTGTCCACACTGTGCCCCCTGTGCTGGTGGTGCACATCCTCACCAGGAGCGTTTCCACTGACGTAAACTGTGTGATGCACAGAGCGCTGGAGCTCCTCCCTTTGGGCCTACAGCCAATGTAAGTAATGCAGTGACTATGCAGACACTGTGTCACCCTAACTACATAGACTTAAATGCTATGCCTCTCACGGAGGCGGAGTTATTAGGTCAAAGTAGTGGGCAGCTTACATTTGCGGGAGCTGCCTTATGTCAACCTATCTCTCTAATGTAACCCAAGCCTAAATCAGACAATACAAGTTGGATTAAGCCCTTAAAACAATGGGAAAAGATAGTGGAGAACAATAAACTAGTGGGGAGAGGAAAAAGGAGGAAAAAGTCTTAGCACATACGCTTACAAAAAACACCACTTCCCTCTGGTTTCCAGCTCTGCATCCACTGATTCAGCTCTTCTGAGCAATAAGATACTTGACAATACTGGCATCAGCATTTGGCCCAGAAGTTCAGATTCCTTCAAGAACATTCATACTGATATAGCTCTGCCATCTGCAAATAAACCGTGCACCAAATCCTTAATGGGCCAGATCATCAGCTGTTGAAAATCAGTGTTACCGGAGTTTTTCCTGTTACCAGATGAGCGCCTATCCCATTAAGTGTCTCATACATTTGCAAATGGAGGAACTATGCTATAATTTATGTTTGTGAAGCAATCTGAATCTCCGATCCCAACGTTCATGCAGATATTAAACTGTTAGTTCTCCGAATAGCTGAACTTTCAGTGTATGCTGATCTGGAAGCTGGAGATAAAAGTTTCTGCAAACCGGTGCACTGAGGTAATTTTCTTTGTTTCTTGTTATGTCTATGATTAAGGACTTAATGGAATTGATGAGGTAACAAAAGAGTCCTGTGGCACCTTAAAGACTAACTAAAGTATTGAAACATAAGCTTTCGTGGGCTAATACCCACTTCGTTGGATGCAAGCAGTGGAATTGATGTAGTTTGGCTTTTTGTTGGGTTTTTTCCTCGTTGAAATGATTTAACTTTTATAGTGGAGCTATGTATATATGACTTTAAAAACAGCTGAAGGTAGCACTTGCTGAAATTTTTCCTTTGAACTTTTGCATTTTTATACCCATATCAAATTGCATATTTCCTGGTTTTATTAAATGCAAATTGCATAAACACACCGCACACATGCAGTTTAACAAACACAGCCAATCTAAGGTGGAGTTGGAATAATTTTGAGATTTAACTGACCCACAAAAGTCCATTTCCTGGCACCTTGTTTTTTTATGAAACTGAATGTTAGAGACCCCCTAATGAATTCTTCCTTCGGGGAGTCTTGATTAAAGTAGAATTATATTGGCAGTGTCAGCTTACAGCCCCAAATCTGTCCCCGCAAGCTGCTGATTCCCACTACTATAACAAGGGGGACAGATAACTCAACAGGGATGAGAACTGTGGAGGAAACTACAAACAACTTTTGGACTAGAAATAGGGAAGAAGAGAATTGCCTTGTGATGCCTTGTAGTTAACCCTGCACTGGAGCCAGGAGACTTGCAGTCTCTTAAGGAAGCCTTATTCTATTCTGCAGTAAAAAGGCCAAAGTCATTTCTGGACTTGTGTGGGTTTGGTAGGAATTGGGATTGGGGGAAGGACAATCTTTCACTGACTAAATACAACCTCTCCACAGGGAATACATGTTTACCTCCTGGACACAAGATCTAATACCAGAATTTCTGAGCTCCAGTGCTTCCTACACAGTAGATATTTTATTCTTATGATAGTTCGAGTTGTATGTTTTTTCTTACTAGCATAGTACACCGTTCCTGAGTTCTGTACTGCTGCCATAAAAATAAACATTTATACATAAATACCTATTTAAACACTAAAACAGCAACACTTTTTAAAATTTGAGGTAATTTCTACAAAATTAAGTAGTTTTAGAAAGTATGTGCTAATAAAGTTTTCTGAAAATAGTGAAATCTTTCTGTACATTTTCAACAAATATAGATGGAATTTTCACATAGATTTAAGGACTAATGGTTTGGCTGGAAATGGACAATTTCTTACATAAATTGTAGAATCTGGCAATTGGTCTTGATTCATCCTGAGCTTTGAGAGAGGTTTGGCTCAAGGCTTTTTCTGTTTAAAAAAGGGATTTTTAAAAACTGCTCTTGTGTGCTTAGTGGTCTTAGCACTGTTGGATATTTCTCAGCTACGTGGCATAGGAAGCTTCAAAATATTTACTGTAGGACTTTTTTAGATACCATTCGAAAATGGAGCCCTCTCCGGTACCTTTCATAATCAAAACAGCCATGATGAGGTGTCTTTTTAAATACATCTTTAGGCCTATCTCCTACCATTGTCTTTGTTTTCTAAATCTACTGTCTCTATGTGGGGTCATTGAAAAGAAGTCAAAACAGGATTACGGTTACTTACTGTGATAGGAACCCATTTTTCCAGGCTGTGGCTTTGTCTGTCTGTCTATATAATTCCTCTTCCCTTGTTTTTAATGTAACAACTCTCCTTTCTTGTTGTGCTTCCTGGGATTTAATGGAAGGTTCCTAAATCACAGAGCATATAGGAATGGTCCTCTTCCAATGAGTCCTTCTTAAATCATCACTCTCCTTTCATGGCAGTCTGTGCTGATGGGATTTTTATCAAGAAAAACAAAGGTGCTCCTGCTGCAACTAGTACTTGTCCTGTATGTGATACTGGAACATGTAATGTTATTAGTATTTCACTGGAATAGAACTTGAGGCTAAAATAGTACTTTGAGCTCTACACAGAAAAAAAATTGGTAGCTCGTAAGAACAAAGTTTGAAGAAATGTTCTTGAAATCTAGAGGGATTACTGCACTCTAATTCGATTTCCTTTTGGTCTAAATGGTAACCCATGTCTTTTTTTAACTTTTTTTTCCATTGTAGTTATGAAAGCTGAGACATTAAACCTGTCTTACCAAAGGAACATTTGGGTGTCACTGGCAGTCTTAACAGATCTTACAATTAGTCAAATTATGACTCAGTCTGTATCTGAGGGGGTGAAATACAGTACATGTAAAACAAGTCCCAGAGTAAGGCTGTAAGAGAATCTTTACTACCCCATTGCTTCATTAGTTAGCCCAGTATACCATATAGGAGCCTAGGTTTAAGAACAACTGCAGAACTTTCAACTCCCAAGCTGATGGAACAGTCTCCATGATACTATCATCAAATAGTTGCAAAGACATTGTTACATTATGCTTTGTTAAGCCCCTTATTTATTGGAGTATGCCATTTCCTGTCTTCTCTTTATACCACAAGAGAAGTGCCACTGTTTAATTCAGTGGTTCTCAAACTTTTGTATTGGGGACCCCTTTCAAATAGCAAGACTCTGAGTGTGACACCCCCCCCCCCTATAAATTAAAAACACTTTTTAATATATTTAATACCATTAGAAATGCTGGATGCAAAGCCGGGTTTGGGGTGGAGGCTGACAGCTTCTGACACCCCACCCCCATGTAAATAACCTCATGACCCGGTTAGGGGTCCTGAACCCCAGTTTGAGAACCCCTGATTTAGAAGTAAGGCATTCCCTGGGAAATATCCCACCCTCTGACTCCTCCATCTCAACCAAGCTTCACAATCATCACCACTGTGTACCAGTATTAAATGGGTTGTTTAAAAGTGTGTGTGTGTGTGTGTGTGTGTAATATGCATACATACAGAACATAACTAGAACGTTAAGTGAGGAGTTCCTATAATATATGTTTTTGTGATAATATCTGAGACCAGAAGTGTCCATTCAGACAGCGCTGCTCACTACACTACCTGACAAATTAAGGGCCCATCTATACTATAAATCTGTCAGGTTAGGTTGTAACCCTATTCCCTAGAAATGTTTTGTGAACATATTCCTTTTCACTTTCTATATATTTTCCAAACACTGGTGGTGCTAGATGTAATATGTATGGGTCTTAAGTGATCTAGGGGGAGATTTTCAAAGGCACACCTGGCAGTTAAGTGCCTAACTGCTGTGCCTTTGAAAATCTCCCCCTTAGTGTCAGCTCAGTCACTAAGGAAGAACAGGTGTTCTTAAATGACAAGTGAATTTGGTCTTTACCTATTCCTTAGTGTATCACAGATTCAGCAATCAGTTCAGTGCTATTGCCATTTCTGTTTTTAGAGGCGGTCCAAACTAGAATAGCACAACTTTTGCATGTCAGAATTTAGTTGCATTGGTAGGCTGTGAGAGAGATCTTGCTTTTGCTAGGCCTAGCTGTAACAGGTTGTATGTAATTCCATTGTCACAAGCACTAAACCCATGTCTTCACTATTTTTTTTTGAAAAAATTGGTGACTCTCGGGAACTAATAAAGCTTAAAAGATTTGGCAAGTGAGAATATATACATTTATTGCAAAAAGTGTTGCAGTGTGGGTTGAATTTATAATAATAGTGAAGTGAGAGATGGTATTTCAGATATCAACAAATATACTTGCTTCTTAATAGGAGAGAATGTAAGCCTGTTGCTAATGTTAATAGTCTTATAAACATATCTGTATGCTGCTTTCTGCATGAAAATAAAGTAGAGCTAAATACATAAACATGTTCAGACCTATTTAAAATAAATGGCTGCAGAGTGTAAACACTTTAAAACAAATATTGCTTACATTACCTTAGTTTTCATTGTGACTAGAAAAATCTTGAAGTGGGGAATTAACTTTTTTTTTAATTAATAGACCCTAATGACACTCAGATTTTATGCAAAAATCCAGCCTTTTGTGAGACTAAGTTAAATGTGTATTGAAATAACTCTTCTCCGTTAGTCTGAATTTTAAAGTTAGTACATCCAGTAAATCTCTTGTTATGTCTAAAGCCTCAAGTGTCAGTCAAGTGCCTCTTCATCTTTAACTCCCTCTGTCCTTGTCCACAGGTTAAAGTATTGCACAATCAGCTTGTTCTGTTCCACAATGCCATTGCTGCATACTTCTCTGGGAATCAGAAGCAGCTTGAACAGACACTTAAACAGTTCCACATCAAATTGAAAACTCCTGGAGTAGATGCTCCATCCTGGCTTGAAGAACAGTGATCAAACCAGAAAAGAGGAGCATTGTTTAACCTAGAATCTGTACATCTGATAAAAATTAAGGGGTCGGGGTAGAAGGACTGTTGCAGTGATTCTTGCACAAATAGCTTTAATTTTTTTCCTTTTTGTAATAATGTAATTGAATATGGTGGGAGGGTGGTGGCTTTCAGGTACCCAAGCATAATTTCTGTCATTTCAGATTTTGAGTACTCCTTTTGTATGTGAGGGTTGATGGCTATTTCTGTAGTTAAACAAAAAAATATAGATTTGCACTGATAAGATGTTTGTGATTTCTGGTCATTGTGGTGGCTAGTCAAAATATTTCCAAAGGGAGGTTTACATAATTTGTACCAACATCTGATATTTTATATATGAATATATTAAACATCTTTAATGAATCATTTTCATGTAATTGTGTTTTAAAAAAGGCGAGTAAAAAGAATATTTTTCAGAGTAATAATATAAGGCCTTCATGCAGTACCTGCACAGAGACAACAGCTGTAATAGATGGCTGATTGACTCATGGAATTGCAGCAAATACCTTTTTAAAAGGTAGGTCTTTATCTGTCCATTGTATATTTAAAAATAAAAACTCTAAAGAAGCAAGAATCACTGTCAGTCTGAGACTTCTAAGCACACATTTTAGCTTTGCACCAAGTGGCTAGCTGGGTTAAGCCAGCCACTTACCATACTAATTCCATTTTAAATGTTACTTTCTGCATGAAAAAAAATACCATACTAGCCTTAAATCACAGGTATGTGCCTTTTCATAAGATACTTCTTTCAGCCAGTGTACATAATCCACAAGAGACCCCTTTCTGTCTCTGTTCCCAGTAAAGGAAAGAATACTACATAATGCTATATTTCTTTCTATACTTTAGATTAAGATAAAACTTCGGTTAACATTTGATGGATTGATGTGATGCTTATTTGAGAGAAAAATAGGGCCAGTATGATTAATTGCGGAGCATACTTCAGCAGCAGGGATAATTGTGGCTGATATTTGTATGTTTCATTTCTCCATCAGTGGTGTAATCCTTATTAAATGTAACTATATATGTTAATTTTATCATAGGCATTTTAAATTCACTATATGTGAGAGTCCTCATTTGCACATATTCCATTGCTTTGTGTTCTGTTAAGTAAAATGAAGTACTTAAGGACTATTTCTTAAACTATATGGATGGTATGATTTATGTACTATATGTTCATGTCTATCAGTGGATGTTTCTTAAAAGTTTGTTTTCAGTGCTTAACACAATAATGTAACTATAAATCAAACATATTTACGTCATTCCTCATTAGATTCATAGTCTGACAGAGCATTCTTTATTTTTGTATTCTGTCAGATTTTCTCTTGTAATCATTCCTTTTACATTTCCCCAGAATGTACCTCCATTGTGAATTTTTTATTCATATTAAAGGTGTTTGCTGCAATATCTTTTTCTTTGTCAATAATTACAAATAGAATTCTGCTGTAATTCTCTGCAGCGAGAACCACCAGGTGAACATGACACTTCAGTTTCAGTAAATGAGCACGGGGAGCGTGGTGACAGTTTTATAACCTACCACTGTGTGAGTTGACATTATATGCAAGTTAAAATCCAGTGCAAAAATATCTACTTGAGAATAAATGTCAGTGATTTTATGTTGACGCCACTTAAAAATCTGAGCTGATACTATTATTAAGGATGACTGCACATCACTGCTGTTGTCTTGGATTCTTTGTTCATAATTACTGTTTGGCAGGGTTTGTCATGCCAGAATACTCTGGAACGCCATCCTAGTGCTTTTGAATGGTATTCTAGTATTTCTGTACTATCACTTATCCTTGATAGTACTGGAAGTGTATTCCAGTGCTTCCTTCTTTTTGGGCTGGAGCACTGTTGCTATGAAGTCCACAACTTCTAACAACTTTGGATTTTTGTGTGTGTGTATGACTGTGTAGGTGAAGTCTCCTTTTCAAATAGCCATATGACTGCAGAGGAGACTCATTGAGGGAAGAGAGACAGCAAAGACTCCTGCTGATAATTGCATATCAGCTATCAGAGCAGTAAAGGAAAAATAATTCTTCTAAAATACACATCCCAGTACATCTTCCCTACTTGAATTGGATCTTTAAGGCTCAAACTTGTACTGTGTCAGGCCAACCGTGGCCTGGGAGGGAATAACTGGGCAGAAGTGGTGAGTGCAAACTCAGTTTAAATTCCCATTCTTTATCTTGCCTTCCCCCTGCAAGGCAAGACCATTAACTGCTGGGCCTTCTTGGATGTTGAATTGCTGGACAAGACATTCCAAATATTACTTAAGTATTAATTTTATTTTCTTCCACTCCCTTTACTCATTCTATATACTACTTATGGAATGGATCAGGAAGCTGTTGTTTTGTATTCAAAATAATGTTTACAGCCCAACCAATTCTAATACTTTTGGTAAGTTTCCTACACGTGTATCTTGCTGATTGTTTTCTTAATACTTGCATTTGGCTGTCCATACTCTTATTTAGACAGGTGTTCAGATACTAGAGTTACAGGAGCTGATAAGTACCTATATCAATGTTGTACACCTCCGTGGCCACATCTACACTACAAAATTGTTGACCTAATTTATGTCAACATACAGTCACCACAATTATCAAATCGCCTGTGTGCAACCTCACCTGGAGCACTTGTACTGACTCTATTGTCTGTCAGTGTGGGGTGTTGTGGGACGGCTCATGAAGGCCAGTAACAGTTGACATGAGCAATTCCATGTCTAAGGTGACACGGCATCAGCCTAATTACATTGACCGTGACACTGCTGCTTGGGGAGATGTTGTCACTGAATTGGTAGACAGGCACTTATGTCTGCGGGAGCCAAATTTAAGCAAAGACTCTTCCACAGCTAGTTCGATACAAGGTGGTTTAGGTTGGTTTAACTGTGTAGTATAGACTGGGCCTAAGTCTTTTAGTGGTTACAGTAGTGCAGCAATGCCTCTGTAGTTAAGGTTGTATCATGACTTCTGTTTCAAGGTTGACTTTTCTATAAGCTTGTCTACATTTGCAGTGCTGCAGCAGTACAGCTATCTGTTCTGACAGGAGAGCAGGTGGAAGCGATGTCAATGGGGGGAGTCTGCTTGTCAACATAGTGCTTTCTACACCAGGTAGTGTTAATGATCTATATTAGTGGTAATTTGACTGTAGGGTTCCCAAGTTACAGCCCCCTCAAAGAAACTACTGCCTTGTACTTAAACTGGAGAGGTGCTAATGACTGAATGAATGACAGATCTTGGTGAGATTGATGGTTGTGAACTCACTTTTCTATTAGCATAACTAAGAATAAATTAAACACAGGTCCTCCCCTAGGACAAAGAGTTTTGGACAGATGGTATGTCTGCATGGCAATTGAGGCCATGTCTGCACTACCATTTAAGTCTTCAAAACTTGTGTGAAAAACACCCCGCACCTGAGTGACAAGTTTCACCAGTATAAATGGTAGTGTACACTGTGCTATTAGGATTGCCAGCCCTCCAGGACTGGCTTGGAGTCTCCCGGAATTGGCATTGATCTCCCATTGACCAATGGAAGAGCTTCTCCTACTGACATAGCTACCGCTACTCGTTGGGGGTGTATTAATTATGTTGATGGGGGAGTTCTCCCATCGGCATAGAGCAGCTACCCCAAAGATTGGCACAGCTGTACTACTGTAAGATCTTTAGTGTAGACATACTTAGGGTTGTTCAATTGAAGTGTAAATGTTTGGGCTCTAGTACTCTGCAAGGGGAGCTCAGGTTGCAGCCAGAATCTGAACATCTCTAAACCTTAGTTAACCTGCCCCTTAGCCAGAGCCCTGTGAGCCCAAGTCAGTTGGTATGGGCCTGCTGTGGGTGTCTAATTACAGAGTAGACTTATTCTGAGGGGTCAGAGGTTGCTTCAGTTTGTGAGTCATGGGTAGCAATTTTATTTTGGGGGGAAGATAATCAAAGTCTTTCGGGAGGGAGGGATAACTAGATGATGTGAATACGTCCTGGGAGGGATATTAGGAGAGGAGTGTGGGGCTGCAGTGATGGGGAAGGGTTTTCTGAGGAGGCAAGAGAGGTTGGGGACTCAGGTGAGGGAGGGGTAAAGGGTGGGGGAGTAGAGGTGGGATCTGGCATAGGGGGAATATTTCGGTGAGTGGCAGAGTAACTAGGGGAAAATGGGGGCAGGGGTGTGTGCCCAGATCTGGGGACTCTCCGCTCTCCTGAGATGGGGGAGGGTCCATGACCATCTGCAGGGGTTGGACCCCCCCCCCATTTAAGCAGGGTTGGGGGGGGGGGGAGTCCAACTGGGAGGGTCTGAAGCCCCCCCTTCCCCTCACCCTCAGCCAGGATCTAGAGAAGTCCTGTGGCTTTGGGTGGGGAACTGAGAAGGGGCATACTTCATGCATATCAGAGGCTTTAAAGTGGAATGGGGACACCTACTGAGATGAATGGAGTAATTCACACATCGCAGAGCTATTGTTTCAGTTTATATTCATCTCTATGTGGTGGGCTTATTCAGTTGTAAAGCCTCCTCACTCTTCTGCTGGAGTCACTGATGTGGTAAAACTCCATCAATTGTAAGTGACAGCCAAAGCTGTTCCCTCACACCTGTGTAATTCGAACTCCACAACTGACCAGAGAGGAGGTTCAGAATGAGCTCTTTCTAAATGTCCAGCAGAATCCCACCACTTCACTATTAGCCCCACTTATTATAGAAGAAATAAACAAGACCTTCATGACTCAGAAAAGCTCCTGACAGGATAGGATCTATCCCCCCATTCCTTTAGAATTTAGGGCCAAAGGAATGAGCATCAGTGACAGACCTAGTCATTGCTGGACATTCTGCAGAGATGATCCCCAAAAGCTGGCATGAGGCAATGGGGGGAACAGGAATGGAGGGAGCGAGCGCCATGGGAATCTTTGTAATTGCTCTAGGCCAAAGAAGCAGTAGTGTTTAATTTTTTCCCCTTTACTTGGCAACCCTCTTTGAAAGTGTGCAGCGGGGGGGTGGGGGGTGGGGGTGGGGTGAGATTGAGCTTGGGGAGAGGGAACGAATGAGTCCTAGGGGATCTTTTGTGTAGCACCATCAACTCAGGGTCAACATGCCGGAACCTGTAACATCCTCCCACCCTAAAAAACCCAGAGATTTAATCACATGGAAATAATATGAATAAAAGTGATGGGAACCCTTACAGGGCTGTGGCCCTGTGCCCTGGTCCTGCTCTGCTCTTTCTCTAAGCTCGGTCTCTCCAGCCTGGTCACTGGGTCCATCCCCAAACCAATCCTCAGAAAATGGGCTGGACCCTCCTGCCCAGGCTGCTGCCTGGCACCCTCCTGGGGGCTCCTGCAGCAGATGCATTAAGGGCGCTGGCCCCATGGCTCCCCCTCCCCGGTTTACCCCCTTTCCGCACTCGGGCTCTGTGGCTTCCGGGTGTGTGAGCTGCCACCGCCGCTGCCCCTTCCAGAGCAGGCGTGGGGCCCACACCCTGGCAGGGGCATGCTTGGCCTCTGAGAGCAGCCCGCTCCCGCCATGCCCAGCCACTCGCCATGGGCAAGGACCAGGAGCTGGTGAAGGTGGAGGACGTCGGCATGGTGCAGAAGCTGCTGCAGCAGCCCAAGCCTGGCAAAGCCAGTGAGTGGACCTGTGGCTCGGGGTGGGGTGGGGGCTCATGGGAGGGGGGGCTGTGCACCCTCCAGCAGAGCTTGGCGGGGGGGGACACCTGGTCTGGGGAGCAGCCCTTGGACACGGCTGGCCCCTGGGGTCTATAAATGTTCGTTGAGATTTGCCCTTCAATGAACTGATGTGCAAAGGGGGGGGGGGGGCGCGTAAGGTGGAAGTTTTGCCTAGGACGCAAAATATCTTTGCACCAGCCCTGAGCTCAAGGGCCAGGCAGGATGGTCCTGCAGGCCAGATGTGCCCTGTGGGCCATAGTTTACCCACCTCTGATCTATGGGCTCGGATTCCCCACTCTCTCGCTGCACCCCTGTTTCTTGTCCCCTCTGCATCTGAGTCAGACAGTTTCTTCCTCCATGTTACTGGGCCCAGCAGGGGTTTGCTGAGTGTCTGTCTATGCCGCATCCAGAAGGGAGTCTCCCAGCCTGGGGAAACAAATTCATATTAGTGGACTGTGACCTAGCCCATGACAAAATAGCACAGTGGACATTGTGATTTGAAGTGCAACATGGTGCCCTAGGCTTGAGAGCTCGAGCTCCCGCCTGAGCTGCAACATGCACACTGGTGTTTTTAGCATGCAAACTGCGAGCCCTGCTAGTGTGAGTCTATTTACTTGTGCTGGGAGGCTTGCTCCCATCTGCAGCGTAGAGAGAGACACCTTGAAAGCACAAGCTTTCCTTGTTCCTTGTTAGTTCAGGTGCCCAGAGCCATAGCCCGCCAGAGCCCAGAGCTGCAGTTGCAGGGAAAATTCTGCTGCGCCCCATGCTGGACCATGCCCACTGCAAGAAGGAATCTTCAGGGGATGTAGCTGTTCACTCAAAACTAAGAAGTCTCTACAGAGCATGTGCAAACTGTGATTTCTCAAAAGTGTGTAACTTGGCCAAATTTGGGCAGATTTTCCATACGCATGACAAATGGCACAAATCTTCTGCCAAAATACAAGCCCCTGTTCCAAAGCAGAGAAGTACCTGAGCTTTTAAAAGAAAAGGTGGTTGGATTTATTTATTTTTAAAATCAGCAAAACAATGTATGTTTTCCTTTGCTTTGTTCTCTGAAATTAAAACAAAAATAATAATTCAGCCAGAGACAGGCACCTAGAATGGAAAATTTTAGCCCAAATTATTCAGCTTTCACAAAGTTATAAACAACTGAAATCAGGATGTTTTAATGTTAA
Source organism: Sternotherus odoratus (assembly GCA_032164245.1). Classification (NCBI taxonomy): domain Eukaryota; kingdom Metazoa; phylum Chordata; order Testudines; family Kinosternidae; genus Sternotherus; species Sternotherus odoratus. Next base: position 48,987,186 of record JAVMKO010000004.1, read on the forward strand.
GTGTTGGGCAACTTTAGTAGGCTACCAGGCCCTCCTATAATAAAAAATGTGTTAAGCAGACCTCACTAGTGTAGACAATGAAGGGATAGTGTATGCTGTCTACAAAAATACTGTTTGAAGTCTATAGCATATTCAGGCCAGGTTCCAAAGCTGGTGTTTATTGTAACATGTTACTGTTATCTCACTCTTGAAAAAAATCTGAATACTTTCATCCTCCATTATTGTAAATTAGCTCTTTTTAAGAGTACAAAGGCTTTTAATGAATTCACCTGATCACTCTAATTTAATGATCAATTAGGATAGTGTGGTTTATTTAAGTTTCACTACTGAGAACAAAGCTATTTACATCACTTGAACAAAGCCTGTAGCAGCCTTCATTACGAATCCTCTATTTTTAATGGGGTTTATAATGCAGATTCACAAAACATTGAGACCACTTTGTACATAGCTGAGTTAATTCTTCCTCTTGATGGGAGTAGTAAGCATAAAACATATGTTTAGTTATAAAAATGAGTTAGGACAGATACCAAATTAACTACCTTCCTGACTATTCACTTTGATTTTTAATTACCTAACTATAGAAGCATCTATGTTAGTTTTAGTATCGCAGAGACTGTATAAACAAAAACACTTCTGATCAAGTATTTATTCATTATGGATGGGTGAACTGCAAATGCTAGAAGTCTTGATTTAATGGGCCTTTGAGTGCCAAAATATCATTTTGCTTGATCACGTTAAATCCACTTTTTAATAAGTTACTAATTACATGTTTCTTGCAGCTTCAACCACGGCTGAAGTTGCATAGATCAGATATTCCAACTCTGATGGAAGAAAAACAAGAATAGGAATTAAAAATGTTTGCTGTTTTCATTAACTTCAGGAGGCAGTTGATTCAGTTTGGAGTGAAGCATTATGAAAGTAGTAGAATCATGGATTTCCAGATAAGATTTTATAACTGCAGTTATCCTTCTACAATGACTCCTGCAGTGCCATAAAAATTGGTGAAAAATTCAGCAACTGGTTCAACTCAGTTTGTTGTCAGACACGGGGGCATGGAATTTTTCATCACTTTCGATTGTGTTCTTAACTGTATAATTGGCAGGCAGATTTCAGTTAGTGATGACAGTCTTCCCTACCTTGGGAAAATGATGTAGTTGACTTAGACTTACAATATATCAGAGGAAGAGGAAGTGGTTGTATCTTGGAAAAATAACAATCGATAAAGTGTTGAAATGCAGCAGCAGTGAAGTTGTAGAACAAGCAAAATCTTCTGACTGCCTAGGAAGCTTGATCAGTGCTGATGGTTCCACCAAGAATGAAGTTTAAAAAAGTGTTTTAGCTAGAAGTGTTGCACAGAAATTGATTAAATTATGAACTGACAACATTACATCTGGTATCAAGATGAAAATGTATCAAACCAGTGTACTAACAGTATTAGTGTATGGTCGGGAAGTAGAGGCATTGAATGAAACAGCCATCAGAAGGCTGGAGGCAGTAGGGATGAGAGTTCTTTGGAAGATGGCAAGTGTGGAGTGGAATGATTTTAGAGACAAATGAAATCACATCAGTAGGATGTAGAATCAGAATAAGGGACTGGCTGCAATTGAAAAGATGATGAGGAGGAGGACACTATAGATGAAGTAGAATATCACAGAAAATAAGGCAAATGCAACCAAAGTCCAACCTAGAGACTGACCCCTGACTAGATAGTGGGATGTGACCAGGCTTGGCTTATATTGGAGGAAAAAGCCATGGAGAGGAATGAATGGCAACACTGTGACATTGCTGCTAGTCATATGCAAAAATATACACTCCACAAGGTTGAAAATCCATGCCCCCATAAGAGACTTCCATTATGTCATTTTATTAATAATAATAAAAAGCCCACCCAATGGGGCAAGTTAGGGGCAGAGCACCAGTTTGGATGTGAAACTTAAACTCTGACCTTTTACCTTGTGGGTTTTTGTCAGAAGGTTTTCAGTACACTTTCTAATAGTTTAGATTAGGTTTTTTCCCACACAAGTACTGCTTGATGAACTGAGGACTAGCTGTAACTGACAATTTCAGAGCATTGATAGACTGTTGAGAAAATAAGTAATTCTCCTCCTCCTAAAGCATCTTTACAGGCACAGGGAGTAGAAACAAGTTCTTTTAGTCCCAACACAAAAAGCTACAGTGTAAGCCGCTCTCCACTTCCTTGCTGGTGACCTCAACTCTGACCTCATACTCTCTAGGAATGCCCTTGATGGCTCAGACTTGAGTCTGTCCTCTCCAGCTACTGTTATTAGTGCCAAATTATGTGCTGCGTTGTGTGATATGAATTGTTGGTCAGTAGGACTGAGATGGTTCCACTAAATTAATTTAGAATCAAAGCTAAAATTCACCATGTTCCTAAAGCTTTTTCTGGTGGTTGTTGTTTTTTAACTAAGTGAATCAAATAGTTGTGCTAGCTAGTGAGCCCTATAAACAGAAGATCTCAAGCTAGCCACAGAACAGGTACAATGTAGGCAATGACTGGAATTTTTACATAACCATTCTAATAAGCCTCAACTTCAGCCTCGAGAAAACATGACTTGGGTAAGAAAGTTCCATCTCCAGGCCCATTCACTACTAGGCCTCTTCACTGAATCTTCAATGAGGGCATCAGCTAGAATTTGCACCACGTGTGAGATGGACACTTATCTATTACCCTGTTTCCCCGAAAGTAAGACATCCCCCGAAAATAAGACGTACTTCCAGTTTTGCCTCTCACTGTAATATAATGTAATGTAATTTTGGGAGCAAAAATTAATATAAGACACTGTCTTATTTTTGGGGAAACACGGTAGTACCTGGAATGAGACTACAAACAAATAAATTAGCCACTATACAGTAACCCATATTAAAAACACCCCATCCATTACATTAAGGATGCAAAACCCTATGATGGTGCTAATGTAGTAGTTGTGGTTAATTCCTGCAGTAGGGGACAGATTTTAACCTGCCATGTAGAGATGTGTGTTTTGCATTACCAATCCTCTTATCATTCTTGTATTGTGAATCCATTTTCCAGCAAAAATGCAGCTTCATGAGTGCTAGGAATGGGGTAAGTGGTACTGAAGAAAAAACATAAACCATTGTCTTCTCCCCCCCCCCCCCTCACACCAGTGTCATAATGAAAACCTGCCCTAAGGTGGAAGAGGAGTACTGTTTATCAATGAACCAGTTCTCCCTCTGGCTAGAGGGAAAGCCGGTTGGAGTTTTCCACCTCAAAGGCAGCAGAGCTAGCCCCTAGGGGGGGGGGGGGAGAGGGGGGGAGAGAGAGAGAGAGAGAGAGAGAGAGAGAGAGAGAGAGAGAGAGAGTGTCTTGCTCTCCCTCACTGACTATTTAAGAGTCTTTATCTGCAGTGGATAAGTCAATGGACTCATGAGTGTGAGAAGGACTCTGTAGTCAGGGTTAGAGCACCCACTTGGGAGGAAGGAGACCCTGTGTCCAGTCCCTCTTTCATTATTTACCCACAGTGGAACTGCTTCAACAGGGGAGACTGAGGAAGCCCTGTGGTATTAATTTAGTCATTCCTGCAAAAAATAAGTTATATGCCTAAACCTCCTGACTCCAGGCAGCTGGTTTCCATTCATAGATGGCTAAGTAGAGATAGGTGCCTATCCCCAACAGAGGGGCAGGCCTTTGCCCACACTAGTGTTGTGGGCATCTGCCATTGACTATCTTAGATGGGTCTCTACCTACTGTGCTGGATTTCTTGGATTACATTCTTATGTGTCTGTTTCACTCTCCATTCATTGTAAAGGGAGTCAAAAAGCCTAACTTGGCTTATTGGATTCTAGTATTGTTTCTGTGATTTTCTAGGTGCCTAGAAGTTAGGCACCACAAAGCTCAGTGTTGAAACCCCTAAACCCCTTCATAGATTCCACGCCTGGTTCATAATCTCTCATCTTCAATTTTTAATGTTAAAATGCAGCTGGAGTTTTAGAAACACAGCTGCTAAGATTGTAAGTTAATTATATCTGATTATTAGTCAAAAGAACATCTTTTACAATCTTTGGAAAATAAAAACATTGGGAAATCACCAAGAGCTAGAAATCATGTAACATATTTATAATTGCAGAGTTTGTTTCTGTATGGACAGGTCATACATATTTCATAGTGTCTCCGATTTTAAAATTACTGCTTGCTCTCGTGGCCATTTGAGAATAAAAAACAAAATAGTTTATCTGATTTATATAGTCAAGATTTTCATCTGATGGATTTATACTATTTTGTAATTTGCAATTTCAAGAAGCCAAGAGGGAACCTAGTATAGTCTTAATAATAATAACAAAAAGAATCCTTTTTAATGGAAATGTTATGATATTTTTTTTATTATTAAATCAGCAGAGAACTCCTTTCTCTATCTAAGGATACTATTATTTTATTTAAACTAAACATTCTAGAGAAAGAATGCAAATTCCTGCTTCTCCCCTCGCAAAAAAAGTTGTCACCAAAATATATATATTCAGGAACTGATCAGTACTTTTAAGGAAGGAAGGCAGGGAGGCTGCCCTGGTCCTGGTGCATGCCGCTGCCACTCCGGAGCCACTCAAGGCAAGCAGTGCCAGGCCGGAGCCCAAACCCCTCCTGCACTCCACCCCCCCCCAACTCCCTGCCCTGAGCTCCCTTCCTGCAACCCAACCCCCTGCTCTACCCTGCACTCCTGCACCCCAACCCACTGCCCTGAGCGCCCTCCTGCATCCCAACCCCCTTCCCTGAGCCGCCTCGTACACCCCACACTCCCACACTCCCTCTGCCCCAACCCCTTGCTCTGAGCCCCTTCCTGCACCCTGCCCCCCGTCCCACACACCACACTCCCTCCTGCACCCCAGTCCCCTGCCCCAGTCCTACATTCATGGCCCTGTATGCAATGTCCCCACCCAAATGTGGCCCTCAGGCCAAAACGTTTGCCCACCCCTGGGCAATAATAATCTCTTTGGGGAAGAGACTGTTTTACTCTTTGGGTATGGTTAGACTGGTGCTTTGTGGCGCAAAAATCCTCCAGTAGCGCAATAATTTTCATAGCGAACACACTTCAAAGGGAGATTTTGCGAAATGACTCACTGTTTAAAGCGCAAGTATTAAACCTCCTTTCCCAGAGTGATAAGCCTTTTTGCGCTAACGTTATAGCGCAAGGGTGGGAATGTGGACACCCATGGGATCTCTTGCATGCCTCCAAGCCATGTAAAGCCATCAGCAAGCCATTGAAGGCCATCAGCAAGCCATTAAAGACAATCAACTTGCCATGTAAGGCAAATGACGTGAGGTGTTGTTTTATAAAAGCGGAAGTAGCTTTGCAGTTTCTCTCTAACAACTCACACAGCAAATAATCAGTGAAAATGCTTGCGGACGGAGCTGTGTGTCTGAAATAGACAGTTTTTGCTAACGAAAACTAACTGACAGCCAGATCTCGTCTCCCTGTGAACAACTTCCCAGTTCCCCCTCACCCCCCTCCTTTGCAAAGCACGTTGCACCCAGCTGAATGCTGGGATACCTGCCTTATCCCGCAACTGCTACTGCCGCCAGAAGCGCGACAAATGTATCCATTATTTTGCGCTACAAGGTTTCAATCTATACAGTCTCTAGCGGGATACCTATTCGCTACATTGGGAAGCGCTACAAGTAAACGCGCTATAATCTTCAGTCTAACCATACCCTTTGTCTTTACAATGATTAACACAATGGGGCCCTGAGCCATAGCACTAGTTTTTACTCAGTAGGATACAAATGTGAGAAAAAAGTTATTCAAGGACATACGTGTTTGCAAGATCAGAGACAGGGTTTGTAAATTTGTTTTGGAGAGACAGGGTTGAAAAATAACTGTCTTCTAGTTATCATGAGTATAGAATGTGTGGGATATTTTCCCCTTGGTTTATAGCTTTCAAATGGCAGAAAATAGGGAAGCACAATAGTAATACAGTATTAGTTGAGCACTGTAGCAGACAAACCCAGACAATTGCTAACCTATTTTAAATTGTGCTAAAGTCCATTTAAAATCATGACTAGGACTTTAGGACTTGTCTATAAGGGAAAATTTACCAGTATGACTCCCTTAATGGACATTTATTTCAGTATAAAAATGTCCATAAGGATTATAAGGGTGTGTATGCGTACACCTGCTCCCCACCCCAGTGAATTTCCAGCCCTAGAGTGTTTTTCAAAGGTTGGGATTGTGGAAATTCCTCCTGTCCTAAGAAGCACCTCCTAGCCCAATAAGATACAGCTTGATCTTAGTCTGCTTCTAATAATTGGTCTAAGAATTTATTTACATGCCTGTTTTGCCTACCCACTTTCTGACGTCACTGAGATCCTGGATATTGACTCAGTGGGGAGGGGGTACTGAGATGGGAATGGAAAGGGTGATGCTTATCTGGGAGCAAGAATGAAGTCTGTAAAAGCTTCATCCCCAGAAACACACTACTTTCTAAGGGCTATGTTGAGTTTGTTTAGAGAAGGCTTTTACCTTGTTTCTATATAAATAGTTACAATGACATCAATGTTGGCAATAGCATTTAACAAAAGATTAATCCTCCTGCCCAGATTATTTTCTCCCATGACACACTTTCTTCTGATAAAGTGGGATAAAGGATTCTCATGTGTGATCGAATAGGAAATAGCTTTGTTTTAGGGCAAGCCTGCCCTGTAGCATCCCCTGCTGAGTTAGTGTGGCACTGCATATATTCCTTGTCTCAGTTTCCGTTCTCAGGAAGCCAGTAATTCCACTTTAGGGCAGGCACTCATGATGCTTGACTCAATAATACTCTCCTCAGGGCTTGTTTATTTCAAAACCTCACACAAATGGGGACAGAACAGACTCACAAATAAATAAAAGGTTTCAGAAAGGTAGCCATGTTAGTCTGTATCCGCAAAAAGAACAAGGAGTACTTTTGACACCTTAGAGACTAACCAATTTATTTGGGCATAAGCTTTTGTGGGCTAGAACCCACTTCATCAGATGCATGGAGTGGAACATAAGCCCACATAAGCTTTTGTGGGTTCTAGCCCACAAAAGCTTATGCCCAAATAAATTGGTTAGTTTCTAAGGTGCTACACGAACTCCTCGGTCTTTTTAAATAAATAAAAAATACCTCTGGCTTTGAGAGTTCCTTTGAAGCCTGCCCTTTAGGTTCCCTTCCCAGTCCTCTCAAGTATTCTATCTCTGTCTTTATGTCTCTCCTTTAGGTGGGAGTCCCCACTCCCCAGTCCTCCTGGGGGAGCTGCTTAGTTCAAGCAATTATTACTTTAGGGTTACCTCACAGTCTCTAGTCTCCCCCTTATAGCAGAAGCCCCCAGCTCTCCTCTTGAAGCTGGAATGTAATTTGTTTCCCTCAAGTGACCCCACTTAGTCCTCAAATTCAGAGGGTTTTGTGGTCTCCTCCTACTGCTATCTACTCCCTGCTAACTCAGGCCCCTGTAGGAAACTTGTTATTCCCTTTGATGGCTGCTCTGCCATCTACTCACTGCACTGCCCTGCTATGTGGGAGGAGGCAGCATTTATGCTTGTTCCCTTCTCCTAGCTTATCCCCAGTTGGTTGCGGGAGAGCCTTGCCCTTCTTCTCTGCAAGTCGTTGTATCTATAATAGACCGTTTAACTCTTTAAAGACCGGGGCAAGGTGGAGTGACGAGTAGTCAGTACTGCACTTGGGGCAGTACAGATGACCCTGTCACATGCTGCCACAAAGGAATTTATTTTGACAAATAGCCCAGTTCTACAAAGATGCAAGTGGTTAATTGTATACATTATGCATAGTACCATGGACCTCTTTGGATTATGCCTTTACTCCTACTACATAAAGTTAAGAATGTGCATTATTTTTGTAATATTCGGACGTATGTCATTATTCAAAATTACCAATTAGATATCTCAAGACAACCCATTTGTTTCCCACTGTTTGTAATACATTGTATTATCTTGCCTCAGGTGAATGACCAACAGTTCTTCATGATCATTTATTGGAAAATTCAGATGTTTCTAACCCCCTGTAGAAGAAATAACGTATAACAGTGAATTTAAAATGTTTCAATACTGTATTTGGTTTACTCTTTTTGCCATGCCAATTTTCTTAAACACCAATCCCCTTCAGATTGCTATAGCTGCAGATATTTGAATTTTGCAAAGAGAAACATTTATGGAGAAAAATAAGAAGACATCTTTTAACTCCACAGCAATCAGACACGCAGAAGTTGTCAAGGACCCCAAGCACATAAACAAAAAGCCCAGGGGCTGTCCCTTCCGAACAGAACCAAAGGGGTCCGTCTATTTCTTCATTCTGTGAATAGTTTCAATAAACTGGCCATGCCATCCAGCAGACATTTAGACACTTGTTTAAGGAGGTACCTGAGCAGTCCCACTGCACCAGAGGAACGGTTCCGGTACCTGAAGTTAAGCAGGTACATAGGTGTTTGCAGGATGGGGGCCTCGGTGTGTGAGTAGTGGCCTTTCCCTAGATGACATGAGTTTAGCTCAAGCCCCCTGTCCTTCTGTCCAAAGCAATAGCTCCTAGGCTAGAACTACAGGTGCAAGTGCCTGACTCTTACTACTGCAGTCAGGGGGGACTTTCATCACGGACTTCAGGGAGAGACTGATGTTGTCCAGGGATTGGAGAGAAAATGAAAACCCACCGGCTTTATTGTCCTTTGCTGGAGAGACGAAGGTAGCATTGTCACCTGAGGCAGCCCCGCCTCGTGCTGCGCCTGCGTGTTACCTCCTCCTTCCTGCTGCCTGGTCCCGGCTGCAGTGCGATGGGCGGAGGTGGTGGCATTATCCCGGATTCCCGGGGAAGAGCCCAGCGGCAGAGCAAGGCGGCGGGGAGTGAGAGAGACGAGGCAGTGCGCAGTCACGCCGCCCCTGCGGAGGGGGAGCGGGGCCGCGGCGGGTTCCGGGGGCACAAAAGGTAAGTGGCTCCGGGAGCGGGAGCAAGGCTGTGACATGTGCCTAGCGCGCCTGGAGCCTGCGTGCGAGTGGATCACGTATGTGGTTATGGACATGGGTGGTGCTCGCATGTAATTCCCGACGGCTGGGGCACTGGCACGCAGGGCCGAGGGGCGGCTGCGTTGGAGTTGTCGCGCGAGCCGCCGGCTCTTGCACGCGTTTGCTGAGCCAGGCTGGGACCCGGTCGCAGGTTTGTTTGAATTCTTGGTTTCTTTGGCGGTGGCTTTGCCCAGCTGTCCGGCCGGTCCGTGCGTTAGCTCCGAAACCAGATCAACTGGGGCTGAGCTGCCGGGGCTTCCCGGGGTGCTCTCCGGCTGGGCGATGGAGTGTAGGGATTGGGCTCCGGAGCAATGGGAGCTCGCTTCTCTTCCCGCAGGATTAAACAGAAGTAACAACCCAGCCATAGAAATCCCCTTTCCCACCACTGCAAATTCAATCCGATTTTTCTCCCTGGAAAGAAGAACCATCTTCGACACCGAGACCATCTCCCTGGTGCTGACTTTTTCAGTGGCCCCACCATTTAAAACATCAAACATTTGCAGCCCTGTGCGGGGCGCTGGACCAGTGTGTACAGTGGGGTGCTGAGAGCCACTGAACCAAACTGTAAACCCTGGATATGAGGGAAACACCCCTAGTTCCAGCACCTGTGTCAGTGTGACTTTACTGGAGTCTGAAAAGCCGTTTTTCTCTACACAGCCTGGTTCCTTACACCGGATCGTGTATTTACTCCCTACTCCAGTGAAGGCAGGTCCAGGCTGCACCCTAGCATAGTGGGGAGTGATCTTGGCCGCCTGGGCTTCATTTACAATTGTGCGCCACTGTGAGTCCCCTGAAACTGAAGAAATGGGAGGCGGGTACAGCCTCCTCCCCCCCCCCCCCCCAGCTGCAGAACAAGACACGTATCGATGGGCCCCTGATTGCGTCGTGATCTGTTCGAGCTTCCACACGGTGTGTCGTGTCGTGTGTCCCCCCCCCCCCCGGTGATTGATGCTGAAGTGCTGTCGTTTGCTGAGCCGCAGGCAGGGCTGCGAGTCCTTCTGCTCCCGGGAGTAATGGGGGAGGATGGGACGGGCTGAATCGCCGCCTGGGATCCCGTGCAGTGCGCGAGCCTAGCGGGGAGAGAAGCGGCGGAAGGGGGGGAGGGGGAACTCCCTCCTGCTGCTGCGGGGGGCTCTGGGGACCGAGGCAGCCCCGAGGAGCCGGGGACCCCCAGCTTGCGGCGAGGTTGGCATAGGCACGGCGGGGCTCGCCCCCCCCCCTCCCGGCAGGTGCGGGCCGGGCGGGGAGTGGGGGGAGGCGGCCATGCTGCACCCGGCCAGGGCGCCTCGCTCCTTGAGCCCGCCGTGGGAGAGCGCAGAGCTGCCCCAGCGCCCGCTGGTGGGAAGGGCGGAGGCGAGACCGAGCCTGGGGTCCCTGATGGGGGGCGGCTGGGGCAAGAGGCGAGGTGCCCTGAGCCGGACAGGAGCCCTAGGGGAGGGGGGGCGAGGAGGGGGCGCTCGCTGGGTGTGGGGAAGGGCGCAGCCGCTGGCCGCCGGGTTTTCTTCCAGCTGCAGCACTTTTTTTGGGGGGGGGGGGGGGGGGGAGCGCAGGCAGCATGTCCCTGGGGGGAGGGAGGGGACGCGCCGCAGCCGCACCACCCCACCCTTGCTCCGGGACTCAACACACAGCAAACTTGGGCTCTCAGCAGGGTTTCTTTAATTGCCTCTCTCAGGATCCGCCCAGAGAAGCCAGCGGGGGCTGGGAAGATGAGGTAACGCAGGGGGGTTGACCCTTTCCTCTCTGGGGTGGGGGAGGAAGAAGCACCGGACGGGATACACTTGCTGCCTTCGCTGTAATTAGGTGAATCAAGTCACTGCTATTTCCCGTATAAGTGTGTGCGCGCAGAACAGCATCTAGCCGGGCGCCCAGCCTACCTTCAAAGCAGGAGCTCAGGTTTAAGCCACTCCGATAACGAGTCCCGAGGTTTCCAGGACCATGTAGGTCGACCTTCAGTTAAAGACCAGCCCGTAAGTAACCAATTTTCTACTGCCCCTTGGGTGGTCCTCTAAGGCAGCTCTGTGCGTACACGCACACAGGCCTTTTTATTTCATATTTACATGAGCTTTTTGGCTTCTTTTTCCCAATCGGAAATCAAATATTAACACTCTGTCTTGTACCACTGTCTAAAAGTATCCTTGGAATCAAAAGGCTACCTTTTAAAACTAAAATGTGCTACGCTGTCACTAATCTTCATGGTCTGTTTTATTCCTGCAGTGAACTAAAAGAGGCTTTGTCTTTTTCAGTCATACTTTTAAGGGATATGTTTCATATGAGATTTTTTCTCGGGATGTGTTCAATGGTCATCTCCTAAGCTGTTGTGATTAATAGGAGCCTTTCTTCTTTTATAACCCACATTTTGACAGGTTAGATTTCTAGCTATACAGGGCAGTGTTTTCTGTTGCTCTAACTTTGGCTAGCAACTAGTTGCTCCATTTACTTCTTTGTATAGGTATTGTTGAGATCCAGACATCTAAGTACTGTGGTGAGGATTGTGTGGTGTGAGCCATCAAAGGCAGTGCTGTTTTAGTGTGAGTTTGGAAGATATCTTACAGAGAAATATATTTGGTGGATTAAAGGGAACAAATATGAATTCTAAAAATCACTTTGTACGCTGAACATTTCACTTGCTAATATGTGTATGCAAATGTAATATTTTGTGTCTCTTTCAAATAGCAGTTACTTTGGTTGGGAAACAACATTCTTTAGAATTAGAATGCTTGTCTTCTGAACTGGGGAAAAGCTCCTTAGTGCTTAGTTCATCTTCGAAGAATGGTTATGGGTGAAATTCTGTACAATAAAATCATGAGTGAGACAAAAATAAAATGATCCATTGAATTAAAATATGGTGTTCCTTTGAAAAGTACGATCTACAGATCTGATAGTATTCAATATGTCACTGTGAATATGTGTGGTTATGTGTACAGCAGTGTCAATATGAATATTCTTAAACACATATTGAAGGCATCACTGCTTTGCTGCTCAGACCAATTTGGATGTAATAAATGTGCAAAGATGCAGATTATAATGTTGGAAGTTTTTGAGTGTTGAGCTCACGTCTTCTCTTCTTCCATCCTTCCTTCTAAAATTTCAGCTCCAGTTGAATTTTATCAAATTAAGTGTTTAGGGCACTATCCTGCTCCCAGTGTATTTTAAGATTGGGAATTGCTCCCTAGTTATAAGTGGGAATTGCTGTCTTCCCACCCCCACCCCTTGTCCCTCCATCTACTTCTGGCAGGGGCTAGGGGACGCCTGTTGCTATCAATAAGCTGTGCAGACAGTGTCCCAGTCTGCTAGTTTCTCCCCCCCACACACACACATTAGTGGCTAGTATTATGGTGCATCCACAAACTGATTCTCTGAGAGAGGAATTTTGACATTCCTCTGTATCTCAGCCTAGTAACTGGGGTATTTTATGCCTCTGTTAAGAGCAGGTGACCTCCTCTACTTGACTGTGCTTATCTGTGGGAAAACAATAGCTGAATGCTTGTGTGTGTTTTGTAGTTTTCCTTTCACACACTCATTCCAGACTTCTTTTTCCCCCTCCATCCCGGTTATGGGAAAAAATTAAGTTTATCACTATTGCTATCATCCAAAGCAACATGAGGTACTGGTGGGTTTAAAATGATCTCTGTTAGGTTTACTATTACTCCTTGGGATTTCCCCCCTCTCTACTTATGGGCTTACACTTACATAAGTGGAGAGGAGACTCTTTTGTTCCCTGTTAATTCCCCCAAGGAAAGGCAATAGAATGTATGATTCACTTCCTTTTTGGACCATCCATCTCCTGACCTATTCTCATCTGTAAAGCGTGTAACAGCTGTTGCAACGCTCCTGCCAGTCTGGGGAATAAGAGGCTTCATTTGGGATTATGTATAGCTATTCGGCTGATTAGAATAGGGCACAAGCCTCAACATTTGAATACAAAACTCAAATCCTTCCAAAGTTGGGGATGGGGGTGTTTCTCTGGGGCCTCTAGAGTAGGTCCCATCTCTAGAAATGACCAAAACATTTGGGGAGGTGTAGTGCTTTTGAGAGAATTCTACTTTAGGATAGAAAGCTGTGTGTTCAAGGGCTTTGCCCAATGATGAAACTTAGTGCTAATTAGTAATGCAATCTGTTTGTTTCCTGTAGATGAAATATTAAAGTCAATGTGCCTTCTTTCTGCCTTCTAGTAGTGCTCTAAAAGGAAGTTAAAAGCCCCAACGCACTCTTCAGATAGGTCAGTCTTTACTCTGTTTTTGCCAACATTTCCTGTCTCAGTAGAATAGGTTCTAATGATCAAGACTGTTTTGAGCTAGTAATGAATGCATAATAGCTATTCTGTTTTCCACAGCATTATGAGTGTCCAAAAATTAAAGTGAGCTTGAATAAAGGTAATATATAAAATCAAATAGCTCAAGTTTTAAGAAATCTAAAAGCTTTACTCAACAGCTAGAAGTTATATGCTTAACTCTTTCTTCCCGCACTCCCTCCCCCAATACTTAAATCCAGTGATTCTCAACCAAGGGTACACAGAGGTCTTCCAGGGGATATATCAACTCATCTAAATCGGTGGCTTTGAACCTGGAGGTTGTGACTCCAAGATGGGTTGTGAGACAAGTTTAGGGCATTGCAAGTGCGGGGCTGGTGTTAGGGGGTGGCAAGCAGGGCCGGCGACAGGGTGGTACAACGGTTACAACTGTACCGGGCCCCGGACTTTAGGGGGGGGGGCCCTGAAGTCTGGGGCCGGTACAGCTGTAACCGTTGTTGCCAGGGCTGTGAGCGAGGCGCGCTCACCAGTCCCCTCCCCCGGCAGCCAGCCCCGCCCCCCTTTGCTTCTCCCGGCCGGCCACGCGGCCGCAGCACATGCCGCTGGAGGTAGGAGACCGGCCGGGAGGGGGGTGGGGGGGAGGCAGGAGATCGGCGGGGGGGCGCGGGAGGCAGGAGACCGGCCAGGGGGCCGCGGGAGATCGGCCGGGGGGGGGGCGGGAGGCAGGAGACCGGCCGGGGGGGGGCCGCGGGAGGCAGGAGATCGGCGGGGGGGGGCTGCAGGAGATCGGCGGGGGGGGCGCGGGAGGCAGGAGACCGGCCGGGGGGGCGCGGGAGGCAGGAGACCGGCCGGGGGGGGCGCTGGAGATCGGTGGGGGGGGGGCGCGGGAGGCAGGAGACCGGTCGGGGGGGCCGCGGGAGATCGGCCGGGGGGGGCCCGCGGGAGGCAGGAGATCGGCGGGGGGGCCGCAGGAGATCGGCCGGCGGGGGGGGGCAGGAAGTAGGAGACCGGCGGAGGGGGGGCCCTCGGGCGGCGGGAGATTGGCCGGGGGGGGGGCGCGGGCGGCGGGAGACTGGGGGGGGCGTGGGCAGCAGGAGACTGGCGGGGGGGGGCCCGCGGGCGGCGGGAGACGGGGGGGGGGCCGTATGGTCTGCCGTACGGGGCCCCAAAATTCCTGTCGCCGGCCCTCGTGGCAAGCAGAGTAATTGCCCAGGTCCCCATGCCACTAGGGGGCCCGCCATGAAGCTAAGTTACATGCTTCAGTCCTAGATGGCGGGGCTTGGGCCTCAGACTCCTGAAAGGGGTACAGTAGTCTGGAGAGATTGAGCATCACTGCTTTAGTGTATCTGAAGTTCTACTCTCATGTGGTTAACATTGGGACATTGATGAATCAGCACTATTTGATTAGGATTTGATGCAGTTCTTCCTAATGCATCTGAATTTATTAGAAACTTCTACTTCTTGTGTAACACTCTTGAGAGCTGAGACAAACCTTGGTGCATTCATTTTATCAGTCTCTATAAAAGATAGCTCACTTAAATTTGAAGCACCTCTTTCTCCGATCCTTTTTTCCCTATTTTCCTTCCTTCATCACAGTATCCTCCTCATTGCTTCAGAGCCTGTATTTTCTGGGTTCCCTGTACTCGTGAATACTTTCATTACTTGGAGAGTGACATGTATATGACTACTAAATTTGAAGTAAATATCTGGTTGGCTGCTGCCCACAAGATTCTGAAGAACACAGGTGAAATTGACTGGTGTCTTAGCTCCATTGGTTTCAGTGGAAAGTGATATGTCAAATGAGAGGAATAATGCCAAATAGAGAAGGCTAATTAATCAACAAACTTCTGTTTAGTAGTATTCTTCCCCAAGTGCATTGCTGTCATTTTTTTTAGATTTCCTATTATCATTCTTTGCCCTGTACTCCTCCTTCAGCTTCCATCTATCTTGCCTGTGCAATACCATTCAGTTTGATAGTATCTATCTCTGATTACAGTGCTGTTAACCACATCCTCCAGTAAACATGGAAAGAGATTAAGCAATACATTCTTAGTTGGGCCTTGTTTTTGAAACTTTTTAGTTTGATGTGTTTGCAGGGAAAATCTCTAAAAAGTGTAAATCTGTTCATTAGTACTAGTGACCTGACACACTTTTTAAATTGTGCCCTAAAAACAAAACAAAAAAACTAACTAGCTTTAAAATTGCTGCCACCAACATCCCCATCTGCTCCACCACAGTGGCAGCATAAAAAAATTATGCAGTTGTCATAATAACTTTGAAAATTCCTGTTGATCTACCAGATTTTCTCATCTTGACATACAAGTTTTCTTAAGTAAATATTTGCAACTTTGAATGTGCATAGAACTTAGGCTATGTAATTTATAATTCCAATTTATATTTTTCTTCCTTTTTAAAATCTGTGCTTATTGAGGTAGCTACAGTAATCTAGATACCTGAGTGAATTATAAAGACACATCCTAATAAAACTGTAGTCTCTCTTCTATTGTGTAAATTTTGGTAAACGTATTGTAACATGACCATTAATGACACTTGCGAAATGTAGATCCTGGGCTTTTTTAAGATGTATGTCTATGGTTAGAAACCATAAATATTGCACAGTTCTATTAAGCATCCAGAGTTTTGGGGCTCTTTACACTTTATTCATGAAAACGGCATGAAAAATATGAGAGCAAAAAAGCCATATGCTACATAGTTGAACAATCTGGGATGATTCATTCACTGTTGAAGGGGAAGCCATTTAAAAAGCTTCAGGCAGAGCTTTTGTCAATATGTAAGTATGTTCTAACTCTGCATATTTAAATCTGTATAATGAAATTTTTAGTCTAAAATGAATAGTTGGAATGTTTTCCATTTATTGAAATGGCTTGGGAGAAATATTGTTTCTTTAAAAAAATTTATTGAATCCAGAATAGATGTTTCAGTAACCTCTGGTCTCTCCAAAGATACACAATGCTTTAAATTTAAAGTTATAAATTTTATTTAAATGTAAATCCCCATAATTACTGACATTGTGGATGTGTACATACATTTTACAAAATTAGGCCCTTTGTTTTTCAGAAAGTCTCCCATTTAGATTAAAACTTAAAATGACTAATGATTGGTTTGTATTTAATTTTGTATATTTCTCACTAATACATTGCTACCTGTTCCAGGAGAAAAATCCAGTCTCTTTGATCTGAATTTCACTATTGTGTTTTTTGTTGTAGGTTGTGAAGATGGTTCAGGGCTTCTGCATTGTTTTCACTGCTGGCGGAGTAGAATTTGAAAGTGTCTGACACAAATTGCTCCTCTATTGTTCAATGTTTCAAGGAGACCCAGGGAAGTAAGTCTCTCCTCATAGGAGAGACTAAAATGCATGTTATGAATTGTCTCTCCTTGGTCAATGATAAAGAAAATGGGGCTATTTCAGTTGGAACTGGATTAATGATTGAAGATACAACAACAGAAGAACAAGTGCCACCACCTCCTCCAGCACCACCGTTGCCTCCACCATGTTCAGTCACAGGTGCTGGTTTTACACCTCCACCACCCTCGGTGCCACTGCCGCCCCCACCACCACCTCCTCCAGGACCAACCCCACCTGCTCCTCCACAGTTTATAAATGGGCATGGCCCCCACAGCAAAAAAAAACGGATGCGGAGTTTCTTCTGGAAAACAATTCCCGAAGAGCAAGTCCGTGGTAAAACAAATATCTGGACTATTGCTGCAAGACGGCAGCAGTTCCAGATTGACACACAAACAATTGAGGAGCTTTTTGGGCAGCAAGAGGAAGCCAATCCTCAGGGTCCCAGAAGGCGAACTTTAAAATCATCATTTAAAGATAATAAAGAAGAGGTAAGAATTCAGAAGTAGCCCAACATTGCTGTTTTTCTTTCTTTCTTTCTTTCTTTCTTTCTTTCTTTCTTTCTTTCTTTCTTTCTTTCTTTCTTTCTTTCTTTCTTTCTTTCTTTCTTTCTTTCTTTCTTTCTTTCTTTCTTTCTTTCTTTCTCTCCCCCCCCATTATTCACTGTAATATCTTAGAAACTGGTGTGAAATCTGACCAGCTGCCATTCACCATGTGTTTTCTTATCATTTTACCCCAAAAACTTGTAGAGCATAAACTGTTAGATTTATGCTTTTACTGTATTTAAAGATACACATTCATGAGAGGGTGGCTCTGTTATTACAAGTTCTCAATAAAGTCCCTTAATTTGATCACTGCCAAAAAATATTATATTTGAGAAAGAAAGAATGTGTCTCCAGTGATTACTGTAGATTCTCTTTGGCTAGCCATTGATAAATCTTCATTCCTGGGCATGGATTACATGAAGAGTACAAATACAGTAATTTACACGCATTATTTTATATGCATAACTGCAACATGTCATTGTCTTTCCCTCCAGTTGCTACTTTTGAAAGCACACACTTCAAGGAGTTGTTAAAAGGATCTAGTTGTTTTAAAGGATCTAGTAGGCAGCGTTCCATTAGTATTAGTTCTGAGCATTAGTTCAAAAATAAATGATGATGTACCTTGAAGTAAAGAAAAGAATCCTCCTAACAAATGTAAAAAGACAAAACTTTGTTCTGACTGTGACTGTTTGGAGACAATGTAGGGAAGAATGTGTAAGTACGTGAGTGAAACAACAAAAGTTTTTCTTAGGGCTGGTCTACACTACTGTTTCAGTTGATGTAACTTACGTCGCTCAGGGGTGTGAAAATGACAGCCCTCTGAGCAATGTAAATAACATCGACTTAGCATGATATGAACACCATTTTATGTCAGCCAACATAGTTTCCACCTCTCGTGGAGGTGGAGCAATTATACCGACAGGAGAGCGCTCTCCTATTGGCATAGTGTGTCTTCACCAAATGTGCTACAGCGGTGCAGCTGTACCGGTATAGCACAGTAGTGTAGATGTGCTCACTGCATCTGTTACTAAATTTTAGATCTAATTTAAGTTGTTCCCCCTTTATTTATCAAGTTCACCTTCTTAATACTGGGCAATAGAAATAGACTAGTTTCATTTTCTGGTGCAAATAAAATTTGTTTTGGGGGTCGTGTGGGGAGGGAGAGAGCAAAGCATTTCCTTCAGCTCTGTAAGGGAATCTTTAGAGTCAAACACTTTCCAATGAACCACTCAGTGTTTCTATTATTTAAACATTCGACTTTTTCAGATGATTACTTTTAGACCAAAGGTAGACGGCATCTTAAAAAGCTGCCAGGTCTTCAGAGCAAAGCAAGTTCTAGTCATTGTGATCACTCCCATTGTCACAAAGGGGTTCTTCGTGGCAAAAACATCTTTCCAAGGTGCTTAGAGCTGTCCAGCTCCCGCTCTGCCCAGTCTGAGTCACACGGGGAAGTGGAACATTTCTATTTTGTTCTTCTTCTTCTTTTTTTTTTTTTGAAACTCTTATGAAAACCTATGTTTTTTTGGACTAAACAGCTTTGAAGTGTTTCTATTAAATGTTTGCAAACTGGAAGTAAAAATGCAAATGTAAGTACTGGTAGGCAAAGGGAATTTACAGAGAGGAAATGTTAAATATGCATAAAGGACCAAAGAACAGAACCAATATTAATTCAAGCACCAAATAAGACAGACTACTAGAAATGTAACTGCTTTAATTTTAGTGAGAAAATAAAAAGGTGTTGGAACTGATTTAAAACATCATACATTTGTAACTTCAGTAGACTTGAAAAGGGGGTGTCAAAATAAAGTTTAAACAAACAAATGTGCAGATATTAGAAAAAGGAAACTAATTTACTATAAACTAAAGAAATAGACAAACACTGGAGATCTGGTTACTTCATTGTGAACAGGTGGGGAGGGGCGAATTTTTTTTTTTAAAGCTAATATAGTGCTGCTCTTTAAAGACTTTCATGAGTAATTTTTACATCAAGCAAAGAGTGGAATAATAGATCTCTGCTTATTAAGTATTGTGAACGATGGGATAATGAGTATCAGATAACATGATTTCTCAAATATCTAACAAAACTTCATAGCTTTCATTAATATAATAACAAACATGATGCCCCTAGGAGGTATTCCATTGAGCAAAGTGTTGATATGTGAGATTTTCTTTGAAATGAGAACACTGCAGCCTTTAATGGAAACGTTTTGGCTCAGAGGTGGTATGTAGCTGCTTATGTGGTGTTTTGAATATTTTTTTGATCTTCTCCATCTCCTCTGAGATGCTGAAGACTTACAGCTGATTTTAACATTAATGGGAATTTCAGGTCCTATATAAATAAAATATTGTAAGAATACAGTATTATTCACTACAGAAAAAATTCTTGGCTCTGTCCACGTTACAAGATGAAATCTATTTTTTAGAGTGTTTATATTCCAAATAGGTGGAGAAGTGTGGGGTTGTTTGTATATGATGGAGGAATGGTAGCCTTTTTATTGGTTTGGCTGTCCAATCGGGACGAATAAACCTTTTGTGGGGCTATAGGGCATGATGCAGGGGGTGGGGGTGTTGATGTCCAGAGCGAGGGGCTGGATGGGAGCAATGGGGCATAGAGCGGCAGGGGCAGCCCCATTCCACCCAGCCCAGTGCGAAGACACTGTTTATAAACTGGCAGTTGCCAGACACACAGTGGCCTGCCTGGCCCTGTGCTGCCAGAGTGCCTCTTCCCCTCAGGGGCAGGCCTAGGCCATGCCACATTGCCTCCCCACCCAGTGCCCCATGACCCCTAATGCCTGGAGGCTCCCCCACAGACCTCCATGCCCAGCACTTCACCAGACCTGCTATGCCCAGAGATCCCACCACCACAACTTCAGTGCCCTGCATGCTACTACCCCTTGCCCAGTGCCACCCTACATCATGTTCCCACACCACATCTGCACAGTGACCCCCCAGGCTCTCCTATGTCCAGTGCCCCAAAACACAGAAACCTCTCCCACCCTCCATTGCCCAGTGCCCCCTGCCAGACCTCCCAGAGACCCACTCCCCCGCGCCCTGCCATCCAGCTGCACTCAGTGGCTCTGCTGGGTGGTGACCTTGTCTGCTGGGCTGAGCTGGTAGCGCAGCCAG
This sequence comes from Sternotherus odoratus, assembly GCA_032164245.1. NCBI lineage: Eukaryota > Metazoa > Chordata > Testudines > Kinosternidae > Sternotherus > Sternotherus odoratus. The sequence goes on from JAVMKO010000004.1 coordinate 49,007,469, forward strand.
GGCCAGTCCTAGGGTGGAGATTGCTTTTGTCTTTCCGGAGTGGTGCAATCAGCCAGGCCTTAGTGGGAGCAGGGCCTGCCCTGGCCAGACTCCATCAGGACCCACTTGTCTGGAGGGGCCTGGCTGAGCTCCCTGCACTGCCTCCCTCCCCCCCAACTGGCCAAGATTGGCCTGGCCTCCAGGGCCGGCGACAGAAATTTGGGGGCCCCCTACTCTGATCGTTTGGGGGGCCCCCCAGCCCAGCTGGCACTTCCCCCCCCCCCCCAGCCCAGCCGGGGCTCCCCCAGCCGCCCCCCCCCCCGGTTGACAGCGGCTGGCGGCAGTGCGGGGTCCTGCTGGAGCGCGAGCCCGGGAGCGGCGCAAGCTGCCCTTGCTGCTCCCCCTCTCCCCCCCGCGCGCACTTTCTCCCCCGGACTGCGCCACTGCCGCTGGCCGGGCTCACTGCTTCTGCCGGGGACACGCGCGCTCGTCCGCTCCGGGGGAGAGCCGCGCCGCCTCCCCGCCCCTTCCCCGCTCTCCAGGCCCGGCGACAAGGGGGGATGACTACGGGTACAGCTGTGTACCGGGGCCCCCCTAAAGTCTGGGGCCTGGTACAGCTCTACCCGTAGTACCCCCCTGTCGCCGGCCCTGCTGGCCTCTGCACAGGTCCTAAGCAACTCTGCCCTTGCGAGGTGGGCCGGACCTCACACATGGTGAGCAGCAGAGACTGCTTGGAGCCGCACTGGGGAGCAGGGCAGATCCCAGGGACACAACCCACAAGAGGCCGGCTGATCATGCCCACCAGCCCTGTGGCCAGCAGACCTGCCCAGCCCGAATAGTCTGGGGACAGGAAATAGAGCTGCTGCCTTTCAACCAAGAAGAGATCCGGATTGCAGCTTGTAAGCTGGCATCTGAGAAGGCACCACCAGGGTTTTGTAACCTCACTCCTGAATTGCTGAAGACAGGGAGGGTACTGTTGTACTGTAGCTGCATAGACTTTTTCAGACTATCTGGTGCACTTAATATTACCCCAACAGCTAGAAGGAGGATGGTGTGCTTGCTTCTGTTCAAAGAGGCAGTAAGGCCAAGTGTAGTAACTGTAGAGATATAATGCAGTTCTTGGTCCAAGGGAAAGTCTTCACTTCCATGGTAATGTCTTAAATCACTTATGCACTTCATGGCAAATGCTGGGATACTCAGTGTGGCTTTGAACCTGGTGGTTCCACTTTTTACCAGGTCTTTACTTTTGAAACAGTTTTTTGAGAAAATGGCTGAATTAAATAAGCCATGCCCAGCATTTTTATAGATTTTCATCAGGCCTTCGATTTAGTGCATTGAGCACATTTGTGGGGTCTGATGAAGTGACTTGGAATCCCAGGGAAGATTCTCTCACTAATAGAAATCTTCAAGTTAGTGGCAGATACGTGGCATAGGTTCCAGTTTCTGTGGGAGTTTGGCAAGGCTGAATTCTGTCACCATCATTGTTCAGTTTTGGAATTGGTTGGTTGGTTGATAAACTTGCAAAGGTGGTGGTTGGTGGCACTGAGCTGAACACCGTTTTGCTTCAAGATCTCGAAGATGCCCATACCATGCCTTGTTGGCTTAGATTGGTGAATTACTGCAGCTGAAAGCTGGGCAGGCATGAAGCAGTGTGCATTGATCTATTTATTTATCAGGAGAAAACCTGATGTGTGTATGATATGTATGTAAAAATTTATTAATCAGGAGAAAACCAAGTCCTTGGCCATTACCATCAAGCAACTTCCAGCTCCAATTTATGACCAACTCCATATTAACCTGTTCAAATGGGACATTGAGCAGGTGGCAACTTTCAAATACTTGGGAAGCATCACAAACAATGCTGGAGGATGTTTGAAAGATGTGGATGCTTGTGTAGTGGTGTTTGGAGACATTGCCACATCAAGCTTGCTTTGAAGCTCTGGCTCTACAAAACCAGTTATTCCAACTCTCTTGTACCACAGTGAAATGTGGGTGCTGCGGAAGGCTGAAGAGCACTGGAGTGAATTTTTTAATTTTGCCATCTTCATCAGATGTTTCATATCAAGTGGCAGAACAAGATCAGCAATGAGGATATTCATAGTCCAGTAGTTGCCTCCATCAGTACTAATTTGATTTCAGTGGCTTTCTTGGTACAGATATGTTAGGATGCAAGACCAGTGAACTGGGAAGCATGTTTACCAAGGAATGCCGTGACTCAGGCAGCAATCACATGGTCACCAAAGTTATGGCAATGTAAGATTGCCAGTGGCTGACAGACTGAACATCCAGCTGGATTATGTTAAGAACCTACCTAGAGATCAGTCTGGATTGTGCTTGATCTGCAAGGAGGTATGTTATCTTGAGGCTTGCCTTGATACTGGTGATGAGTGTTAGTGGGCTTCACTAGCAAAATGATTTTTTTGAGAAGGGATTTGAGGCAAAAGGGTCAAAGAAGATGAGGGTGGAGAAGAAGCCCTTAGACTTGGCTAGAAAAGGTCATAAGAAATCATGTGAGATCTGCTTTGGGAAAGGGGCTGTTACAATCCACACAAAAAATCTCCAGTTGAGATGATGTATCAAATGTTGTTAGCAGTGGTCAGCACTGGAACTGGCATTATTTTTGTAACTTTATAAATTATATGGAGGAATTGGCATATGTTGTGTTGACCAGACTTTGCAGATGATACCAGTACTGGAGGTCTGACACAAAGAGAAGATTGAGGCAGACTCTAGAAGAACCTGAAGTAATGTTTGAGGAATAACAAGAGGCAACCTAATATGAAAACATGCCGAGATGTTGAAGTGCAGAGGGCTGGACTGGTTGACCTCAAGGTCTCTTTCAACCTTACATTGCTATGATCCTACTATTCTGTGCCCTTGGGCAAGAAGAAAACCAAAGGAAAACTCCAACAGGGAGAAGGATAGATGTTAGGAATACAGAACAAGGTTTAGTGTGATGAAATGTATGTAAAAATTGAAGTTATATTAGCTCCATGTACGCAGAGTTAAGGACCAGTATATTAAAGTGAAGAGCAATTTTTGTGTGTATGTGCCCAATTTGAGACTTTCACAAGGATTTTTCAGAAAAAAAGCCCTCTTTAAAGAGTCTTAAGGTGAACACGTAAATAGTGAGACCCAAAATTAAAGTTGCTTATTAAAATCTTGGTCAAAAATTTTTATTGAAAAATTGAACAATGAGTGTAAAATCATATGCAGAACAGTGAGAGCTAATATACTAGGCCCTATAAGAAAAGCGATTACTGAGGATCTGTTTAATTTTGATTTTCTACCTAGCATGGCAGTAACTTTGTACTATGCTGATACCAAAAGAGTAGTTATATATGTTCTCTTTAGGGGAAAGAATAAAAACAATTAGATTGGTTCACTAATTTCCTTGATGCACTGAGCCTGATTTTCTGATGTAAATCTGTGCAGTGTCATAAAGTTAATGAGGCTATATTGACTTAAACAGCAAGGATTTGGCCCACTGCATACTGTATATTTAGCGTACAGAATTGTGTACAGTTAAACACTCAACTAAAAGGAATACAAAAAGTAGTACGTAAGGTATGAGAAGGTTAAAAACTTGTATAGCTTACACAAATGAAGAGAGGGATCTTAGATCTGAACAAATTATTGAACAAGCTGTAAAGACTGAATGAGACTGCGTTACAGGATGCAGTGTATTTAAATAATGGTAAATTTAGATTAGAAGTGATCAGAACAATTGGAGACTAGAACTGCAATCTAAAAGGTCACCGAGGGGTACCTTTAGTGAAACATTTGAAAGGAGATTAGATAAAGCACTGGGGAATGACAGTTTAACCTGCAATAGGTGCTGGGGCTTTCACTTATTGAACTTGTATAGGCCTCTCATGATTAGAGGAGAGAGACTGAGGTGGACCCCACTGTTTACATTTGCTAGACTGGTAGGAATTCCGGGTAGCGATCATTTAATTTTAAAAAACAACAACAAACTTTGTATTGCACTCTTTCAGACTTGTAATGAATTTTGAATCAAGAAGAGTTGGGAATTTAAAAGTTCTGGAAAATATTCAAATCTACATTTTTTTAGTCATTTGGCAAATGAGATTGTCTTGGATATGCAGTATTGTCTAGGAGTTTACTGGAAGCATACTAACTACATCTGCATTTTTATTTTCACCAGCTGGCTTCAGAACTTCACATATTTGGTACTTTTTCCTGATGTTCCCATTGCAAATGATGTTAGTTCTTGTTTTTTCTCTGATACTTGTTGCTGAGTATAAGATATTTGTGTAACTGTCAAATACAGTGTGAGGTCATTGGAGTCCTGTATATCTGTGTATTTGAAGCTGTTTGTGGCAGCAAGGTGACAGTGTTAACATGAAACAATTCCCCTGTGCTAGTAAATCTCTGCCTGTTTTTTATGGCTGTTATCACCAAACTTGCAGTGGTAAAATTTTAACTTTAATGAAATGAGGTGATATCATTCACTGATAATTGCTAACTTTTCAGATTCAGTGTTCCATAAGGACTTGGTGCCGTTTTTTGGTATTAAAAAAAACGGACTCATTCTTTTGACTAGAAAGAACTTTAAAAATGTAGGAGGAGGAAAAAAGTACAATCCTTTTTTGGTTGGTTTTCAGAATTACACATAACAAAATTCTATAACAAATTTGTGGGTTTTTTTTAAAACAAACAAATTGCAGATCAAGCGCAATCCAGGTTGATCTCTAGCTAGGTTCTTAACATAATCCAGCTGGATGTTCAGTCTGTCCGCCATTGGCAATCTTATACCACCAAAACTTTTGGTGACCATGCAATCGCTAGCTGATTCCTTGGTAAACATGGCATGGTAAACATGGTACTGGCATTCCTTGGTAAACATGCTTCCCAATTCACTGGTCGTCCATGCTAACATATGAGTACTAAGAAAGCTGCTGAAACCAAATTAATGTTCTGGGGTATTGCATCCAGATCTAATACTGATGTCAGATTTGTTAACCGATTTAAAAACCTTCCATTTAATCAGCATGACCATTCATTCCTATAAATTAAATCGAAACCGTGTGTTGACTCTTATTTAGGTTCTTATACTGTGGTGGTCATGGTATTTGATAAGTTACCACAGAAATAAAAACAATCCTTTGAAATACATAGTTCGTTAGTATGTCCCTGGAGGTCATGGAACTTCAAACCTTTGTTATAGTCTGTGTCCCAGTTAAGTGGTCATCAGTGAGCAGCATTAATGTATGGATATGATATGAAATAACTGATCCCATTCTACCTGGCACTGGAGCACTGTGTCCAGTTTTGGATGTCATGCTTTAAGAAAGATGTGAGCAAATTGGAGAGAGTCCAGAGGAGAGCAACAAAAATGATAAAAGGTCTAGAAAACCTGACATATTGAGGAAAGGTTTTAAAAAAACTGGCTATGTTTAGTCCTGGGGCTTTTCTACACTTAAAATGCTGCAGTGGTGCAGCTGTACCACTGTAGTAGTCCTTCAGTGAAGACATTATCTATGCTGATGGGAGGGCTTTTCCCATCGTCATAGGTAATCCACCTCTTTGAGGGGCGGAAGCTCGGTGAATGGAAGAATACTCCCATTGACCTAGCACTATCTACTCCAGGGTTATATTGGTTTAACTGTATGTCTCGGGTGTGGATTTTTCATACCCCTGAATGACCTAGTTATACTGACCAGATATCCAAGTGTAAACTAAACCTTGAGAAAAGAAGACTGAGGGGTGACCTGATATGACTTCAGATATGCTAAGGGCTGTCAGAAAGAGGATAAGGCTCAGTTGTTCTCCATGTCCACTGACGGTAGGACAAGAAGTAACTGGCTTAATCTGTGGCAAGAAAGATGTAGGTTACGATTTTAGGAAAAAACTTTTTAGTATTGGAATAGGTTATCAAGGTAGATTGTGGATTCCCCATCACTGAAAGTTTTTCAGAACTGTTAGACATAATACAGCCAGAGATGCTATTAACTATACTTGTTTCTGCCTCAGCACAGGGATGGATTAGATGATCTCTTGAGGTTCTTTTCGGCCCTACATTTCTATGATAAAATCTAGCTTGTTATATGTTGAATTATAATTTGTCTTAATTCTCTCACTTACATGCTGTGGTTTTCACTAAACTTGGACATCTGTTCTGTAAGCCAAGGCTATTGTGGGTGGGTTGCATTGTTTCCTGTTAAATATTAGTTTAATAATAGATTACTCCTTTTCTGCTCTCTAATGAATGAAACCCAGATCTAGCCATTCATTTTACCTCTGTTTTGGTAACAATTCTTTTGTACAGAAAATTGCATAGAATTATTCTTTTTTATATCAATTTAAGGAAGATTATCTGTATTTTAAGGTTTTCAGACAGGTATTACTGGAGTCATGTCTCTTGCTTTCTCTCTCTCAGATTTCCATTTTGGATTCAAAAAGAAGTATGAATATTGGGATATTTCTCAAACAATTCAAAAAGTAAGATTTCCTTTTTCATACAATTAATTAACTTGAGTTTCAAGTGAAATGGTTACACAATGAGTATTATGGGAAATGAAGACACATGATGGCATAGGAAAGGCAATGTTTCCTTAATTTAGTTTAGGTTCTGCCCAAAATTGTCATATAATTTCAGTTCATAGTTTAAAAAAAAATATTTGAGTGTGCCAATTTTACTTAAATCTTATGTACTAATGAGCTCAGTTTGATTTCTGCCTTGCCTTTTGAGCTGAAATTTCATACGCAGTAATAGAAAGCTATAAATGCTTATGTAATTCAATGTGAGTTGCTCTTCATTTGGTTTTGTCTCTTTACAAAGAAAGAATGGAATGGGGTGAGAGAGGATGTGGGGGAAATTCCCACACCTGAGCCATTCTTTTTAGGTGAGAAATCTGAGGAATTGTCCCATATTGAGGTGGTGCTAGAGGGTTCAAACTGATAAATTAAACGTTAATAAATCACCAGGGCCAGATGGTATTCACCTAGCAGTTCTGAAGGAACTCAGATATGAAATTGCAGAACTACTAACTGTGATATGTAATCTATCACTTAACTCAACCTCTGCTACCAGATGACTGATAGGTAGCTAATGAAACACCAATTTTTATAAATGGCTCTAGAGGTGACCCTGGCAACTACAGGCTAGTAAACCTAACTTCAGTACCAGACAAGCTGATTGAAACTATAGTAAAGAACAGAATTACAGTATTAGACACATAGATGAACGTAATATGCTAAGAAAAAAATCAACATGGCTTTTGTAAAGGGAAATCATATCTCACCAAACAGGTGGACAAGGGTAATCCATTGGATACAGTGAACTTAGACTTTCAGAAAGCCTTTGAAAAGGTCCCTCATCAAAGGCTCTACAGAAAACTAATCATTCATGGGATAAGAGGGTGGGTCCTCTCAGGGATTGGTAGTTGGTTTAAAGATAGGAAACAAAGGATAGGAATAAATGGTCAGTTAAGTATGGAGAGAGATAAATAGTGAGGTCCCCCAAGGATCTGTACTAGGACTAACGCTGTCAAACATATTCATAAAAAATCTGGAAAAAGGGATAAACAAAGTTTGCAGATTGATACAAAATTACTCAAGATAGTTAACACCAAAGCTGACTGCAAGAAGTTACAAAGGGATCTCACAAAACTGGGTGACTGGGCAACAAAATGGCAGATGAAATAGTGTTGATAAAGGCAAAGTAATTCACATTGAAAAACATAATCCCAACCATACATACAAAATGATGAGGTCCAAATTAGCTGTTATTACTCGAAAGAGATCTTAGAATCATCATGGACAACTGCTCAATGTGCAGTGGCAATCAAAAAAGAGAACAATGTTTGGACCCACTAGGAAATGGATAGATAATAAGACAGTAACTATAAGAATGACAGTATATAAAGCCATGGTATGCCTGCACCTTGAATCTTGCATGCAGTTCTGGTCGCACCATATTAAAAAGATGTATTAGAACTGGAAACGGTGTAGAGAAGGGCAACAAAAATGATTAGGAATATGGAACAGTTTCCATATGAGGAGACATTAAAATGACTGGGACTGCTCAGTTTAGAAAAGAGATGACTGGGGGTGAGGGATGTGAGAAAGGTCTATAAAAATCATGACTGGTGTGGAGAAAGTGAATAAGGAAGCATATTTCCCCCTTCCCATAACACAAGAACCAGAGGTCACCCCATGAAATTCATAGGCAGCAGGTTTAAAACAAAATGAAGTACCTCTTCACACACCGCACAGACATCCTGTTGGACTTGTTGCCAGTGGATATTGTGAAGGCCAAAAGCATAACTAGGTTCAAAAAAGAATTAAATAAGTTCATGGAGGATAGGTCCTTCAAAGGCTATTAGACAAGAGGCCAGGGATGCAACCTCATACTCTAGGTGTCTGTAAGCCTCTAACTGTCACGTGCTGGGAATGAACAATAGGAATGTCTGACTCAGTAATTGCTCTGTTCTGGTCATTCCCTCTGAAGCATCTGGAATTAGCCACTGTCAGAAGACAGGATACTGGGCTAGATGGGCCATTGGTCTGACCCAGAATGGATGTTCTTATGAGATGAAGGAACTTTTTAAGAGTAAACTGGTGGTGTTGATCTTTATATGCACTGATTAGAACATTGCTCTTTAGTAGAGGCATTGCTGACTGTTGCTTTAGAATAACACTGTTGTAAATACATGACTAATTACAATTTTTGTGCATAGCAGAGGTGTGTTTTTTCTCCAATGTATAACTGCTGTTACTTAAGCATTTGAAATGTAATTGATTAATTGTATATTCAAGGCCTGCTCAATCCATAATTGAAGATATTAGTCAAGGAAAAGGTGATCTTGGTGGGTCTGAGATGCTGCGTGAATTCCTTAAATTATTGCCAGAAGCAGAGGAGGTAAGTAAGCTGTTTTATTTAGTGGCTGTTTTTGTGGCAGAGCTGCTGTTGCCTGGGATTCTACAGAATAGCGCTTATTTTCTCTCTAAAAGGGACATCAAAACTCTGGAGATCTATGGATGGAAAAACCAATAAGTGTGAATATTTGACCTGTAGGCTGCAACATACTTGCTTGAGATACTGAGGCATAGTCTTAGTCATTCTCTGCCTACTAAGTGGTTTAACTGTTTATTTGTTGGCAGTTCTTAATTAAGGCACTGATAAGGTGGCTTTGTTTCTTAGATGTATTTTATTAAGTTACGACTTGTAAATTGCACCTTCTAGAAGAGTATTGAGCAGTAGAGGTTCTACAGTTGGAACCAAACACAGTTGCCCAGTACCTTCATTTAGGCTACACCTACACTACAGCTGGGATCAATACTCTGAGATCGATCCACCAGCGGTCGATTTAGCAGGTCTAGTGAAGACCTGCCAAATCGACAGCAGATCGCTCTGCAGTTGACCCCTGTACTCTACCCCGATGAGAAGAGCAAGGTAAGTAGATGGGAGTGTATATCCAGCAATAACTTGACCAAAGGTATGTCGACTCCAGGTACGTTATTCATGTAGCTGGAGTTGAGTAGTATAGATTGACTTACTGCAGTATTGTAGACATAGCCTTAGAGTGCTGCTTGTTTCTGTGCTGCCCTGTGCTGCTCTGTGATCCACAATCCTAAATGTGCCAATTTGTTTGATTAAACTTAAGTCAACTGTCACACAAGCTCTCTAAAAGCAATTTTTAAAAAACAGGAAATTGACAGCATTCAGTCAACCTTAACTCGTATGCCATACTACTTCAATGTCCTAATATTCACTCTTTGATGACAACTTGCTCAGCAACAAACTTGCTTTCAGTTCAAACATATAACCAACACCACCACACATCTCTAGTTAATTGTACTCAAACATACACCCTTAACCCAGGTTACTTACTTTGTCATGTGCACAAATAACATGTATAGTGGTACGGTCTATAACTTTGATATGGAATGTGTAATCTAAAGATGAAGTTATGCCGGTTTAGTCTCTGTAATGTAGACATGGCCTTAGACTGGGCTGTGTGTTCCCTGTTTATCAGCCATGCTTACCCAGCAGGTCTGACTGGGTTTGGCACCTGTATTCTTCCTTTCAGGAGTCTGTGACTAGTGGTGTTTATAGTGACGAAACAGTCATTGCAATAGGAAAAAAGCATTTAGTGAGAGAGATTTTAAATCAATAGTCTACACAGGTTTATCTTACCTCAAGTCTGACCATCTTCTGAGGGTAACTAGACAGGCCTAACTTCAGGCATCCCGGTGGTCACCTGCATCTTAGTTTGGTTTCCCCCTCCCTCTTTCTTGTCTCTCTCTATTAACTACTATAGTCCTTTGGATCTTCTGTTCCCAAGCCTTTTCTGGTCCTGGTATTGTTTCTCAAATGTTTGCTGAAAAGTGGGTTATCTTGAGCTATTGTTCTTCCCCTTCCTGTTTGTTTTTTTCTTTTATAGCCCCCTATTAGATTACACCCATGTATTCATACCGTAACCAGGTCAACACACAGTATTCTTATATTATTACTGAGCATCTCCAATTTCATCACATGTATTACTGGTTTGGACTTTGTTTTGCTTACACACAATAAATGTAATCAAGTCATCAACACTTGCACCAACCCAAATGCAAACTTCTTTATTTTTACATCAACTCCTCTTCATCTTTCAAGATTAGGTCAAATGCAGAATTCTCCAATGTAGGATGCCACGCTATTTGAGTTAAGAAACTGTTATTTATAATATTTATAAATTCCAAGCACATTTTAGTCTTAGTAGCATGAGACCTCTCACATGCAAGTTCCCCATGATAATGTAGTTTTTTGTCCTACGCCTATATGTAGATGCATAAGGAACTGGTAGTCCTGTTCTTTAGTGTGACTGGGTGGTCTGTAGCAGGCACTAGTGAGTATCATATCTTGTGCCTTATCTGTTAGAAGGTTGATCCATAAGCATTCAAGGTCATTTGCTTCCAAGTGGTTAGGGACCCTATTTTTGTCAGAGTGCCAGAGTACCCTCTCCCTCCCTCTTTCCCCTTTAAATCCTATTTAAAGCAGTTATAACCAATGATTTTACCATTGCAGTCATGTGACTCTTCCCAGCAGATTTCAGTAATACCCACTAAGTTAAATTTATGCTTATAAATGAGCAATTACAATTCCTCTTATTACCCAGACTCCTATAATTGGTACATAGACAATTAAATAATTTCTTCTCTTCACATCCCTTGGTGCCTGGATTTATTTTGTACCAAATGAATGCTCATTTACTCCTTTTTTCATCTGCTTCTCTTGTTAAATATAAATACCCTCCAGCCTGTCCCCCTAAAGATTGATTCCCCTTCTACTGAGAAGGAGGTCATCCAGATTTGCAGAGCTCCCTCTCCTGAGAAGGTTGACTTATGTTCCACAAAATCAAAACCCTCTCCCTTTCAATCACTTATCTAGTCAGTGGCTCAGTTCCAGAATCTTCTTCTTTCTTTTTTTGCTTGTGGTCTGTAATCTCTGAGGTATCATCGGAGTCTAGTGTCATTAGTACCAACATGCATCATGTCAGTGGATATTTGTGCAGGGACTTCAGCAGTCTACCAAATTTTAAGTCATATCTTGGTTCCAGGAAAACAATATACCATCCTGTTTTCAGCCTGTCCCTTGCAGAACAGCTTAGAGTTCCTGATATGGACCTGGGATGCATGTAGACCTCTTTGTGGGCCCTCTTGATTTGTCTCGTGTGTTGAGTTGAGGAGCCATCCTCAGATTTGTCCTGAACAGTTTTTCCCCCCCCCCACCCAATCAGTTGGGACTTCAGAGATTTTCTACAGTTTCCATGATACAATGATACAAACCTTGCACTGAAAATGCATTCCTTGTCACAGCTGTGAAGGGAGTAAGCTTTGAATTCTCATGCTCTTTTCAGTTTGACCCTCAACCTTTATTCACACTACTGCTGGTAAATTGTAAATACTTGATTTATCAGTGTCCTAGAAAGTGTTGATAAATAGTCATAGTACCTCAGTGTTTCCCTTTTATGTTTATTCCACCTTTCTGTGGGGTCTTTATTGAGATGGAACAATGTTTTGTAATGTTTTATAATAAGGCTAGATAATTAAAACAAAACAAAAGAGTAAGGATTTATTTTGTTGTCTCCAAAATGTTTTGTGCCTTTACCGCTGTAATTGTATTGTAATAGTTTATTTACATGCATTAAAATGGTGTTAACACTAATAACATTTTAGCTGATAGCTGTTAGAATTGTGTATAAATGGTTTTTTTTGTGAAACTATGAATACAGGCATTATCAAAATACTGGCACTGTTGTGAAGGATTTTGTCAAATAGAAATTGTTTGAATATTTTCAAATGTGTGATTTGCAAAATTGACAAAGTCAAGGTGAAATTTTCAGCCTGTGAAATTTATCAGATTTGCTGTTTAAAACCATAAGCTTTTCTCTGTGGAGTACTAAGGATTTATTACCAGGGTTACCAGCATCTGCAGAAAATGGTCTCAAAGGCAGAAGTCTGATGCAAAAAACAAGTATAAATTTTTCTAGATAGTTTAAATAAATAAATAAAACCCACTACCAACAAATCATTAGTTGCCAACCACAAGTCTTCCTGGAATGATTAATTTACCACCCTACTTTCTTCTTTCAACACTGGAGAAGAAAGACATGTCTGTATTTGTCACTTCCTCCTTCCCGTTCAGGTCAGGTCAGTCTTCTGCATATTTATCAAAGAAAAGTGCTGGTCTTCCATGCTAGCAATCTCTGATATGAAAGAGCTTCCCCAACTCCCTCCCTTTAAAAAAAAAAAAAAAAGATTCTAACTACACAGCTGGGTCTATATCTCATTAAAATGGCTGACAGTTATTCTTCCTGGCATCCTGACCAAACCAGGGAGAATCTTCTAGCTGCTTTTGATGCATGCCACTGCACTGCTCAACAGGCCCAGATTGGTAAGAGAGTTCATGGCACACAATTTTGTGCCGCCACCATGTCACATTCTTTTCTGTATGTATTGCAAGTACAAATTTTGAATAGTCTAGCCTATTCACCAACTCACCACACACATGGTTGTCCAGGTTTATCAACGCATCTTGTTAATCCTTCCTTACAATGCCTAAAAATCTGTTGTTTGCTAGTTCTTTGTCTTAAAAACACTAATAATCTCTCGCCTAGATTACTGGAAAACTTCTCTCTACTTGCTCCTCTCCCTTTAAATATCTTCTCAATTTCTACATAAAATTCAGTCTTTTTCCTTTCCTTCAGTGCTGTGTGTGACTCTGCCACTCCTTTATGTTTTTCATCTCCTACTACCCCTCAAATTGTTTACCCCTTAAATCATCTGTAGTCTTCTTTTGACTTCACCCTTTGTCTCTTTTTCTTATCTCTTCGCTATATTGCACATGTAAGGGGAAGGATATTTCACATGTGGTGTCTCCATTCCTTGCACTTCAGCTGCTTTCCCATGTGTCATTGTTAGATCTAGCCAGTAGCACCATGGGAACAGGGCCTCATTTTTAAAAATGCCATGTATGTTTACAATGATATAGAAACATGGAAAAATGGAGGAGACTTATCCTATTCATCTATCCCATTGTGTACTTCTGCCTCTTTTTTGAGATGGAGTAATTTACTCCGATTTATTATGCATATATACATCCAAGAATGAGTGGTACTGATATAGTTTCAGCCAAGGATTCTGAACTCGCCTTCAGGAGCTTTGTATATTTGTCCTGTATTCATAAAATAAAATTCACTTTCTTGCTAGTGTACTGCATGTTGCTGGTGGAAATCTCTTTATAACTCATCTACTGGCTTTCCTGGCTGTAAAAAATAATTAAATATTGGCGATAGATAGCTTCAAACCGAATGAGGTCAGATTTTCTACATTTCATAACAGACTTTAAAGTGAGGGTGAGTTATATATGTGAGAGTGTATGTAAAATCTATGTGTTCATGACCATTGCAAACATGTAATCCATCTGAAAATCAAATGAAAAATTTAGCAGCTCAGTGTGAAACTCAAGAAATGAAAAATTGAGCACGAAGTTTAATTATGCTCCCTTGTTCACATTCATTAAAATATCCTCTCTAGTTATGTGACTGTAGTGCTTAGACAGGGAGTGTCTGACCTAGTTGTTGTGGTGGGTTTGTTTTGTTTTTCTTTTTTAATTTTAGCTCTTATGTTCTCAAAGTCATTTGTGAACCTATCCGAGGTATCTTGGTGTGTTTGTTAAGGATATGACAAATAGTGTGCCAATGTTGCCAATGTTCATGATTTCATCATGGCTATTACTATATTTGAAGTGTTAATTAGAGCTCATCTCCTGAAGTCATGTGACTATGGGAGCATTTTGACTTTCATGTGAATAACTTTTCTAGCTCTCACGGTTGCAGAGAGAAGCTTGAAAACATGCTGCCTGTGGTATTTTTTTTTTTTTTCTGTTTCATTATTGGGTGACTGAAACTTTTAAAATTGGAAAATATGTAATAGCTATAGCAAAGAAATGTGTGTACAGAATAAAATTTTATCTTAGATATTGCCTTAGATTTCCTCCAGATTGTTATAACTTTATGACCTAGTTAATACACAGCAAAACTTATATGTACTGTGGGGGCGTAGTTATAACACACTAGATTATAAAGTGCAGAAAGGGTCTTTTAGCTTCTCTGTGCTTTTTTCTTCACATTTGTAAAATTGGTCACTAATATCTTCTGGCCCTACCTCCACCCACCCAGCGCTGGGACTGGAGGTGTTTCAGCCGCCACCCTCCCGGCATTCTGGGGCTGGGAGTGCTTTGGCCACACCTCTCACTGGGTGCGCTGGGGCTGGGGACACGTTGGGGGGCCAGCAGCCGTGTGTGTGTGTGTGTGTGTGTGTGTGTGTGTGTGTGTGTGTGTGTGTGTGTGTGTGCGCGCTACAGGCTCTGGTGAGGGAGGGAGGAATGGGAGGAGCCTTGAGCAGAGCGGGAGGCGCGGGGACAGTGCATTCACCAGTTGCCATAGCTGATGTCAACGATCTTGCTTCCTGGCTTTTGTGCATTTAAATTTTAAAGTTGGACTTATAGTCTTCTACATCTAATGTTCTGTCTTTTTTTGAAGAGAGGAAACTCCCTGAATGCTCAGAGTATGTCTACACAGAAAGAAAAAACCATGACTCAGGCTCTGGCTGTGGGGATTTTTAATTGCTGTGTAGAAGCCCAGGTTCATCCCTGACAGCCAAAGACCCATGAGCCCTTCTTGCTGGGCACAGACCAGACGCCAGTTTTTCTTTGCTGTGTTGGCATACCATTAAATGTTTTTCATGCAAACTTTGAAATAGATGGGTGAATTCACAGTTCTATTTTGGTTTTTCTGGAGGGATAGGTCAGGATACCTGTAAAGACTACACAATTGTACTATGTAAGAAGTGTGAATGCAACTCATTTCCTCTCTAACCAGGATTCTCTTTCTTGGTATATCTTTGTCGTAACTGGAAAAATAGACGCTTTATTGCTTTTTGACAAAATTTGGGTTTTTCATAGGCATTTTCATTTTGAATCAACAGAGATTTTTTTCATTTTGTTTCAATGTTAAATGTCATTTTGGTTTTTGGAAACTGAAAAGTTTTGGGTTTTGGTCTTTTGATTTTTGAATCCTCTGACCCTCTCCCCCTTTTTTATTTTATTAGTATTTTAAAAAAATTACATGCCATCTCCACTCCTATTTCTTCTTCCAGAGTAAAAGTGCTGTGGTGGTGGTGGAGAGAAAGCAAACTTTTCATTTTTCAAAAGTCAATATGGTATGATAAAGGAAAGAATTCATTTTGAAATGTAGGCTGGAAACAAACACATTTTTGTTTTAAAATTAAAAAATGTTGAAAGCAACATTGATCTGTAGAAAATGCTGATAACAATTGCAGCTTCTGATTAATTTTTTTGTGCAAAATATCTTTTATCAGATCTACCTTCATGTTATGTAGAGCCTGCATTTCTGATGTTTAACATTCTGCTTCCTCCTGTGGGGTCTGGAATTGGCTTATTGGTGGCTTTTGTATCGTAAGAGAAGAGGCAAGGGTTAAATCTTCAACAAAGCAATCCTTTCTTTAGAATGTTCATTAGGCACTGGGAGTTCACAAAAATAAACAGCCTGACTAAATATCTTTTCATCTCTCATTTTACTCTGCTTTCATTCTCTTGATTCCTGTGGTGTCATAACTTAATTAGTTCTCCTGTCGTGTATGGCTGTCTTCGCAAGGGAACTGTACTGGGGTGATGGGTGGGGAGGAGGAATCCTTCAGTGTATGTATTATATTGTGAGCACTAGTGTCAATGAAGCACTAGCAGTTTCCAGTCTCTTTACCTCTAAGTTTACCCAGCTCTTCAGCAGGCTTAACACATGGTGGTGAAAAAGGATCCAGCTGCAGCGCCTTGGCTGCCACTTGTGGGAGATCTTTTACAAAAAAAAGTCCATAACTTAAAGCTCTGGTGTCTTCCATGACAAACAAATCTCGAATTTTTACTGTGAAAACAAGCAGAATAACCCCTTCTGCCCACCCCCTTTCTTGGGTGGAGAAGTACGATTCTTTGTCTTAATGTCATAAAAGAGCACAATGACAGAAGTCTTAAGATCTTTATAATACAAATCTTTTAAAATTAAAACTAAGACTATTCCCTGTCCTTGAAAAAGAAAGAAAAGAACTATTATCTGAGGGGCATGTGTGGAATACACATGTAGTTGTGCCAATCTTAGGCAAAAGCCATTTAAATGATTCATTTGGAGCCTAGATGTTCTGAGAGGCTTATGATCCTGTACTGAATCACAGCAGCCTATGAATGGCTGATATCCTGATGTAGCAGTGGGAATGGGAAGGAAAGACTGCCACAGTCTCTGAACAATCCCTCCCCAGAACAGGCTGTGGTTTCTACAAAACGGAATGCTGGCCTTATTGTCTACGTGTGGTTGGCAATGAGAGGAGGTGTGGTGTGGAGAAAGGGGCAGAGGATGGAGTTGTTTGTATCAGGGCCGGCGACGGGGGGGGGACAACGGGTACAGCTGTACCGGGCCCCGGACTTAAGGAGGGGCCCCCTTAAATCCGGGGCGGGCCCGGTACACAGCTGTGCCCCCTTGTCGCCGGGGCTGTGAGCAAGGCGCGGCTCCGGGCAGTGCTCGTCAGCCCCCTCCCCCGGCACCCAGCAGCCTCCACCCGCACCCCTTTGCTTCTCCCGGCCGGGCCACGCGGCCAGAGGGCATGCGGGGGTTGGGGCCCGCAGGCGGCGGGAGACCGGCCGGGGGAGGGGGGGCAGCGGGCGGCGGGAGACCGGCTGGGGGGGGGCGGGTGGCGGGAGACCGGCCGGGGGGGGGGGGGGCGCGGGCGGCGAGAGACTGGCCGGCGGAGGGGGGCCGCGGGCGGCGGGAGACCGGCTGGGGGGGGGCGTGGGCGGCGGGAGACCGGCCGGGGGGGGGGGGGGGGCCACACGATCTGCGTTCAGGGCCCCAAAAGTCCTGTCGCCGGCCCTGGTTTGTATGCATGTATGTATGTGGGGTGTGACCAAAATGTGAGGGTGAGACTAGATATTAAGTTTGTGTGGGGGAAGATAGAGGAGGATGACTGGATGTGGACATGATTTTATGCATCATTTCTACATATTGTGAAACATTCTTATAACTTATCTGGACAAAATTGCAGTTGTGCTTCAACAAGGGTGTGTATGCTTACTTCTTCATTGTATGTGTGGGTGCTTGTGTACAAACAGTCTGTTTGTATCTATGGCTTCCAGAGTGTGTATGGGTATTGATGCAGCCATGATGAAAGAGGAATGTACAGATGACAGACAAGTGTGTATGGGGGGGGGGGGGGGAGATATCTGCTGCATTTACTCATAATGTCTGTATTTGAGATAAGGATGGTTCTGGATATTTTTGTGATGTGTGCACAGTGCCATGAGTCTCTGGCACATAAACTAGACAGCAGTATATTTTTAAAGCCCTGTTGTGCATCAAATATAATCATGTTAGGGAACCATGGTTGTAACACTGTATCTTCTTCTTTTTTCTTCCCAAACCTGAATAGGTGACCAATCCTCAGGGCTAGCCTCATGCGGGGTTCTAAAGTTGAGCTTTTAAAAAAAATGTCAAGAATCAGAGAGGTGCAGAAGTGACAAAGAGTCCTGTGGCACCTTAAAGACTAACTAAAGTATTGAAGCATAAGCTTCCGAGGGATAATACCCACTTCATCGGATGCATGCTGGAATACATGTTGGAATTGAAGGAGGTGCAATTGGTTTTCATTTTTCTGAAAGGGAACTCTGATTTCAAGACTCCCCTAAAGCAAGTCACTGAACTGACTGTACATTCTTTAAGTTAAATTTGCTTCTCTTCAGTATAGGTATATTCTTTTACTTTCTTTTTTAATCTTGACCTGAGATTAAGTGGTTTATTATTGTCTCTCTTTCTTTTCTAGGTAAAGAAATTAAAAGCCTTTGATGGAGATGTAGCAAAACTGTGTCAAGCTGATTACTTTATGTATTTACTAATCCAGGTGCCAAAGTAAGGAGGTACTAGGTTTATTCTATTCATGGCAAACTCTCTTTTTTGGCTCTCAGTTTTAAAGCTTAGTTTATTTATGTTCCAGCTATTCTCTTCGGATTGAAGCTATGGTGCTAAAGAGAGAATTCACACCTTCTTGTACTTCTCTGCAGAAAGACATGGCAATTATAAGAACAGCTACAAAAGGTAATTAAACATGCCATGACATGCATTACATTCTTGTTTTTGCAAGATTAATCAATCTGCATTAGAGACTAGATCTTGAATTTCAGGTACCTAGTAGCTATTTAAAGGACGCTAACTAGCCTCTGACACATTCCAAAAGGGTGTGTCTGTTGAATCTATACTCTGCTCCCAGGTCCAAAGATCCTGAAGTTACTGCATCTTTTTTTACATTCCTCTATGCCTGGTAAACCCGTTTGTAAAATGGCAATATTGGTTGACCGAAATCATTATCATAATCTCATATAATCTCTTATAGATCCATTTCCTTCTGTCATTCTGAACTCACTATTCTAATCTTTACAGGCACCGGAGTGCTGGTGCTATGTTGCTCCTTTGGTCCAGGAACCCAAACCCTAATTAAGTCCTGCCTTCTGCTGTCTTTCTGTCTTTCTCTCTCTCTCAGTGTGCAGCGTCAGTCATAAATGCGAACAGAATGCTGAGAATAATGAAGAAAGGGATGAATAATAGGACAGAAAATATCATGTTGCCTCTATATAAATCCATAGTATGCTCACATCTTGAACAGTGTGTGCAGATGTGGTCACCCCATCTCAAACAAGATATATTAGAATTGGAAAAGGTTCAGAAAAGGGCAAAACAAATGATATGGGATATGGAATGGATTCCATCTGATAAGACTGGGACTTTTTAGCTTGGAAAAGAGATGGCTAAGGGAAGATATGATTCAAGTCTATAAAATCATAATTGGTGTAGAGAAAGTAGATAAGGAAGTGTTCTCATAACACATGAACTAGGAATCAGCAAATGAAATTAATAGGTAGAAGGTTTAAAACAAATAAAAGGAAGTATTTCTTCACACAACGGACAGTCAATCTGTGGAACTCCTTACCAGAGGATGTGGTGAAGGCCAAGACCATAATGCAGTTAAAAAAAAACTAGATAAATTCATGGAAGATAGGTCCATCAATGGCTATTAGCCAGAATAGGCAGGAATTGTGTCCCTAGCCTCTGTTTGCCAGAATCTGGGAATGAACGACAGTGGTTGGATCACTTGATGATTACTGACATGTTTCCATAATGACAGATTAGCAAATTGGATTAAACAGTTAAAAACAGGATAATTTAAATAATGCCAATTTTGGAGCAATATAATGTCTTTTCTTAAAAAAAAAATTTCACAGTGCAGTGATTGCAAGTGTGTTTATTTTAAACCTTCCACAATTTAAGTGTTTCATATTTTCTTATGAATGACTAGATAGTCATCAAACCTTATAAAATAAAATTCTCTATAGTGTTTATTCCCATGCTGTGAATACCCTCCATGTTTGCAAAGCTCTTTTACTCTACGGCATTTGTAGAATACTAATTTTATTAATTCTTCATGGCTCCATAACTCTGTTTCTCTTATTTCTAAGGTTTTTAGCATGGTAGTTTCTAAGCACATGCATGTATGTTAAGTTGAATCTTGTTCATGTATAGTGATGAAAATAAGATGAAAATGTTCGTCTTAAGTACTGTTGTGTTTTGCAAAAGTAGAATATGTAGGAAATAAGATTTTATTATGAGGAGTTTTTTAAAGAAGTTTTATTTCATATTACTGTCTGCATGATGTTTTAATGTAGCCTTATATTCTATCTTTGGTGTCTCAGAGCTAACTTTAACGTAACTCAGTGTCTTTTGATTATGCAGAAAGTATGTAGGGTTGCGGGGGGAGGAAGGGTAAGGAAGGAAGGTTGTACTTTCCTTACACCTTTTCAGACCCAACCAATTATTTTTATATACAAACTTTTGTATTCAAGGTCCCAATCCTGTCAGACATAGAACAGTTCCTGCAAGGTGCTAAGCACACTTGTTCCATTCTGAAGTTAGTGGAAGGTGCGGGTTGTTGGCAGCTCTTAGGAGACACTCGGCACTGGGAAGGATTAGATCCCAAATGTTTCATGAGTACTGGTGGTTGCCTTGGAAACATTATACTAGCTGAGCTAAGGTCTGAACATATACTCGTGGTTTGCCAACTGTCAGTGACATTCTGTCATTATGGAAGCAGTGACTTTGGATTATATAATGCCATTTTCTCCCATGACCTTTCAGTTAATTGTAGTTTCCTGAATAAAAAAATTCACACCTTTATGACCTTGAGGATGAAATGGACTTTGATAACTGACAGCCTATGTATAATATACACACTGTATATATTTCTAAACAGCCTCCAGACAGCAATTTTCTGTTTGTTTCTCTACAGAGTTAATGTCATGTGAGGAACTACATTCCATATTACACTTGGTCCTTCAGGCTGGGAATATTATGAATGCAGTAAGTGTGCATCAAAATTGAGAGGTTTGATTGACTATTGCAGTCCACTGGTGTCACATGACTTCTCTGTCTCTTTTCCTCTCTAGGGGGGTTATGCTGGCAACGCAGTTGGCTTTAAACTCTCATCACTGCTTAAACTGGCAGACACAAAAGCAAACAAACCTGGGATGAATCTGCTCCATTTTGTTGCTTTGGTATGTAAAACCTACCATCGTTGAGAATAACTGTTATAATCTAATTAGGGGAGGCATGGATGACTGATATATTTTATTTTAGTTGAGTGGAAGAGGTACCGTATTTTTCGCCATATAGGACGCCCCCGAGTTTTTAAGTAAAAAAGCCGGATTTTAAGTAAAAAAGCCGGACACAAAAAAAAAAAAAAAAAAAAAAAACCACCACCACCACACACAAAAAGCGCCTCGCTCTCCCGTCCCCGCCGCGCGGGCGGGCTGCTGGGAGCGCGCTGCTCTCCCGTCCCCACCGCGCGGGCAGGCTGCTGGGAGCGCGCCGCTCTCCCGTCCCCGCCGTGCGGGCGGGCGCTCCCAGGGGCCCCGGGGCCCGAGCTGCTCCCATTCCCCGCCGGCCCCGAACACATGCAGGTGGGCTCGGGGGGGAAACGCCGCCCCGCCCCGCCCGCCGGGCCACCTGCAGCAGCCCCAGCTCCAGCTGCCCGGTGCTTTTCATATATTCGGCGTATAAGACGCCCCCCCTAATTTTGAGATTATTTTTGGGGGTTAAAAAGGCGTTTTATACGCCGAAATATGTGCCATACAATAAGAGGGTAAACCTTATGTCTCCGGTACTTAACCCTTCCCTCTTTGTTTCCACACATTCCACTAGTCTACCTGTGCATGGTGATTCCATCCACAGAAAACTGAACAAATATAAAGACTAATTAAATCTTCAGCAGAAACATTGTGGTACTGTGTTAAAAAATAAATAAATAAATAAATAAATCTGCCATCTAGCTCTTCAAGTGTAACATCCCCCTGACTATTCCAGTCCTGGGATACTTTGTCAAAGGAGCTGCCAATTTTGATACAACTTCTTTTTATTAACACTTCTGAGGGGAAATGACCTATTTTATTGCACTGCTTGACTATTTGGGTAGTTTTCCTTTTTTTCTTTTCCAATTGCAATGAATTTGAAACGCACCTGGGGTCACTGTCTTGACCAAATTTTTCTTCCCTCCTTGGAAGGGAAAAGATTGAAATACTTCCACTTGTGATTTTTTTTCATTGTCTGTGTTCAAACTGGTTTAACAGCTTTCACATCAGCAAGACCTCTTCAGCTAACAACATAAGTGTTAGGTGATGTTTAGGCAGGAAATATTGCATTAGTCAATTGCCCTTACCTAGGATTCTCTCTTAATGCACATGGATTGTTTTCAGTGGAAGAAGATACTATCATCAGTGTTGTGTGAAATGGAAATTGTTTAAACTCTCTCTAGGTCCAATCCCTGTTCACCTTTAAGTGAGGCTTTTTTCCAATAATTCACTAAGTTGAACTGAAAGAAAAATAGAACCTAGCAGCAGTGTAAAATAGAAACTAAGTGCCTTTCCCAAAGCTTTAGAAAGAGTTTTTACTTAGATTTTAGCAGGACAATGGAGTGTTAAAGGGACATTGTTTGTTTGTTTTTTCTTTAATTGTAGGAAGCTCAAAAGAAAGATGTGGCTCTTCTAACCTTTTCAGAAAAATTACAGCATGTTCAGGATGCAGCCAGGTAAGCAAAGAAAACTGAGAACTTATTGTTAGAAAGAGACAGGAGTCTTCTTTTTGTGAAGCACAAAACCACATTCACAGAGATTTGGCATTAAAACTGAGATCTTTACAAGTGTTTACCATAGCTTTCAGGGCTTCACTTTCATCTGCAAACAGAAGTTTGCCTTCAGGTTTAGAGGTTTATATAATTTGATTTTTATAGGGTTTTTTGCCTTTGTCAACACAATGTTCAACTAGGTAAATGCATATACAATATATATATAAATTGCTTTTAAGAGGTCAACCTGCAGGGTATGTTTTTAAAATAGTGTCATGTTACTGTTACTGCAGCTCTATAGAATAACTTCCAGATATCTGTTGAGTTGGTGTAGTACCCAGGGCTGGCGACAGAAATGTGGGGGCCCCCTACTCCGATAGTTTGGGGGCCCCCCCAGCCCAGCTGGGCCCCCCCCAGCCCAGCCGACAGCGGATGCCCCCCCCCCAGCCCAGCCGACAGCGGATGGGGCCCCCCCAGCCCAGCCGCCCCCCCCAGTCCAGCCAACAGCGGATGGGGGCCCAGCCTGCCCCCCCCCCCGCCAGCTGATAGCTGGCGGGAGCGAGAGCGGCGTGAGCTGCCCTTTCTCCCCCCTCCCCCTCCCCCGGACAGCGCTGCTGCCGCCGGCCGGGCTCTCTGTTCCTGCCGGGGCCAGGCGCGCTTGTCCGGGGTAGAGCCGCGCCGCCTCCCTGCCCCTTCCCCGCTCTCCAGGTCCGGCGACAAGGGGGGACACAATGGGTACAGCGGTGTACCGGGGCCCCCCTAAAGTCGGGGGGCCCGGTACAGCTGTACCCGTAGTACCCCCCTGTCGCCAGCCCTGGTAGTACCTTTCTTTCCAGAGATCTGGTACCACGTACACTAATAAAGATGACTAGAGGCTCTCGCTTCCTCCATAGACTTTTTTCTCCATTTTTGCAATACCCCTTCTCTTTCTATCCTAGAGAGCCTCCCTCAGTCTATAATACACACTGTACTATAGGGTTTATGGGACATTCAAATTACTGGAGCACCCCATTCATGTAATATATGAATTTACTTTACAAACTTGAGTCCCCATTTCTCTTAGGTGGCAGAGGGAAGGAAGATTATGCTTGTGAATGAACATGTTGTATTCATTCTGTGCAGTGATGAAAACCTATGATACCTGGGGCTGAGTACAGTTTTCAACCTGAGGCCTTGAATTGTATAATTCTACAGCTAACTAATTCATACCTGGCTAAACCATATATGTATTTTTATGAGTCAGTATATGATTTCAAGCAGAGAACTGGAAGCTAGGAACCCCTGAGTTCTAATCCTGGCCATCATCCCTGTCTTCAGCTTTGGGCTTAACTTCTTTCCACATCTGTAAAATGGGGATACTTCATATCTCATGGATACATGGAGTCTTAATTTAATGTCTGTAAAGTACTTGGAGATGAAAGAAGGTGCTGCGAATCTGTTGGCAATAGACCTGACTGGAAATTTCTGGTGGAAACCTGCTTGGCTTCCTGCTGTCTTGTACTGGACTCCTTGGCATCCTACCTGGCAGATTGCTGAGGAGCCCAGGCTTCCCAGGGAGTAAGTGGACAACTTCCATTTTGGTCTCCCAAAATAGATTTATTTTTCCTGTCTTTTCCCTCCTGTGAAATATTTAGAATTTTTAACCTCCTTATCCTATTTGGGTTAAAGTTCCCTCCATTCCCAATTCAAATTTTTTTCATGGGAGGGAAAAGGCTGTTTTCTGGCCAGCTCCAAGTTACAATATAACATTTGTTATTTAATCTGACTAAAACCAATGGTGAGACAAAAATGAAACAAACCAAAACGTATTTTACCAATGGATGTAAATAAGATCAAAAACTCGCTAGTACAAGCTACTGATAAACCCCCAAAACCTTAGTGCCTTCTGTTAACTTAGTTTTCTTGCATTTTCTTACTGCTCTCCTTCATAGGCCTGCAAAATGCTACCCAAGTCATCTACACACTTTTTGGTCTGCTAAAGGTTCTGCAATGCACTGGGATGCAGATCTCTGAAGCATTTGTGATCTTCAGTGAAGCAGGGAGTGTATCAGTGGAGATGAAGGTTGCTGAGGAAAAATAACTCACCTCATACTCATAGATATGTGCACTCCCTGCTTTAGTGCTGATCATTATAGATCAGGGTTTCTCAAACTGGGGGTCGTGACCCCTCGGGGGGTCGCCGAGCGCTCCCCGGGGGGTCACGAGCTCCTGCAACTCGCGGCGACTGAGGCTGCGCCCTGGCCCCCAGTCCCCGCAGCGGGCGGGCTGGGGGCCGGCGCGCAGCCGGCAGCCCACCCGCGGCGGAGACGGGGGACCAGGGCGCTCCTGGCAGCCTGCCCGCGGTGGAGACGGGGGACCGGGGAGCACGCGGCAGCCTGCCCGGGGCAGGAAAGGGGGACCGGGGCGCTCCCGGCAGCCCGCTCCTGGCAGGAAAGGGGACCGGGGTGCTCCCGGCAGCCCGCCCGTGGTGGGGACGGGGGACCGGGGCACACGCGCGGGGTTGTTTTGTTTTTTTTTGTAATTCGGCGGCTTTTCGGCGGAGGGGTCGCGCCGCGCCGCCGGATCACAAAAAGGGGTCGCGGTCTCAACTAGTTTGAGAACCGCTGTTATAGATGCTGCTTCCATCATCACCAGCCCTGTGTACTCTTGGAAGCATATCATGGAGACTGCAGTTCACATACCTGTAAAAGATCTGTGACGGCAATTAAAATCATGCTATTGGTGGAATGCCCTCTAACCAGAATAAGTGTATGCAGTCAGTAATGTTGGGCCATCTGGGAGAAATTACTAATGCTTCAATTCTTAAACGAGGTTAAAATTCTGGGCTGGTGTTTGTATTACCCTAACACAGCGAGTTCATCTCCCTGTGGGGACTTACCCTGAAAGATCCATTGCTGAGGTTGTTGAGAGACTCAGTCATTTGCTACTAAGTGGGCTGAAAAAACTGTAGGAGCTGGGCCTTCAAACACAAAGAGGCTCAGGTTCCGTAAGAACAGGGCTATTTCTGTGAATCTTGGGACTGTTACACTGCCCTGCCTAGTGAGCAATAATGCCCCAGGAACAATGCATGAAACCTGCAGAGGGGGAGATTCTTCTGTAACTTGCACTGCTGTTTCCAGGTGAGGCAGCAGTATTTAGGAGATTAGGCTGTGTAGTGGTCAGGAGTGTCTGTTTGGCAGCTACATCACATAAGTGGTGTGGAGGGGTTTGTTGCAACTAGGCAGGTAATATGATAGAAAGATGAAACATCATGACTACTGGGCCAAAGGGAACTTGTGGCTCTTTGAGCTGCCTGCATTGCTGTGACTTCATGAAGGAATATCCTCTAAGAAAGATTAGGGAACCTTTCAACATTGCAAATAAGGAAAAATAAGCAGATTTCTCTGATAACTCTTACCTTCTGCTCTGGGAAGGTTTACCAAGCAGGCAGGTCTTGTTTGATGTACAGGTGGTGCATTATGACAAATTTATGAAGCATGCAACACCTAACACTGGGCAACTCCTTTCTCTCAGTAAGTGCTCTCTGTATATACTATTTTTTAGATTATCCATTGATAATATAGAAGCCGAACTTCATTCTCTATCTGCCAAGACAAGATCTCTTAAAGACAGTATTCGACAGGACCCCGGACTCTTTCACCAGATGGAAGGTTTTATCCAGGTTTGTAGAATATCTCTGCTAATATATTACTGTCACTTCAATGCAGCAGTGAATCTCAGCCTAACATAATTTGCATGGATATGTTAACAGGCAGTAGATTCACTTTAATATGTCTGCCTCATCATAAATCATCTATTCAGAATTGCTCATGTGGCATTACTATGTTTGTCAAATATGAATTTATAAAGGACTACACTGTTTAGAGAGAAAAATATTGGATGTATGTTGCCTTGAGGGCTAATCAGACAAGCATGTTTTAACTATTGTGAAATGGCTGCCGGAGATCAGTGTTTAGCATATCAAACTATTTGCATGGTTCTACTGCTTTGTATTTAACACACACAAACTAGATTCTTACCAACTTGTTGCTATGCTGGAGTATGCCAGTTTTAGTTGATATTGTACTGAGCATTTCAAACTCTAGTTGTTGGGAATTTGAAGGGGTGTTTTTTGCGATTCATATGCTTAACAGATTTGCTGTGGATTAACACTTAACATTTACGTTAGTGTGAGTCCCACAGTTGTTCTTGGGTGGTGATTTTATTTGATTTTTCCAGTCAATTTTTTTGTATGTAAATAAACAGAGTCCTTAACTTTTTGAAACACACTACATGCAGGGCCGGTGACAGAAATTTTGGGGCCCCCTACTCTGAGCATTTGGGCCCCCCCCCAGCCAAGGGCTGACCCGGCTCTTGATGCGGGTGGGCGGGGGAAGTGCTGCAGCCGGGGGTGCCTCGGAGTGGCTCCTGGGGCGCGGGACGAGCAGCGGCTGAAGAGCTTGGGAGGTAGCCGACCGCGGTGCCAGACACAGCCGGGGAAATCTGGTGCGGTGCCCAGGGGGGACGACTACGAGTAGAGCTGTGTACCGGTCCCCGGACTTCAGGGGGCCCCCCTGAAGTCCGGGGCCCGGTACAGCTCTACCCGTTGTACCCCCCTGTCGCCGGCCCTGACTACATGTGTCAAGATTAACATAGTGGGTAGTGATGAGTGGAAGAATTTATACTTGGGTTTCAATGAAGTGTAAGAGTGTGTCTGTGTCTTTTTAAAATATTTTTTGTATAAAAATTGCAAATAAGAATACAGTATTTACTGAGAAACTTGTTAAGGCAGTTGTGATTTAAATTTACAGAAGCTGTTAATGGATTAGCCATTGCAGTTTGTCAGGAGCCGTGAAATTGATGGAGAAAAAGGGTGGGTTAAAAATGGAGTAGTTGCCCTCACTCTGAATTAACTTTTATCCACTGCATTAAGACTCCTTAATGTTGTGTTTTAACATGTTTTTTATTTTAATAGCTAGCTTTATGTACCATTAAAACCTTGCTTAGGACAAATTCCAAGTGGAATCTTAGAACCATTTTTCACTTTACAAATATATATAAAGCTTCCGTTTTTGAAATTATGGGCAATAACTACACCAATAAGTCATCTTATATTATGTCATCCTTGTGAATGAGCTACTAATATATGTGGTAGAACTAATTATCCATGCATGTCAATTGTCCTGTTTATTATCAATCCAGCTGTTGTTTGCTTTGGTGTGTGTGCGTATGTTTGAAGATTGACAAGCAAAGATTTATTCCTACGGTAATTTCCCCCACCCGAAAAAACCCCACAAAACAAAACCCCACACTCTCTATATTAAGTCTTAGGTGCCGAATACAAACTGCTACTTTATACAGCAATTTTGTTTACTAGGTTGTTTTTAATATTTCTGGCATTTTTTTCATCTTTTTGTTATATTTTTAAGACTGTTGTTCTTTCATTGTCTAAATTAAACTAATAAAAGAGTTGATGGCATTATTTGTGTCTATTTATGTATATACATTTAAGAGGAAAAAGTGAGGATAAGATAATCCAGTTGATATTTTTAGATCAATATTGTGATATCCTAAGCTTATTCAAACAGTAGTTTGCCTTTAGTGGTTATTAAAATTAACTCTTATTTTGTCAATTCTTTGAAAAAATGGCTTGGATTTAAATGTGTCTAAATCAATTCCTGCTTTTCCTTAAACGCTTGGATAAAACATTATATAAATTCTTATTTAGGTTATAGTGTTTAAATACAACCAGATCCAGTCAGAAATTTTGGGGGGTATTAAAGTTAAGAGTTAAAGTTTGAAACCTGTTTTGCTTTTAATCCCTCATCTACTGACACATCTTGCTCATTGGAATTACTGTTTTGATTTTTCTTTTTTCTTTTTCTTTCTTCCTCACTTCACTGAAATGGCAACAAGTCTGCTTTTACATTGTAGGATGTTACTCTCAAAGTCCTAATTTATTGGACTCTGGATAGCTGGTAGATGGGAACATGTATTTGATCAGCATTTACTATATCTCTCAGGTGTATAAGTTCTTAATAGTCTGGCTTAGAATGTATATGTTTTACTGCAGTTTGCTGTAAAAGAACTAAAAGAACTAGAATGCTGGAAACGAGAATTACAGGAGCAAGGAAATACACTTATTGACTTTTTCTGTGAAGACAAAGAAACCATGAAACTGGATGAGTGCTTCCAGATATTCAGGGACTTCTGCATAAAGTTTAACAAGGCTGTTAAGGTAAGGAAAATGAAAACACATTCTCTTTCACTTAATATAAATCTCTTTATTTTTATGTGATCTAAGACTGCTTCAGGGACCTAACATCTCCATAATATTTGACACATTAGTTTGAATTAATATAATCTGGCAAATTGCCCATTTCTAGGGATTTTTTCACTCTAAGCAAATTGGAAAATCACTACCTCTCCCAGCCTTGTAGCTAATCCAGTAATCAAGTCAAACATTTTGCTGCTCCAAATATTTTGTTACCAACCAATTAGAGTATTTAGAGGCATGTCAGGCCAGTCATCTAAGTGTCATTGTAAGATAGATTCCTCCCTCACCCTCCTTACAAGTCTGTAAAAATTCCCTGTCTCTGACTTGCAATCTTTCTCCCTCCAAAGGAAGGCATAAAGTGGTGTTTTTGGACCCATGAAGACTCTTTGTGGCCAGATATGGGAAAGCAGACTAACCAATTTAATTTATTTCAAGATTTGTATTATAGGTGTCCTTTGCTAGTCCTGGCAGCTGTAGTGTGAAAGCAGCCTCAGTAGCCTTTGCTCTACTTTTGTCATTGTCAGCTTTGCTTTTTTCCAGGGACAGCTTTGTGTACATAAATATGTTCTTTGTCTCATTTAATCCAGTGCGTCATGCCTGTTTTCCCCTACAGTGCTGTATAATGGTATAAACAAACAACTTCCAATTAAGTAACCCTTTGATACTGGCATATTAAAAATCCACTGGAAAGTACTGTTGGATGGGACATGAAGATCTGAACAGTACTCCTGGTTTATAAATACACATAAATAAAACAGATAGACAATACCCAGGTTCATAACAAATAATGTAAGCAACTGGAGTAGTCCCATTGCCTTCAGTGTGACTACTCACCTGTTTAAGTAGTCTGAATTGAGATTATATTGAACAAAACTAATTCAGGATGTATAATATCTCAAACCAATCCTTATTCTGGTTAGCCTGTACAAGGTATTTCAATATTAAAGGAAAACTATCAACCTGAATTGCCTTTCTGGCAAAAACAAAAACAAAAAGTTCTGCATACTCTTATAAGTGACACTTAAGATAATTACATTGTAATAAACTAGATAACAAACAAACAAAAATTGTTTACTTTGTGCATTTGACAGCAATTTGTAAAGACTGACTTCTCCCCTCCCTCTGTTCTTCTAACTCATATATTCTGTCATTTTGTGTTGAAAGCAGGGTAGATAATTTTTTTTAGTAGTGTGAATATTGCTAGGCTCTGACGGATTCATAATATAATAAAAATTATGCCCTCCAGAAATGTGAGCCCACCCTTTTGGCAAAGGCAAGCTACCCTTTGCATTTGGGATAGAGCTGGAGATTAGATGTCTTCCTTTGCCAATGTCATCCATTGCAAATAATCAAGACTTTATCTCCAATTGTGAACCAGAGAGCTTTCAAGATTGGGAAAGTCATAGAATTAACACAACTAGCCAGTTGTATACTAAGGAGATTTCTCTCTTGGGTTTTTTGTTTTTTTTTAATTAAAGAAATCAAACCCAACTTTAACTGGCACAGTCTCCTGTGGTATCAACTATGAAATAAACTTCAGTTTGGAAGAGAGGGTCGGCAATCTCTGTGTGTAGCATGAAAAAATAATAATTTGTTTAAAAATACTGTTTTGTAGTACTCTACACCAGCCTGGTTAGTGTGTGCATGTGTGCACCTATAATACAAAACCATGAGTTTGGATAAATTACTAAATTATATTGAAAGAGAAGATTTTATGCATATGGAGGATGTGTGCAATTATTCATGTATTGGGATGCATTTCGTAACCAAACGTTACAAATTGATGTTTATTATCCACTGGTGATCCTACAGGTTCTTCCTGATGGAAAAGGTCACATTTCAGAGAAACGAATAATTAATTTCATATTTGCTAGTAGCCCCCAGACTAATGGTAGCCTCTTATGGTGGATAAGAAACAGCCCATAAACAGAGGAATGGTTCAAAAAAATGTTAAGAGGTTATAGTTGTGGGGGGAAAATGCAGCGTGTAGACACACAGCAAAATAGACTGAGGACAGAAGATTTTCATTTGATACTCAGAGTGTATTGGATCCAAAAGAAGAATTGCATTTGGAAGTTTTTTGAATATTAATATGTTTGAAAATGTCTGAGTATGTTATGTTTGTAAATATAGTGTAAGAAAATCTCCAGAAATATATCCTGGTTGGGTAAGAAAGTTCAATGTGTAACCTTACCAAATAGAAAAATGTAGAGAAACTTGCAATTATACATTAAAACAAAGTGTATGATAACTATTTATAAAGTTCCTTAAAAAGATGTGTATTTTTTTTAAAAGGGAAATAATTAGTAAAACCTTAGACCATTGAAGAATGACTCCACTATTAGCTGTATTATATGCAAATTATTTTTAACCAATTTATATTTAGAAAGTGATTATTTAAAATTGAACCGTCTTCAGTGAGACCCACCTAAAGGTAGGATTTAGTGCACTCCATTCTCATGGAATTGTCCCTTTGCCCCAGAATTTTGTTCCAACATCCAAGTCTTCCCTTTTTTTAAGAAGAGAGTTTGATTTTGAAGAAACACTGCTATGGGTCTTTCTGAGGCTATCTGATAGCTGATCTTCTTGAGTCTGGTGGCAGCCTGAAAAATAGCTCTGAGAGGTATGAACTGCTCCACTCATTGAAGACTATTGCCACACTAATTTTTTTTGTTTTTCTGAAAAATTTTCATGCCATTGCAGCTGCTACTACTGTTGCAGCTTCTCTTGTAGTAGCAACAGAAGATGTGCTAGGGTAGACAAACCTCCATATGAATGCTGCTGGTGTGTGTGGTTTGTTTTTGTCTTTAAATATTGCATAGCCCTCCTCTGATTTTAGCAAAATAGTGGGAAATGATGGCTGTCATCAGTACTTTGTACTAGCATTTGCTCATTGTGCAGTTGCAGTGGTATTAGGAATAGATGCATGTTTCCAAAAGAGAAAAAAATGTAGTGAAGATAAGGCTTTAATAGTGTATATAGGAAATGTAATGGTGACAATTTAAATGCTGTCTTTAACTTATTTCACTGCCAGTGATTTTAGCAGAAAAACATTGAGCCCGCCCCAAACAACCCTCTGCTGTAGTTGCAGATTTATATATCGACAATCTATTAATGTACTCCATTTTGAGCATGGGGACGGCATAACACTGAATTTATTATCAAAATACAAAACACAAGTTAACTGTGCTGATCGGAGTATCACTTGCATGAAGTCTCTGCCACAGAATTCCCTGCCTGCTGCGCTAGGATGCCACAGAATCTGGCGCTATGCCACTGTGGAATTCATAGGAACTTGGCTATAGAATGCCACCTGTCAAGGAACAATTGCAACTGGATTGTTTGAGTATACGCTCTCTGATACTTCAAGTCCAGAAGGATGGAATGGATCCAGGGGGCCATATGGATCTTTGTTGCATCAAACTAGATTGTTTTAATGGCTGAGGTTAATTGTATGTCTAAAATGTTTCTGGTTTAAATGTTTGCAGTGAAATGCAGTGAAAACTGCTGACTTAAAACTTACTAAAAGTGGACTTAAAACCTAGCATATGGTAGTTCATATTCTTGGTCTCTGCAGAGGTCTGATAGCATTTTTCAGTGCTTCCTATGCTGTCCAGTCTAATGAGCTGTAGTTAGGCAGGAAACTGCTCTCCATATGGTACAATAGTTGCCATGGTGATTTGAGTGGGGATCTGACCATGGTAGGAAAAAATGAAGGGATGGGTGGCCTCATTTAGCTTGTTTTGACACGGGATGCTTCACTCTGAAATGTGTATTTATTCTTCTCGCTCCTTTCTTTGACAGGAAAATAGGGAGCGAGAGAGCCAAGAAATTCACCAACTGCAGAGATTAAAGGAGCTGGAGGAAAAGCGCCGATCCTGGGCCGCTGGAGAGCTCGGGAGCTTTGGGAGAAGTAGCAGTGAAAATGATGTTCAGACGTTGGCTAAAAAAGGACGGGAGGATTTTCTACCTTTCTTGCGGCAGAGACAGCAAAGTCCTTTAAACAGAAATCCTAGCTCTAGGCGCTCCCGACTGTCCTTAGGGTTTACTGCAGATAGAGAGCTTCTAACTTTCCTGGAAATCTCCAAGGATGAGGATCCAAACAAATTCAACAGCCTCCCTCGTGCGCAAACACGACAGGAAAGACCCAGCATAGGCTTGACTGAATCCAAAGAGCCCAGAGATCGCAGTTTAAATAACTTGAATTTACATCAAGCATCTGAAGACAAAATGGATAGCACAGATCTGTCTCAGTTGCCTTCAGCTCAACCCAGTCACTTACAAGATGTGGAAGTGGGCTCTACCAGTACTTTCCTCTGTTACTCACAAAAGAAAACTGACAACAAGCAGCACAGGTCCAGTGTGCCTGGTGTGGAAGCAACAGATATAAATACTTGGGGCCTTACTGTTGAGGAATGTGAAGTTGTTAAAGGACTAGATAAGTCTGATAGTCAAGGAACAAAACCTATGGAAAACATGCCTTTAATAAACTTAGAGGATGGTGGTGCAGCAGACTTAGAGACTCTAGATGACTTGAGCTTGCAATCCCTCAGCACTGTGGATAATGATGATCCAATGTCCTCTTACAGAAGTTCCAGAGAGGCCGATGATTGTCAAGCCAAGGTGGCAAACTGCAAGAATGAAGTTTCAGAGCATACCAGTAGTGGCCCCACCTCTATGGATACAAGTGCTTCTGGCAGTAAAGAACATGGGCCAGCATTCTATATATCTGATACTACTGATTGTTCTCTGACTTTCGACTGTTCAGAAGGAAATGATTTACAATTAGTGGGCATTGAAACAAAAGAGCAAGATGGCAGAACTTGCTCTTGTGCAAATGATGCTCAAGATGGGAGTAGTACAGTCACCTCAGATCTGAATTCATCCTCTGCAAAAGAAATTTCTCTTCGTACTTCCTCAAAAGACAAAGAGGACTCCAGCAGCAAGCACAGCTTTCCTAAGGAAAAGCCTGTAAAATGTAGAGAATCCTTAGCACCAAAGAGAAACTCTCTAAAAGATAGATCTCTAAACACCTCAAAATCCACTGGCACTCGCCCTACCCAGACAGCTACTGCCAAACCAATAAGAACTTTGAATGCTTCTGAAAATGTGAGTATGAGGAAAGTGGTGCCCATTTCCAGGTCAAACAAAGCACCAAGCAGTCTGAAAAAGCCAGAAGTCAAACCAGCACCTCGAGAAGCTAGTACAGCTGAAACACAACTGTCCCGATGCAACTCCATCCGAGGCACAACAGAAACCCTTCCAAGAACTCCTTACAAGCATAGCTTATCAGTAGAGGAGCCAAAATTACAGCGAGGGACTGCAACTTCCAGCAGTGGCCATTTTGAGAGGGACCAAGTTCAGCGCAAGGGCTCTCTTAAAGTGCCAGGTTCTAAATCTGGTAGAAATATTCCCAAATCAAAACTGGATGAAAGTAAGATTTGTCGCTCCACTGTAAAACCCCAGGCCCCTCCAGATGCTAACAAAAGTACAACAGCCAGTGGTCCCAAGACACAGTCCTCTATACCAAGCTTTGCAAGGAACACAGTGGCCTCTTCCTCAAGGAGTGCAAAGGTGGATCTACCTAACTCTTCAAAAACTCCAAGCATCACAAGATCAATGTCTCAGAGGCTACCTAGAATGAGGTCAGCAGCAACCTCTGATGACCTCCTCCCCAAGGAGAATACTGGAAACACCCTAAAACGAGCAAGTAGTGCTAGAGTTGCCAAAAAGAACACAGACCATAGTGATATTCTCAGTGCTAAAGGGGAACCTACAGCAAAGGAACAAGGTATAATGAAAGATGCAAGCCGGACCACACTAGGGAAGATATTTAAACCATTATTGAAATAAGGTTTTTTAGACATCTTGGAATATGAACACATTTAAGCACTGGATGGCTTGTGAAATAACCAGAACAGTAATATCACTGTTTGATAACATCTCTTGGTATCTAATGAACACCTACACCATCAGAAGACAGCAACTACTTTTGTTCTGGTCTTCGTCCTGTAAGCATGAATTTGAATGTATTTAATGTTACTGTGGTGGAGTACAAGTGCCGCAAATCTTTTGTGCATTTGTGGTTTAGTATCTTGCTAAAAAACAAACTTGAAGGAATTTAAAACTACCAATTGAAATGCTTTTGTGATATGAAAGGGGAAAAAAGTGTGTGTGGGGGGGTATGGCCAGTTTTTGTATACAGGAGCCTTTTTTTTTTTTTTTTAAAGACTTAAGCAGTTATACTACTTGGTTCCTTTATTCAAAGTTGAAATGACGTCTTTGGAATGGTGCAGAAAATGAACTTAGGTGAAAACACTTTCTGTCACTCTTAATTCCTTGGATTCAGGAATCATGTGTGCCTGTTGCAAAGTCCATTGCTGGCAATTGGACACACTGGGAACCGCTGGCCTGAAAATGGTGAAACAGGACATTCACTTTTGTGGCTGTCTTAACCTCATTGAAGAATTTATGGCATGTCTTACTGTGTATGTGTGTCTGTCTGTGCAGGAAGGAAGGAAAACTCTGCTGGGCAGAAAGTTTATTCTCCATGAGTGTGGCAGAATTGTCTTGCACGTACAAGTAGACTATAGTAAAAAAAGACCGGTGCTGGATGTAGTAGTGCAGCTGGAGGTCACGCCTACTGGAAATACCACCAGTAGCTGCTAGGGATAATAATTACTCATGTTCTGACTCGTTTCAGTCAGATGCAAACTTGCCAGCTTTTGGTAATACAAAAGTGCCATATTTATAATACATATCAAAGGTGATGCAGCTCAATATTTGAAGGCTGCAACCTCGTGCCGAGCACTTTCTTACCATTCCTTATTTCCACTGGTTTATCTACTATCAAATTACTTGAATGTTGCTATGGCTCCAAAACAGCCATTTCCCTGCCTCCTCCTCCTTTCTTTGTCAACAGGAGCATTTAGCAGGAAACACACAGCTTACGCATGGACAATGTTTTGTAAATTCAAGCTTCTTTGGCTGCTTCAAATGTGGTTTTTAATGTTGAAAGTGGCTAAAGGATGAATTAAAGACATGTTTTAAACTAGTGTTTCATAAGCTTTTTTTAAAAAATATCTTTTTTTCCTGCAGAAATACATTTTAACACTAAGATAGAGAGAATGAGGGGGAAACTTGTTTTAACATGCTCTGTGGCTTCCCAAGAGAAATGTATGTAGGTGTGGAGAACCTGATTGTCTCTAAACATCTTATTTAAACAGTTGCCTTTTTATTCACTTACGAATGAAACCTCATTTTAAAAAAAATCATAAAATGAAATCTACTTGGAAAGTTGTATCTCTGCCTGCTGATACATCACTCCCACCACCCACTTCTATTAGAAGTGTATACCTCATTCACTTCCATGGGCTAGCAACCAACCAATTGGATACAGCCAGCTATATAATTTGAATAATGCAAGTGGCCCTTAATCAAGCAGGTCCCACTGTAGACAGCATACCAAAACACTATCAGCTATTCCAGGGGACTTCTTATGACAGTCTGTCTCAAAGTGAGAATTTTTATAATCCATTCACAAGCAAGGACCTCAAAGTGAATATTGCTTTAAATCTCATAAGCTTTAGGATCTTCCCTCCCTTGTGGGTTAAATATGAAAGCATGTCCCTTAGCCCTCTCTGTGTCCTTGTGTACACATTTGCGAGAGCAGGTGACTTTTTGTAAAACTTTTATTGGTAGTAAGCTTGAAAAAAAGTAATTTAAATGTGTTTGGAATATGTAAATAAATATCTATATAAATGTCTGTAAAAACAAACAATGTATTTAATGGACCATTTATACATTTCTGAGTAACTTGGTAGTTTAATAAAGTTCCCACTTACTGGGGTTGTGCTTTATATTTTCTAAATTTGATTTTGATTCTACAGTTCTCAACCTGACAGTGTCCCAAAAGGAAGGACTTTAACACAGAAATTCAGGAAGTTTTAGATGTTGGATTAATTTTTTTAAAGATATTTTGTATAACTTCAGTTTCATGATTAAGCATTTCTAATGCAGGGCTTTTTGCCCTACACACGGGTTAACAGCAAATTTGTGCAGCAGATTCGGGTCTAAAATGAAGGATTAATTGCTAGTATGTGCAGCATGTTCTGCACACAGTTTGTGTTTTGGCCAAGATAAATATTCATGGGACTAACAAGTCTGGATCTGCTGCTATCTTCATACCTTTTGGCCTAGCACACTTTATTGGGAAATCCTAGCTCATAACTCCCAGGGGTTTAGAAATGAGAGTGTGGTGACTGTTTTACTACAACACTTAAAGGAAAAAATAGGATAAAGTTTCATTTCATCTTTTATTTCTCCACTGCCTTATAAAATAGCAATTGGTATAAGTTGAAATACAATGCCAGCCCATGTCAAGTGCACGTCAGTTCTCCACAAAGAAAACCCTTTTCCCCTGTGCTGTGGAGAATACTTTCAGTGTTGTCATTGCTGCTCTTTTCAGACGTGTTTGGCTCCAAAGATTTTGCTTGTTTGGTCAGTGCTTTGTCCCTTAAGTGACAAGGACCTGCAGCCTGACCGTGCTGGCAGATGTGAGCGTTACCATTTAAACATATCTTAAGTTTTAATTTTTTTAACTTCATTTTAACAGGGTTTGTAAGTGCCAGTTCATTACTTTAACTACCAGATGTGCTGCCAGAATTGAGTAACAGATGTAAATGCCCCGTAGGTTTAATTTTCCATTGCATCAGCTAACCCAACCCCTTTCCCTATAAACAAGTTTGCATATGAAAGGACTTATAGGGTATGTCTACACACCAAAAAAAGACCCGTGGCTGGCCCATGCCAACCATGGATTTTCTTTGCTGCATAGATGTACCCATAGTTAACTTGATTGCAGTAAATTCTGAGTTGACTAAAGAATGAAACAATTCCACTTCTTCCCGCTTTGCCAAATGTCAAACATTTTTGTCTCTGGTAATAGATGAATCTGATTCCTCTCCCCAGTTATGGTGTTGCTGGGTCATGAGTGGAGGGACAAAGTGAGGGTGAAGTAAGGAAGCTACGGGCACATATGGTGATCTCTAGAGCTAGGTGGCAGGTAGAGATTTTGGCACAGTAAGGAAACATGCTGGCGCATAGTTACAGGTATCTAATATTTACACTTTCTGGGAATTACACACACAGCTATTCAGAATCAGGGATTCACTGCATCACTCATTACAATAGCTTACTAATTTCTCAGGGAAGAAAGAAAGTTTTCATCATGTCTCCCATAGTATACAGGTGCAAGACTCTGCTGTTCGAAACAATCTGCTAACATCTTTCTAATCTTGTAAGGCTCTTCTTGTCTGGCTAACGACTATATGTTATGATGTAGCTACAGTGAAACAGACCGAACTAAACAGAACTCCTTTCTTTCAACTATATCCTTGCCAAAATATCCATTTCAAAGTCTTAACATTTATAAACTTAACACATACTGTTTACATCCTGGGAACACTTCTCTACATAGCCATTACCCAAAATAATGCCTTTCATCTACTGTGTCACTACTTAAACAGCCAGCAACTTGTTCCCTTTTTATTAACAGATAGCTAATCTAAATCTACCTAGCTCTAGTGGTTGAATGACACATTCTGGGAATCTTCTTTACTGTTAGTAATGGCTTCTGGGCAAATAAACTTCTAAATGAAAAAAAGACACTGAGATGTAGTATGAGAGAAGGAATAATAGCTCAGTGGTTTGAGCATTGGCCTGCTAACCCCAGGGTTAGGAGTTCAGTCCTTGGGGGGGCCGTTTAGGGACATGGGGCAAAAATAGAGATTGGTTCTGCTTTGAGCAGGTGGTTGGACTAGATGATCTCCTGAGGTCCCTTCCAACTCTGTGATTTGATTCTATGATACCTGTAAATCCTTTTTCACTGTAAGACTGCATGTTTGTCTTCCATGAGTATGAATAAGACTCAGTGAGGACTATAACTAAGAGACTAGCTTACCACCAGTGTGTCAAGTCAGTTATTTGCATTGGTACAAGGCTTTTTGCTGACATATGGTCATCAGTGGCAGTGTACCTGGAATTTGTGCTTTTCTGGGTTTTGCTTCCTAGAACCAATGACATATCAGAATTAATACACATTTTCAGCTATCAATTTACTCCTGTATTAAAATCTGCTAATCTCCAACTTCTGCTATCCTTGCTTATTACACTGAACCAACTTGGAGTGCAAAGGTCATCATGAGCATACTGATTTTGTTGGGAGGGGAAGGGAGTGGGGCTTTGTAGATGATGAGTCAATGCTTAGCAAGGGTGGCCTTGATAGGGAAGGATCAGAAAGTTGCATAAGTATTTGGGGTTTTTCACCCTCCAAAAGAGACTCTCCCGGTCCAAAATAAAGTAAAGAAAACTCCCTTTCAATGATGATGTATTGGAGATACAGCAGTGAATATTTCTCTCCTGCTTTAGGTGTTGGCTACACATATGCAATAGAATCTCTGTCCTATTCTATCTTTGTCTATTTTTTAAAAAAAACTTAAATGCTTTTACATGAGCAAAGGGGAAGAAAAAAATATGAATTCTACCCACTTTTATCAAGGAGACTGATCATTTAAAATAGTTGGAAACTCCAAACAGATCCTTTTCTGGAAATGGGCAAATATTTTCCTTGGATGTGGATTCAGTAGCAAAGTAGCTAAGACATAAAATCAGAGTCTCTTCTCAGCCTCAAAATGGGGCTAAATGACCATCTTTTTATTTTGAAATATAAGTCCTAGTCATTGAAGGACCATGTTCATGTGTGCATCAAAGAAAGTTGGCCACACATGTTTGTACCATTTCTGTTTTTCGGTTTACTATGAGAATTGCCTTTCTTATGGCCTTCTGTCGTAGGACCATTAGAAACCAAAGAAAGCTGCCTTCAGTGTAGTAGAGAGCAATAAATAATAGCTAATCAATATCAAAATCCCCCAGCAAAACCAGAACATGAATAGTCTGTGTTAGTATTGCTTTATCTAGCTCTTCATGTAAGCAAAACGCTCATGTGATGCTTATTTGTTCTGCACGTGTAAAGGAAGCCAGTGGATTAATCATAATATATGTGCACTTCTAAGAGCTTATTCAGAGAAGTAATATTCTGTATCTTCATATGCTATCACATGTTCTGGGGCGTGAGGCTGTTTATGTTCTTCAGTATATCTGGAAATGGCAGTAATGCTTTAATAGCTAATAAGTTCTGTATGGAAATAGATTTGTCCGGTGTATTAGGCAAATGTGGAAGTGATAAATTAAGATACAATTTGAGACAAGTTTTTAAGCCCATGTAGATCTTTTCCCCTGTGTCATTAACATTTTTAAATTAGTGTTGGAAGTACTACTGCTGGCAAATACTTACACAGATCAGTCACAGTGAAAGGCTGGAGTCCTAAACTGAAGCATTGTAGCAAACAGCTGACTAGTAATGATGCATATTGCTATTTGAGTTTTACAACTAAAAAAAGAAACAAGTCACTAACGTCCGTGTTTTCATGAGGCATCTGACGGTGTTACAAATGAATTCATCATTATAATCTATAATCACCTTTTTAGAATGAAATGCGGTACAAACGCGCTCTTCTTTCTATCCCTCAAACAACTGTGTTTGCCTCTCTGCATCTCGTTGCTGTTTCCTCCCACTCCCATTTCCTTTTATATTTTCCATCCATCTCTATTATATTTTCCATCCTTCCCTAACAATCTCACACTGTTTATCTTTCATTTTGTTTCTCTGCTATCTGCAAGCTCTGTTTTGCCATTTTCTGTTCTCAAGCTTTTTCTTAGTTCTCTGCTCCTCTCACTTCTTTCTCCTTCTAATCCTCTCCCCTTTCCCCAAGTCCGTCTATTGTGGGTGTGTAAAAATTGAGTTATTCTCTGCAGAGGTGCTGGAACAATTTGTAGAGGAGCGGTGCTGAGAGCCATTAAAACAAGCCGTAAAACCCTGTAAATAATGGAAACCACCCGCACTCCTAGTTCCAGCACCTATGAAGGGAGGAAGATAGGACAAGAAACACAGGAATATGGTCTTAAGGATCCTGTTTCTATCTCAGTAGCTTTCAGCAAGAATAAAAGGTGAACAGCTAGGATGGAGTTCTTACCAAGTAGAAGGGCAGCTAGTTGTTGACTACTGGAGTTTCCATTCTAGGAATAATGCAGGAGGCTGGGGTCACACTCTTCTAAAAATGGGACAATTGATGTCTATGTGGAAGGGAGTGTGTGATTGTGTGTGGGGGTGGGGGGGTGTTCTTTTCTTGGCTTTCTGGGTCAATAGATAAATGAGTGGTAATGAAAGAATGCCAGGCAATTGGACTTAAGTATCCTCTCTGCCAAAAGACTCCTAAACCACCCATAATCTTCACTGCTACTTGGTGATATGAGCAAATACAGAGATTTGAACTGCAAGTTTGTATCTGTTGAGGTAAATACATGTGTAATTTTTGACTAATGTGCAGTTTTTCCAGTTTGTGTTAAATCACTAATTTTTACTAATGGTAAGAATTTCCCCCTCCCCTCTTATGGAGGAAGATTTCTGCAAAGCATTAACGCAAAAACCAAAGACGGCTCCTCAATATCGACTTGATGAATTACTATGTGATACTCTGAATTTGTGCATAGTATAGTTATGTGGTATACAAATGTGTATTGCTACAAGGGAAGTTGATGCTTATTAAAAAAAAGAAAAAGCAGACTTCACTTAATGTAGAAGACCCACTGCCAAAGACCTTAGCCTAACAGCAGGATGTTTTTAATAGAGAGCTAATTTTAAAATGATGGCATGTCATGGTGGTCAGAGGGGTCCAAAGTGTTACCAAAATAGGGATGGTATTTTGGGGAAGGTAGTGGCAAAACATTAGAACCTTGTCTAGACTAGGATTTGGAAGGCGGAAGCAGCCTAATGTAAGCAGGTTGAGTGCTTTAACACCAACTTAACCTGTGTTTTGCTACAACTTTTAATGGGAAGGTTTCAGAAAGAGGGAACACCCTATCTCAGAATAGCTAATAGCCTGGTGGTTAGGGCACTCACCTGGGGTATAGGAGATCCAGGCTGAAGTCTTGGTTCTGTCTGATTTGGAGCAGGCCCTTGAACATGGGTTTCCCACATCCCAGGATTATTGGGTTTTGGCCTGTCTGCCCACAATCCCTCTTTTCATAAACATTTTCAAAGTCTTGGTTTTATTCTTCATGGGAATGGAAACAAATGACAAAACCTCAACATTTTTGGTGAAATAAATTTATTGTTTTCCAGCCAGCCCTACTGCTAAGAAAGGGAAAAGTGGTCTAGATGGAATAGCTGTAAAATGGGGGCACAACTGGCCAAAAAACCATACTCTGAATAGTTATGGTTCATGTTAAATTAAAAGAGCTTATATAGGGGTGTCCTGCAGAGGTTTGTCCTGGCCTTATTTAACTGTAAGGATAGCAACGTATTGAAAGAGACCTTCCAAGAGAGGTTGTGGAATCCCTGCTGTTGGAGGTTTTTAAGAACAAATTAGACATACACCTGTTAGGGATGGCCTAGGTATACTTGAGCCTGTGTCAGTGCTGGAGGCTCGACTGGAAGACATCCTGAGGTCCTTCCAGCCCTACATTTCTATGATTCTGTGTTCATTTAACAAGTTGTCATCCTAGTCTAGACAAGGCCTAGGTGAGAATCTGTTCCAAGCACATGAGGAAGCTTAACAGGAGGTATGAAGTCAGCAGTTAGCATAAGAGATAAAGGGAATAGCCAGGAGAGAATCATAGATGATTACGGTTGGAAGAGACCTGAGGAAGTCATCCAACCCAAACCCCCTGCTCAAAGCAGGACCAACACCAACTAAATCATCGCAACCAGGGCTTTGTCAAACTGGCCCCTAAAAGCCTCTAAGGATGAGATTCTACCACCTCCCTAGGTAATTCATTCCAGGGCTTCGCCGCCCTCCTAGTGAAATAGTGTTTCCTAATATCGAACCTAGACCTTTCCCACTGCAGCTTGAGACCACTGCTTCTTTTTCTGTCGTCTGCCACCATTGAGAACAGCCGAGCTCCATCCTCTTTGGAATCCCCGTTCAGGTAGTCGAAGGCTGCTATCAAATCTCCTCTCACTCTTTTCTTCTGCAGACTAAACAAGCCCAGTTCCCTCAGTCTCTCCCTGTAAGTCATGTGCCCCAGCCCCCTGATCATTTTTGTTGCCCTTTGCTGGACTCTCTTCAATTTTTCCATATCCCTTCTGTAGTGGGGGGCCAAAACCTCGATGGAATACTCCAGATGTGGCCTCACCAGAGCTGAATAGGGGGGGGGGGGGATCACTTCCATTGAACTGCGGGCAATGCTCCAACTAGTGCTGCCCAATATGCTGTTAGCCTTCTTGGCAACAAGGGCACACTGTTGACTCATATCCACCTTCTCACCCACTGTAATTCCCAGGTCCTTTTCTGCAGAACTGCTGCATAGCTAGTTGGTCCCCAGCCTGTTGCAGTGCATGGGATTCTTCCATCCTAAGTGCACTCTCCTCATTGAACCTCATCACATTTCATTTGGCCCAATCCTCCAATTTGTCTAGGTCACTCTGGACCCTATCCCTACCCTCCAGCATATCTACCTTTCCCCCAGCTTAGTGTCATCTGCACAAACCACAACACAGGATTGCTTTCACTTAAAGCTAAACTTAGTTCAAGCACTTACATCCGCAACAGGATAGTAAAACCAGGGCCGGCGACAGAAATTTTGGGGGCCCCTTCTGTGATCGTTTGGGCCCCCCCCAGCCCAGCTGGCGCTTCCCCCCCACAGCTGACAGTGGCTGGGGGCAGTGCGAGCCTCCGAGCATTGCCACTGCTGGCGCTCGCCCTTCGCTGCGCTCTCGTGCCCGGCGGGGTCCTGCGGGAGCGCGAGCCGCGGCCCGAGAGAGCGAGAGCCTGGGAGCGGTGCCAGCCGCCCTTGCTGCTCTCTCCCCCCCCCCCCAGCTCCCACGAGCCCTTTCCCCCCTGGACCCGCGCGAGACCCTGCGGCTGGCGATGGAGACGCCGCTGCTGTGACCAGCCGCAGGAGCGCGAGAGCCCCATCCAACAGCC
Source organism: Sternotherus odoratus (assembly GCA_032164245.1). Taxonomy (NCBI): domain Eukaryota; kingdom Metazoa; phylum Chordata; order Testudines; family Kinosternidae; genus Sternotherus; species Sternotherus odoratus. The sequence goes on from JAVMKO010000004.1 coordinate 49,051,488, forward strand.
CCCTGACTGCCCCTGGGCCCCCCCTGTGCTTTAAGCACCCCCCAGCCTGACCCCAGCCCCCTTACCACGCTGGTGGCTAGGTGGCAACACATTCCTGAGGGCACATGGACAAGCTTCCTGTTCTTCTAAAATGCATGTATCAGCAATTTCAACACAATTCTTATCAGGAAGGATGCAGGGTCAAACCACCCTTTCTGTGGCACCCTAAACCTCCTCCCCTCCTGCCTGGGCAAAGGTAAAACTGCTGCATGGCCAATTTGCGGCCTGTTGACATGGCTGCTTTTAGCAGTAAGCAATAGTGGTTTCAGGCACTTTACTAGTTTGCCAAAGTCTCCCCATACATCCCAGGTTCTCCCTCCCTTTTTTAAAGAGAAGTTTGAGTGCAATGCAGGGAACAGGATGATGTTTGGGAAGTGAGGGGAAATTTGAAAATAAGCCACTGAAGAGTTTGGATAAGGGTAGAATGGTCAGGCTTGTGGGGAGAGAGATGACTTTGGCAACTGCATTTTGGATGGAGTGGAGTGGGGAGAGATGTGATGAATTTCCAGTAATAAAGATAACTGACCAGCATGTGAATCAACATTTTGGCAGAAGAAATGGGAATGGAAAGGAGGAATCTGAGATACTGTAAAGAAAATGGCAGTGTTTGGTGAGGTCCTGAATATAAAGGTTACAGAGAAGAGACGTCAAAGATAGCACCAGGATTGTGAATTTAAATGGAAATAGTCCTGGCAAATGGCAAAAGGAAAATATGGCCAAATAAAACAAATAACTTGCAACACTGATCTTTCTAACTACATAGTTGTCCTCCAGGATTTGAAATTTACTAAGACTGGCGAGAGGTAAAGGGCTGGCTGATTGGTCTATTGGTAAATTATATTGAATTGATATGGGTGAGCATCTGAGTTAAAATTCTACCCACTGTGTTTTGCTTTGAGTCAGGGGATACTTTCTCCACTGAAAATGCTCATGTGAAAATGCCATCTCTTGCAAAATCTTCAAAGGAGGACCAAGAATTGACATCTGTGCCACCACAATATTGCACCTTTGTTTCTTGGTGTTAGGATGTGATGTCACTACATCACAAAGTCAGAATGAAGGAGAGAAGAGAAGCCACAATCTTACTTATCCTTTTCCTGTGCTAAAATCAGGGATTTTGGTGATGCTGGTCTCAAACACCTGGAACCTTGGCTAGGTTCAGTTTTTCTGAAGAGGAATTCTGACCCCATCAGCCTCTTCCAGCTGATTTAGATGAGATGCTCCAAGAAGGTCATGTTTCTCCTGACAGTTATACATTTATGATGAAATGAGATCACTCGCAGTTACGTTAGACATGATAGAACCTGTTGTTTTTATCCTAAGCAATATAAACTCTTCATGTTTAGGGCGTAAGCCAACAACTAACTGATGAGGTTAGAAATGTAATTCTTTACTGTAAAGTTCCTTGCACCTTCCTCTGAATCATCTGGTACTGGCTACTTTCAGACTGGCAATTGGTTGATCACAAGTCTGATCAGGTGTGGGAATTCCTATGAACAGCAAAAACCAATTAAAGAGATGTTCTTGGCTGGAGGTATGTGTTGTGGGTGAATCTCAGTATGGGAAACAGATGGCGGAGAGGCTCAAAGGGCAAACTGGACCAAGCCTAAGATTGCCGGCTCAAATCTTAGGACACCCTTTGCACCAATCTGTGCCTGGTCCAGAGCTGAGCAAGAGACTGAGGAGGGGGACAACCCCGGGGATTCTATATCACTGTAATCTCACTGCATTGGATAAAGATAGTGTTGGACATCATGAGAAATGTGCCATAAACAACCCAGAAAGGAGGACACGTGACTATGATAGGAGACATTCTGTAATAGTCATAGAAACTGCCTGATCCTAAATTATAGTAAAATAGACATCCACGAGGATGTGCCACTGTAACACCAATTTGCAAAGTTGGTGCATAAAGACTTCCCTACGTTCCTCAAAAATAACTTCATCCCTTGCAACAAATTAGCTGTTACTCATCCAGACTGAAGCTGGGCCACAGGCCCTGACTCTCCATTATGTTCAATGGTCTTGGCTGGAGTGGAGAGTGGCAGCTGCAGGGAGCCGGTGTGACTCCCTGATTCAGGGCTGGGGCAAGCTGGTGCATTGGATGTGGCAGAGATTTGCTCTGCCAGTCCCCCTCCCAGGACAAAGCATGGCTGGGACAGGGAGGGAACATACCGTCCTCAGACTGCGTTTGGGGGGGTGAACATAGTTCTGCCACACCAGCTTTTTACCACCTGAGTTTCCCTGTATGGGGTTAATTCTCCACTGACCTTCTCTGGCTGCTTTAAAGCCACTTTGCATGGCACAAACGTATCTTATAGGGAATCCAGCCCATTTGTCTAGACTTTGGTCTATGCTGGGGAAGCTTTGGCTAGTATTCTAACTATTTTGAAAACCTGTTCAGCTGGGCTGATTTTACAACTGGGTGGAGTCTTAGGTAGGCTGGGCTCCTGGTGCCCTGAACTAGTTTCCAAACCACTCTAGCAACTGTCTCTCTCTCATTAGAAATATGGCTAACAAAAGAGGTTTGTTTCAAAATGAAATAATTGTTAGGTAGGATGTTGTTTGAAATTCTAATTTTGTAAATAGCACCCTGCTATATTCTAATTAACAGCATTTAAATCCTATTAAAAATCACAGGATTGATTTAGAGAGACAAAGTGGGTGAGGGAATATATTTTTTTATTGAACCAATTTCTGTGTGTGAGAGACACAAGTTTTTAAGCCACCCAGAGCTCCTCTTCAGTGCTGGGAAAGAATTGGTTGCTGTCTTCCTATCAGAAGTTGGGTTCCATGCACTGTACAGGTTCCTTTCTGCTTCGCTTGGGCAATGTTTATATTGATAAATCCCTATTTGCTGTCTCTCCATGTTTTTTTCCTTTGTTTTTGCAGCAATAGGCTACAAAGAGATCTTGCCTTCCTTGCACAGAATTCTCTTCACTGTCGTCATTTGTGCCAGTAATGGATTTGAATCAGAGAGGTAGCCGTGTTAGTCTGGAATAGCAGAGGTAACAAAGAGTCCTGTGGCACCTTAAAGACTAACTATAAAGTTTTGAAGCATAAGCTTTCGTGGGCTAATACCCACTTCGTCGGATGCAAGCAGTGGAAGTGTCCAGGAGCAGGTATAGATAAGTAGGCAAGAACCAGGTAGGAGGTAACAAGGTTAGTCCAATCAGGCTGAACCAGCTTGTTAACTCAGATCAGGGAGGGTGGGGTATTCTTCTAGCAGCTGAATTGCAAGTGTGAACTCGGAGAGAGGAGAAGCTGTTTTTGTAATTAGCAAGCCATTCAAGATCCTTGTTCAATCCTAGATTGATTGTATCAAACTTGCAAATGAACTGCAGCTCTGCAGTTTCTCTTTGCAGTCTGGTCTTGAAGTTTTTTTGCTGCAGTATGGTGACCTTTAGATCTGTAATTGTGTGTCCAGGCAGGTTGAAGTGTTCTCCTACAGGTTTTTGTATATTGCCATTCCTGATATCTGATTTGTGTCCATTTATCCTCTTTCGTAGGGGCTGTCCACTTTGGCCGATGTACATAGCAGAGGGACATTGCTGGCACATGATGGCATATATTACATTGGTAGATGTGCAGGTGAATGATCCAGTGATGGTATGGCTGATCTGGTTAGGTCCTGTGATGGTGTTGCTGGTGTAGATATGTGGGCAGAGTTGGCATCGAGGTTTGTTGCATGGATTGGTTCCTGAGTTGGAGTTATTATGGCGCGGTGTGCTGTTGCTGGTGAGAATCTGCTTAAGGTTGGCAGGTTGTCTGTGTGCCAGGACTGGCCTTCCTCCCAAGGCCTATGAAAGTGAGGGATTATTGTCTAGGATTGTTTGTAGATCACTGATGATGCGTTGGAGAGGTTTTAACTGAGGACTGTAGGTGATGGCCAGTGGTGTTCTATTGTTTTCTTTCTTGGGCTTGTCTTGCAGCAGCAGGCTTCTGGGTACATGTCTGGCTCTGTTGATCTGTGTCCTTATTTCCTTGTGCGGGTATTGTAGTTTTGAGAAAGCCTGGTGAAGATCTTGTAGGTGTTGGTCTCTGTCTGAGGGGTTGGAGCAAATACGATTGTACCTCAGTGCTTGGCTATAGACAATGGATCATGTGGTATGTCCGGGATGGAAGCTGGTGGCATGAAGGTAGGCATAGCTGTCGATAGGTTTTCGGTATAGGGTGGTGTTGATGTGGCCGTCATTAATTTGCACTGTGGTGTCTAGGAAGTGGACTTCCTGTGTAGACTGGTCCAGACTGAGGTGGATGGTGGGGTGGAAGCTGTTGAAATCATGGTGGAATTCTTCCAGAGTTTCTTTCCCATGGATCCAGATGATGAAGATGTCATCAATGTAGCGTAGATAGAGAAGGGGTGTGAGTGGACGAGAGTTGAGGAAGCGTTGTTCCAGGTCAGCCATAAAGATGTTAGCATACTGTGGGGCCATGCGGGTGCCCATAGCAGTGCCACTGCTCTGGAGGTATATATTGTCACCGAATTTGAAATAATTGTGTGTGAGGATAAAGTCACAGAGCTCAGCAACCACTTGTGCTGTGGCATCGTCAGGGATACTATTCCGGACAGCTTGTATTCCATCTTTGTGTGGGATGTTTGTGTAGAGAGCCTCTACATCCATGGTGGCTAGGATGGTGTTTTCTGGAAGGTCACCAATGCATTGTAGTTTTCTCAGGAAGTCGGTGGTATCACAGAGATAGCTCGGGGTACTGGTGGCATAGGGTCTGAGTAAAGAGTCCACATATCCAGACAGTCCTTCAGTAAGAGTGCCAATGCCCGAGATGATGGGGCATCCAGGATTTCCAGGTTTGTGGATCTTGGGTAGTAGATAGAATAACCCCGGTCAGGGCTCTAAGGGTATGTTAATTTGTTCCTGTGTTAGTGCAGGGAGTGTCCTGAGTAGATGGTGCAGTTTTTTAGTATATTCCTCAGTAGGGTCAGAGGGAAGTGGCCTGTAGAAATTGGTATTGGAGAGTTGTCTGGTAGCTTCCTTTTTGGTAGTCTGACCTGTCCATGATGACAACAGCACCTCCTTTATCAGCCTCTTTGATTATGATGTCAGGGTTGTTTCTGAGGCTGTGGGTAGCATTGCGTTCTGCACGACTTAGGTTGTGAGGCAGGCGATGTTGTTTTTCCACAATTTCTGCCTGTGCACGTCGGCGGAAGCATTCTATGTATAGGTCTAGACTGTCATTTCGACCCTCAGGAGGAGTCCATATGGAGTTCTTCTTCTTGTGCTACTGGTGGGATGGTGTCTGTGTATCAGTGAGCTTTTCCATGCTGTCTTGAAAGTATTCCTTGAGTCGGAGATGGCAAAAGTAGGCTTCCAGATCACCGCAGAATTGTATTATGTTTGTGGGGGTGGTGGGGCAGAATGAGAGTCCTCGAGATAGGACAGACTCTTCTGCTGGGCTGAGTGTGTAACTGGATAGATTAACGATATTGCTGGGTGAGTTAGGGGTACCACTGTTGTGGCCCCATGTGGTAGGTAGGATTTTAGATAGTTTGCAGTCCTTTTTCTTTTGTAGAGAGGTGAAGTGTGTGATGTGGATCTCCTGTCTTATTTTAGTAAAGTCTGTTTGTGTGGAAGGTTGGTTGTTTATGAAGGTCTCCAGGTTGGAAAGCTCTTTTTTGATGTTTTCCTGTTTGTAATGGATTTGTTTGTAATGGATTTGTTTGTAAAACCTTTCCCCCTGCCCCCAGGAGTCACACTGAGCATTCTGAAATTAGGAGACATTGATTTCTAATGATTCAGTTATAGGCAGCCTATAATGAGGGAGCTGGGTTTCCCTAGCCCCTTCCCTTCCATCCTTCATCATGTTTTACTCAATAACAAGAAATTTTGAGCTATCCTGATGGGTTTGTGGATCAAATGGCAGATATGGGATAACAGTCTTAATTTTTAACTCACTACTTCCTCCAGTTTGAAGACTATCTCTAAAAAGAATCCAGTCCTCCTCCTGATCCGATGCCAGCAGCTGTTCTAGTTCCTCGTCATCCCTGTCCTTTGTACTTGATAACGTACAATGATTCAGACTTCAGCTTAGTGTGTGACACATCTGCTGCAGTGCCTCAAGGGGATTATTAAACAGAAGTCTTCATCTCTGGTCATTTTTCTTTATAGTGGCCTAGGTGATATTATACAGCATGAGAAACAGTTTAGTCTTTAGCACTGGGAGGCTGGGAATGGGGTGGTGAGGAGGCAGAGGTGAGGGATGCTAATTGCTGGTTTGGAATGTCCTTGTTATTATAAACATTGTTCTGTACCAGCCCGTGTGGCTCCCAAACTGATCTTAAATACCTTTGTTTACTCAACTTAATGGTGAATAATAGGGTGGCTTGCTCTACCAGTGCCACACCAGGAAGGCTCAGAGTGACTCACTACAGCCTGAGAAGACTTGCAGTATTTCCTGGGCCACCTAAGTGATTGATGTAATTGCCTCCTGATAGTAATAAAAATACAGTCATGTGTAAAATAGCTTTCAGAGCCAGGCAAATGGAATTCAAGAAGAAAACTTGCCCAGATTGCAAGAGAACACATGGTTCACTGGGAGAGAGCCCAAATGGTGAATTTCCTTATGAAGAGTGATACATCTGCCAGTGAAAGACCAGCAGGAGACCAATGAGAGAGAAACAGCTTTATGTGGCTTTTATGGAGCAGAATAAATTCAGAACCCATACTATGACTATATTAATAACTGTGGTAAATGGCCCATAAAAGGGTTAAGTGTATAATTTAAAAATTAATTTTCTGATTTTAACTTTAATTTTTTTAATGCTTCTGAAAACAGTGTGATCTGCCCTCATCAGCCCATGAGAATGCTGGTGATGTACTCTCTGTCATTTGATATTCTGTTGGGGAAATATGTTTGGCTGGAGTTCCTGTGGTACTAGTTTGAATGGGCTCCCTGGACCTTAGAGAAGAAACACTCAGGCTTGGTCATGTAATTTCAGTGACAAAGTGGTGACTCTTTTCAAATAAACTATTGTTCATAGTTTCCCACTGGATTTTAAAGTATTTGTTTCAAAGAACCTAGCAATTTTCAGCATTAAATAGCATTTTCATCTTCAAAATGCTTTATAAAGCATAACCAATTCTCACATCATTCTATTGAAGTAAAGTTTTAAATATGCTCATTGTTCATGAACATGTCACACCAACATTAAGATGAAAGCAGAAACTTTTTTTTTTTTTAATTTCTACAAAATACCAGATCACCCATCGCAAATTCTGGGCCAGTTCAAATGGAAGGTACTTTCTCTTTTTGTTGAACTTATTCCCGGTGATTTGAAATAGTAAAATGTCAAAACTCTAAAGCTCCTGTGGTCAATCACGTGTACCCTAACCTGGAAAACCAGGGAGGATAATGGAATCCCCAAAGACCGGCCATTTGATCAAAACTGATGTCCATGTTGCCAGCTCTTGCAATATTATGGCTGAGTAGTGGGATTCTGGTCCCTGCTGCAGGCAGTCTCCTGAAGGTGGAAAAAGCTCCAGCTCCAGAAATTATAGACTGTCCAATGAGGAGTACCTCTGATTGGCTGCTTTCCCCACTCCCTGGGAAAGAGCAGTTAATTACAGCCTCTGAAGTAAGGCGATCTCTCCTTCTCCCCTGCGGAGCCACCTAAGTGTGTAGGTTGAGGAGGAGCACAGGGAGTAGTCTGATGTGCCTTGTGACAAGAAAGGAGGGGGCAGCAGAAAGCCAAGCAGGGCAAGGTAGCTCTCCTCCCTTCTCCCCACATTTCCCTCTTATGAAAAATGGGGTGACTCTTGTTCCTCCATCTCTAACCCTGCAACACCAGGCCTAGGAAGGGAGAGGCGAGCTCCCCTGCTCCTTCATTGGGACGTCCCCCTTTATCTCAGGCCTGGGAGGGCGTTGGGGAGGGAGCCCAGGTCTGGAATGGGTTGAAGAACCTTCATAGCTGCTGCAGGGCAAGCACAGATGTGCCTGAGGAGGGGGAACTGCAGAATTGCTCTAGATCTGGGACAGATATGAGAGCTGGTGAGATGGGGCATAGAATTCATTGATTGGCATTTTGGGGTTTGGGAAGAAGCTTGGAAGCCCCATCAGGCAGCACTTATACAAATTACATTAAAAATCTTGCCACAAGCTGTTAACAGGTATGGAGTCTGGAGAAGCAAAATGAGCTAGAATCGGTGTGTGTAACAATGAGCTAGTGCAAAGCTGCCATTGTCTCACATGCCCTGGGGTTGGAAAGTGGGAGTTCAAAATTCAGACGACCGACCAGAAAAACACATTTTAATCTCTCTCCCTGTTTATCTCATGGGTTTTGAGCTGTTGCATTTGATACTGAATTGAGGAATCCCAAAGTCTGCAGTGTGGGAATTTGGTCACAGCACAAGGAGGGTGAGTTAGTGATGGCCTTAACTCTGGAAGTTATTGAGCTCATTATTTTAATACACACTTCATTTTGCTACCTAGTATAGGATCTCTCATTGGTGCATGGCAAGGCTGGAGTCCCAAGAGAGCACAGTTTTATTGAAGTAGTGGTGTTGTGTTGATCCCAGGATATGAGAGAGAGAGGAGGAAGCAGGGGTACGGACTATCTTTTACTAGACCAGCTCTGGTTTCCTTCCTCAGCCATGAAGAAGAATTCTGTGAAGCTCAAAAACTGTACCTTCCACCAGCAGAAGTAGGTGAAGTAATATCTTTTATTAGGCCAATCTTGTCTCTCTCCAGTCTTATTATTGCTGCTGTCAAAGGGAAAGGGATTTCTAGTGCTCCATTAGGATGCTAAGCCAGAGGACAAGAGAGAGGCACTGAGGAGATGATGCAGAAGACACTTGAAGTAAAAAGTTGTGAAGCTAAGTTTACGATGCTACAGGCAAGTCCCAGAGGTATACATTGGGCAGCAAAGCTGAGCACCACATATCAGCTGGGCAGCAGAGAGTGTGAACTTTTGGAACTAACTCTGCCATAAAGCTGGTGGCCTAGGGCAGCAAAATGTTTAATGACAGTTATTCTTATCTATCTGTACAGAGCCACTTGGTTCTGCAAAAGCGACAAAGAATCTTGTAGCACCTTATAGATCTTAGGGCTCATGAGCTTTCGTGGGCTAAGATCCACTTCATCAGATGAATGTTAATCAATCTAATTTTGTAGTGTAGACATACCCTCAGTTGTAGCACAGAGTAGGAAACTTTTCTTTTTCTTTTTCTTTTACATGGAACTCTGGTTAATCCAGCATGAGAGGGACAGCACCAGAATAAGGTACAGGGCTAATAAGCCAGCCCAATGCAACTCCTAACCAAGCAGCGAGGTTCTTGGATAAATCTGATCCATGTACACCACTCTTCAACTGACAAGTTGAGAAGATCACACACAGACAGTGTTTGAAAAGTGAGTCAAACAAAAAAAGGAAGAAACAAAACTGTCCATCTTGTTTAAACAACATCCAGATAAATGTAAGGTCTAGTTGTATTTATGTTTTTCTCTTAACATGTATTTTGCATTTGATTTTTCTCTTTTCATTTTCTTTATTTAAGACCACTTGAATTGGATTTAGAGAAAGACAATGGGGTAAAGCACTGCTGGGAGGAGAAGAGTACCCTGAACTTTGACCCCACCAGAGTTTGGATCGGGAGGCGAGACAACACAGTTTGAGAACACAGTCAAGGGCAAAAGGAACTGCAAAGAAGAATGCTGCATGAATACAGACTCTTGTCATGTAGGCATGGAATGAAACCCGCAGGGTTGCTAGTGTGTCAGTAGGTCCCACCCTCTCGCCCCAGGACATTTGTTAGCCTCTTTTGGTCAAAAGTTCTCTATACACTTTTGATTTGTATCCACCATGCAGCGGACACATTGAGGCAGATGAGTGCTTTTATAAGCCTTGGCTCGATGCTGTTTCTGCAAAGTGTTTGCAGGAACTCATTCATGATTTTAATCTTTCTCCTTGAAAAACATAAATAGCTCAAAGGTTCTGTTGATAGATTTTTTTCCCCCAGCTCTTTGATGTGCCAGAGATAATTTCTCCACATTCTTCCTCAACCTGCCCCTACTCCCTACCCAAGTTTTAATATGTTTACTTGTTGTTACCTGTTTCTACTAGACTGTAAGATCCCCAGGGCAGGGATCTTGTCATCTCTTATATTTCTAAGCACTATCCACACCTATAGTTTAAACTATGGTCTAAATTATTCTACCAGTATAAATTAATACCACCCAACTCTTTTGACAACTCCTGTGCAAGGGAAAATTTCTAAACATCCCCCTAATTGCTAATATTGGCTCCGCTGACTCCGCCAGTCTTAGCAGAGTTGGGAGCCCTGGTATGAATGGGCACCCATTGCCATTTTAACCAACCTGTCATGTAATGCTGCTTTGAGCATGTGTAGTGAATACTGTTCAAAATGGTGGTAGCTGCTAACACCACTGTATCTGTTCTGGTGTTAGCAATGGTGAGAAAGTTGTAGAAAGGCCATCTGCTCAAGGGAACCCTTGGGGTAGTTATGGCAAACCTCTCTCTACTAAAGCGACAAAGAGTCTTGTAGCACCTTATAGACTAACAGATTTTAGGGATCATGAGCTTTTGTGGGCTAAGACCCACTTCATCAGATGAATGTTGTTGAACTCTCCAGAGGCAGGTATAAATAGGCAGGCAAGAAAGCAAGGTAGATTCAATCAGGAAGGGTGAGGCCCACTTCCAGTAGCTGACCTGGAGGTGTGAACACCCAGAGAGGTGAAACTGCTTTTGTAATTGGTGAGCCAACCACAGTCTATGTTAAGTCCTGACCTGATGGTGTCGAATTTGCAGATGAACTGGAACTCAGCAGTTTCTCTTTGAAGTCTGGTCTTGAAGGTTTTTTTGCTGCAGGATGGCTGTCTTTAAGTCTGCTATTGTATGTCCAGGGAGGTTGAAGTGTTCTCCTACAGGCTTTTGTATATTGCCATTCCTAATATCTGATTTGCGTCCATTTATCCTTTTATGTAGGGATTGTCCAGTTTAGCCAATGTACATAGCAGAGGGGCATTGCTGGCACATGATGGCGTATATTATATTGGTAGATGTGCAGGTGAATGAACCAGTGATGGTGTGGCTGATCTGGTTAGGTCCTGTGATGGTGTCGCTAGTGTAGATATGTGGGCAGAGTTGGCATCGAGGTTTGTCAGGTTGTCAGGTTGTCTGTGGGTGAGGACTGGCCTGCCTCCCAAGACCTGTGAAATTGAGGGATCATTGTCCAGGATGGGTTATAGATCACTGATGATGTGTTGGAGGGAGAAGTTTTAACTGAGGACTGTAGGTGATGGCCAGTGGTGTTCTGTTGGTTTCTTTCTTGGGTTTGTCTTGCAGCAAGAGGCTTCTGGGTACACGTCTCTCTAATAATCTCTTGGCTAATGAGAACACTTTGAGAGGGCAGAAATTTCTTAACATATGGGAGAGGGAAATTGATTTGTGCTGCTGCGTTTTCAGGTGTAGTTAGTATATTGCTGTGGCTTTCTTAATCATGATAAGTCTGTAGTTTTTAGCTGCCTGAGCAAGCTTGTTGGTGGTGATTTTTTGGAACATGTGTGACAAGTGCACAATCACCTGCCTAACCTTTTCATAGGCTTTCAAATTTGCTCTTGTAGATGTTTGAAATTTAATACAATATCTTGACATCACAGTTGAGACATCATGACATCTCTGACAGTGACATCAATTATGGTACCAAGTTGAGCCCAAAGTGACTCCAGGCCAAAATGTAGTCTTATTTGCCTCCATCAAGTTTATTATTACAACTGGGCAAGGCACAGCACCATGTACAAAGACTTCATCCAAATTCTGTTAGGCAGACTGGCCTAGAGAAATTCATTCTCTGAGGGGAGTTTGCTCAGTCCTAACCAGCTGACAATATGAAAAATGTTGGATAAAACTAAACAAGCTTGTGTTTAATTCCCAGTGTGTTTTCTCAGGTAACAAACTCATTCCATGCCAATAGCACATCCTTCTACTCTGAAGCAGCACTGTATTTCTGAAAGAACTCAAGCTAGATCCATGCTGGAGACCTTACAGTGGCAAAGCTGTATTGACGTAGCTGCACCTCTGTAAGATCTCTCGTGTAGCTGCTCTATGCTGATGGGAGAGAGCTCTCCGGTTGGTATAGTTAAACCAGCCCCAATGACTGGTGGTAACTATGTAGCACGGTGCATACTACCACTTATGCCAGTGACACTTACATCACTCAGGGGTGTGTTTTTTCCTGCTCCTGAGCGACATAAATTTTGTTGACATAAGTGGTAGTGTAGATATGTCCTTAAATATCGTCATCCATATCAAGAGAGACAAGGTTGGTGAGGTAATATCTTTTCTTGGACCAACTTTTGTTGGTGAGCAAGACAAGCTTTTGATCTTACACAGCTCTTCTTCAGGATACAGGTATAATTCTTTATCTGTAATATCTGCATATTCCTAAATCCAGATTTATGTTTATTACAACTAGCTATAACCCACTAACAGCCCCCCCTCCAGTTGATGGTGACGTTTTAGCCCATCAAACCGTATGACAAAATAAATTTGTTAGTCTCTAAGGTGCCAGTAGGACTCCTCATTGTTTTTGCTGATATGGACTAACATGGCTACCACTCTGAAACCTGTTACTTATGCTAAGTAATCTGTTCCATCTTGTATTTAGTTCTGACACTCTGAATACTACCTTTCCCAGACCTGAAGCAGAGCTCTGTGTTAACTCAAAAGCTTGGAACTTTGGTCCAATAAAAGATTTAAAATTTTTATTAAAACTAATGTTAAAAAAATATATAATACATAGGGTTGGGAAAAGAGCGTCTGTACATCTGGGTTTCCTCACCATCTTGTCTCTCTAATATCCTGGGACCAACACGCTTACAAGACCAATATCAAGAAACACTGTAGAAAGTTCTATTTCTGGAAGTGACAATTGGGGGAATACCAGTCTAGTAGCCACTATTGCTCCTCCCATACTTTGCAGTTATAGATTATAATGATTGTGAAAGTCTTGTGCATAGTCCCATAGAACACTACTTACATATTCTTTTAAATTAGGGGCATATGTAGCTGGCTATGTGCACTGATGTAGCTGTAGGTCTCAAAGAAATTCATTCATGACTTGGAGTTTTTCTAGTTTAATAACTTTCATGGCCATAACAGCTTGTAAATTAGGGGTAGAATTTGGTGAAGGCCCGGGGCTAGCAATCAGGAGATCAGTGTTCCATGTATGGCTCCTGTGTGACCTTGGACAAGTTAGTTCACTTCTCGCACCTCAGTTTTCCTATTTGTAAAATGGCGACATTTTCCTACCTCTTGTGGCTATTGAATTGCAGTTCTTAGTGGTTGATTCTTGATGTTTGGTGGCAGATAAATCAGAGCCAAAATGCTCCTGTTTTCTCCTTAGCATGTCTGTTTTTCAACAGTGAAGTTTACTTCCCGTAATTTATTGGAATGGCCCTGTGGTCATAAACTGATTCTTGCAAGGAACTGTAGAAAGATTTTATATCTGTTGCCTTCATAAACTTGTATATCTTTCATGCTCCTGTCCAACCATGTCTCCTTAGTCAACACTTGATCTTTATCAGCTTTCCCAGATTCTTGCATTCACTGGGTTTTGTTGTTGTTTCCCCCCTCACGTCTGCTTCTGATTGCTCATGGTCTTCAAAGCAGTTATTTCACTGACCTAGTCCTGACATTCACTTCAGTTTGAAATACAGTATGCTGCTCAGTACTTTCTGCTCATTTTCTGTGGTGTTCACATTCATACCAGCAGATATGCAGCTTTCATGGATACTTAATGCAGCAGCAATATTCTCAGCCAAGGCTTTTTGAATAATGGGCTCCAAGCCTTTCAACCAACAGTATCATGGCAATTCATAATGTCCTTTTTCTGCTATGCTTCAAGCCACCTGCATCATATGAAAGACTACATTGTTTCCTCAGTTGAGGAAACAAACACATGCAGTGTCTGCTCCACTGGCAAGAGAGGAGGGGGTAACCTCCCCCTCTACCCTGCTCCCACTCCTTTAACTTCACCACAGTTGGAGCTTTGAATTTCTACTTTGCCAATGTCTAAATTCAAATGTGTGGATTCACATTTTGCAGGGAGGAACTTTTCTGATTGTTCACTGAGCATCACAATAGTTACAAGGTGTGGCATTAGACACTCGGCATGACCATCCTACAATAAACAATTCCTGGGGTATTATGAATTTAAATGCACAGCCTTGATTCCCCTCCTGCCCCCAAGGTATAATTATCTTTTGAAATCCACACTCCTTGAAGTTACTTTTATTGGGGGGAGGGAGATGGGCGGGAACTACTACACTATGCTTTGCTCAGAAAAAAAAGAAGGCTTACAACTGAGCATTGATCAGAGGCAGGAAAATGACTTTGATTCTCTAATGAATTATTCTAAAGCGATGAAATATCTGGTAAGATCAAACGCCTCTGTTAGAAGCAGAGCTGTCTAACTCCTGCTAAGCCAATTTCATGTGTTTTGTTCAACTTACCACATTGCAAGCTTTTACGGAAAAACAAAAAGCAGGATCACTGCAAATTTACAATAAATGTTCTACAGCAAAGAAGGAGAATTTTATCCCATGTTATGCCGATAACCCAGAGAAAATTTTCTACCAACTGCTTCTCCAGTCTAACAGATGAATACATTAACATCACTGACCCACAGGGCTCTTTCTGGAAAGAGCTCATTTAATCTACTACAAATGTAATTCTGACTTTCAGCTTTGAATCTTTCTCTGGAGTTGCCAAATAGATGTTTGTTTAAAAATAAAATAATCTGGTGTGGGATACTACCTAGCAATGAACCAGGGGGAGGAGGGAGGGAGAGGGGGACGGTTCTCATTACTTAATTATTGCCAGGGAAAAAATCGGTCATCCCTTGGTGTTAAGTTTTGAAGGGATCTGTAACATATTTCAGAAAATGTAACACACAAGAGCAGTGTTTTATGTAAGACACTTTAGAAAAACACTTGAGGCTCCAAATACACATCCAAGCATCCTTTAGCCATTAGCCTTAATACGTGAGACACCAAACCAACTTTACTATCTGTGTTGTGTGATGCATATTGATGACATATTGGCAGCCTATATGGTATGCAGACTAGAGCATTTCTGGACCCAAGGGACAACAGCAAGCTCTAGGCTTCCTTGCCTAGCTCTTCCTATATTTCCCCCTTTCCTGGAAACCATGATATGCCTGTTTTAACAAAACAAGGTAGTTTATTACTGTTTAGGTTTTCAACCCCCCAAGATTCTCCACCCCCGTACTACATTTTGCCATGAGGTACAGTATTTTACAATTTGGTCCAGTCTCTAAGGGCTGTGAGAAAACAAGGGCTTTGTCTCAGCCAAAAGACATCAGGCCCAATTCATGCCTCGTAGTCTCCCATTGCAAGTGGAATTACAGCAAGGCTGAATTTCTCCCACAATCTGTGTTGGCTAGTACCATGCTGGAGCACTGGCTCAGAAATGGCTCTTGGAGGACTTCCCCGTCTGTGCCACCCTTCTCAGTATTTGTAATACTTGTTTGTATTGTGGGAGATGTCTATGTCCAAAGTTAGCTTTGTGTATTTCCTGTCTGAGGTCACTTGTCTCCTATCCATTGTATCTCTGTTGCAAACACCTATCATTGTTTAACATATCATCTCTTTGGTCCCTATAATCTAAAATACATATGTTATAAAAAGCAACTCTATTTCTGTTGGCTTGGTACTTGATAACAAACTAATACTAAGAATGTCTATTGATTTATAAATACTAGATAATTCTCACAGTATTTCTGTAAAACATGTAGATATTGAATTTTGCCATCTGTCAAAAGGAAGCCAAACTTAATAGCAACATCTATTTTCTGAGCAAATTCAAGAAACATCATCCCTCACCATTTATAACCCTCAGACTGTTTCATACAACCCCAAATATGCTGAGCTGCTCTGGCAAAGGACTTCAGAAAAACTATTACAACCCATATCCTGAAAGAAATCTTTCCCCACTCCCTCTTTTGGCCTTTGAACTATCCCTATCCTCACTAAGCTCATAATCAGTTTATATTTTTAATGATCACATGTTGTGTAATTTATTCAGTTTAGGCTGCTTCATCTTAAAACAAATAAGCGAACAAAAAAAGGAACAAAACACCTATGAAACTATTCAGTGTTCTTTGTATAGTATTTTGTTATTGTTGTCTAATGCAACAGTTTGCTAAATGCTTTACAGATAAGTATGAAGGCCAAGGTACCTGAAGGAGGGTCATACACAAGATATGTAAAACTAGGATTAGTTATTAATTTAAAGGAAAAAGGAGTCCTAAATACTCCTGCCCTTTACTAGGTGACTGATTATTGTGACAACATCTATATCACCTGTCAAAAATGTACGTGACGAAGGCAAATGGATATGTAGGATTATTTTGCAAGGCTAGATCCAGTATACCCCGGATCTACTGTCTGCTTTATTGACTGGTTTTCTGGTAATCAAGCCTGAAAAATTAGTAATTAGGTGGGTTTTGCAGAGAACCAAGTGGGACCCCTATATTGGCTATCCTGTAGGACCATAAATATCACAATAGCAAAACAGGTAAGTTACTTAACAAGGTTTACTGTAGGAAATGGTAAAAGATTTTGTTAATGAGAGGACATCTTCTTTACCCTCTTTCAGCCCTTGCTTTTCTTCTCTCCATCCATTCAGTGTTATACTTCTCCCCTTTCTTTCCTCTCTGTCCTCTTCCTCTGCTTAGCTCTTACTACTTGCATGTTTTTTCTTTGTGACAACTTATTTTTCCCTTTCTGTTCCGTTCTCACTTTATTTACCCGCCCCTTTCTCTCCTGCTTCCTTCACCTATTTCCTGCTCATAGTGCCAACCCAGGGTTTAATGCTCCTGTCTCTGCACACTTCCAACACCCACTGAGGATTATATGCAGCACCTGTGTAATCAGCCCTCCTGCCTCTTCGCTACAGTTGAGTCAGCACTTCAAGGCAGGAAATAGAATGACAATCCCCACATCTGCAATCAGCCAGTCAAATAAATGGGGGGGGGGAGGGGAAGAAGGGTGAAGATAGTACCTCGGGGCTATTAAGATGCACAGCAGAGCTTAGTGCATTTTAACAATCCCCATTGAGTTTCCATGTGTATAATCTGTTTTTTTACACCAATAGTTCTTGAGTGAATGCGGTATTCTAGGTTGGTTTCTGCTTTCATAGTACATATTTTACAGCAAGCTATGTCAATGGGGTGGATTTAGTTTGAATTCTTATTGCAACAGTATTGCTGCTGTTGTGTTTGCTCTGTCAGGTGACGCCAGTCTTGAATATCCATTTTTCTAGTTCAGCCTCTTTTTATGCTGGGAATTGATCCATAACCCTATTACTCTTTCCTTCAAATCCCTCTTCAACACCTCGTTTTGTCGAGATGCCTATGAGAATTCAGCAGGCAATGGTAGGGTTGAATAGCAGTCAGGGATAGCTGATTTTATTTATGAGGGGAAAAATTTAATGAATGATTTGGGACCATTAAATTAGTCCCAGGAGCCATCTTATTTAACTGATCTTATTCCTACGAGCCTTGTCTTCCCCTTCACCCTATTGTTTATTTCACTCCCTAATTTCATATTGGACTATAAACTCTTTGGGATGCTGGGTAACTTCATGTAGATTTGTGTAGTATCTGCCAAATTTGGATTCTGAGCCTGATTTGGGGACCTTGGGTCCTGCCACAATGGGAATAAATAACTGGGGAACATTGTGGAGTTTCTGGGCATAATCACCCATCTGGCATAGCACTGTTGGAAGACTGTGCTTTCATTTTGTCAAAAGAAATACAACTCTAAAATGTGATGGCAGGGCAGAAAGACACAGGAGCTGGATTTGTTCTGAATATGCTCTCATTATTGCACAAAGAAAGGGTCCTAGAAAAAAGCCATTATCATACTGCACGAAGGGTTTTTCACCCTGCTGTAACCAGCTTTAATTCTAGCAACGTGGCAAACATGGGAGCGTGTATGTCTTTCATGGCTCTTTTGCAAGTGGTCTCTGGAGACTTGACTAGAGATTGTGCCCTGGAGCCTCAGCGTGCAGCCCTGGAATATGGAAAAGTGTGACAAAGATTTGCAGTAATTGAACACTTTCTCCAGCAGTTAAAGCAATCCCATTGATCTTGGCTTAAAGCTGAACTAGTCCATGTAAACAATAAATAACAGATGCTGGACTTGAAAACACTCTCTTTATGTGCTGAACGGCAATAAAACTAAAAATATCCATCTTACGTACACAGAGTAAGCAAAGATAACGGAAAGAAAGAAGGGGAAAAATATGGTGCCACTACAGGTCTGGATTCTGAAATAATTATAAAACAGTGTCCACATCCACACTAATACTTAAGTTAGTGGTTCTCTCTCAACCGGGATTCTGGGGCCCCTTGAGGGGGGCTAAGAGCAGGTTTCAGGGGGTCCTCCAAGTAGGGCCAGTGTTAAACTAGCTGGGGTCCCGCCACCCAGGGCTGAAGCCGAAGCCTGACCAATGTAGCTTCATAAGAGCCCTGTGGTATGGGACCCCAGGCAATTGTCCTGCCCTAAAGCCAGCCCTGGCTTTTATATGCAGAAAACCGGTTACTGTGGCATAGGTGGGCTGTAGCTCTTTTTATACCATGTTGCGGGAGTGTGTGTATGTATGGGGGGAGGGGGGTCAGAAGGAAAAAGGTTGAGAATCCCTGACCTAGGTGGTGTATGGTGCTTTTCATGAGTAGGTCTCAAAGCAGTTTAGAAAATAAAATAAATATAAACCCTTTTTCACAGATGGGGAAACTGAGGTACAGGGCAGTGTAGTGTCTTGCTCAAGATCACCCAGAGGCCAATGGCAGAGGAAGGAAAACAAGTGCTGGTACGAGTGCACCTCCTTGGTGCATCATTTCACTGCACACCACCATAGTGAGGAATAGCAGCTTCACAGTCCTAGCTCCAGTTCTGTTCTGTAAGGCTCATCCCATTTGCTTCAACCCCCAGTTCCCCAACCCTGTTTAAGATGACTTGACATTAGCCAAGGCACTTGGTTTGTCTCAGCTCTGCTTAAAAAACATTCCGAATAAAGACAGGATTTGTGCAATCAGAAAAAATGAAGGGACTGTCAGCACCTGCAAAGAAATTATGGTCAAATTTTCTCTCCCACTCTTCTACCTTTATGCCAGTCCTGTGGTGACAAGGGCCTGGAAATTGCCAGGATCTTATTCCCATGCTCGGAGGCCCCGGTAGGCCCCGGTAGGCACAGAGTCAAACTAATCAGCTCTTATATGTGTGCTCTTAGCGTAGGGAAAAGGTGTGGCTGGCGCTTACTGTGCTCTAGTATCCCCAGCTGGCAAATGGCCTTGCGGAAGCCATTACTGAGCCTTGGGCTAAGTCAAAGGGTCAGGGAGCCATAACCAACTTGCTAACACCCCACCATAGCCCCCTACTTTGCTATGCCCAGGAGCATGTGTAAGCATCAGAGAAACAGGGGCCTAAGATTCCACCCTTAAAAAAAAATCCTATTGCAGATATTCTATTGCAGCCACATACCTTAATGTGGGCTGGGGTGGGCAGGCTCTTTCGGGAGCTGCCTTAACAGCACTTCCCACATGCCAGACACCTGAGAGAACAACAGAAGGCAAAAACATGATAATTACATATAACCACCCACCAAACAAGCCCTGAACCTCACGCTTATCAGTAGGTGGTGCTCCAGATACCACTGCTCCTCCCCATCCCACTGACCAAGCTGGAGATGTCTTGCCAAGGACTGCCACATGGCAGAGAACTGGCCATGCAGGAGGCCAACTTCCCATAAGTTCTCAGCACAGACAATACCTTTCTCTGAACCTGAAAAAGGGAGTGTGTGTGTGTGTGGGGGGGGAGACGTGAAAGAGAAAGAAAGAACTCCATAGTTCAAATACTAAATAGGGCCAGATGCTGTAGTTCACTCTCACCCAATTTCCAGTGAGTATGGGTTGCAGGAAGTAGGCTGTAGTCTCCACTGTTCTTGTACATCCCGCCTGCACAACCACGTTAAGCTGCTCATCTGTTTTTTTTCTGTCTGAGTCCAAGTTTCCCCACCATGGTGCAGGACCAAAAAATTATTGCAAGGGCTGATTTATGTTTGTTTTACAGAAAAATCCCACTCTAGGGAGTCACAGCTTAAACAAGGGAAGGTTTGAAGCCAGCTGCCAAAATCTCCTGATCATTCGCTGACAAAAAAACCCATCCCAGGTGCCAAAACCTTCCAGACTCTGTCTTTTCCTCCTCCAATTCCATTTCCTGTACTGAGCTCCTTGGCTGCTCCACACTATGTGAACTCATAGCAGCATTAAATAGATTTGAATCCAAGGGTGCTATTCTGCTCTGAGTGCTGGGTGTTTTTTTTTTAAAGGCATATATCCCCCAGTGATGGAGAGTCCGGAGTCACACAGAGCTTTTGCAATTTTAGCTCCACCAGGGATTTACAGCTGATCAGGGCAGCCCCAAACACATACCCTGGGAATTGACAAAAGAGGTATAGCCAGGACATTAGGTGGATGCACTGATTCAAAACATCCCCATGGCAGTCTCACTGCTAGGCTTTTGCTCTCTCTGGTGTGAGTCTCCTGAGGATACTAGTCCAAACATTTATCATTAACAATCTCTTGAGCCCAGGCATAAAATCAGTCTCTATCTTAAATGCTCTATTTACTAAAATCTAGCACGGCTCTTTACACTGAGGGCACAAATGAAATTAACTTTATTGCTAACATAGGCGGAGTGGAGTAACCAAGGAGCTCAGCGTAGGAACTAGGTGTGGAGTTTGGGAGAGGGACTCCAAGGAGAGGGTTAAAGAGAAGAGAGAACCTGGAAGAGTGGACAGTAGTATTGCTTGCATGGAAACACTGGTGTAGGTAGGCTATTTGTACAGGAGGCTGCTGTCCTCCAGATACCAATTGTACAGGCCCAGGTTAGAGTCTGGCCACCCAAACCCTGCCTATGATTTTATCATATTCTTGGTTCTCATTCAGGCAGGTGTTTTTATTCTGTCTACACACTTGACTGAATTGCAAGAAAGCCTAACAGGCTCAGTTATAGGGGCTATTGGGTTTTTTAAAGCACAATATAACAAAGGTTTTAATGGTCCTGATCTATAAGGGCTCTAGGCCACAGCCTCACCATAGCACAACTGAAGTGAAAGGCACAATGCTGATTTACACTGACTGAGGATGGGCCCTCTGCAGTTATGACAAAGGTGGAAAAAAGAGGAATTATTTTTTTAGTTGTGAAGTACAAATCAAAGCTAAATTTGGGGGCTACACCATAAACTGTGATCAGTGAGAGAGCAGAATACCCTCAATTAGACATTTAATAGGCTAATAGAAGATTAAAAGTGTGACAATAAAATAGTTCCATTCACAGCTTCAGGCACTGAATGAACTGATGGGCATGTGAGAATAGTGATGTTCCTGAGATTTCTCACAATTTGAGAGACTTACTCATATGGGTGTGTTTGCAGAATAAGCACCCGGAACCCCAACCCTGCAAATCAATCCCGGTGACTCTCCATTGATTTCAGCTGAGAGTTTCCTTTAATCTTCTGGGTGAGTATGTCTCATTTTATTCAGTTTTGCAGATCATACAGTTTCTAACCCAGGTTTGCTATCATTTTATTTAATAACAATGGGGAGCCCAACAACATTGACTATAATAGAGATATCAGGACTCTGACACCACTGCATTCCATGGGACACCAAGATCATCCCCATCCTTTGGTAAAGACACCACATCCTTTCCTGCAGGCTTCAAACTCCCTTGACATAAAAGCATCTCAGTGCTGTCACAGATGTTTCCCTGTTCAGCTAATGGATGCCAAACAATACAATTCTGCACTAGTGCACAGACCCTGTCTGTGCATCTGAGGTCTGTTAATGACATACATCCACTAACACCTAGTCAAAGATCTTTCAGCATCTACTTTACAGCCGACTAAACACAAGGATACCACAAAATAATCAAAGAATCTTTAAGCTGATAGAATATACATCCATAGGTGCATCTGTTTAATAAGATGAACGCTAGACTCAACTGCTTTTTGGATAGTGTGTTTGGAATTGGATATTTCAGATTCGGATGAGCATTTACTAATTTCATTTTTTCCCTTTCATCTGCCTGTGCAAATCATATACTTGTATTAGTACAGTCATTAAACAGTTAAGGTCTGATAGTGCTCTTATTTACACTGCCTTAATTCCATTGATATCAGTGGAGTTACTTCTGATTTAAATTATCTGTGAAATCTAGATTAGGCCCAATAGGCTGTCTGTCTGTCTCTCTCTCCCTTGTCCCCCAGTCAGCTCTAGTTCCCAGTGATTAGAAATATTTTAGTTAGTTGCCTAAAGACTGCAGGCTTAATGTTTCCTGTCTTCTGGGTGACAAAAGAAGCCATTAAGGACAAGGTTCTTGTAAAACTGATGTCCATTAGGTAGCTAATTTAGCCCCTCCCTTCTGCTCCCAAACTCACATGGACTTCATTTCTAACTACACAATCTACTAAGGGAAGTCTGACATCATCACATGCTAAGGGTGAGTCAGCCTTGCCCATAGCATAGTTTGGTAATCCGTTTTTGACAGTTCACCACAGCTCAGCCCTGTCTCAACTGGCAAGGGAAACAATGTGAGCACTTTGTAAGCAAGAAACTTGTTTCAACATGTGTCATTGATAATGCAATTTAAATTGCAAGTGTAGATGTGGCCCCAGAGAGCTGTTACTCAGCTCCACCTAGTGGAACTATCTGTTATCAAAACTTTATAGTTAGTCTTTAAGGTGCCACAAGATTTTGTTTCCTCTGCTATTCCAGACTAACACGGCTACCTCTCTGATTCTATCTGTTACTGTGAGTCCTGTAATTTTATCTAGGCAGATGTCCAGTGGGGATGGATGAGATCTGTTTTGTTTAATTGTATCATCTCTCTCTCATTATAATCATACTTTAAATGAATAATAACCACCAAATTATGCACAAAGCTAACCCAAGTAATCATATTTTTGCCTGTGGCACTTTAAAGACTAACAAAAGTATTGAAGTATTCATCGGTTGCATCCGACAAAGTGGTTACTAGCCCACAAAAGCTTATGCTTCAATACTTTTGTTAGTCTTTAAGGTGCCACAGGACTCTTTGTCGCTTCTGCAAACCCAGACGAACACGGGTGCCTCTCTGATATTTTTGCCTGTTACCCTGGTCCTTTCCTTCCTCTTGTTGTTGAGTCTTCAAAATGGAAGCTCAGCGTGGGTCCCCCAGGGCCGCGCCTTCCTATCTGTTTGGAGAGCACCCCTGGTAATCTGGGACCTCTCACTGCTCCTCCAATACAGTAAATAATAATGATCGCAGTAATCAATAGATATGTGCTTACACTGTGTATGAGAACAACTAAAGCAGCTATAATCCCGAGCAACATTTTGGAGATGGAATCTGTCTGGGGAGTGTTTGGATTGGGATTCACTTTGGGCCCATGAGCATTGTAGGATAGGACCAAGCCATGAAAATTGCTAAAATAACTAAACTTTGCCATCATTTGGATCTTGATTCTGGCTGGGACTCAACTTTGATTTAAAAGGACACTGGAAAGTCAATTGAAATCCAGAATTTAGGTTTCAAAAAAATCTAAATTCAATAGAAATATTTCCAGGAAATGTTTCAGGATTTTTAAATTATTATTCAAATAATAATACTTTGGTCTTTGCATTTAAATGTTTTCTTTTGCAATGCAAACAAGGCAGCATTCTGCTAGTGTGGGAGAACTGGCAAGTGTAATGAACTCATAACAAAAGTGAATGTAAAGAAAGCATCAGGGTTAACAGTGAAAAGCAAATGTGGTTGTTTCCCCCAGATTTGCTCATCTTCAATAATCAAAAGTGTTAAAATACCAGTGAGGACATTTTTTTAAAATAATGTATGTAAACTACTTCTTGAAAAACAATGTCCTTTTATGGGAAGTTCTGGAAACACTATTCGTTGCTGGAGGAGGAGAGTGTGTAATGGTGATTCATAGGCTGTTTTTGTTAAGTAAAGGCATGTTCTGAGTGGCTTCTGAGTCTTCAGTAGCAAAAAATCCATAGGTAGGCAATGCTTAGATCTTGTATGCTGTAGCACTTTTCATCTTCAAAGTGTTTTATAAACATTAACTCATTTGTGGTGTGTTTTAGTTATGTAACTGTTGTTCATTTATTTGTACCATTCCATTATTAACATAGCACCTAGAGGCCAAATGAGATCAGGGTCCTATTGTGCTGAGCATACACTAAGCCTGGTCCGCACATAAAGGTTAGGTCTATATAGCTAGGGTGCTCAGTGGTACCGGGAGGTGAAGTGACTTACCCAATGTCTAAAAGCAGCTTAGTAGCAGAGCCAGAAGCAGAACCCATGTTTCCTGAGTCCCAGCCCCACACCCCAACCTTTTGGCAGGACTGCCTCCCCTAAATGTCTAAGGATTTGCTGCAGAAATAGGTAGCCATTTGGAGCTGGTTCAGTCCAGAGCAGAATGCTACCTTTAGATGCGTACCTCCTGTACTGTCGCACACAGACCTTGCTTTAATTTGTCTTTGCATAGTCTCTCAATTAAAAATCAAGTTACTGTAATTCAGACTGAACGTACTAGCTTTCTCTTTAAATATATGAGAGCTGTAGATTGTCTACAGTCTGAATTCAGTTGGACCGCTCATATGCCTGTTGTTACAGTAGTATGTAAATGTGTACAGGTTTTGAGACCAAGTGAGGTTTGGCACCTGTCTGTCTGTGCTAGGCTTTTCTATAGCACCTATCACTGGCGCTTATGTAGAATGGTAAAAAACACGGACCTATTTGTTAAATCATGAAGGCGGAGAATAAAAGCATTTCTACCTGTTTAGTAAATGAATGTCTGCACAGTGCTTTGAAGATGCAAAACACCATACAAGTGTTGATATTATTAACAGCTGTATTCAGCATGAAGAATTTGCCCATGGCTGTGAAGAACAGCACCAGTCACTCCCACAGCTGTGACAGGAATTTGTAATTTAAAGGGGTAGCAGGTTATGCAATTAGACATGTGAATTTTACTCTCCCTCTCCCTCCACCTTAATTTTTTCCTATTTGGTTCAGATTCCCTTCTTCCAGAATCCACTTTACTAGGATTTAAGAAAAAAATGGATGGCACACTGGTTACAAATGATATCTCAGGAGATGATAGCTGCTTGACTACAACAGTACTGCCCACATACAGGTGATTAAAGTGAATGCCATGTTGGGCTCGGGGAGGCATTTCCTCCCAGGGCGTATTGAGAGGGACTTTAGTGGGGAGTGTGTTTCTGTTGTGTATTCTGGGGGGAAACATGCACTAGGAGCAGGTAGGCACAGCCAACATAATCCCTTCCTGTAACTGTGTGGGAGGAACATTGCTGGTGGACCTTTGTCCTTTTAAAAACATTTTTTTTAATTCTAGGTTCAGAAATGATGCTAATGGGCAAAGCGATCACTGAGCCATGCAGTAGATTTTGCCTTTAAAACCTATCACTGTTTAGTGGCACCTCACCTATAGGGCTGATGTCTTCTGGGGGGCTTAAAAGGGTGACTGCCTCTGTGGTAAACCTCCGTCCTTGACCTAGAGATAGTGGATTCCGTTCCTCCCTGGTGCGCTTACCTCTTGGGAAGTGTTCTCTTTGTCTTTATCCATTTCCAGCTGGTAAACACAGCATTGGGATGTTCCTGTTGAGTCTGCTAATTCTGTAACTTCAAGTGAAGCAAAGATTTTGCTTTGTGACCACATGTATTTAAATAACGTATTGCCTTTCAGCATCTTACATGTACTTTTTAATTAGCACAATGCCTCCATTATTTTTGTAATTTTAAAAAAGCCAGTTATACGAAGGTCTTCATTGTCTAGCAGTGTAATAAAAGGAGCAAATTCATCAGTGTAGGTGATTGTTCTTTCATGTAAATGTAGCTCTTACCTGTTTGTTTTTGTTCTATCTGGTTTCAGGTTTCTGAGTTATATAACTGTTCTCTTTGGCTCAAAATCAGGGTTTCATATTAACTATGGCCATGCTGCCTTTTGTTAGGGAGCTGACATAAGGCTAAACCATGTGCTCACATCTTGTTACCTATTCCTGAATATTTGTTGAGTGAGGAGTTTGCTACAGAGACGCATTTAGTCAGTGGTAAAAAAGGAGAGAAATCAAGGTCCTGATTCTAGTCTCTGAAATGGCTTTGAGACTGATGAGTTGAGGGCTGTTCGCAATGTTGTAGTCAGATTGGTCCACAGATATGAAGGAGACAAGGTAGGTGGGTAAGGTAATATCTTTTATTGGATCAACTTGTGTTGGTGAAAGAGACAAGTTTCGAGTTTCACAGAGATCTTCAGGTTGAGGGCTATCAATTCAGGGAAGTAATATTGTAGAACTATATTGGGTTTGGTTGTGGGTGTAAGCATCTCTGCAACTCAGGCCTTTTAAAAAATCTCCACCAGTTTGGTTCAAAATAAAGACAGAACAAAACAACCCCTCCTCAACCTTGTTTATGTAGGACCTACAATGTTTTCTGCTCTGCGGTTAGAGGGCCTAGAAGTGAAGGTCTCAAACCTGTAAACACTTAACTTATCCTTAAATTTGAGGACAGAACTCACAAAAATTTTTCATGTACAACTTTTTTAATGCAAAAAATGATGATTCTGTGACACCAAAACATTTCTTGAATGTATCAATTTTGTCAATGTTCTGGTTTAGGAGAAAAATTTAAGAATTTAGAAAAAAATCAAAATGCCCAGTTTTGACATTTTCAAAACAAAATCTTTTGATTTATTTTTGGTTTGAAACAACTTTTCATTTCAAAATTACCTTTAATTTTATTTTTTAAAAATTCAAAAATATTTTAAATGCTTCAGATTGAAACAAAACATTTTGATTTTGTCAAAATGAAATGTTTTGTCCAGAAATGATTTATCCTGAATTTTCAAAATTGTCAACGAACCAAAAACTCCATTTTGCATTCAGTTCCCCTGTGTAGTTTTACTGCATAAGGATTTGCAAAATAAGGGCCAATGGCCTGAATCCACCCAGATTGAGCCCTATTGAAGTCAATAGGGTTCTGAATGGCTGCCCCTGCAGAGTAACTTGCAGAACAGTGGTCTCATTACCCTATTTGCCACAGTATTCAATTCAATGATGGACCATTGATTCAATAAGCTGATAAGAAAAGCTGCATTCTTTTTAATCTTTAATGGAAATTTGGGGTGTTGGTAATAGTGAACATGAGAAGTTGCCTGAACCAAAACCTTGCATCTAAACTCCAGATGTGGGTCTTAGTTTAGCTTTAATTTTGAATCTCTCTCTCAAATGTGTCAAATTCAAACAACCTGACACTTAGGAAAATTTGGACTTGGATCTAGATTTCAAATCCACAAGTGTGGGAATGTTCAGGTCTGGGACCTGGTTTTGCCCCCTGAAGAGATATGAAGTTAGGAGCTGGAATTTTTTTTCTGATTCCCTGGAGGGTACGGAGGAGAGAATGCTTGCAAAGTTCAGAAGACGAAAACTTTGGGAGCAAAAGGCAAGAAAAACAAAAATCTCTATAAGCTTTGGGGAAAGTATTTTAAGCACGGGAAAAAAATAACTGAAAAAGTACTTCAGAGGGTCCAAATAAAATGTAGAGTTGTTCTGTCAAACAGTTCAGCCCAATAACTTCTCAGAGAGGAAAAGCAGCATCTTGCAGACTGCAATCCATGTGAAAAGAATCTGGAAAATCCTGTGTGTTATCACACCTGTGTTTGATGATCAGCTCTGCCATCAGAGCAACAGGTAAACAAATGCAACTCCAGAGATCAGAACAAAGGGGAGAGAGAGAGAGAGAGAGAGGAATGTGGGTCTTTTGGCCATCAGGGAACAGCACTACAGACCAGGAGGAGAGGGGCCTTAGGGATGGGGCTGAGGAAGGACTCCTTTCTGGGAATGTGCACCTGGGGGGCATAGAAAAGGTTGATCTGCTGATTGAGACAGGTACACAGATCAGCTCTTTAGTGAAGGCAGTTGGGTAAATATCCCTGTGTTTGTTCTGTCATAGTGGATGGTGATGTAACATGATGCACTCCTGTGTAAGTTGACCTGGAAGCTTTATTGGATCATTGTTATGTGAATGCCGTCATGGCTAGGAAAGGGGGTTGTCTGAATTATACTCAGAGTATTGGATTTAATTTGATGTCTACAGGTGGCATCTCCCCATCAGATCAGACAACTCAGGTCCTGCATATGCTGGGAGACAAGGAGTAAAAAAGACATGGCTTTTCACATTTGAATAAAAAAATCCATATTTTCAATTGTTTATAAGAAATAGCTCTGTTATCTATGAATGGAATATTTTATTTTGTCCATTGTATCCATTCATTGGCTGAATTAGACAATATGTCCATATGACATTTTAAGAAAGAAATTAATATATTTTTGTGTTACTCCCGCTTCTGGTGTGGTCCCCCAGTTAAGCTTTGTCAGCCACTCCTGGAACAAAATTATATTTTTTAATTTTATGGCACATGTGCAGGTCTCTAGATCTCACAGCTTGCGGAGTGGGAGGGAGAGCGGGGCTGCCTTTGACAGCAAAGTGGAGGGAAGGGAAGGGATATTTTTAGAACTGGAAATATTTGTTGAAATTCATTATCCCTCTGTTGATTTGAGGGGGGAAAAAATCTGAACTAATTTATTTCTAGCAATAGGCAAGCATACTGAGCATAAAAATAAGGTAATGTGCCTGTGAGCAGTCTCTTATGCCAAAATAAATGGGTATTCCCATAACAAATGGTGGACCATTGATGCAATAAGCAGTGTATGTATATATAACAGTCTGTTTCCTTTGCTTATGTTTATGTAACCCAGGAACTGTCTTCAGCCTTATAAAAGTACACAATTTGCCATGGTTGCTCTCCACATGGAGTATGGTGGAATTAATAGTAGTGGAATAGATCTATTATTGATAAATTATTAGAATTTATATTGCAGCAGCGCCCAGAAGCCTGCATCAGATCAGGCTCCTATTGTACTAACTGCTGTCCAGACACAAAGTAAGAGACCGTTCCTGCCCTGAAGAGCTGACACATGACTCAGTATCAACCCTCCTAATGTAAAAGACCACCAAAAACCCCAAAAGCTTGCTGAGCGAGTCCTCTTTATACCCAGCCAGTCTCATGTTGTCTCCCGTAAGAAAATGTCATGCCCTGAACTCTTCTAAGAGTGACTGATTGATTGCTTTTCTCATCTGCTCTCTGTTAGCTGAGACGAAGGATCCAGTTTCAGATAAATTTATCAAAGGTAAGAGTTATATGAGTGCCTGATGCTTGAGAGAGAATATGACAAACATGCCTGCAGTACCAAGAGCTTTGGCTTTACTTCCTTTTTCCTCAGAGATGCTCGTGCTTGAATATTGTTTTCTCTTGACCAGACTTCATCACAGTCAGCAGGCCTTCTTGGAAGCCACTTCTCCCATCTATCTCTTTTGAAGCTTTGCCTTGCCACTTGTTATCAGGAAGCTGGAATGTGTTGGGTTTGTAATGAAACTTTTTTTTTTTTTTGCTTTACCAGGGTCACAAGGGAGGGATTAACTAAAGGAAAAAGCTAGCAGTGTATTACAGAATGAGCTGAATCTTTTTTGTTTGCTTATTTATTTGATCTAACAGGTCCCCTTGCCCCCGGACTCCTCATTTTTAGGTCAAATCTTAGTTCTGCATCCATCTGCTTTTGCAAATTCAAGACCAACACCAGGGACAGTTTGGGCTTGTTTACACTGGCACTTTACAGTGCTGCAATTTTCTTGCTTACGGGTGTGAAAAAACACCCGCCTGAGCGCTGCAAGTTTCCGTGCTGCAATGTGGCAGTGTAGACAGTGCACCAGTGCTGGGAGCTACGTTTCTCAGGGAGATGGTTTCTTTAGACTAGCGTGACTACACAAGCCATGTTAAAGCGCTGCTGCTTTAGGATTTATACTTTGTTTTATTTAAGCTGCCAAACTTCAGAGGACTGCAAAAGGCTTTTGGCATAGACCCTCTTAATGGGCTTGTTTCATTTTCTCAATGGGAAATTGTATGGTGCAAAAATGTAAAGAAATAAAATAGAAAGTTAAAGGAAATAAATAAATATTTATGTTTATTTGAATGTTTTATGAGACCAGTTCTGCATTTCTTACAAGTGCATTATCTCTCCACATTGCTGGATGCTGCTGTCTTCCTCTTTTTCTACTTTTTCACCCTGTCACTTGAAAATTCTAGGACCTGGATGGAAAAGTTGTATAGAAATTAATAGGGTGTGAATCTATAGGGGTTTATAGAAACATGAGAGAGGTCTTTAGAAACTATTCTAAAACCCAATAAAATTGAATGTGAAAATACTGTCCTTCCTATTTGTTCTTTTAACCTCTGCATATAATTAGGTAGCAGGGATATAACTATACTAAATGCTATAAGCAGAAACCGAAAAGTCCAGAAAAATTATCACTTTCCAATAATGATGTATCTAAGCTATTTGATGCCTAAGTGAATGATTTTTAAACTGTGAGGCATTTCAGTGGGGAGCAAAATTTCTGTTCTATATTTTTGGGAATGTTACAAAAATGGGCTCATCATTTGTTGTTCTCACAGTCTCTGAATGAAGAGAGAAAGAGACATCAATCGTTTTCACTCAGCTCTCCCACCTTCTAATAATTTGCAGTGTTTTCCAAAGTCATAACTCATTCCAGATGATTTTCTTAATTTTAATCTTCGTTTCTAGTCTATAAAACTAGGGCTTTCTGTCTCTGCGTTCTTCCCTGAATGCCCCAAATTTCTGGCAAAAGATTATACTGAGTAACCACTGGGTGGCCCCATAGGATTCTGCATAAAAATATCTCAAACTTTTTATG
Source organism: Sternotherus odoratus (assembly GCA_032164245.1). NCBI lineage: Eukaryota > Metazoa > Chordata > Testudines > Kinosternidae > Sternotherus > Sternotherus odoratus. The sequence goes on from JAVMKO010000004.1 coordinate 49,082,418, forward strand.
CCATGGTCTAAATATGGATAGAGTCAGTGTCTCCTGGACATGTCCACTCTCAGTCATCACTGAGTGAATCACCTTCCCTCCCATTAGTAATTATATAGTATCCTTGTGGCAATGACAGCAATTGCTTACATGAAGAGTTGACATATTAGTAAAGTATTTATAAATACATTAAGGACTATGACGCTCTTTGAGATCTACTGATGAAAAGACTCTATATGAGTTAGGTATTATTATTATTTTAGCTGTTAAAACTAAAATATAGCAGCTGGAAACAAGAAGACACCTGCCAGTGCTCTTCTGACCACCAGTAATTATCCCCTGGATTACAATTTGGGACCCATTGCTCAAAGTAAGCAGTTTTCCTGCAGGGAAGATGGCACAATCCATTACTGTCTTCACAAAGAGGATCAATTAAACGCCGCAGGGGAAGTGGTTCCCTTTCTTGGTTTTACAGTTACTGCATTGCGGAACCTAGCACTGAATATTCATTTAAATTTTCAGTAGGTAGATCTTCATTAGGGGACCCAATCCAAACTCCATTGAGGTCAACGGGTTCATTGAGGTCCTTCTACGGACTTCAGTGGGCTCTGACTCAGGCTCTAGCTGAACCCAACATAACCATAACCCAGCAAGGAAGTAATATTTCCCAGATCTCCTGGCTGATGAAAATAGAATGCTCTTCACAAAAGTGTTTCTAAGAATTACCTTTAATTCTGTATCACATTTATTGAGGTGGGTGGAAGGATTTATGGGGCACGTTAGATTTATGCCACCATCTGAGAGAATCTGTTCTAAGGAACATTTTATTTATCTAATGGTACTGAAAATGTGCAAAGTGCTTTGCCAATAGTAAGAAGATAGAGTACCTGCCCTGAAGAATTTGCAGACCTAGATCCTCCATCATGGTCCTTTCAAGCCAGATACCTGCTCCAGCATAGGACACAGACTGAATTGTGGATGAGGATGTGATGTAACAAGAAGCGCATGATTAATTTTACCCTGGGCTTTATTAGTTCCATGATTTTTTTTGTTAATATAATTTAATCATTTATGTTTTGCTAGCCCTTCTTAAGATGTAAGGAACTAGTGTAGCCTATGTAGGCCTGGTGGAAGAAGTATGTTTTAAGGACAGAAGGTAGAGACAAGGATCAGATCTGAAATCCTAATGGTCAGAACTTTGAAAGGTGTGTCAGCAATGTCTGGCATGTGCGCACCAGTTGTGGATTTGTATACACAGCCTCTATCGGTGTACATTACACATACACTTTTGAAAATTTGGCATAATATGTAGTTTTCACTGCATCTTTTTTATTCTTATTTTTATGTCAGGGTTATTCTTAGAGGTCTGTGAAGTATTTCTAAGGAAGCATAGCATAAAGTGAATCTCAACTGGCTATAGGTGTTTCATCACAAACCTGAATCAGCTTTGTTGAAAGGGTCACACATTTTTAGGGCTACTTAAAGAGACAACCATTTATTTTGTATGAGCACTATCATATGAAATCTAGCAGTTTGGGCTGAGTTTGATTCCAGTGGTGGTTATCTTCAGTCATTTTTGGGAGCAAGAGAATTCTGATATGCCCATATCTTCTTTCCCTGGAATGTTCCTTTTTTTCCCCTGATGACTTTCTCTGGACTTATTTGTTTTCATATACATCGGCCTCTGTCTCATGTGACACTTTGACAGTCCAACTCTAGATCACGGCAGAGGAGCTGGATTCTTGCCAGTCTTCTAGAATATGGGTAGGAAGCTTCACTCAAAATGAAAATTGTGATTTGGTATAGAATTATTAACACCAATCAGTAGAAGAGGTGACTTGAATTCATGGGGACAGATACTCAGCTGGAGTAAACTTGTGCAGCTCCATATATTTCACTGAAGCTATGCCAATTTACACTTTCTCGGGATCAGTACCACGGCCTTTTGGCTCTTCAGTGTTCTGCATTTTTCCCCATAGCCAAAGAATACTTTAGTGGGGGAAAGCATCTGTGGTGTTGGTTTCATTGCTGGGAGGTTAGCTCAGTTGGTTAATCAGGTTGATCACCACCTAGAGCATGATCAGCAGGCCTTCATTCTTTGCATAGCTAGGGTATAATGTTTGCAAAACTACATATTGCATGTGCACAGCCAAGACATCGGCTAAAGCAGCTGGTGACATCAATCATTTATTAGCACAGATGTGGGACTGGACATCTGGTTATTGGACTAGAGAGTCTACTCAATAACAGAGGCAAATGAGAGGTGAGCAAATGTTCTATTTATATATAAATATCTGTATTCACAGGGGACTTTCAACTCTGAAAGCTGAACAGACTTCTCGTTAGCATCTTAATGATTTTCAGCTGTGTCATGAGATGTCTCCACCCTCTTACTAGGCCCCAGTAGGAAAAAAAGGTCAGTTACCACCTGACAGGCTGCATCTGGGGAAGAGTCAGGGCTGATAAGCTCTAACTGCTGGGGAATCCCAGCTGGACAGGGGCAGGCTGAGCTTGAAGAAAACCAGAAAGTAGAGAACGAGAAGGATCTACAGGAAGGAACTCTGCAGTAACTCCCTAGAATGCAGGGAGTTGGCAAGAGAGGGAAGGTATCCTGTGGTGAGTAAGCCCTGGGACCCTGCCTGGGGATGTAGACTCTGGGAAGAACCCAAGGGACGAGGTGGTGAAATAGCCACAGGGAGCAGAGGAAGTTCCAGTGGTATGCAAGGTGGGGACCAGGGCAGAAGACAGTGAAGAAAAGGAGTCCAGTGAAAGGGTCTGGGACCTGCAGCAGACTGTGGTTGCTGGATATATGGTCCCTCAGAGATGGTGGCAGATGTCGGCTGTGGCCGGGAGGTGCTTACCACAGGTGGCTCCTGGCCGGCAGTGCAGCAGGGCTCAGGCAGGTTAGGTGCCTGCTTGCCATAGCCCCACGCTGCTCCCGGAAATGGCTGGCTCCTAGTACATCTCTCCAGCTTTGGGGGCAGGAGAACAGTATGTCTCAGGGAGCTGCCCGCGCCCACAAGCGCTGCCCCCATAGCTCCTATTGGTAGGTTTTTGGGCCAATGGGAACCATGGGGATGGTGCTGGGGGTAGGGACAGCGTGCAGAGCCGCCTTCCCCATGCCAGGGGCCGCAGAGACGTGCTAGCAGCCAGCCGCTTCCGGGAGCTGTGTGGGGCTATGGCAGGCAGGCAGCCTGCCTGAGCTCCCTGTTGTGCCATGGAACTTTTAGCAATCCTGAGATGGAGATCACTGTCTGGGATTTATTTTTGCGCCCCTCCCCCCTTGAGCTGGGGCCCCGGGCTGCAGCCCCTAAAGCCCCTGCATTAATCTGGCCTTGAATATCTCTTTCAAAACTACTAGCTGTTTGGGTTTTTTTGTTACAGTGTATGAATGCAGTTGAACTTGACAGTAGTTACTAGCCTGGTGGATGTTCAGAAACTTTGGAGGGCAAGTCATAACAGCCTGTCATTTAACCGGTGATGTGCCTAGTAAGTGTTACACTGCTGAACAGTTCATGGCCTTATATCCAAATATGGTGTATAAACATGACTGCTTGAAAGTTCTGGACTTTAGCAGGGGTGAATGAAATTGTCAGGTTTTGATGGTAAAATCTCCCCTGGCTTGAACATACAGAGGCCGTCTTCTTTTAGCTTGATGTGTAGTGCACTCACTGAGGCATCCAGGGACCTGGCTTTTAATTCACTAGAGATTTCCTAGGATTAAACTATTGCTAAGAGTACAGCCCTAATTTAGAACAGTGACATCAGCAACAGCAGCTTGTTGGCTGGGTATCAGCAGCAGCAAAGGATACCAATGATCAGCTTTCCCCTCATCAGATGACGCCAGCATCCCCAACTAAACCTTTCCATTGAGCCGGTATGGCTTATCCAGTCAGTCAATGCTGTGGGCTCTTTCCTTCCCTGTGCAGCTCCCATTTAACTCAATGAGAATTGCATATACAAATCTGTAGGAAAACTGCTTCTCCCCATTCCCACATGCGTAGATCTTTATAAATAAATAGCCAATTATGTATCAGCAGGTAAAATAGATATTTTTAAATCTTGGAATGTGAACTTTATCCAGTATCAAGTAAGAATTCCTCTCCTCCCCCCGCCCAATATTTTTTCATGTTCTCTCTTAAATTCTTTCACCGACTCATCCCCCATGGTTTTTTGGAAAGCACCAGCTGATATAGCTGTTATTTTACTATCCGCATTTGAGCATTGATGAAATGAGCCCAGCTTTGTGACGATGTTCTGTAAGCCAACTTGTGCCAACCAAAAACAGTCTGGGTCAAATTCTGTCCTAGGACATTGGTGGGGGCACCCACTGACTTTCAGCGCTTGCCTTGTTTGAATCAGAGTGTGGGATTTGCCATAGGTCCTCCAGAAAGAGTTGTTATGGTACATGTATTATTTTGGAGACACCATGGTGAATTTAAAAGTTAGATATCTAGACTCTGAAAAGCATTTACTGCAGGGCTCGGACAATTGTGGAGCTAGGTGCAGTATGAAGGGGAGAACGTGGTACTCTAGCAGATTAAAAGCTGTGTAATGATACTTCACACTTATACCTTTCAGTCAGAGCTCTCCAAGTGTGTTACTCATGTTAGGGCATGGCCACACTTGCAAGTTAGAGTGCCTTAAAGCAGCCCCATGCACTCTAACTCACAACGTATCCACACTGGCAAGGCATGGAGAGCGCCCAGACTCTGCGGCTAGAGCGCTCCTGTTACTCCACCTTGGCGAGTGGAATAATATTTGATGAGCCCCCGCTGGAGCGCTGCAGTGCCAGTGTGGATGCCCTGCTCTGTTAGTGTACTCTGGCCTCAAGAAGTGTCCCACAATGCCTGTTCTAGCCACTCTGGCCATCACGTTGAACTCTACTGCCCTGCCCTTAGGTGACCAAACATTAGACCCGCCCTTTAAATTCTCAGGGATTTTTGAAAATCCCTTTCCTGTTTGCTCAGCCAAGTGTGGAGAGCTCTCAGCGCATCTTTCCAGGTAATCATGCCTCCACGTGCCAGGTGATCCCCAGTATAGAGCAATGATTAAGGGCTCGTCTTCACTCCCACGGTGCGGGATCGATCTTCTGGCGATCGATTTATTGCGTCTGGCTAAGACGTGATAAATTGATCGCCTGCGGCTCCGCCGTCGACTCCGGAGCTCCAGCTTGCCAGGAGGCGCAAGCTGGAGTCGACGGGGGAGCGTGCCGCCGACTGCCGCCGCCGTGGGGACGGCAGGTAAGTCGGCGGCAGATACGCAAACTTCAGCTACGTGATTCACATAGCTGAAGTTGCGTATCTGCCATCGATCCCCCCTCCCCCCCCCAGTGAGGACAAGCCCGAGGTGTTGGATCTCATCAGTATTTGGAGAGAGGAAGCTGTCCAGTCCCAGCTACGTTCCACACATAGGAATTACAATACCTACGGGCAGATATCAAGGGACATGATGGAAAGGGGAGTGAAATGCACTGATTCCAATGTTAGTAGGAATCTGTGTTTGCTACACTGACTTGCAGTGCCTGTTGCTTTCCTGGGCTAAGGTATCTTTTTCTTTGAAAACATACTTTATGCAATACTAAAGCCAAAAAATCCATTTAGTGAAAAACACAACTGCTTGGGAAACAGAAAGGGTAAGGCTATGATAAGATAAGGGTTACAGATACACGAGAAGTACTTTTTATTGCATTGCCGAAGGACACCCTCCCAGTAAAGTGGGAATGGAGAGTGAAGGAGGCCTGCCTCTCCAGTCTCACCCATGCCCGAAACTAGGGTGCCCAGACAGTAAGTGTGAAAAATTGGGACGGGGGCAGGGTGGTAATAGGAAGGTAATAAGGTAATAAGAAGAAGACCCAAAAATTAGGACTGTACCTATAAAATCGGGACATCTGGTCACCCTACCTGAAACATACTAGGCCATGCTCTCTCCTTGTAATGTATATACCACCTCCCTGCTGACATATGGGCTAACTCACTTCATGCACATTTGCATTAGAGCTACAACAAATACAATGTCAGTCTCTACTACAGATCTTATTTCTGAAGATCTTATCTTACTGATATTCTTGATTTTATGGTGGTGTAACAGACTAGACTAGACTCAGGCTCATAGCTTCCTCATTGGAAGATTTAAGAGGCAAAAGACCTGAAAACAAATCACTTTGTTTGATGAGGAGCCAGTGAAAATAAAACATGTTCAACCAGATGACTAATATAAATCTTAGCTGGTCAATCCATTGAGCTGACCAATAACCTTTGTAGAACAGATGTAGAGCTTTATTTGTGGAACAGCCACTTTGGAAGAAAACAAACTAGCAACTCTGTTCAGGAATTTCTCCTGAAACTTTGTCTGTGACTGCAAAGAGGAAAAGATAATTGATGAGCCATCATTAAGATGTCTACAGAACTGTTGAGATTTATGTCTGATGCCTGCTAAACCCTGAAGCTCCATGATTTTAGGCATGAAAGCATGAAGACAAGCTGATGGGTCAGTTGAGGGATAACCGTATCAATTTATTTTGTTGTCAAGTTGGTTTCAGACCCAGAGTGCAACCTGATAATTAGCTAGCTGCAGCTCTCGGGTGGCATGGCCTTCAAAACAATGGACTGATCTGTTTATCTAAATTTTACTCTAATTTACTAAGAAACACTTGACTCGTACTACATTAGGGGCCTTGATTAGTCAAAAACAGCTTTGTAGGTTGTCTGGAGATAGAGGCAAAATCAAAGCTAATAGTTCTGGTATTCTCCCTTAATAGTCCTTGAGCGCTGGCAGAGAGGTGGCTGTCTAGGGAGATTCTTTTCCTTCCTGCCTATTGTTCTGGGCAGCCCCTTATTGTTCTGTTTAAACTTTAAAAATGTGCTTCTGCTGCTGGGATGTGAGGGGATGAAAAAGCAACGAATAAATCATCATAATGTTCATATGCCTTGCGTGATAATCCTATAATCATATTCCCGTGGGTGGACTGCTGAGCCTGTACAGAGTCCAACTGAAGTCAATGAGGGTTTGCAAGGGAACAAGAATATTTGTGCATGGCTCTAATTTCAGGATCTGAAGTTGCTGAGTAACCTCTCTGATCTTATCATTTTTACCCTCATACCTGCCTGGTTTTGTTTTGTTTATTGTCTGTCTTGTGTAATGTCAAATTTAGATAGTTTGACTCATGGAATGTGCCTTTAATTGTTTTTGTACATAACTAATAATTTCATGAATCCCAAAATGTACCTGATAATTCAATTAGATCAATGCTTCTGCTGTGAAGAAATTATTAAAATATTAATAGACCTTATTCCAAACAGGATGCTGACTTAGACCAAAAGCAGATGGCTCTCCTTTGGGAAGATATGATGGTGTTACTGATACCTGGAAGGCATTCTGAATTGGTTGTGAGCCAGAGGCTTTTGTAATCAACTTCAAGGCAAAGTCCCTTACCTCGTTTCTTTTAAAATTCTTTTACAAAAGATGAGTGTCATGAGTGTAAAGTGCCTTGAAGTGCTATTTTACCTGTTAGGGATTAACTGGGGGGGGGGGGTGATGTCAGAGTAGCCCATCTGGAGGAATAACCAGGAAGTCAGTTCAGTTCGTCCTGGAGCTTTTGGGCTAGCTCGACCTCTTTTCCAGCTATGGAAGCTCTTCTCCCCTCTCCTAGCTTTGGGAGGGATGGAGCACCCTTCTATTTCTAAGATTAGACTAACTGTAAGTAGCATATTGATTTCATAAACTTTTGTACCTGATTTGAAGTGTCACTAACCTCCTTAGAGTGAGAAATCTTGAGGGAGGGATTAGAGCTAAAAAGTTAAGTATCTGTGAAGTTGTATTAGTTGTAAGTTGTTCTCTTTTTTTTATTAAACCTTTTTTGTTATAAAAAGCGTTTGGTTATTCCCTTAAAGTTGTCCTAGCTTTGGATTTGACCCAGTTCCCGGGAAAGGGGGGGGAGTCTGGGGGTCTGAATCTCTCTTCCCTTGGTAACCAGAGAGGGAGGGGGGAGTGGATCAGTGTCTCCTAGGTTGAAAGGGGAAGCTGGAGTTAAGTCTCTGTGTTTTTTCATCTCCCAGACAGAAAGGGAGGGGTCGGGAGGGTTACTCTCGGGGGGGGGGGTGTCAAGGTGCCCCTACCCCATAGTCTTGGGTAATCACTGAGTGGTGGCAGTGGAACCCCAATTCCCAACTGGTAGAGTGTGGGTTTTGGGGGGGAAAAGATTTAACTTAGGCTGGGAAAGTAGCCTACAGTTATTTGGTCTTGCATATAAGAGACCCCCCTCTTCACCCCAGTGTTTAGAGTGAGGGGATATTCCTCTCTTACAATGAGCAAATAAATTTTAAGACTATTTAAATTTTGAGAATATGCTACATGGGCTCAATCCAAAATCCATTCAAGTCAGTGGCAAGATTCTCACTGGGAAATCCTTAAGGAGCTCACTCATTATTTTCAGTCCTAGATATGTACTTTTTGTCTTTAAAATCTGATTTTTTTTGTTCTTGGCATCAGTGAGAATCCATACCAGCTGATCTTTGTGCTGACACTTATCTTCATGAGGATAGTGAGCAGTGATAACTCAAGAGTGGTAGAATCATAAATGTTATGTTTCCATCTCCCTGCCTTACAAGTGAAGACAAATGTTACTTCATAGATCAATATCTCAGTTTTTCAGGAAGTATAAGCCTGTTTTAAATTACAGCTGTAGAAAATATAGAATTGTGATTGTGTGGGAGCAGAAGGTTCCAACAGATCTAGTTAAGTCTATTCAGTACAGTGCTTGTAACAATTATAACCATTTGATCAGAACTGACTTTTCAATGCTGCTATACCAATGGAATGTATGATTAGACTGCAAGTGTTTCAGGGCAGAGACTGTGTCTTGCTGTGTGTGAACAGAACAGCACAATTGGGCTCCAGTCATCACCAGGCCCTTTCAGCATTACTGCAAAGCAACTGATAAATAATAATCCATGAAATGCAGTTGAATTGACTTTTTTTGCAGTGCAATGTATGGACTAGGATTTGGGAGATATGCTGTGCATGGTTGGTTTACTCTTGTGTTTTCTTGCAGCTTGCTTACCTGTAATAAGAACAGGATCTAGTCTTACCATTGAGATAAATAGCATTAGAGAGAGCTAGAAAAATTACACATGGAAATGCCTAGAGAAAGTGAGAGGAAAACATGGAATATATATCAAGGGAGAATACATTAGAAACTTCTCTCTGTGTGAATTACAAAGACTTTCCATACCAAGGGCATTGCTGTAGAAATGGTATTTGGCCATTATGGTCTCCAATAGGAAAAGGGAGCCATTTGGCAGAAACCTCTTTCATTTGTATTTGTGAGTGAAATGGTTAATAAATCAGTTTTGTGCCGTCTTCTGTTAGATCCAGATGTATTATTGCTGGATTAGCAATTGCCTACCCAAATGCTAATATCTGTTCTCACTCTTTCTTCCTAAGATTACCCTAAATACTATTAAAAAGACAGAAGCCTTTAGCCCTGCTTGGCATTAGCACCCCAGTGACCTACAGCCAAAGCCGGTAGTTGGCGGATAGACAAATTCTCTTTGCCACATTAGAAGAACACAAAGTGCCTTAACCTGATCCATCGTTTCTCATGATGGTCCTTTTTTCTCACAAGAACACTTCTTTCTAGAAATAAACACACAAAGTCTAGCTAGCTACACTGATGCTAAATGGAAGGGAGGCTGAGAGTTTGTCACAATGTATCCATCAGGTCTATGGTGTAGTTCTGGCAGCACTATGGAAGTGTTGCAAGACTAAAAAAGGTACAAGAGCTGAATCGGAAGAAAATGAAGACAAGGTAGGTACTTACCAATCTTTTAATTCTGTTAAATATAAGACATTTTACGTCTTGTCAAAAACTGGCTCCGCTCTCCTGTTAAAACTGCATATTCAGTCAAAGTTGGAAAGCAAAAATAACTCAAGCAGGTGGTTTGTAAAAATGAGCTTTGATAAGGCAATTTACACTGTGCATGTTCTCTCTATGTATAGGTGCTTAATTCAAATTCAAAGGAGGGTGGATCTAGAATAGTTAAACCTTTTTAATGTGGAAGTTTATAGGAAATATTAAAATGTGTTCCTAGTTTTGTATTGACAATGCTGCAAATGGGTGGTATAACAAGGAACCTTTAAAAGCTGTTTAAAATGTTGTGTGTCTATATTATGTATTCACTTCTTCTTTGTTTTGATTTATAAATCCACATGTATAATTTCTATATAATATGTACAAAAAGGTCTCATACTTTATGCTCATTTGCCACAAATAAAAAATTATTATTTCAGTGCATATAATTTTTAAAGGATTGGATTAAAAGGATAAGGTTTATATTTATAAAAAGCCTTTGAAAAATAATGCATAGTTTGATAGTTTCACCATCTATTGTGATGGCTAGCCCACACTAGTCTTTCTAATGCATATTTTATGTACAACCCTACAAATGGTCTTTATAATCCTATTGTTAGATGCTTAAGGGATGGACCAGAGACTTTAAATCTGCTTAGCATGCAGACAAAGATAACAGGATATAACCTGAAAGACCTTGAAAGATAGAAACCCTAAGTATTTAGATTTAATCCAAAATATATAACCATTCAAACCATCACCATTCCAGTGATGCATGGATGTGCAGTGAAATTGACTTTCAGACCATGCACAATGAATGTGAAACATAGCAAAGCCCTGAAACTGCTGTCTTCAACCAGCACCACAATCTTTAGGCATTATTTAACTGTTAGAACAAGGGACTGGGCTTCACAAGACCAAGATCCTTTGCAGAGGTACTGTAGGCCCATGCCTCAGGTCCCAGTTCCTGGAATCACATGATGAAATCATAATCTGGGCTTTCATCTAAAAGCTTCTACTCCTTTATGTTGTGAACAAAAGTGGGCAGTATGAGAAGGGGAGGCTTAGCCTGTCTAAAGGGGAGTGGTGCTGAATCACCCATCAGCCCAGCAGACACCACTTGTGTGGATGGCCCCGAATGCTGTCACTCAACGGAGGGAGGGGCACATGGCTGTGAGGTCACAGGGGACCTTAATAATCCAGCTCTAACTCTCATTCTGATTTGTTGTGTGAGTGTGGGCAAGTGATTTTAACCTATCTGGGCCTCAATTCCTCCTCTGTTAAATGAGGTAAATAAAAGTGGGTAAATGTTATAAAGCATTTGGAGATTGTCAGATGAAATGCAGTGTAACCACAAAATATTATTACATTAGAGCTGGTTGGAAAGTGATTAATATTTTGCACAAAAATGTCAAAAGATGGAAAGATTTTTGGTTTTGATTTTCATCCCCCAAACCCCAAATGATTCAGTTTTCAGATGACTCTTGATTTTTCAAAAGCTTAAAAAAATACCAGCAAAGAAACTAAAATACGTGTTTATTGAAAACAGGCCACATTTCATCCATTTTTTAACTAAATGCTTTGACATGTTCTGTTGCATGTATTGATATTTTTAAAAATGCAGGCACTGTATTAACACTTGCATTTTAACCCCATTTATAGTCAAGGTCAATGTGACATGAGGAAGGATGGTTCAGTGATTAGGGCATTCATGTAGAATTTGGGAGATTCTGATTTGATTTCCTGCTCCCCCACAGACTTCCTCTAGGACCATGGACAAATCACTTAGTCTCTCTCTGCCTCCATTCCCTATCCATAAAATGGAGATAATAGCATATTTCTGCCTCACGGGGGTTTGTGAGGATAAATACTGTGACATTTCACTCCCTATTCTTTATGAAAATATGCTTATAATATGAATGACATAACTGAGATATACTTTATGCAAGATGGCTCATGTAAGGTATCATTGGAAAGGTCATGATTTACTGAATGTGATTATTCAATTTGTGTATGCCTGTATCATTTCTGTATCTGAAGTTAGGAATATTAACTATATATCTGTAGTTCAAATGTGTTATTTTGGGTGTCACCCCCCAACCAGCTCTTCAGGAGCAACAATGGTAAAGCCAGACTGGGGTAATGAGCCATTAGCAGAGACAATGGACTTCAAAATGTGAAGGAATGAGCACTCCTCAGTAATCTACACAGTATATGGGCACTAGAAGAGATTCTGCAGGCTGATTGTCACCCTACTGATAGGAGCAGGAGAAGGTTGATTGGCCAGGTCCTATGGAAGTGATGTATGGCTTTGGAAGGAAAGGGTGAAAAAGTAACACAAAGGGACATGCTGGAGGAAGGAGGAGCATGCAGAGAGGAGGAAAGCTGGTTGGAGGGAGAATGAAGGAAGAAACAGGGAAGATATTTGAGGGAAGTATTTAACAGAGAAAAGAGAGATTTGGCTAAAGGAAAGATAAGAAAGCTAGAGTGAGGAAATGATAAATACAGAGATAAAAGTAAAACCAATGAGCATGAGAGAAAGAGAGTGACCCACTCCAAAAGGAATAGAGCTGGCTCTGGGTTTTTTTGATGCCCCAAGCAAAACATTTTTTGGCTGCTCCCCCACCCCCCATTTTTTGCCTTTTACAGATGTTTGCACTTCACAATTTTGTTTTGTGTTGACTGTTTAAAATTTAAAAAAAATGAAAACAGAATTTGTAGTTGTTAAAATAAAAAAATGTCCTATTAATGTACTCATTTAATGTTAACAAAATCACAGTTACAAACAATTTAGATTCAACTACACACTGTAATGAAAAATGTTAATGTCTTCCAGTTTCTTATAAATTAAAAATTTATATGAACTGAATTTTTCTGGTTTTTATACTTGCGTAGTCTTTTAATAAGTCAGTGAAATCTAATTTTTTTTGCAATGGTACTTTCAATTGAAATTAATGAGAGTCCTGACAAATGATTTTGAGACATGGTGGACCTCAAATAATTTTTTAGTAATTTCAGTTTTGAGAAACTGTGCTCACTAGAAGCTGATACCAACTGATACTGGTACCAACTGATACTGATAATGTTAAAAGAATGCGTAATGCTATAGCAGTGTTCTGAGTGAAAAAAATCATTTCTTGCTATAAATTCTAATACTTTTAGAGGAGAAGTTTTAGGACTTATTAGCTCAAATAAAGCTATTAATTCATCATACAATTCTACTACATCAGTGTCAGCAGTGTTATCAGTACTGAGTGCTAAATGGAGGTCTTGGCAGTGCTTCATTAGGTCTTCTTTGGAAAACTGATTTTTCATATTTCCAATATCGTATAAAAATTCAAAAGTTTCACAATGACCATGCAAATGATAAAATCTTTCTTCAATGGAAGTCATAGCTACATCCAAAATACAATAGAAACATTCAGCTTTAAACCTTTCTTTTGGATCAAGAATACGATCATCATGAGCCTCATAACAAAACTGTCTTGTTTTTTTCTGCGGACGAATGAATTGTTGAGGTGCAAACATCAGTTCAAAATCAAGATCCTCTGCTATTGTTGTTGCTTCTTTGACAGTTTCTTCAAATCCTTCATCTGAATGGTATTTTTTAAAATATTCCAATGTTTTATTCTAAAACATTTTTGCCTCGGATAGGTCTATGGTTATGTTCTGCAACTTTTCTGGTCAAATTAATTTGATTTAGAATATTATGCCAAATAATGCAACATGAAAATTGAAACTGCATCATTTTCTGAGCCAATTTTTCAACTTCATGTCGAAATGAAGGATCATACAACAAGTCCTGGCTTATTTCAAATAGTGCATTGTAAATCTCTCCTGATGAATATCAGAATGGTCTAATAGCGTCCATCCTGCTTTCCCATCTAGTTTGTCGTAGAGGTTTAAGTGTGAGTTTTTGTTCAAGATTCTTCTTCAAGACTGCCCAGTGGTGTGGGGAATGATTAATCGAGTGCCTAGAGTCTGCCATCCAAGGTTCGTAATTATTAAGCTTTCTGCCTACATGTAAGGGTTTAACTGTAAAGCATAGACAAAAACTTTGTAATTATTTTTAACTTTTTTTAAGCATAGCATTTATTTTTTTCCACCTTACTTGTTGCTAAAACGTAAAGTGCCTGCTGGGAAATCATGGGAAAGACCATGGGATGGAGGAGAGTCACCCCTGTGGGAAAGGACGTCTTAAGTTAAACTGAACTCCTCAGATGGGTGGTAGATAGTTTGTCCCATCTGACCATTAATGGCCAATAGGAAGAGCACAAGGAGATATAAATGCCAACCCTACTCTCCACAGAGTGTGTCTATACATGCAACTACACCAGTATTTCTGCAATGGCTCTCTCCATCTCTAGTTATAGGCCACACTTTTTTCCCTTTCATTTAGAAGATGGGTTGTTTTACCCAGCTATTAGAGGTGCTTTAGACTAAGGGATTCTCACAGATTAGTTTTCATGAAGCTTAAACCTTTTAGAGTAATTGCTTCTAAAAATACCTTCTTGAAACTAGAGTTGAAGTATAATTTAATACACTATTTTAAAAAAGTCCAGAGGGAAAGCTGCAGTCCAGTACTTCATAAATACTATAAGATATGATTGTTTGCCTCCTTAAAGTATTTTCTTCTTTTAGTATTTTATCCCAGACCCAGTAATGCATCTTTGTAATTTATGCAAAGCAGCTTACTTATTGGCCACGGAAGAACTACATACCTGCTATTTTGTGTAACAGTCTGTATAGGGCATGTTAATTTTTCTTTTGTATACATGTACACAATTTTCATCTCAGTTCTCTGAAGGAGAAAATCCTGTCTTGGGCACTTTGTTATCTTATTTTTAAATATTTATTTCAAAACTCTCAGGAAATGGTAAGAAAAACCAAAATGGACAGAAAGCAGAACAATTATTATAAGGGAACAATGAAGATGTTATACAATGTGACTGTGAATCTGGGCAAAATAGAATTAATATTAGTAGATTTTTCCTAGAGGTAATGCCTTCTAGTAGGTCAAAAGGACCAATAAGTCAAGTGCAACACTTTTTTGTTTCAGGAATCAGAGAGGTAGCCATGTTAGTCTGGAATTGCAGAAGTGACAAAGAGTCCTGTGGCACCTTAAAGACTAAGTAAAGTATTGAAGCATAAGCTTTCGTGGGCTAATACCCATGCATCCGACGAAGTGGGTATTAGCCCACGAAAGCTTAAGCTTCAATACTTTAGTTAGTCTTTAAGGTGCCACAGGACTCTTTGTCACTTCTTTGTTTCAGTTGTTCCAGACATTTTCTGAGACTTGACCAGGTTAGAAGGAAGTATTACTCGTTCCTATGTCTACAGCACCAAACTCAATGGGCAGTCTGGAGTATTGCCCCAATAATAATAGCAAACCTTGCAGGTGTTCTTTTTATATTTTTGCACACAGCTCATTCTCTATCATCAAGTCAAACAAACATAAGCCTCTTCCATGGAGAAACATATCATAGGCATTCCTTTTTGGTGAACAAACAAGTCATGCAGTATGGTGTGCCTGCATTGCCATGCATATAATTTTGCATTTGGTATGAAGTAAAGAATGCAGTTTAGGAGTCAGAAGATTTGCTTTTGACTTTCTGTGTGATCTTGGGCGTTGAGTTGCCTAAGGCTCGATATTCAAAGGTCACTTCTAATTTTGAGTGCTTCAGTTTTTGGGCACCAGATTTTGACACTGTAGGGTCCTATTTTCAAAGGTGCTGAACACCCACAGCTCTCCTAGTGCCTTGTAGGGAGCGACCAGCACTTTGAAATGGTTCTGGTTTCAATGGATGGGGAGCCAGCATAGCACGGATATAATGGGTTATAATTATTTCTTGCTCAGAAGACAGGCTGTTGGAATCTGAGTGTGTCTCTTCAACAATCTCTAGGGAGAGACCATACTAATAGTCCAGCCTGGAGGTGACTAAAGTATGGATTACAGTGCTGTCATCCAAAAGGAATGTGTACAACTTCCTGGCTAATTACTAGCTAGATGTGTGACAAAAAGGCAATCCTCACTACTGTTGCCACAGATTCATAGATTCCAAGGCCAGAAGGGACCTCTGTTGTCATCTAATCTGACCTCTTATATAACACAGAACATAGAACTCCACAAAAATCATTCCTAAAGTATAATCTTTTAGAAAAATATCCAATCTGGATTTAAAAATTGTCAGTGGTAAAGAATCCTTCACAACCATGGGTAAATTGTCCCAGTGGTTAAATACTCTCCCATTAAGAATTAATGCCTTATTTCCAGTCTGAATATGTCTAGCTTCAACTTCAGTCTTTGGATCATGTCATACCTTTCTCTGCTAGATGGACAAGCCCATTATTAAATATTTGTTAACCATTGTGATAATCAGGGTCCAGACCCCCTATGGGGAGAACAGGGTGCCTGAACCTCCCCCCGCCCCATATAAACACCTCAGTCAATTGGTTTATACAATGTGATTGTGTCTAAACATATGTCTGGTAAGGTATTTTATGAACGTTTGCAATGTTCTGAACTTGATGGTCATTAGGAGGTTATGGTTATGAGTGTGTGTGTACAACATTGTAATTGTAAGTAGGGTGCAACTGCAGCATCAACTCACAAGGGGTGATGTAATCACCTCCCAGGTTAGTTATTCATATGAAACTAATTGCAAGCCTAGCATTGTACAACCTCGGGGAAGGCGGGGGAACACTGAAGTGTATGGAAAAACATTCAAACTAAAAAGAAAACCCTATTCTTTGAAAACAAAGGAAGGAAGGAGGTCCCACCACCCTGTGTAGGCATGAATTACCCAGCTGAGAGAAAGTGAAGGGCAGGGGGGACCTGCAAACCCTGCTAAAAGGAAAGAGGGCTTGAAGTAAAGGCCGTCCAGAAATGAGGGCCAGCATCCAAGCAGGGTGCTGTCTGTGAAAGGATGAATCCCCTCTAGGACAGAGGGTCCTCTCGGAAACTGTTCAGAGGCAATAGGTAACTTGTATTAGAAAAGGGAATTTAGCTAATACAGAAGTGTAAAGCCCAAGAGTCTTTATGTTAATTTGCTGTGTAACTTGTATGTAGTTGCTTTTCCTCAATATTCCACCTTGGAATCTATGACTTTTCTATTAAATAAATGTTCATTTTCTACCTCAAGCAGGTCTCTGGTATGCAACCTGTGTGAAGTGTGTGCCAAAGTGAGATGATGAATGGGGGCAGGTTTCACTCCATCTCAGGTGATGAAAAGTTCAAGTGTTTGGTAATTAAGAACTTGGGGAGAGGGATTTGGGGATACCCTGGATTGGAGGGAGCTGCTGAGATCACCCTGCAAGGAATAACTAGGCTACTGGAAGCCAAGGTTAAGATCTTTATGCTTGTAGGCTGGCTATTGGTGTCAGAGCTCTGAGCCACAGCAGCATAGCATTGAGGCACCCAAAGTTAGAAGGCTGGTGATGACAGAACCCCTTACTGGTCTGGGTGAACCCCAAAATATCATAGTACTCAAAAAGGCAAAGAACAATAGAATCATAGAATATCAGGGTTGGAAGGGACCTCAGGAGGCCATCTAGTCCAACCCCTGGCTCAAAACAGGACCAATCCCCAATTAAATCATCCCAGCCAGGGCTTTGTCAAGCCTGACCTTAAAAACCTCTAAGGAAGGAGATTCCACCACCTCCCTAGGTAACCCATTCCAGTGCTTCACCACCCTCCTACTGAAAAAGTTTTTCCTAATATCCAACCTAAACCTTCCTGTAAGAGGACGATGCTGGAGCTCGTCCCCTAGCGGGGCGGTGGGGCACCACACCGCCTCGCTCTTACCTTCTGCCGGGTTGGGGAGTACCCAGTGTATAGCTCGAGGGCTCAGAGCAGGCTGAGCTTGCAGTTCAATAAGCCCAGGCCCTGAGGCAGGGCGGGGCAGCAAACAAACAGAAGAGTCAGGGCTCAGACACTTAGGCAGGGGCTGAGCAACAGTAGTTCAATAAGCCCAGGTGTCTGGTAGAGGGGGAGACTGCCACCCACATATAAGGGTGGCAGGGGGGACGCAGGCCCACCCATTCCACTGCGTCCCAGCCCGGGGCCCTAGCAGTGGCAAAGGACCCGCTGTAGTCAGTGGCGATCCTGACTGCAACACACTGACATGGGTTCTGAGTCTCCTCCCGGGCTGCTTCCAGACTCCCCCTCAGGTGGTACCTGGTTTAGTGCCGTATCCTCAGGGTGCTCCAAGACCATGGGCTCCTCGGAGTCGCTGTCGGGGCAGGTCCGACAGCTCCTCTGGATACCCGGCGGGCGCTAATCACGGTTCAGCCTCCAGGTATCTGGCTTGGGGTAGGCTGGGCAGCTCCTCAGGGTACCGGCTGCTCGGCAAGCTCGGCCAGTCCTCCTCTGGGTAGCAGGTGCAGGGTAGGCTTGGCCAGTCCGCGGGCTCAGGCTGGGTCGCGGTGGTTTCCTGGTCAGGAGCTCCACCGGTAGCGTCTGGCTCCTCTGGTGGCTGCCTCCTGAGTGAGCTCTGGCCCTGGGGTTTTATACTTCCGGTCCTGTGCTGTGACCTCTGGGGGGCGGGCGCAGGTCTCACTAGCTTTGCCCCCTGTGGTATCTGGGGAGGCTCGTCCCCTAGCGGGGTGGTGGGGCACCACACCGCCTCACTACACTCCCCTTCTGCAACTTGAGTCAATTACTTCATGTTCTGTCATTGGTACCACTGAGCACAGTCTAAATCCATTCTCTTTGGAACCCCCTTTCAGGTAGTTGAAAGCAGCTATCAAATCCTCCCCTCATTCTTCTCTTCTGCAGACTAAACAATGCCAGTTCCTTCAGTCTCTCCTTGTAACTCCTGTGCTCCAGCCCCCTAATCACAGAGGCTCTTCCCCTGCAAGTGCAGGATACAGCCCCCCCTCTAGACACCATATCAGACACTAAGCAAATACTAAACTATACTTGATCTTGTATGGAAAGACTGAGAAGATCTAGTAAAACCAATTGTCAAAAAACACAGGTCTTAGTTGCATCAATGTAGTCGCTTACATCTATGCAAAATGGGTGTAAATTGCAAACCAGAATGGCTGTGTTTTGCACTTACCTTGCACAAATGTAAATGACTATAAAAGGTGCAAAACAGTGGAGAATTGAGCCTAATAGTGCAATTTAAAGCCCTCTGGTCTCATAACCAACAGCAAAGTCAAACTGACACAAATGTTCAGCAGTTCAACTACTGGGGCATGGAGAGTAGAACTCATTATGACCCACAGCAATTTAAGACTGACAAAAGTTACTTCAGTATGGTTTATATTGTTTTGCTCTGTGTCAGTTTGACAAGATGTCAGCATAACATGTCACTCAAGTAATGTGATGTGACAAACTGGCAAAAATAAATAAATCTTAAAACACAAAGCAAACCTTATGTTTTTAATTTATCAGAACAGCTGCTGTCCAATTGGATTCCAAGCACCTGATTTGAAAGAGAGGCAGACTTTGCAGAAGCAGGATTAGGATGATATTCACTCCATTGCAGAGGGTCATCTTGAGACCCTGAATGCAACTGAAGTTCTTAACATGCTGAAGAGTTGTGGAGGGCAGTGCGTGGGCCCTTAGCACTGGGATGAATTTCATTATAAACATATGATGCCTGCAGGGATTGGTAAGTGAAAAATCAACTTGCCATGATACTGCAACCTTATGTACACATGGGTACCTTCTTATATTTATTAGACTGTAGAGATAATTTATTGTATGAAAAATTAAGACAACAGAGATAGGCAAACCTTAAGACCTATGCTGCTTTTACCATACAAGATGTACAGTGATATATAACATGGTTTAAGAACCTAAATAAAATAGAAAGGGCTCCTATGTACCTGCATTGACCTTTCAATTGCTCAGATAGGTTAATTTTACATATAACAGTGCGGCTTTCCTTCCCTCCTTGCTTTAAAGCTAAGTGAAAAAACTGCATACATAAAGATAGCATTTTCAGCAGGTCAGTCAAAGCAAATGTGATTTTATTTGGCAAGCTCAAAAGTATTTCTCCTCTACCTGGTGTTTTTCCATGCCTAATTTGCACTCGGCTTCAGGTAGAAAGTTCAAGGGCTTTTTTTAAAAGATATTTATAAAGAGGAAAGTGTGTCTGAACTTTTTTTTTTCTACTCCTCTTGCATTTAAAAGCAGCTGAACTTTTTTCTTCAGACGTGACTACTTTTTTTAACAAAAAGACAAAATCCAAAATTTTTTAGAGATCAGTTTGAAAAAATGTAAAAGGGACTGATACTAGGCATTTAGAATGAAAATATGCAAGGAACTTTAAAAACAGTGGTTGCTGCTGCCTCTCCCTTGGATGGAATTGTTACCTTTTATGATTAATTATCAACAGTGATGAGCTTCTCAATCCTCTTGTTTTTATAAAGAATTTTTCCAGACTTCCTAGGTGCTGAAGCAGTGCAGATTCTTGGTGAAGTGAAGGTGGCAAAACTCTTGACATTTCTGCTAATTTTTGTGCAAGTAACTTGACACTTTATGTTGAAGGAGCAACCTTTAGGCCCTGTCCTTAATGAAGGACCAAAGAGCAAGTGTAAACTATTTCTAAATTCCAAATTTGTGTTAGTGGAAATGTTGTGGATTCTTATCTTTCATGTGTCCTGGATCTCTTGAAAAGGCACCACCAATCTAAAAAGATATTTCCTGTTATTTCTTTACAGAGAGAAACATAAGATACAAAGGCAAATTGTTTTATGCTTTTAGGGTCTGATACAAGGTCCTGTGAAGTTAATGGGAAGACTCCCTTGATTTCAATGGGGATCAAGTCCTTAAGGCTTTGCCAATAAGCGGTCCTCAGTGTTATCTGAATATGGGGCTCTAGTTACGCTGTTGAGAAGAATCTCAATCGCAATACATACTCAGCATTGGCTCCTCACTGCAGACCCCTGGGCAATATGTGTACAGTAAAACCTCGATATAACGGACTAATTCGGGCGAAGGGGTGTCCGTTAAAGTCCATTATTTAATAAATTTTTAAAATAATTATTAAATAACAGGACTTTCGGCTTTAACGGACACCCGCTCGCCCAAATTAGTCCGTTATATCGAGGTTTTACTTATCACGGGAGCCGTCAACCCGCCCGCCCGGTCCCGGCTGCTGGGACCCAGGTGGGAGCTGTCAGCCCGCCCACCCGGGTCCCGGCTGTTGGGACCCGGGCGGCAGCCAGCAGCCCGCCCGCCCGCCCGGGTCCCAGGCTGCTGGGACCTGGACGGGAGCCGTCAGCCCGCCCACCAGCCCGGGTCCCCGCTGCTGGGACCCGGACAGGAGCCGTCCGCCCGCCCGCCTGCCCGGGTCCCCGTTGCTGGGACCCGGGTGGGAGCCGTCAACCCGCCCGCCCGGGTCCCAGCTGCTGGGACTCGGGCGGGAGCCGGCAGCCAACCCGCCCTCCCGCTGCTGGGACCCGGGAGCCGGCAGCCCGCCCGCAGGCGGGACCCGGGAGCCAGCCAGCCCGCCCGCCCGCCCGCCCGCAGGCGGGAGCCGGCAGCCAGCCAGCCAGCCAGCCAGCCAGCCCGCAGGCGGGAGCCGGCAGCTGCCATCCCGCCAGCCCGCAGGCGGGAGCCGGGAGCTGCCAGCCCGCCAGCCCGCAGGCGGGAGCCGGGTAGGAGCCGTCAGCCAGCCCGCCCGCAGGTGGGACCCGCGCGGGAGCCGGCAGCCCGCGAAAAACGGATTTCGGATGCATCGAAAATTTTGTCCGTTGCATCCGAAGTCCGTTAAATCGGGGTCCGTTAAATCGGGGTTTTACTGTACTGTCATCTCATTGTCTGTAATAGTAAGCGCATGTTTTTGAAATTGCTTGAGGCATCAAAACAACCTCTGACCCTAGTAGTGTATGAAAATATTCTTTGACAAACTGCCTGGAACAGGAATACTTGAGCAAGGATTAAAGTGTCTTAGTTGTAAAGTAACTGGACTTAGTTTTGTGGTTCTTTTTTGCGGGGGTATGTGAGGATGATATATTTGTTAATTTCAGACATTCCTGCAATTTTAGGGGCTTTAAAATGGTGCTTTTTGTGTCTGAAGGCAGCTGGGTTCTTTTATCTTGGAATTTTCCAGTTGGGATTTAGTCCACAAAGCATTTTCCAGCATACACAATCAACTCTGCTCATCGTGGATTTTAAATCGTTTGTTTAGTTTCCCCCTGGAGTTGTCATATTGTGTTGCAGGTACTTAGTTGCAAAGAATGGACATATGCAAAAAATGGGCACTGGTATGTATTAGAAGCAAAATGTGGTGAAATGGAGGTGTCGGAGGTGTCTGAAAGCTGCCTGGAAATTTAGCCAGAAAAAACTGCTAATGCGGATTCAAAACATCAGTTCATATAGTAACCTGCAGCCAGATCTCATGAGTTTGCTCACAGGCTTCTGCTCAAACACATGGAGGTGTTGTACATTCCATGTCTCTGTGAAGTTGCTGTTGTGAAATTTTGCAACTTTTACAGTGAAGACAATTTTCCCTGGGACTGGCTTTTGTAGGTAATTTTTTCAAAAAATTGGTGCAATTCTATTTAAATCAATGGAACTGCACCATAATACTAAGGGCTTGTCCTCACTGGGGGGGGGTGGGATCGACGGCAGATACGCAACTTCAGCTACGTGAATCACGTAGCTGAAGTTGCGTATCTGCCGCCGACTTACTGCTCGTCCCCACGGCGGCGGCAGTCGGCGTCGTGCTCCCCCGTCGACTCCAGCTTGCGCCTCCCGGCAAGCTGGAGTTCTGGAGTCGACGCGGGAGCTGCGAGCGATCGATTTATCGCTTCTTAATGAGATGCGATAAATCGATTGCCAGAAGATCGATCCCTGCCAGCTCTAGTGAAGATGAGCCCTAAGAAGAGAATTTGAAAAATAGAATCAGAGAGGTAGCCATGTTAGTCTGGAATAGCAGAGGTAACAGAGTCCTGTGGCACCTATTCCTACTCCTGGACACTTCCACTGCTTGCATCCGACGAAGTGGGTATTAGCCCACGAAAACTTATGCTTCAATACTTTAGTTAGTCTTTAAGATGCCACAGGACTCTTTGTTACCAATTTGAAAAATGGTGTTTATAGATGAAGATTGCTTAACAGGAATAGAATGTATGATAGCAGCACCGGGCAACTGATTCTGGTTAAAGACATGAGGCTTATTAAACCTGACTATGTAGAGCTTATTTTATCTTGCTTTCTGCTTATTGTTAAATACATCCTAATATATATATTTTTAATCCTCTGCTGTACTCCAAGCCAATAGATCATCCCAACTCTTAAATTCTGTACATGAAATCCTGGCTCTGTTGACAACAATGGCCAATCTTTCATTGACTTCAGTAAGGGCAAGATTTTACGCTGCATTTATAAAACTGTGTTACTTTGGAAATCTACACTTTCCATAACTCCCCCACAACATTCTAGTGGTTTTTTCTCACTTTTTGGCACAGATTTAATAGCAAAGAGCTTACTGAGATGTTATTTCTTTTTTCCAATATACTACAGAACCTTTATTCATATTTAATATTCAAATATTAAAAAAATAAAACTACTGAATTTGTCAGATGAAAAAAAACCAGTTTTATGTGCTCTCTTTGGGTTTTTTATTGTTTGCCCACTTCCAGTGATTTGTGATCGATCTATGTGATGAAATCATGAGGTTCTTTTGGAATCGCATAAGAAGCACAGTCAATGTCTGTTTATCCCAGTGGTTCTCAAACTTATGTACTGGGGACCACTTTCACACAGCAAGCCTCTCTGTGTGTGACTTCCCCACTCAAACTAAAATACCTTTTTTATAATTAACACTATTATAAATGCTGGAGGTGAAGTAGGGTTTGGGGATGGAGGCTAACAGCATACCCCCCCCCCCATGTAATACCTCACGACCACCTGAAGGGTCACAACTCCCAGTACGAGAACCCCTGAGTTAAACATTTCTGTGGTTTTAGCATGGCTTCCAAACAGTAGTTTGAAAGTGAATGTGAAATGGGTAGGCAGCCTCTGAAGACCTATTAACCTGTCTCACCAATGGGCCTCTGCCCAATTTCGGAGGGGTCCCACTTGGGAGTAAAAAGAGAGAAGTTCTCAAAGCCTGTTTAATCCTCTATGCTGAAACTCTAAACAAGAGGTTGGCCACATGAAGTGAGGCCCTACACTCAACTTGATGGCATTTCTCTCCTTGTGTTTGTCTCTCTCTGCCTGCATGTAACATAATAACTTTTGAATGCTCCATGCCAAATTTCAGGGAATGTTCTAGACATCAATGAGCAGAACCGTATTGATTTTGGTGAAAATCAAAAGGGGCAACTGAGTGAAAAATGGAGACCCTTTCTTCTTGTTAGCACTCCCTTCAGCTTTAACAAACTGTGTAATTGTCTCTAGATCAAAGAACTGGCTGAGACAGCCATTAACACCTTGCACCATAACATCAGCCCTGTCCATCATCCCGATGGAGATTAAAACGTTGACACCCTGAATGACTTCTTAAAATAAATCTATATATATAAAAGTCAAATGGTGTATGCGTGCGTGTATGCGTGTATGTACGTGCACTTACTCCTTCCACACCGTTTGAGCTAGAGACTTGAAATTTGGTACAGTTAGAAGTCTTAGGGTCCTAATCAGGGTAAGAGTCGAAAATTTTTCAAATCTCACCTCTGACGCCCACCAGGGATGAAATTATTTAAAGGCCAATCACATCAGCTGGGCAGCTGCTGTTCTCTGTGACATAGTTATGATGTCATAATACCCCCTCCAACGGACCCTGCACTCGCTCAGCTCTCTGCCCCCTCCCGCCTCCAATGGACCCCGCACTCGCTCAGCTCTCTACCCCCTCCCAACCTCTGATGGACCCGAGTTGGGTTTGGTCAGATGGTAAGTGAGGTAGGGGTGTCGGGTTTGGTCAGGAGGTGAGGTGGTTAGGGGGTGAGGTGGAGGTGTCGGGTTAGGTCGGGGGAGTAAGTGAGCCGGGGGTGTTGGGTTTGGTCTGGGGGGGTGGGAAGGTGTCGGGGTGGGTGAGGTGTGGGTGTTGGGGTTGGTCAGAGGGTGTTGGGTTTGGTGGGCGGGTAAGGTGGGGGTATTGGGTTTGGTTGAGGGGGGTGAGGAGGGGGGTCGGGGTTGGTCGAGGGGTAAGTGAGGTGTGGGTGTTGGGTTTGTTTGTGATGGTAGGTAGGGGTGTCGGTTTGGTTGGGGGGGAAAGTGAGGTGGGTGTGTCAGGTTTGGTCTACGGGGGGTGAGGTGTGGGTGTTGGTCTGGGGGTGTTGGGGTTGGTAGGGGGGTGACGGGGTGTTGGGTTTGGGTGGGGGGGTGAAAATGTGAGTCGGGGTTGGTCGAGGGGTAAGTGAGGTGGGGGTGTCGGGTTTGGTCGGGGGGGGGGGGTGTTGGGTTTGCTCTCTACCCCCTCCCCCCTCCAACGGACCCCGCACTTGCTCAGCTGTCTGCCCCCTCCCCACCTCCGACGGACCCGAGCAACGCCGGGTATTTTCGGTAGTAATTTAATAAATTACAAACTATACAAGCTTAACTGTTTACATACGACCCTGAAACAGAGGGCAATGTGAGGATGGCACATTGGGAACTTGTGGGGAGGGATGCAGGGGTGCAAGGAGCCCCTGATGTGTGCAATGAGCTCAGCCAAAAGAAGCAATGAAGTGTGTGATTCTCTAGCAACTATAATTCTACACTCTATAGCTCATGAATGATCAACTCCCTGAGCTATCTAGTCACTCATCAAATCTCTCATAAATAATAGGCATTTTGTCCAGAAAAGGACGGGTAAAATACTGACATCTGATTCTTACACAAGGTTCACAAGAGAGTGCTGCTTCTAGGAAACAAATCCTCCTATAATGACATAAGCTATAATAATTAAGGGTGTAGTGTAGTCCATAATACTGTAGTGGAGATACTTCCAGTGTGCTAGACATATATGATGTGGATATACTGCTACTGACATATTAAGACTATTAGTAATTATTCTTTTGGAAATGCTCAATGGTTTTGTAAAGGACCGAGCTCTTACACTTACCTAACCATTTAATATCTTTCTATTTAAGTTGATGTACTATGCTATTTTCACTTTTTTAAAAAAAGACCAATTGTTTCAATGACTTACTACAGAAAGAGACTCTCTCTGAAGTTGTAGTTCTCTTTATAGTTAAAGGATAGTAATATATTTTCTATTCCAGACTGGGAGCGTAGCTGTAATAAGTGTCAGTTATTTGCATTATACAGGAAGGAGTATTGCAACAAAAAATGAAGAGTGAAATACATTAGATCAGATCACAATAATCACTGTTTTCTCATGGAATAGTTATAATCTTCTCTTGTGAGCAGCACTTTTCTTAAGGTCATGATGGCTAAATTTAATTACCACCAGTGCAGCTATTGAGCCTGCGGGTGTCAGAGTGAGAGTACGTGTAGAACTTAATGAAGGGTTGAGGGAGCATGAAATGGAAATATTCTTCTCACATATCTTGGATGTTTTCAGAAATGTCTGTAACAACCAAAGCTGTAACTAGAGTGGCATGTTTAATTAGACCCAAATATGCGCTATCTGCTAAAATGTGCATCTCAAATAAATAAATAATTTTATAACAAGGTGTGACTTAGTTCACAGCAAGATGATGATTACCATGTTTTAGGTGTGGAAGACCGTTCTAAAATTCAGTTAATTAAAAAACAAAAAAATAAGTGTGCTTGCTGTTTAGATGTAGTTTTAGAACAGGCTGTTGCATGAGAAATATGTTAACTGTGAGCTCCACTCACACCATTTCATTTTACAGGACCATAAACCAAAATTAAATGCCAGCACTAAAAGAGAGGCACTAATAATTGGCTTTGTTCGCATTTATAGTCAAGAATGCAGACTTTTATCACTTTTATTTCTAGCTTTCTGTGGGATTTTTTTGCAGGCATACCTTGGCTTCATAAATTGTAAATCTGCTAAAATAGCTGTTTTGGACTGGTGTTCTGGAAAAGAATAGTAATGAATGTTTTGAATAAGAGCTTTCCTCATTTCCATTTCATTTGAAATGTCTGCTCTCCAAGAATATTACTTTATTCATTCTTTATTTGAGGTTAAGCCCTAGAGAGGTCTAACAAAGCTGAATATGTTAGTCATATTGGAACCTAGTTTTCTTTGTGGACAGTTTTGATTTGTGTTTGACTTGTTTCCTTGTGGTAGAGAAATAAAGACATTCAAATTTGTGTGTTCATGGCACACAGACATGGAAGTTAAAGTATTTATAATATAATCTTTCAAGAAGCTTACAATATAACACTACTTTATTTCTTAAAATCAAGAACTTTCAATAACCCAAAACAGAGAGAAAGAAAATGTGGGCTGATTCCTTAGGCAGAAATCTGCAACTCACCCACCTTGTTCTAGGAAAGCTCTGTGCAGACTCAGATCACATGCTTGCTTCCCTAAAGAGCCCCCTACCCTGCAAGCAGGACCAGAAAAGTTCCTGATAATCATAGAATATAAGAGCTGGAAGGGACCTCAGGAGGTCATCCAGTCCAACCCCCTGCTCAAAGCAGGACCAACCCCCAATTAGATCATCCAACAGATTTTCCCCCCAGATCCTTAAATGACCCCCTCAAGGATTGAATTCAAAACCCTGGATTTAGCAGGCCAATGCTCAAACCACTGATTTAAAGTGGTAACTTATCATTTTAACGCAATTTTCACGACACGACAAAATTAAGTTCAGAGCTCATGGAAAGTACTGTCTTGATGTCCCTGGAGCCTGAAGCTGACTAATTTTACCTCAGAACTGATACAGGCAGGCAAGGTCACAGCAGATTTCCTTATGCTGCCAGAGCAGTGTGCCTCAGCACTGACTTGAACAGTCTTGAGAGCTAAGGGTAATTGTTTCTCATTCTGTCATTGGCCTCCCTGCTGAAACTACTAAAATGAGAGCTAGTTGGTGTCGGTTGTGGTGATGGCACTGGTGAGCTGTACCAACTTAATGTTTCATAGATGGAAGCACTGAGAAGCGGGAAGAAGAGGAAAGATGTCTGTGTCATAAGCCAGAGCAATAATCGAATCTTGGAATCAGTTAATAACTTGTGTTCAAAATGAAAATACCCTTGGCAATCTGTACCTCTGCCCCACCAACTTCCTCTCATCTGCTTTCCCTGGTAGTAATAAACCAAAACCAATTGTATTTCATAGTTTTGGTAGATTGTGTCCCCTGGCATTCAGGAAAGGGCATGGGCTTTGTCCAGGATGCGGCCCCTGGGTGCGACTTTTGTCAAGAAATGGCAGAAAGTCAGTAGAGTCATGAATGGATGCCCGGGGGTGGGGGGGGGGGATTTGGCAAGCATGCTGCACCCTAAAAAGAGTCTTGCACAGTACTCCTAACCCCACTAAAACAAATGGGGTTGCTTGGATTTTGTGTTTCAGAAACACAAAGTGTTTATTATTCCTACCTTTCTAGATAAAACAATGAGACATGGATGTGTCTTCTCTCTCTCTCCCACTCTCTCTCTCTTTCTCTCTCTCTCACACACACACACTTTACTAGCACTCTACAGTGCCAAAATGGTTACAGATTAATTTTATTTTTTTGCTGTTAATGTTCATAGAATGTGAGATCATATAATGCAATCTAGTTTGTCGCTAATTTGCTAGTAACCAATACAATTTAATTGTATTAGCTCTGTTCTGGTCTAGTAAATTAGACTGAGGTCACTAGCTAACTTTTTTTTAATGTTATTGTGACTTTCTGTACCTCGGGGGAACACCGAGCACCCCCATGTTCATATTTATAATATGATTGTGTAGTATCTAATGCAAAGCTTTTCATGTCAGGTGACTTCAGAAAGCTCATGATGCACTGAGCATTGTTGTTATAATAATGTTATAGTAATCATCATTATAGTAATGTTATAGGTTGTAATTTCATGTATATAGTTATGAGGCTGAGAATGTGTCCTCATAGGTTAAACAAGTCCAAATAATATCTCTTCAGTTCATACCTCATCAGGACATGTATGGGACAAACCCAGCCCAGCCTCATAGGAACAAAGGATACGGGCCTAGGCAACAACAAATGATCTGTTGGATTCTCGACTGAGTCATCCCCCTTCTTTTGGTTAGTTTGGGACTGCAATGAGGTAATGCTCATCTGACTCTGAAGGGAGAGAGGCAAAGCCAAATGGGAAGAGAGAACATGATTAAAGGGAGAGACTTTGCCATGCTCTTCCTCTCTCTTCCAGCTACATCTGCAGATGCCACACAAAGCAACTGAAGTGCTGATCAAATGGGAGACCCTGACTGAAAAGTAACCAGCCAGCCTGTGGTGAGAAACATATATGTTTTAAGGACATTGAAAGTGTTAAGATCATCTTAGAATGTATTTTGCTTTTATTCCAGTTGACCAAATCTGACTTGTTATAATTTGACTTATGATCCCTTAAAATCTACCTTTGTAATCAATAAATCTGTTTGTTTATTCTACCTGAAGCAGTGTGTTTGGTTTGAAGCGTTTCAGAGACTCCCCTTGGGAGAACTAGCCTGGGTCATAGCAATTTCTTTGTTAAATTGACAAACTCAGTTTAACTGGACACTGCAAGATGGAGGTTCCTAGGGTTGTGTCTGGGACCGGAGGTGTTGGCTAGTATCATTCGGTTGCACAATCCAAGCAGCAGCTTACATGCCAGAGCATGTGTGTGAACAGCCCAGGAGTGGAGGGTTCTCACAGCAGAGCAGGGTAAGGCTGGCTCCAAGAGTCAAGGATTGGAGTGACCTAGCAGATCACTGGTCCAGATAACACCAGAGTGGTATGTCACAGTTATCTAAATTTTTCTCTAGATTAAATTGCACAGAGCACTGCAGATTTCTTGAGAAGCATGTGTCAGGTTATTTGAGCCCATATGCATTTCATTTCAATGAAAGGGTCCAGAGAATAACACTGATTAATGACAGAATTTTGGATCTGATCATTTTATCTGATTCTCTGAAATAAGCGAAACTGACATGTAGCTTTAGAAATATTCTCAGCTGAAACTGGAAATGTTTTTAAAGTTTTTGTAAGAAATATCTAAAGGGTTGTCAGCACAGAGAACTAACCAAAACTATTGGATTATAAAATGGAAACTCTCTTGGGGTTTGAACTAACCACAGTTGTAGAAGGTTTGATACAATACAGAGCAGCATTGCCTTATGCTACTATACAGAGAAATGAGAGCTCACTATTTACTAGGAAGATTCTAGATGGATTCTGCTACAGTAAATACATTCCACAATAAACTGGATGCTAAATTCAGATCATTCTTGAGAGCACAAGCTTAGGGTGTGGTTTTTGCATAGAACTGGGAGCCAGGGACTCTCCAGCCCATCTCCAGGCTTTGAAACCTCCCTCTGTGGCCTTCAGCAAGTCACTTACTTTCTTTGCCTCACCATCCCCACTGTAAAACAGACACAATAATATTTAGCTATCCACATAGTTGTGGTGCGGGTTTAGATGTGAAGTATCATTCTATATGTTGTGCTTCTCATCTAGTGTATATGATATGTAATTTTATAAAATAGGCTACGTTCCTCACTCCACACAGTTGAACATCATCTCTGCATCTAAAGTGAACCTAGAGAGTGATTATTTCATTTGTCCTATTCATGAAATTGTATTGCAAAAACCTCTGGCACATAATCTGCCCTTAATGAAGCCAGCCAGATCAGTTAACACAATTTGCGGGTTGGCTTTTGTGACCTGCTGGCGGAAGCCTTGACAAAGATTTTTGTATCAAAAACAAGTAAAGAAAGAGGCAGGCCTGTAGTCACAGGAGGTGAGATGTAATTTAAAACAATAAGCCAGGCAGATAAAGCGATATGGTCTCCAGAAGGGATTATAATGAAGCCCTTGATGGTAGTATCAGAAAGGGAACAAAAATTAAGTGGCCAGACACTTTAAAAATAGAGTTAACATGTTTGCAAAGATGCCTCGGACAAAGTTGAGGAAGGATACAGGGCTAGAGATTTCTTCAGGAATGGATGGGTAACATTGTTCAAACGTTTGATCCTATATCTCTCTCTATCCCTGAACAGATGCCAGTGTGATATCGTGTGGCTAATACAGTTTTCATAACCATGATGGCATAGGAAAGGATATAAGGAACTGATCACAAAGATGCCCAGAGGGGTGGATGTCTCCTTGTATAATCTTTAGATTCTTCTTTTCTTAGCTATATTGTAGGCTGTAGGATTGCCATCGTGTTGTTCAGTGAGCTGAATCAAACAAAGTCCAGGTCGTTATGGCTCAATTACATATTCTGAGTCTGCTAATTTACAGAATATTGTTTCAGATTCTGGGAGTGAGCAAATTCCTTGCTGGGGAAAATGAATGGCAAGTTGACAAGCCAAAGCTGCTTCCCTGTGTGTATTAACCTTGTCTCAATTATAAGTCCCTTTTTTCTTAGTTTAACTGTGTTCTTGGTTTTCTTCTTAGCCAGGTGGCCTGCTGTGCACAGGACTCTCTAGCTGTGTAAAAAGATCTACTGATGAAAAGTGCTGTATGTAAGAGCTAGGTACTATTATTATTTTAGTCGCTTCTCCAATGTATGAAAATGGCCACTGCTTTATGACTTTGGGGCTACCCTAGCTTCTGCTACTTTCATAAACTGATAGATCATATGCCAGTGGGAGATCCAGTATAATGAATGGAACTTGGCTCCACCATATCTCCTCTGCCTCTGATATACTTCCAGTCCCCACCCCCAACAATCCCTTCCTCCTCCTTGTGCAGGGGAAAGTAAAGAGAGGGTATCTGGTATGGGGGTAGTTATATATAAGTTCCTCAATTTAACAAAGAAATTAATATGTACCAGGCTTGTTATCCCAAGAGGGGTCTCTGGAACACTTCAAACCAAACACAGATTTGTTAACTATACAGGTAGATTTTAAGTGATTATAAGTCAAATCCTAACAAGTCACATTTGGTTAAATGAAATAAAAGCAAAACACATTCTAAGCTGATCTTAACACTTCCAATGTCTTTAAAACATATATGTTTCTCACCACAGTCTGGCTGGTTACTTTTCAGTCAGGCTCTCCCCTTTGTTCAGCGTTTCAGTCACTTGGTGGTGAAAGACTCCATAATCCCATTAGCAAACCCCAAACCATCACTTTGTTTTATATTCTGATCAAATCCTCCCTCTCTGCCATGGATTCAGATAGAGTCAACTCTGAATTTGTTGAGAAGATGAAAGCGGAGTAAACAGTAATGTGTCTTCATTGTTCATATTCCACTGGGAACCATGCCTCCCTGACTAATACAATTTTTTTTTAGGCAGTTCAACACATTTTAAGGTTCTCTTTTAAATTATTTCTGAGTAGATAGTGAGGCTTTGGAATGTGATCTTTCAATTTTGAATATTGCATGTATATTTTGTAGCTGAGTCTGCGTTATTAAATACGCTGTTCATGGCTGGTAATATTATTCACAAATTAAACAAATCTCAGCATTTTGATAATTCAGTCCTGGGTGCTACAATGCACACTACAGTAAACAGAAAAATAAATGTCCGCTTTTCAGTACACAAAGCTAAACAACATGCCTCATTTAGTTCTATTTAGAAACAATTTTATCTCTGCTTGTGATGTTATGATAGTGCTCCCTGAACTGTAATTTTATGGGTGACAACAATGTGTTTTTTGTAATGATATTACTCTATTTTTTCACTCCCCCCAAAATGCTTAGCTCTATTTTAATGATTAAAAATTTCAATATAACTTTCATTAAAAAAAAGAATGATAATCTAGGCCATATACATTATGTAAGGTTGCCATGGTAACAGTTTCTCTGAGGGAAAAACTGGCTGTTTGTAGTTTCCACAGAAACCACTCCCTGCTGAGATAGGTGCTTTGAAGGGAAGGGAAGAGAATATAAATGAGAGAGACTAAAAGAGACACACACATGCAGAGCAGTGTCATATGATCTCTGCAGCATCTGTACGCTATAGCAAAGTCAGTCATATATTTTTTTCATGTTTTTAGTTTTTAATTGCAAGATCAGCTTCCCTGTTCTCCAGTCATATAAACTCTGATTTGCCAATCCCTTATCTCCATGGAGCTGGGTTTGTGGCCTGTGATTTGGAAATGTTCCATGCCTGCAGAGAACAGAAACTGATTACGTCAGACATTAAGGTCCAGGGCTCTAAGAATCACTGCATGGGAACATTTAAATGGTAAATGAGAGTTTTCTGAAATATTCAACAAAGCTGGATATGGAAATATTTCCTTTTAAAATGAAGAAGGGGGGAGGAGTAATTCTTTATTAATTCTGAAGAAGGTGGGTTTTGTTCTCATTTGGGGGTAGACATACATGACTTGTTAGAAAAATGTCTGGAGAAAGGTCAGATAATAGTAAAAAACAAATGAACATTGTTTTCAGATTTTGCTACTTAAGGAGTGATTTTACTTTTAATGGCATTGTGAAAAAGCAATGAACACTATTTCCAAAATCCTTTTCTTCAGAAGAAATAGTGTTGATGTATTTTATTTCTACAAGGACAACAACACCGTGACATTTGTTCAAGGGTTAGTGTAGCCATAACTACAGATTAACGTGCTGGCTGCTTCATCTTCATCCTATCATCTCTCTGCCTCTTTATGAGGGAAAGAGGCTGACATGGTTATTAAATCTGGCAGCTGAGTTGCATGCACGTCGGAAGCAAGTAGAGCAGAGCATAGAGAAAATGAGTGGCTTTCAGATAGCCTTCTTTTCACTGCTGCCAAGCTTGAAAGGCAGTCTATAAAAAAGCTCTTTCTCTTCTTTGTGCTGGATCAGTGCACAAGTATCGCAAACACAATTGCAAATGTAAGTATTCCTGGCCTGTGTGCTGCTTTCAGATTGCTAATTAAGGTTTCTAACTCCAGTGTTCTGGTTGAAAAAGCAGTGAGATGAAGCCAAAAACATCCCCAGTGAGAATGTTTCTCTGCAGTACTGTAATGGTTTACAGTGAAAATGCTGAAGAGAGAAGGGGATCCTTGGTAGATTTGCGGAACAAATAGGTTACAATTGTGTTAGTTGATTTTTAGGATGTCTGTACTGCTTTGTTTGTGACGGGAAGAGCCAGAAGCTCAGAAGAGAAATGCTATTAGATAATATTTTGGTTCAGGGAGAAAGATACTTCTGAATAAAGAGACTATTTGCAAGCACAAAAGAGGAATTTCTCCTGGCATTTTTCATCTGGAATCCTTTTCTTTTTTTAAACATATAAACAAACATAGAATTGGAGTTCTGATTAAGAAATTTTACAGTAACTTATTATAGAAGAAAAACCAAATCTCTATCATTGGGGCACTATTTAGCTTGCATCGGAACTGATAAGAACAATGAAAATAGCAGGGTGAGCAATGCATGTTTTTCACCAAATCTCTTACTCTATGTAGTGGAAGATGAGCTTTGTGTGCTGTAATGCATGAATACAGAATAACATGGTGGTTTGGAAGCAGTGGAGTTGCAGGTTTCTCAGCAATGCAGACAGGAATTATAACAAGAACACAGGCGTTGGTTGGTATGTTTTGTGCTTTTTTAATAACCTGATCATAGCATCAAAGATAATAGCATCTTGGTTTACAATCTCCTGTATAATGCAAGCATTTTATAGCATCATTATTCCACCGCAGTGAATTTCAGTTTATAGCTGGTGAACTCTTAATATGCTATGGATGAAATCTGCATACTGAAAACAATCTGCAATCAGTACTGTGTACAGATGTCAGATAATTACATCAGAAATGCCTGCCATGTCCAGTTTGTTTGAGTTGTCATATCATGTTTATTTATTTACAGGGTTTGTTATTTAGTAGGGGCTGTCATAGTACTGTAAAACCTATGACCCGTGTGAAAATTTAATTACTGCAGTTCTTTTCAACAGGTGACCAGCATGAAGTGATTATGAAGATTGTGTTTGTTTCATGTATTACTGTATGGCAAATAAAGGGGCAAATGCATCCCTCGTGTAACTCAAGTGATGTCAGTGTAGCTACACTGGGGATCCATTTGGCTGCTTTTGCTGAAATTAAGGGGTAATGAACATGTGGCTTCACCATTAGCTATATATGAAAATGGTCATCTTTGATCACAATTGGTAGAGTTAGGTTCCCCCAAGCAGATTGGCAGCAAGCCAGCTGTTGAGACAAGTGGTGACCTCTAAGGACTATGTCTATCTCAAAAATGTAAAAAGATTAAAATAGCAGACATCGAGGAGAGTGGGGCTAGGGAAAGGTTGCCAGTTGAGAATGGCATTACTCTAATGGCAATTTATTCAATAAATGCTGAAAGCCAAAAATACGTCCCTCGAATGTAGAGAAATTATCTATGACTTCACTGAATCTATTCAAAAGTTCTTCCAGGAGTATTTGGAACAGGACTTAAAAATCTGAGATTTAAAAAAATCTGTGCAGGATCTTTCTGTCTGCTGTGCTTCATTTCAGAATCCAAGGTTATTATCTCTCTCTCTCTTTCACACACACACACATACAGACACACACACACACACACAAAATGGGAGAGGAGGAAAGAAGCAGAGTAAGAAAAAACTGTTTTCTCTTTTAGTTGTGCTTCACATTGTACCAGTTTCATCCAAAAAGTGTAATCTCTGCTCTGAACTGATCATGCCTAAACCAAGTTCAGTGATGCACAGATATGCAGTGAAATTTGCAAATGTGTGGACTGACGT
Source organism: Sternotherus odoratus (assembly GCA_032164245.1). NCBI lineage: Eukaryota > Metazoa > Chordata > Testudines > Kinosternidae > Sternotherus > Sternotherus odoratus. The sequence continues at coordinate 49,117,916 of JAVMKO010000004.1, forward strand.
TTTAGGCATATGCTCACTGAATGTTAAACAACCTCTGCAGTTCCTGGTGCTGCTGCCCAGAGACAGAGCTTCACTTTCTATTATGCACATTAGTGATATTAGACTTTTTTTTTTTTTAAGCTCTGGAGTCTGGACATCCTTGTGTGTGCTACTGTGTTCTACCTCTTTGCAGATAATTTTTTCCCTTGATTGGGAGAAAAAATACACAGGCAGCCCTCCAATATAGGGGCCACTAATGAAACTAAATGCTGTCTGGTTTGTTTATTTATTCTGCAAAATACTTTGGATAGGTGTGAAACTGCCAAATTCGCTACCTTGGTATGGCATGGAAACGGTAAATTGACTATTTGGCTGAGCTATGGGCCGCTAACCTATTCTTTTAGGGTTGGTCTTGCCCTGAGAGTACTAACGGGGAGTACGGTCCACTCTTGACATTTACTATTGCATTAGTTACATTTACCCTGGAATTTTTGGTATTCTCCATTCTACTTGCAGTTAATGGCTGTGGTGTAATAAATGGCAAGATATTAATGATAATTAATGATCATTAATTAATGATCCATAGCCATCTTCATTATGTGAGGAGGTACTGAAGATGAAGAAGATCCTCTTCTCCACAGTTTCCTTGTTTTTTTCCAAAGAGCAGGGCCCTGCCTCCCTCCCTCCCCGTTACTCATCCCCACAAAGAAAATTACCCATCCTATTTTCCTAGCACCCTATGGCCCTAAAACTAGAACATACTTTGTGCCCCAAGCTGACTAAGAGACTCGAGATCACTGTCCACTTCATCTTTACTGCATTGAATAGCTTTAGTCTCTATGTTGGTTTTTCTTCTCACTCAATTCTCTAGGCAAACCTCCTGGACCTTCTCCCTCCTGAATCCCAGCAAGAGGAAATAAAGTAGGTCAGGACAATTTTCCATAAATATTCTGCTGAATTTTATAACAAATATTTTTCAGGCATGTTTGTTCCCTCCTCATTTCATCTTTCCATGTAAATGCTTGTGATTTGAGCTTTACTAGCATTCATGCCAGAGATCTGACTGGAGAAACAGAATTATGCTGGGGATGCAATGCCAACATCCTCCACCATTTTGTGAGAGGCAGCTGTTTTCAGAGACCTTTCCCCCTCAACAGTACTTCCAGTTATTGGGGTGCTTGGTCTCTGAGTGTTTGAAAGGAGTCTGTTGGATGTGGCTTGTTTATGAAGGTTGGGTACAGCTAGATGCCAGATCAGAGCTTGTCTTCAATTCCTCTCTGCTGCAATCAGCTTATACCTGGTCTGGTGGGTTCCTGTGGCAAATATTTGCAAGATGTCTTTCTTCAAGCAGCTCTGTTGCAAGAATCAGCTAACTCTGGGGCACAGCAGCTTACCTCCTAGTTGCCATCCCTTCTTGTGACAAACTATCCTTTTGAAGCTTACTTCCTGCAAGTTGAACAGGCTTGCAGGTGTGCCTGTTTACTATGGGTTGAGCCCGCAGGAGCTCATTTATCTTTTCCTGATGGAGGTGGGGGTATAAACTGCACTTGGTTTGTTTATTCCTCTTTCAGGAAACCAGGATGATCTTTGGTTAATTGGAATTATGGTCTATATTTTAAAAAAATCAAAATATATGATTGCAGTGCTACAAGGACACCTTCACCTTAATAATAGTCATGCTTCTGTCTGAGATTTTTGTATTTTCTTTCATTACAGCACCAAATAATTCTTTTAACTGATGGAGATTAGAGAAAATAATTTTCCTCCATTTTTTCACTTTGTCTGCTTTGTGCATTCAATAGTGTAATGACTCCCACTTTAGTACTAAGGTATAGAGTTCTACCATATGAGATATCGATATAACTCCACTAACTGGCAGCAGTAGTAGGCTGTTATTTTTTATATTGACTAGCCAGTGGAGGTGGACATGACATACACTTTGCAGTTGTGTTATAACAGCACCTTGTTTGTAATCAGCTTCACGGTTTCCCCTGCATAGTTAATCAGTTAGTTAATCTGAACTGTTGTTTACATGGGTCTTTCACACAGCACTTGAGAGAGGAAAATATTTTTTTTAAACAAACAAATAAATAAATAGGAAAATGAGTCAGTGGAGTTATTCCTGATTTAAATTGGCTTTAGTGAGAGTGCCAGAATGAAACACTGACTGGTGATGATCTTGAACCCCTATAAAATAGGTTTGGGCACATTATGCAAACCAGAATTGGAATTGGAACACATGTTTCATTCAAAACCTTGATGAAAAATGAAGAAGGTTAGAACTTAATTACAGTAAGTAATGATTTAAGCCTGCTATAAAGTCCTTTAAATTATATGAAAGTATTTCCATTGAGTTAAATGGGTTTTGTATCAGGCCCTTATTATGGTTCCATACAGACCAAACCCAAATACTCTTGTATTTGACATCTCAGATCACAGAACACATCAGATCTCATCTTCTGCTCCCGAAACAGATTGCTTGTTAAATCCTGATAAAAAAATTGTTTTAATAATTGAAGTTGCATAAATGAAACTCCATTTGGCTGTTATCTTCTCCTGTGGCAAAAGACTGAAGAACCTATTTTGTTGTTTGACAAGATGATTGTTTAAAGCATGTTTAGAAAAACTTGAAGCTCTCTTGCTCTTCTTATTTTTAAATGTGAAAGGAGACACAGTAGTTGTCAAGAAACATAAACGTCCATTAAAACTACACATCTCCTTACTGTGCTGTTAAATTATAGTTCAACCAGTTTTCTGGTTTGCCATTTGAATCTGAGTTCAATATATTTTTTGTTTATATATAGCCAGTATTCATTCATGAGGATACCAAAATCCATGTAGATATTTTTGTTAGTACTGTATATAGTTAAAAATAATAATAAAATGGCATAAAACTTTCTGTGACTGGATTCAAAGTAGTTAGTCCTGACCCACTGGTAATGTTCCCATAAGGTTTTTGTCCAACTATTAATTTAATGAAGTGTATTCATCTAAATTGAATCACCTTACCAAAACATATACGTTAATTAGGAAACAGTTGTGGGCCATTGATAATGATTCCTTTAAGCCCATTAGTACTGAGTCATTAACTTAATGGGTTATAGCCATTCACCTACATTTAATCACATCACCAAAACATTAACATTAAATACCCACATATAACAGCTATAGCATAGTTCATGCCCATCAAAGAGTAATTTCACGCATTCCTTCATGCAGGCTCTGATCCTTCATTGTGATCCATGCAGGTGGACGAGGTGTCTCTGACAGGAACAGCATGCTGTCAGTATGGATCACAGTGCCTTAGTTTAGTACTCTCTGATAACACCTATCCCTTTGCGCCCTTCCCATCTCAGCTGTAGATTTCAGTAGCAGTGCTGGCTGGAAAACAAGAAGTCAGTTTTCTGAAAACTGTTGAGGCTGTAGCATTTGGATTTGTTCTACACTAGGTTAAAATTGAGATTCTTAGAACTTTTTCATAAAAAACGAGGGAGCAAGAGACCCTGGGATGGCCAATAGCCCACTGGTTAGGGCAGTCCCCTGGGATGTAGAAAACACACGTTCACGTCCCTGCACTGACTCTCGGTCTATCTCCCCCACTCTGTGTAAATTATTAAGTACTAGCGAAAATATCTGGCGTTGCTCGGGTCCTTCGGAGGTGGGGAGGGGGCAGAGAGCTGAACGAGTGCGGGGTCCGTTGGAGGGAGGAGGGGGCAGAGAGCAAACCTGCCACCCCTACCTCACCCCTCCGACCAAACCCGACACCCCCACCTCACTTACCCCTCGACCAACCCTGACTCACATTTTCACCCCCCCACCCAAACCCAACACCCCCACGTCACCCCCCTACCAATCCCAACATCCCCTGACCAACACCCACACCTCACCCCCCGTAGACCAAACCCGACACCCCCACCTCACTTACCCCTCGACCAACCCCGACTCACATTTTCACCCCCCCACCCAAAACCCCCACGTCACCCCCCTACCAATCCCAACATCCCCTGACCAACACCCACACCTCACCCCCCGTAGACCAAACCTGACACACCCACCTCACTTTCCCCCCCAACCAAACCCGACACCCCTACCTACCACCACAAACAAACCCAACACCCACACCTCACTTACCCCTCGACCAACCCGACCCCCCTCTTAACCCCCCCAAACAAACTCAACACCCCCACCTTACCTCCCACCAAACCCAACACCCCCTGACCAACCCCAACACCCACACCTCACCCCTCGCCCACCCCGACACCTTCCCACCCCCCCAGACCAAACCCGACACCCCCACCTCACCCCCCAACCAAACCCGACACCCCTACCTCACTTACCCTCTGACCAAACCCAACTCGGGTCCGTCGGAGGTGGGGAGGGACAGAGAGCTGAGCGAGTGCGGGGTCCGTTGTAGGGGGGAGGGGGCAGAGAGCTGAGCGAGTGTGGGGTCCGTTGGAGGGGGGAGGGGGCAGAGAGCTGAGTGAGTGCAGGGTCCGTTGGAGGGGGGTATTGTGACATCATAACTATGTCACATAGAACAGCTGCTGCCCAGCTGATGTGAATGGGCTTTAAAGAATTTCACCCCTGGGGGGTGTCAGAGGTGAGATTTGAATTTTTTTTTGACTCTTACCCTGATTAGGACCCTAAGGCCTCTAACTGTACCAAATTTCAAGTCTCTAGCTCAAATGGTGTGGAAGGAGTAAGTGAACGTACATACACGCATACATACATGCATACATACACGCATACACCATTTGACTTTTATATATAGAGATTCACTGGGCCAGAGAGAGAGGCTGAAACTGTAGACTTGTGGTTAGAATTAGGTAGAGAAGGTTAAACTTAGATCTCCCAGAATCCAGGTAAGTACCCCAATCACTGGGTTATTGGCTATTCTCTGGTCCCCCTCTCCCTTTTCTTGTTTTTGACAGAGATTTCATCCTGGACTTGAGAAATCGTCCTGTGAAAAGCAGTATGCTTCCATAAAATTTTTTGGTTTGATTAATCGGTCTTTTCCAACAAACATTTCAGTGAAAAATTCCCAGTTTGTGTACAGTAATACATTGCACAGTGATAAACACTGCCTTTTGTGCTCACTTCTTTTTTAAAGACAGAGTGTGAATTACGAGGCATTTATCATGTACATAAGTTAGGGCTAAACCTGCCATCCAGTCTCAGACAAAACTCTGTTGACTTGCAAAACCATCATATGGTATGATCTTCAGTTCTGAAGGTTGTGTTATCCCATTTATTCAATTTGTACATACTCTCCAGATCAGCATCATCCTGGAGAGGCTGGACAAATTGAATAAATGAGATAACATAACTCTGCATATTTCATAAATGTTCCATCTACCTAGACACTTATATTATACCCATCACTATGATTTGTAGCACTGGTTTTTATTAGGTGTGACAGGGTCAGGCCAGATGGCTACAGGAGAGTGGTGGAAAGCAGGTATATTAGCCCCTGGATAAGCAGGTCCCTTTTCGCTTGGTAACTGAACAGGGGTTACTCTAAGTTAATTAGGACACCTGGGGCCAATCAAGACCCTGTTAAAAGCTTCCCCTCCAGTCAGAGAGGGGTATGTGATACGAGCTGAGGGAAGAAGGTGAGGTACTGGAGAGCAACCACACAGGTACAGAGGCTAAAAACAGGAGAATCCTTGCTCAATGTGGCAGATGTCCCAGAGGGCTGAGGGAAGAGACCTTGCCAGAGTGGAGAAGTGGCTATTGGCTCTATTACCACAGTGTTTGGAGGGGCTACCCGAGACTTAGAGGCTCCCGCTAAGGGAAGCTGGGAGGAACCCTGCTCTAGTGGGGGTGTGGACAGTAAGCCCAGGGTGTGGGGGAAAACCTGACAGAGGGAGGAATAACCCAGCCTGCTGCTAAACAGAAGCGCGGGACCCACCAACACTGAGAAGAAGCTCTGTCATGTAGGCAGGGTATAAACCTAGCAGTCTATATAGTAATATTACACACTATATAATCACAAGGGCCCAGGCTGCTGTGGCTTTTGGAAGCACACTGTGACTTTGAATGTCCTGATTTTTGTTACTTTAAATTCTGAATTATAGTTGGCAGTAACATAGCTTTTTGATTAATTGTACAATTTATGTAAGTAAGGTGACGTTCACATAATCAACAGTCAGTATTGACATCAGCCAAAATCAAATATACCCTGACAGTCACAGGGTTGTCTTTTCAATTAAAAAAAACTAAATTAATGCAAGCCTCTGAACATGAAGGCCCATTGTATCCCCTTGAAGGCCTTTTTGGCATCCAAAGAAACAAAGAATGTTTTTCTTATACTACAGAGAACAATGAACAAAATAGGGTTGAAAGATTACTTGAGGGCATGAAAACATTCATAAATCCAGCTTGATGGGTGAATTGGTATTTTATCAAGTTGCCTAGCTAGTAGTTTAAAAAATATTTTGCAGTTCTTACTAGCTAAGGGATAATAGGACAGGTGCCTCTTTTTATGAGGCAGTAATATGGTTCCCAAATGGATAAACTAGAAGACCAAATAATTTATCCCCATGAGAGATCTTGCTTATTACCAAATAGGTCAGGGTATCCTCTCCAATCATTCTCCATTACACACACTAGCCCATTAAGAATCTCTATATATAAAAGTCAAATGGTGTATGCGTGCGTGAATGTATGCGTGTATGTACGTGCACTTACTCCTTCCACACCGTTTGAGCTAGAGACTTGAAATTTGGTACAGTTAGAGGTCTTAGGGTCCTAATCAGGGTAAGAGTCGAAAATTTTTCAAATCTCATCTCTGATGCCCCCCAGGGGTGAAATTATTTAAAGGCCAATCACATCAGCTGGGCAGCTGCTGTTCTCTGTGACATAGTTATGATGTCATAATACCCCCTCCAACGGACCCTGCATTCGCTCAGCTCTCTGCCCCTCCAACGGACCCCGCACTCGCTCAGCTCTCTGCCCCCTCCCCCCTACAACGGACCCCGCACTCGCTCAGCTCTCTGCCCCCTCCCCACCTCCGACGGACCCGAGTTGGGTTTGGTCGGAGGGTAAGTGAGGTGGGGGTGTCGGGTTTGGTCGGGGGGTGAGGTGGGGGTGTCGGGTTTGGTCGGGGGGTAAGTGAGCCGGGGGGTGTTGGGTTTGGTCTGGGGGGGTGGGAAGGTGTCGGGGTGGGTGGGGGGTGAGGTGTGGGTGTTGGGGTTGGTCAGGGGGTGTTGGGTTTGGTCGGGGGTGAGGAGGGGGGTTGGGGTTGGTCGAGGGGTAAGTGAGGTGTGGGTGTCGGGTTTGTTTGTGGTGGTAGGTAGGGGTGTCGGTTTGGTTGGGGGGGAAAGTGAGGTGGGTGTGTCAGGTTTGGTCTACAGGGGGTGAGGTGTGGGTGTTGGTCAGGGGGTGTTGGGGTTGGTAGGGGATGACGTGGGGGTGTTGGGTTTGGGTGGGGGGGTGAAAATGTGAGTCGGGGTTGGTCGAGGGGTAAGTGAGGTGGGGGTGTCGGGTTTGATCGGAGGGGTGAGGTGGGGGTGTCAGGTTTGCTCTCTGCCTCCTCCCCCCTCCAACGGACCCCGCACTCGCTCAGCTCTCTGCCCCCTCCCCACCTCCGACGGACCCGAGCAACGCCGGGTATTTTCGCTAGTGTGCTATAAACTAGAATGAACCCCACATCTGCTGGTCCAGCCCTTATGCTTGCCATGCCCTTGTGCTGAGTCTGGTTGTCAGCACCTTGCAATTCAGTAAACCTTCTACTTTAAGTGGTACTGACCTGGCAATCTACTGGTTGTAATTGTTGGTTGGGGCCACAAACAGAGTAAGTCTAACCTTCGCTATTCCACAGTCCTCTAATTCAGTTCTAAAAAAGGGGAATCAAGGATCTGGAGTGGGATGTATTGAACAAGGAGGGAAGGCGGTTTCATCCAAGCAGTTATGTTCTGGAGTTGTAATGTGGCAATACAGCTCCATAGTTTGACTGGCTGAGAATTTCCCTGAGCGGATAATCACTGCTATGAGGCAGTAAGAGAAATAGTTAATATCTGGTTTCTCATCATTGATAGATCTATTGTGTAAAACACTGCTCCCACTGACGTCATAGATGCATATTTTTTTAAGGCCAGAAGGAACCATTTTGATTTCCAATCTGACTTCTTGCATAACATACAGAGCTGATTGAAATTTAGAAGTTTAATTTGGGGAAAATTTCATTACAAAACTTTCATTTTATGGGTTTTTCATCTGTTTTATTATCTTTACATTATTTCATGACACATCAACAGTTGTCCTGCATAATATACATGCACTACTACTGATGTTACAACATGATATGATAATTGAAACATTGTATTTTAAATTTATTTTGTTTTTAAAATCATTAGTACTCATTGAAACATTATTTTCTAGATCAAAGGATCTCCCATTTGTGTTGTAATGAAATAGTTTGACACTTGTACTATTTCAACTATTATATTGTGGTATATTAAGACTAATCTTGCTCATGTGTCATGAAACAATGCAAAAGTAATAAAAATCAAATGTACATAACAAAAAATTTTCTGGAACAAAACTTGGTCATTTTCTGAATTTTCCAAAATTGAAAAATAAAGTTTCTAAATGTTTTTCTTTCATGAGTAACTGTCAAAATTTGTCCAAATTATGGTTTAATCAAAACACCTTTTTCCAACAAAAACCTGTTTCAACAAAAATGCTTCTAATAACACAGGTCAAAAAGCCTTACCCAGTAATTTCTATGTCAATTCCATAACTTCTATTGGAGCTATAGCATACAGAAAGATATCCAATCATGAGTTGAAGACTTTAAAAAATAACAATTGGGATAGCTAAACACTGGAATAACTTACATAGGGTTCTGGTAAATTCTCCATCACTTTCATACTTTAAGTGATGGAGAATTTACTAGAACCCTATGAAAGTTATTCCAGTGTTTAGCTATCCTGACTGACTTTGTTTGTTTGTTTTTTGCCATTCCCTTCAGTGGGGTCACAGTGTTGCCCATTCATTTTAGAGTTTTTTAAAGACTGAAGGGAGAGTCTATAGTGAGCTTTTTCTATAAAAAGCATTACAATTAACTGACTAATGTGTATGGTCTTCACTGGATTGAATCTGAACGGCTAGAATGTGTGTCATACATGCTATTCAGCAGATAGTGATTGCTCATTAATTCTGGGGGTCTGTTTCAGAAATAGGAGGATTTGGGTTCTATTGACTTGAAAATCTAAATGCCAGTGGTGTGCAGTCTAGTGACAAATGTGAAACCATAGGTGGTCATAGATTTGTTACAATATATTTAGCCCACAGTCAAATTTTAAATCAGTCATTAGTAAATGCTCAGGCATTAGGTAATTATTAAGTAAAAGGTAGAGTAATGAGGCTGAAAATTAGTTAAAGAATTAAATCAACTAATGCCCAACTTATACTAGCATGTCAGGTGCTCCTGAGGCTATGTGTTTATTAACTATAGGCCACATTTTGTCCTTATATATGGACAGTTTTCATACTGAAAAACTGTCAAGGCAAAAATTTTGCCCTGTTAGTCCAAACCTATCATACTGATCTACACAGTGGGATGGCTGATGCCCTTCCACCTCCCCCCCCCCCCCCGCCACCAAAATAGAGATTGGTTGATGTAGTTTTCAAAATGTGGAAGTGAGAAATTTTTTTTAGTGTATTTTAATTGATTATTTAATCACTAAAGGTCAGTTTTCAAGTAACACTCAGGCTTGTGACATGGCTGGCTTGGTGTAGTGTTCATTATGAACACCACTGCATGGAGTCATGTAAAATCCTGTACTCTTAGAAATCAATAGTTATTGATGAGAAAAGAAGCAATTATATTCATTGTAATTAGTGGGTTGGGTAGGCTCTGAGCTTGACACTTCATACACTGAAAATAAATTGCTGCTAATTCATTATTCCAAGTAGCTGGTCTCAGAAAATGTAAGCACAGAAGAAATAGTGCACAAATCACGGTTGTTTTTACATCCAGGAAGGCCAGGCTCCATCCCTGGATGGCAGTGAGTGGTTATGGCATCCTTTTCTGGCTCATGTTCATTTAAAAATAGTTATACCCTGGAAAAAAAAATCTGAGCATTTTTTGCTATGCTTTAAGTTGGAAGCAGGGAGGATAAGTAGACACCGAGGGGCAGATTCTCCCTCCTACCTGACCTCTGATTTAGGGGAGAGTGAGGACTGAAAAGAATGGGTTGTTGCTTCCTGATGCTCAGTCACAGAGCCCTGGCACAAGTCAGAGGTGCATGAGAGCAGCTCTACTTATCCAACTGCAAAAAGGTTTCTCTAACCTTTCATCAGTGAAGAAAGAGGCACAGTGGAGCTCCACTTCATCATGTCTCCAATTTTTTCCTCCCCATACTACTCAGACCCCACGCCCCCAGAATGCCCCCATCCCATCTCCTCCCACCCCTTATGCCATTGGCATTGGTGGGGGAGATGAGGGTGGCATGGTTTGTGGCTGGAGCACGATAGCATAGCAAAGATTCTGAAGAACAGAACAACTTTTAAAACATAAGCCCAAGGTCAGTGCCACATCCATTTGCTGCCCTCCAAATGATGAGGTTCAGCCAGCGGCGTATTATCACCTAGGCTGACAAATTTGCTGTCCCTGTAAATTTATAATAGCTGACGGGTGCTCGCGTCTCCTGCCCTGCCCCAACTTTTCCCCTTTCCCACCCCCATTCCAACCCCTTCCTCAAATCCCCGGCCCCGCCTCCTCCCCTGAGCATGCCCCCTCCCTCCCAGGCTTGCTGCAGGAAACAGGGAGGGAGGTGGGAGAAGCAGAGTGGTGGCAGCGGCGGCGTGCTTGGGGAAGGAGGTGGAGGTGAGCTGGAGGGAAGTGGGGGCAGCAATTATTTCAGGGCCTAGGAGCGGCAAAATCATTAATCTGCCACTGAATCCAACCTTCCCAGAAATAAAAGCAGTGGTTTGTTCAAAATATTATTGTTACGTGGCCCTCTGTACTACCTATGTCATATTGTGACTCACATGACTTCTATAAACCAGGGAGACCAAAAAATGCTTAATAAAGAGAGAGAGAGCACACTTTAAATCAGGGGTGGGGAACCTGTAGGCTGGATATGGCCTGCTGCTTCATTTCTCCTGGCCTGTGGAAAGTTTCCATGCCACAGGCCGGAAGCCCTGGGCCTGGGTGGCCAGCCCCCCCCGAATGGGGCTGGAGCCACAAGCACCAGCTAGTGCTGCTGCCAGGCTCTGTGCTGCTCCCTCTCCACTCTGCAGGGCTGTGTGTGGCCAGTGACCAATTTTATTTTTTTCTGTGGGTCAGTGGCCCCTGTTCCCCACGCCTGCTTAAAATTATTACCACGATCATCATCATAGATACAGGGCTCTCCATTCTTCTGGAGATATAGTTCTTTGGGTCAATAGATTGTCCATCTGTATTTTGAAAGTGACTGTCTCTTTATATGCAGGGCAGTCAATGACTAAATGTAAGAATAATTTCATTATAGTTTTATCTCCATACACAGAACAGATGCTGCAGTAACACAACTTTAACCAAAAAGGAATTGATAAAGAGCTGGGGGTCTGGGTGGTACAAGATACTCCATCCATCGTTTTCCAAAATACATGCTGAATAACTCAATTGTTGCTGCTAACAGTTGCTGGCTGTTTCATGCATGACAGACAAACTAAGACCAGAAAATACAGTGACAGTGGAGTCTTTTTTCCATTCAGTGGGCCTGATTCACTCCTTAGGTTCCACTGGTTTGCACTGAATCCGGGCACCATTGGTGAGTGCACTCAAGGGGATTCAATGGCACAAGCGTCCCACCATCTCCTGTCTCCAGGGGGTCAACAGCCCCCATAATGAGTGGAGCCAGCCCAAGAGGCAACTGAGGTAGGCTGATACTTCTTGTTGTGGGCCTTTTATACAGATCTAATTGGTGCTAAAAGCTGCCATTGCTTGACAGAAAGTACCCTCAGCTCTAACTCTTTTCCAAGTATAAGGTTTTTATACTCTTTCCTAAAGATGGTCAGATCTGTTTTCATCTAATCTCCTTGGCCATAGCTGTGTCTCCTCAACAGAGAATGCTTTGGTCTGCACTCTCAAAGATTTAGTCCTGGGCTTTGTAATCTGTGTTGTCCCAGAATAGCCCAGCTGTCATGGTGGTTTATAGATGAAAATGTGCTTGTCACTGTAGCTGGAGCTTGGTTCCCTCAATTGCTTTGAAAAGGCTTAAACTGGCATCAGGAGCGGAGTGCGATCCAATGGAGAGACTTGAGCACAGACCTGATGAACTCATGGCAGAATAAGCCATGGAGAAGTTGGGCCACCACATTCTGTACTGTCTGGACCATGTGAATCATCTTCAGATAACAGTGATTTGCAGTAATGGAGGTGACAGATGCCTGGAGCTTTGTGGTCAAATCTGGGACAAAGGTATAATGTTTCCCAACAAACTGGAGATTAAAGTTGGCATATTGATGTATGACCAGGTAGCGCATGAGTTAGAATTCTTCTTTATTATGCTACGATACCATCATCATTTTTAGAGTTGCTCTTTCCTATGAGAGCTATTTTCTTCCCCATCATATTGGAAGGAGCAGATGAGATTAAATAGGCACAAATACTCACTCTAGAACAAGACCACCCCATCAGCTGGGTTCAGAGAGAACATTTCAAGGCAAGTCCCCTTCAGGTACTGGTGAATTCGGACACTGGAGTGCCATATAAAAAGTGATATCTGAATAGGTGTGGATAATTAATACTACAAACGCAAAGCTGGTCATGGGGAGGGGAAGGGCAAGTATGCCAATGGGGAGAGGCTGTGAGGGACCTAGTAGCCAGGGAAGCCTAGCCCATGGCAATGGCCCCCTTCTTCCCCTTCCCCCCTGTTTAGGGAAGCCCTGAGAGGGGCTCTGGACGTCTGCTCTCTGTCAGTGCCTTGTAGCTGGATCTGAGGAGTAGCACCAGGGACTGAAGGTAATTACACCCAGTCAGTACCCCTGGAGTGGGATTAAGTCCCCCAGGGAACAGTGATTTTACCCCTGAGTGAGGAGCCTTTCGGGGGACCCAGGTAACTAATGCCTCGAGAGTATCATCTGGGCCTATCTTAGTTAACTTTACGGGCACAAATGACAGAGCTCTCCCTGGTATTGGGCCTTGCAGGGTCTCCCTGGGCAGGGGGCGGTGGTCTTAACTGTTTCAGGAAGTTATCATTGCTGGGACACAACCTTCTTCAGCAGCTACTGTTGTTGCATTACTTGGGTCTGCTGCTGGGCCATCCACTGCTACAACATCTGCTGCAGGAGTTGCTGATGCTGGTTGGTCTGCTGATACTGACACTCTGCTACCCACTTACACCAGTGCTCAGGGTCTATTTCAGCAGAAGATGCCTCTCAAAGGGCTGGTGTGGAGCCTGTTTCTGTCTCAGCCCTATGCCTGTTACAAGGCCCTTAATCACCCCCATTCTTCACCAACTGTAGTCAACTGAGCCTGGGCCTGAATGTAGTCTCTTCCAGTTTCTTGTCCCTGAGTCCCCTACAGGAACCCCCACTCCTGGGCAACTTCATTGTTCCCCATGGGAGTTAAAAGCCCACTCCTAGGGTTTTTTATGGGTCTAATTGCATCCAGTCCCTGGCTCTGCTCCTCAGATCCGGCTACAGGGCACCAATGGAGAGCATATGTCCAGAGCCCCCCTCAGGCTGCAGTGTCTGTCTGCCCTAAACAAGGTGGGGAGGGAGTCTCAGGCTGGGCTTCCCTGGTGACCGGGCTCTCTAGCAGCCTCTCTTCTTGGGGAAAACCATTCCTGCTGCTCTGTGACCAGCTTCACATTTTTAAGCTCTCCTTCTACAGGTAGCGCATGCTCTGCAGGTGTGCCTAATTGACATGGCCTGAATGCAGAGATGCTTGTTTTTAGTGGGATGTAGGTATGTTCCATCACACCTTGCCACCACCTTCCTCCCACCACACATGTTCCCAGTCTCCTTGCCCAGCTAGTTTCCCCCACTCCCCTTCTCCTTGATGACTTCTCCAGGTTCCATCCAGCCCCATATTTCTATGATCTCTTCAAGTTAGTGGGTTCAATAAAATTGTTGTGCTCTGAAAAGAGCTTCCTAAGACTAGCTCTTAAAGCTGTTTCAGAAGAAATCTGAATATTAATTAGAGATTTCTTGAACATTTTGTGGGAAATTCCGCAATTTAAAAATGTTTTCACTCTGAATTAGAATGAAATGTTGAATTTTGAAATTTCCCACAAAATTAAAATGTCAAAAATAATTCACTTTGGCTCAGTTAAAATGTTTTGTTTAATAAGATTTAACCAAAATATACTTAATATTATTCAAATTGCATATTTTAATTAATTTTAATCTTCGTACTCTTTAAATTTATTTTTATGTGGGTTTTTTGGAGGGGTTGGTCTTTTTAAAATTTCACTGGAATAGTTTGATTTTTGACAAACAGAAAAATATTCTCTCAGAAAAGTTTCAGTTGGCTTCCATGTTAATTAATGTTGAAACTGAATCCCTTCCCTGCCTTCAAATGTTGTTTAGGATACAAACAAAGCTCCACTGTTCCTGCCTATCATGGGCTGCTCTTTGCATGTCCCCTATGTTGCTAAGTCTCGTTAAGTTTTACCTCCTTAAGTACTGTTTGACAGAGGGATTCTTTTTGTTGGCCCTATTTACATGTTTCTCCAGCTGCTCAATGAGACACCTGCTGTGGCAGATGCTCTGCCTTTCTTCTTAACACTCATCCCAGATATTTCCATCTTCTTTTCAGGATAACTTTAGAGATAAGTTGCTCTCTGACAAATCTTGGCACTCGTTATAAGTTCATTTAATGTAATACTAGAAAGCAAATGCCTTTGAAAAATACTAAGGCATTTAGTTGTCTGTCTCCTGTTATTCTGAATTGTTGAGATTCATTCATCTGTGGGGTTTTAATTATGCTTTGTGCAGATCCACTACTCTCTTCTTCAGTCCATTAATCTATGCCAGGGGTTCCCAAACTTGTTCCGTGGCAAGTAGGCAAGAACCAGGTTAGAGAAGGTTAAAGGTCAGGTTAAGCCTCTGGCTGGCCGCAAGATGTTTTGTTTACCCGAGTAGCCGTAGGTTTGGCTGCTCGCAGCTCCCACTGGCCTCAGTTCGCCCTTCCCACCCAATGGGAGCTGTAGGAAGCAGTGCGGGCCAGGTTCCTTCTCTAACCTGGTTCTTACCTACTTATTTATACTTGCCTCTGGATACTTCCACTGCATGCATCAGACAAAGTGGGTATTAGCCCACGAAAGCTTATGCTTCAATTCTTTTGTTAGTCTTTAAGGTGCCACAGGACTCTTACTGCAGATCCAGACTAACACGGCTACCTCTCTGATTTTTGACAACTTGCTTAAGACTCTTTTCAGACTAGCAATATTTAAAACACATTAAATTTAACTCAGTGGATAAAATTTGCAAAAAAGCCTTCTAAACATCTTAATTCAATTTATTATTTTTTAAACTGAAAATTACAACTGCTTTTAGACTGAAAGCAAAATTAAGTATTTTTATTTCCATTCTTTTCCTTTGTATTTCATTTTTAAATATAGATGTACAGCAGTTAAATGTTTTCTAATGAGAATACATTGTATTTTCACAACTAGCAACTGCATCATCAAACATACAATCTTTGACAAATGATTTTAATGGAGAACTTGTTTAGAATGCACCTAAACACATTGCAACTATTGCTAGTTTTTAACTTTCAAAAATCTTTAAGGAATTTAACAAATTGTATTTAGTTTTTCATGTAAGTGAGACAGTAGCTTGGCTACACTTGCAGCTGTAGAACGCTTTGAGTTAAACCAACCTTCGGAGAGCACAGTAGGGAAAGCTCTGTCTGTCCACATTGACAGCTGCAAGCACACTGGCATGGCCACATTTGCCGCACTTGCAGCAGCATTGGGTGCAGTGCATTATGGGCTGCTATCCCAGAGTTCAAGTGGCTGCAACATCCTTTTCAAATGCAGGAGATGGGGCGGAATGTGACAGGGAGTGTGTTGTGTTTATGTGGGGGAAGAGAGAGTGGGTTTTGGGATGCTGAGAGAGTGTCAGCATGCTATCTTGTAAATTCGGAACCCCCCCTCCAGCCTCTCTCTCAGTCACTCAAAGCAAGCAGCATTCCTCAGTAATGGTTGCTGTGTCTCAGAGTAGATAAGCATGCGGATGGAGTTTTGCAAGGACATATCCACATTCCTATAGTTTGTGGTTCTCAAACTTGTTGAGACCGCGACCCCTTTTTCTGCTCTGGTGGCGCGGCGCGACCCCTCCATGTCCGCCAAATGCGGAAATGCAGGCACGGACCCTGCTGTGCCCCGGCCCCGGTCCCCACCGCGGGCGGGCTCCCGGCTGCAGCCCCGGCCCCAGTCCCCGTCGCGGGCAGGCTTCCGGCTGCAGCCCCGGCCCCGGTCCCCGCCGCGGGCGGGCTCCCAGCTGCAGCCCTGGTCCCCGCCGCGGGCAGGCTCCCGGCTGTGGCTCCAGCGGCGGCGGTGGGGTGCCGGTGGCGGCAGGAGCTCGCAACCCCCCGGGGAGCGCTCAGCGACCCCCAGTTTGAGAAACCCTGCTATAGCTGATTCCAAAACAATGACAAGAGTGGCCATTTGATTTAAGGGGATTATGGGATGTTTCTGGAGGTCAGTCAGAGCACAGTAATGCAACATCTCGTTCACACTGATGCTGGGGCGTCTCGGCCAAGACCCATCAGACGTTATTCCTCTCACTGAGGTGGAGTAACAGCCACGGAGTTAGAATACTTTATGTGCCTTGCCAGTGGATGGGGAGTGAGTTAAAGCACACTGGGCGACTTTAGTGCGCTCTAACTTGCAAATGTAGCCAAGCCCTAAGTAGAACATAACCAAACTAATGCGGACTGATAAGACTTTATTATTATTGGATTTAATAGACATGGGTAGGAATTTGACAGAACAGTTCCCTGATTCTTCAGTGATCCACTAATCCTTTGTGTCATTGCCTCTTATGAGAACTAATGGACCGTTGGTTGCTCAGTATGCTGATATGGCCTGATCTCTAATTTTCAGCTTCTTTTATCAAATAACTGAATTACTGTGGGAGTGCTTTCAACCCTGGGATTTGGTATTTTGTGTTTTTTAGAACTGGTTTGTGCTGCAACTATAATCTGATACAACATCGTAAAAAGTTGTAGTACAGGTAAATCTCACCTGGTCCCAATAAGTGGGTTCAGATGCTGTCTAGGCCAAAGCTTTTATTCTGATCTTAGGGACACGGTTTGGGCCCCAGTTACACTATAGTGTTTGTTCATATTGTAACTGTCAAGGAACAATTATATTTTTACTGAGTTCTGTTACTTGGCTACAATTGTAGGTGTGGCCCTAACTTGTGGAAATCTCCATATTGTTGCTTCATGTCTGTTAACTTTGGACTTATTTTTCTTCCATTCCTTACACAGATTTTAAAATAGGGGTATGCCTGGCACACTAGGATGGCTCTGTTCATGTTTGAGTAAATGATTGTCCTTTGTTACAGCCAGGTGACTTCAGTTAAAATGTTTAATTATTTACATGTGTCCACATGCTAGGTAACTAGGACATTTCTTCCCTTCTTTGATAACAGACTATGAGGGCCTTATGAAGTTTACTGACTATAATGTTTTGTTGATAATGCCCCAGTTTAGAAAATTATATAGGAACATACCTAGGGTGACCAGACATCCTGTTTTGGCCGGGATGGTTCCCCTCCACCCCCACTTTTTGTGTGCAAAACTGAGCATTTTTGTCCCATTTGCTCTTGCCCCCTGATCATCAACTGGTAAGAGCCAAATGGGATAAATCGCTCCGTTTTCAAACTCTGCAGTATGGAGGAACATTTGAGGGGAGTTCCCAGTTATGCGAGGCAGCTTGGGCCAGTCCTGTGCGGTGTCCCATTTTTGCTTTAGGGAAATATGGTCATCCTAAATATACCTAACTTTAAACACAAATAGTCCCCCTGAAGTCAGAGCTGGATTTGGGTATACGCACTATAGGCCCATGTTTAAGACCCAGCTGCTGGAGTCATGTGATTGCACCGGAATCCCAGTTTTCATTTTAAAAAAAAGATTCTCCGGCTTGTGAAGGAAAATAAAAATGTGACTCACGTTTACCTGATGCAGTCATGTGTGCTTCAGTCTGCAGACAGCCTGAAACAATAGCTCTGAGAGGTGTGAACTACCCATCTTTCAGAATGAGGTGTTAATATTAACACCCACTTTTCTAGGGGACTTGACTCCCCCACCTAAGCAAACACACCCTGGGTGCTGGAGTAGAGGGCAGGGTGTGGTGTTGGAGACAGCAAGTGAGAAACCTCAGAGTCAGGGGAAAGAAGGTGATAGGAAAGTGTGCTGGAAAAGGGGAGAGAGGAGGAAGATCATGGTGGATTTTGTCAATTCTTCTCTGCAAACATCTGTAAGAGTGTGGGCGAGAGAGAAACAATTCTACAGTGAACATGGGCCACAGCTGTGCTGCTAGTGCTTTTTATTGATCTAAAACAGGGGTCTCCAAACTTTTCAGCCCGAGGGCCGCATTAACTATCAAATAGCAGTTCGGGGGCCGACAACACACTCGAGGTCCAAATAAAAAAGAATCAAAACATGGATGTTGTTTTTAATTATTTATTTAATATTATTTTATTCAGTTATTATTTAATAACACATTGATACACTACACATGAACACCTGTTCACTACACATGAACACTACACATCAACCCCCCAACTGACCCACCCAGCCAGGTCTCACCCCCCCAAACCTCCTTTCCTCCAACCCCCCCCAACTGACCCACCGAGCCAGGTCTCTCCCCCCAAAACCTCCTTTCCTCCAACCCCCAACTGACCCACCCAGCCAGGTCTCTCCCCCCCAAAACCTCCTTTCCTCCAACCCCCCCCAACTGACCCACCCAGCCAGGTCTCTCCCCCCCAAACCTCCTTTCCTCCAACCCCCAACTGACCCACCCAGCCAGGTCTCTCCCCCCCAAACCTCCTTTCCTCCAACCCCCCCCCCCCAAATGACCCACCCAGCCAGGTCTTTCCCCCCCCAAACCTCCTTTCCTCCAACCCCCCCCCCAACTGACCCACCCAGCCAGGTCTCTCCCCCCAAACCTCCTTTCCTCCAACCCCCAACTGACCCACCCAGCCAGGTCTCTCCCCCCAAAACCTCCTTTCCTCCAACCCCCCCCCCAACTGACCCACCCAGCCAGGTCTCTCCCCCCCCAAACCTCCTTTCCTCCAACCCCCAACTGACCCACCCAGCCAGGTCTCTCCCCCCAAAACCTCCTTTCCTCCAACCCCCCCCCCAACTGACCCGCTCAACCCGGTCTCTTCCCCCCCCCCCCCCCAACTGACCCGCTCAACCCGGTCTCTTCCCCCCCCCCCAACTGACCCGCTCAACCCGGTCTCTTCCCCCCCCCCCAACTGACCCGCTCAACCCGGTCTCTTCCCCCCCCCCCCCAACTGACCCGCTCAACCCGGTCTCTTCCCCCCCCCCCCCAACTGACCCCGCTCAACCCGGTCTCTTCCCCCCCCCCCCAACTGACCCGCTCAACCCGGTCTCTTCCCCCCCCCCCCAACTGACCCGCTCAACCCGGTCTCTTCCCCCCCCCCCCAACTGACCCGCTCAACCCGGTCTCTTCCCCCCCCCCCCCAACTGACCCGCTCAACCCGGTCTCTTCCCCCCCCCCCCAACTGACCCGCTCAACCCGGTCTCTTCCCCCCCCCCCCCAACTGACCCGCTCAACCCGGTCTCTTCCCCCCCCCCCCAACTGACCCGCTCAACCCGGTCTCTTCCCCCCCCCCCCAACTGACCCGCTCAACCCGGTCTCTTCCCCCCCCCCCCAACTGACCCGCTCAACCCGGTCTCTTCCCCCCCCCCCCAACTGACCCGCTCAACCCGGTCTCTTCCCCCCCCCCCCCAACTGACCCGCTCAACCCGGTCTCTTCCCCCCCCCCCCAACTGACCCGCTCAACCCGGTCTCTTCCCCCCCCCCCCCAACTGACCCGCTCAACCCGGTCTCTTCCCCCCCCCCCCAACTGACCCGCTCAACCCGGTCTCTTCCCCCCCCCCCCCAACTGACCCGCTCAACCCGGTCTCTTCCCCCCCCCCCCCCCAACTGACCCGCTCAACCCGGTCTCTTCCCCCCCCCCCCAACTGACCCGCTCAACCCGGTCTCTTCCCCCCCCCCCCAACTGACCCGCTCAACCCGGTCTCTTCCCCCCCCCCCCCCAACTGACCCGCTCAACCCGGTCTCTTCCCCCCCCCCCCAACTGACCCGCTCAACCCGGTCTCTTCCCCCCCCCCCCCAACTGACCCGCTCAACCCGGTCTCTTCCCCCCCCCCCCCAACTGACCCGCTCAACCCGGTCTCTTCCACCCCCCCCCAACTGACCCGCTCAACCCGGTCTCTTCCCCCCCCCCCCCCCAACTGACCCGCTCAACCCGGTCTCTTCCCCCCCCCCCCCCCAACTGACCCGCTCAACCCGGTCTCTTCCCCCCCCCCCCCCAACTGACCCGCTCAACCCGGTCTCTTCCCCCCCCCCCCAACTGACCCGCTCAACCCGGTCTCTTTCCCCCCCCCCCAACTGACCCGCTCAACCCGGTCTCTTCCCCCCCCCCCAACTGACCCGCTCAACCCGGTCTCTTCCCCCCCCCCCAACTGACCCGCTCAACCCGGTCTCTTCCCCCCCCCCCCCGACCCGCTCAACCCCGTCTCTCCCCCCCCCCCACCCGGTCTCTCCCCCCCCCTCAACCCGGTCTCTCCCCCCCCCCTCAACCCGGTCTCTCCCCACAGACCGTTTCGCCGCCTGGCAGTGGGTGGCTCCTTGTTTCGCCGCCTGTAACTGGGTGGCGGTGCGGCGCGTCCCGGCCCCAGCTCTGAGCCGTCCCTGGCCGGCGGCGGCAGCGGAACACGTGGCGCGTCCCGGGCGGTGGCGGCAGCGGAGCACGCGGCGCGTCCCGGCCCCGCGGCTGGCGGCGGCAGCGGAGCACGCGGCGCGTCCCGGCCGGCAGCGGCAGCGGAGCACGCGGCGCGTCCCGGCCCCGTGGCTGGTTCCCGACCCCTGCCGCGGGCCGGATGAGAGGGCCTCACGGGCCGCATCTGGCCCGCGGGCCGTAGTTTGGAGACCCCTGATCTAAAAGCAAGATCAGCCTAATGCAATGCAGATGCCTGTGAGATTTCTAAAAATGATTATATATAGGTGAAGCAAATGTGTTTTTCCTGAAAAGACTTATTGATTTCCTCCCACCACCCTTCTGCTGTAAGCCCTTTTTTCTGGTTAGTTGTAAATAGCACAACACTCCTTGTTTCTTCCTAGTCAGCTCCTCTTACTCCCCTACTTTCCCCTTCTTACAAATGAAACTCAATATCTTAAACAAACAGAACCTAAAGAGGCTAATCATTGGCTTGCATTGTCCCCTGATACTGCAGTCCCGCCTCTTTGGCTTGTGCTGACAAGCTGTTTATGTTTTTGCAAGGCCACCTTTAACTCGGCTGCCTGATGACCATAATGGGACCAATTGTCTGAATGCTGCAGGGAACTGAATCTCCTGATCACGGAGACTATATTTTAGCCTCTGATGCTCCTGAATGGACATTATGGAACACTAGTAAGTAGGCTTCTAACTGTGCCGTTGTAGTTTTTATCAAGGGTTATGGATAATCCTCATTCAGCAGAAATGGTAAGAAATTGCGATTCAGATGTGCAGTTGTTAAATTGTATTCTTCTGTATGAAGTGAAAGAACAGCTGCTTTGTATTCAATGTCATGGCTACGCAGATCAGTCTTTTTAACTTCAAATGAGAATGAGATCTTCCTGGATAAAACAGGACACAAGCTATTTAAACTTGCTGGGTTTCTTTTGTTTGTTTGTTTTTGGTCAGTGTTTAAACTATACGGGGCTTAAGTTATCAGCATCTAGTTATCAGACAAGTTTACAATATTGTGGCAGTTTTTGTAGTCATAAATAAAGAACTTCAGAAAAGTGTGAAAGAGTTAGATATACTGTAAAATTAATGCTCTATTAAAGTGCTGAAAGATGTTATATTCTAAAATATATTCCTACTAATTAAAAAAAAAAAGGATCCAGGCTCAGCGATTTTAGTATTTCTTCACTGCCTGCTGTTAGAAATGTGTGCGGTTCCATGAAATAGGAGACCTCTGTGAGTGGGGATGGATCCCCAAGTGTATCCTTTCTGGCTTTCAATAGTTTAAAAAAATAATCCACGGCACTTAGCCAGTTCTTTACACCTTTAAAGTGGCCTGAAAAGATTAACTAGTTATGCCTCACAAAACCCTTGTGAGGTAAATATTCTCATCTCTTTAGAGATGAGTACAGACCAACCCGCTCTGAACTTTGGACAAGACTGCTTCTGGATTTAAGTTTGTGGCTTGAACCCATCTGTAAATGTGGAAAACTGAGAAGCAATGAGTATACGTCTACACAATATTTTGGGGTGAGCAGAAGCAAGTCTCCATGGTTGTGTGGACAGACTAGGGCTAGCAGGGCTTATTAGAGCTCTAAAAATAGCCGAATAGATAAAGCTTTGAAGTCGTGGCTTGGGCTGGAGGGGTTCTGAACCAAGCTACAGTCTGAACCATAACTCAAAGTGTTCCCTCTACAGTTGTTTATTTGGAGAACTAGGTGAAGTGCACTAGCCTGAGTCTGTCGAACCAGACTCAGAAATTGACTCCCACTCACTCCAAAATGCTCTGTAGACACAGGAGTGCTGGAACGATTTGTATAGTGAGGGTGCTGAGAGCAATTGAACCAAACTGTAAACTGGGGTGGGCAAACTACGGCCTGTGGGCCTCATGTGGCCCGCGGGCCATTTTTATCCGGCCTGTGAGTTCTGGCTGGGGGAACAGGGTCACTGGCCCCGCTCTCCCGGGCCAGAGTGCCCGGCCAAGCACAACAAGTCACCGGCCCTCTCTCCCGGGCCGGAGCACCGGGCAGCACTCGGGGGCCGGAAGGGCGAGGCTGCGCACTCCTCTGGGGCAGCATGGAGCCAGACATACTTCTTTGAGTAGCATAGTAAGGGAACTGGAGGGTTGCATAAGGGGCAGGGGGTGGTTGGATGGGGCAGAGGTTCTGGGGGGATGGTCAGGAGATGGGGAATGCAGGGGGTTCGGGAGGTCCTGGGAGGCAGGGTGGGGAGGGGCAGTCAGTGGACAAGAAGCAGGGGGAATTATAAGGAGGTGGGGAGCCAGGGGGGTGCTTAGGGGCAGGGGTCTCTGGGGGAGGGGTGGTTAGGGGACAAGGAGCAGGGGTAGTTGGATGGATTGGGAATTCTGAGGGGGGGAAGTCGGGGGCGGGAAGTGGGAGGGGATCAGATAGGAGGCGGAGCCAAGCTGTTTGGGGAGGCACTGCCTGTTGTACCCGGCCCTCCATATAATTTTGCAACCCTGATGTGGCTGTTTGGCCAAAAAGTTTTCCCACCCCTGCTGTAAGCCTTGTATATAATGGAAACCACTTCAAGCCAGAGGGTGTGGCAGAACCCCCCACACTCCTAGTTGCAGCACCTATGTGTAGAAGGCACCCCTTTGGGCAAGTGACTTTCCAAGGCCACACAGCGAGTCATTGCAAAAGCAAGTGTTATAGCTTAGCCTGGCTCTCCATCTGGTACTCAGTTCACTAGACTACAGAGTCTCATTTTTTTGTAAAATTCCACGATAGCAGAATTCGAAGTGATGATGAGTGAACCTCAGAGGTTGGGTTTGGTTAAGAGAAACACCCACTTATTTGGCTGTTTATCTAAATGACGTAAACAATTCAGAACTGCAGTGGGCTGGAAACCTCAGGAGAGCAGATTCCTGCAATATTTTTAGTGCTTCCATTTTGTGGTCTGGCTGGAAATATCCCATACTGGCACACTGACAGCACTTAATACTTCCAGGGTAGACTTTCCTGCTGCCTCTTAGCTTTTCCTCTTCCAGTCACCTCCTTGAAATTGGAAGTGCAGAGATCTGCAGAACAAAGATCAATTTGGGTTTGGGGTAAAAGGTACATGGGCAAGAAAGACTTTTGTGGTAAATTCATGTTCACCATATTTAAAACTAACCTTTTTTTTAAGCTAGAGGTCAGAAATACTTTTACTTTGATTTAAATTTTCATGAAGTCTGACTCACAAACCAACCAGTACAAGGATATTCTCAAAGAGGGCTGGGGCCCAGTTCTCAGGCCTGAGATGTCCTGCAGCAAAGTTTTTCGAACAAGCCAGCTGAAAAGTCACCTAATGTAGGAGTTTCCCTAGGGATTGTAGCATCAGCATATAT
The DNA here is from genome assembly GCA_032164245.1 of Sternotherus odoratus. Lineage (NCBI taxonomy): Eukaryota > Metazoa > Chordata > Testudines > Kinosternidae > Sternotherus > Sternotherus odoratus. Next base: position 49,142,178 of record JAVMKO010000004.1, read on the forward strand.
ATAGCCATCTTTGCCGTACTTACTTGGATTCTGTACCATGACAGCTTGACTATACCTGAGAATCAGACCTGATGCCTTTAGCTCAGGTTCTTCGTATGCTTCCATGGGGCATTTAAGATCATTCAGTGCATGGAGCTTTGGTTGTGCAGGGTCATCTAAGCTTCAGTATCTGTGTGAAATAGTGGCTAAATTACTATTCATTTAATTTAATCCTTGTTTAAACCCTAACCCTGACTTTTTAACTGCTGCCTTCTAAATATCCTTACCATTGCCTGAATACATAGGCCATGGTTACACTGAGGGTAAGGTTACACTTACCAGATTATAGCGCTTTTGGTTGTAGCGGTACCCATATACCGCAACAGGTATTGCGCTATAGGATGTCTTGGCGTGGCCACATTTGTGGCAGTTGTTGCGGCACAGGGAGTGGTGCATTCTGGGCAGCTATCCCAGCATTCAGCTGGGTGCAACATGCTTTTGAAACGAGGGGGGTTAGGGGGAACGCGGAACGTGTGCATAGGGAGGGAACTTCAGGCTGTCAGTGACTTTTCCTTAGAGAAAACTGATAGGCTCTGTATTTAAGTCACACAGCTCCGTCGGTAAGCATTTCCAGTGGTTATTTGCTGTGAGTTGTAAGAGAGAAACTGAAAAGGTACTTCCACATTTTTCCTCCCGTTTTCAAAACAACCCTTAGACGTCATTTGCCTTTAATGGCTTGTTAATTGCCTTAAATGGCTCGGAGGCGTGCCAGAGATCCCTTATCGCATAATGACTGATTACACTGGCCCTAACATGCTACAGGGAATATGCAAAATCCCTCATCACCCTCGGAGAGGTGGTTTTATAGTTGCGCTTTAAACAGAGACTTTTTGTGCAAAATGTGCCTTGACAGTGTGTAAGGTTAGAGAGTTATAGCGTTCCTGGAGGGTTTTAGCGCTATAAAGCGCCAGTCTAACCAAGCCCTTACAGCTTTATAGCAGTTTTGGTTATACCCGCCTTCAGATACAGCTCCAGGGATAGAGCTCTGGCATGTCCACACTCACAGCTACAACCACACCGGTGTGGCCACATTTGTGGCACTTACAGTGGCATGGGAGTGGTGCATTATGGGCAGCTATCCCAGCATTCAGCTGGGTGCAATGTGCTTTTCAAACGAGAGGGGTGAGGGGGAACGTGTTGTGTGTGTGGAGGGAAAGAGCGAGTGGATTTTTGGAGTGCTGAGAGTGTGTCAGCAAATTGTCTTTAAAATGCAAAGCCTGCTACTCTTCTACTTCACACTGGTTCACAAGGTAAACATTTGCATTGCTGATTTTCCGAGTTACAGATAAGCTCTGAAAATGTACTTCCACATTCCTCCAGCCAAGTTAAAAACAAAGGGAAAAGTGGTCAATTGCCTGAAATAGCTTAGAGGCGTTACCAGAGATCACTCAAAGCGCAGTATTGTTATACCTGATTACACTGGAGCTAAAGTGTACCACCCAATACACGACAGCTGTTAATCCTCTGGGAAGGGAGAATTACCAGGACCACTATAACCGCGGACTTACAGTGCTCTACATAGCTCACCAGTCTGGAAGGGTAGTGAGTTATAGCGCTCCTTGCGGCTTTATAGCACTATAAAGTGCCAGTGTAACCAAGGCCTCAGTCTGTAAAGCTGAGTCTGATCTAATACATTTCCCCCTGGCCAGCTCTTGACAAAATGAATGTCAGACTAGCTCTGAGGCTTAGAAGCCATTTGCTGTACTCTTGGAAAACGATATCCTTCTGAAGAACAGGAGGCAATTTTTAATTGGATTCTATGGATCTGGAACTGTTTGCATGCTGAGCTCTCTCAACCTGCAGTGAAAGGGATTTGAGCGAGCTCATCACCTTGCAGGAGCACCCCCTTAACACATGCAGTGCAAGTAGTTGATGGTTCATATTCTTAAACAAGAGTTTGTGAGACCATAAAAAAGGGAAGTGACTGAAAGGGAAGTGACTTGAACTTATCCTGTACTACAGCCAGGAAAATAGCCTGCCTCACCAATGAAAGGAGTACTTCATCTTCTATGTAAAATGAAATCCTTTCTGGCCTACAAATCACTACAGCAGGATCAGGGCTTTTGACTGCACCAAAAATATCAGTGTTGAGAAAACTTAAATGAAGTCCCTTTATTCCATTCATTCTCTAGTAGTCAGTGATGGAATGAGTCACAGCTGCCAACTATCACCATTGATTTTTATTTATGTAAAAGACTAACCACTTTTCAACTCTACCCCTCCCCAAAAGCCCTTCAAGCTCAGTTTATGGCAGTGGCATTTAAAGTGTGTTCTTGGTCATAGCTTACATTGGGGAGAGAATTGAACTAATAGAGGAAAAGCTAAAATCCAGTCACAGCCTCTTCTACATTTTGTACATGTGGTGGGTGATTTTTTTGGTGTCAGAATATCTGGATGTGGTAGGATTTTTTTTGGTTTGCTTTTAACAGTAATACGTATAAAGGAGGCTGTTTTGTGGGGGCTAGTTTTTTTATTTATTTAATGAAATGCATTTAAAGGTGATAAGGGGGGGAGGAGAGAGGAAATAGGCGAGTGCTCTTTTTGGTTGCTTGTTTTCTCTGAATGCTTGTTTTGTTGTTGTGTTTTGGTTTGTTTAGATTTGATTGGTTTTTTTACACTAGAAATCCATGAAAAGTCCACGGTGACTAGATGACTAGTGCAATTATAACATTACAAAAGATGGAAAGTTGAGCAAGTGGGAGAGGAAGAAGTTTTTAGGCAGACTGTGTAAAGTGCTATTTCTTTTACTTGCAATGTCTAACACATGCTTTGGAAGATGTTGTTTCTGTTAAAGGTTTAACACTTGCCCCTTCAATTAGGGTCTGAATACTCCTAATTCACATTCTCTTATAACCTTTGCAGGTCTTCCAGAAAAACTAGACCTGACCTTACACTCCTGATATTTCTAAGTTTAAAAAACAAGCAGTGGAAAATTTAAATTAAATTAAAAGCAACTCTGCCACTTTCAAGCCTTCTCTATCCATCATAGAGTAGCAGAAATCCATTAAAAATCGTTTGTGGATTATATGTAAGCCCTAAAGTATCAGAAAATGTAGATAAGTGCTCAAGCTTTTGGACACGTATATTAACTGAACCTTTGAGGGATGGAAGATATGGGGTAAATTTTTAAAAAATAAGTGACTCAGGCTTCTATTGACTTTGAACGGGGTTTAAGTGCTTTTCAAAATTTCACTTGTTTATTGCCTTTCGGTAAGAGATCCGCTGCCTAATAATTGCTAGCTAGTTGGCTAAATCCTGGCGTTCCTCCACAGACTTCAGGGAGAGTTTGCCCTGACCAAGAAGGACCTCCAGGTTTACCCCTAAACGTTTAGGATGTAAATAGATTAGTATTCACTTCCCCAATTGTAAATAATGAGCTATTTTTCCAAATTGCCAATCAGTCAGCAGAATCTGCCTCCCCCCCTCCCCCCCAACCGCGGGGCTTCTTGTGTTTATGTTGATGGGGCTGGGAGATTTGTTTACTGCTGCAGAGGTGAAAATGGGCCAAAGCCTTATACATTCATTCATGATGGTCCAGTATTGGTCTGCTTTTGGAGGATGCCTATAGGAACATTTAGTCCTCTGCACTCAAGAGCCCATTTTGGAACAGAGCATGAAGCTGGCTGTTGCTTTTCAGTCTTTGTGCTTTGGATTAGTTGCAGGGTAAGTGCTCGGAGAATGCAAGCAAGGCAGGCAGTTCTATTCCATCCAGCTTTAGCAGCAGTTTCCAGTATATGAAAAACAGATGACTTAATGTTCTAGAAGTGAAAGCAACTGACATGAGAACAGCTTTGACAGAAAATCCTGGGTTAAGAAGATTCAGGCTCAAGGGAGATTGTTTTTCCTTTTGTTTATTTTGATTACATCATTGGCATAGCCCCAAAGAGAATCAGACATACCATTTGGAAATACGAGGGGATGACGTTTTAACTTTCAGATCTCTTCAGACTGCAGAGCTACAGGAGTAAATGAAGTGAGGAGGGGAGGAAAACTAAAAACCCTTCCTGTGGTTTCCTGCTCAGCTAATAGCCATTTTAAAAAAGGAGAGGGAGCAACACCCCTCTCCCATTGTCTTCTAAATACTGTAAGTTCTTTTACAATTGTTTGCTACTATCCTTGTGTTAAATTGCACTCTGATGTTTTCTGGAAGTGGTGAGAATCCACTCTTGATTGCTGTGATTTCAGTCAGGGATTCTGCTGTGTGAGTGAGAGAAGGAATCCGCTTGTTTTGTTTTCTCCTCATTCTGGGCATTGTAAACAATTAAGTATTGGCAGTTTGACACTCTTTTTGTTGGTGGGAATATCAATATGATTTTCAAAGTTTTTAGGTACTGTTATCCTTCCTGGCAGAACCTTTGCTGCGTTTGTGCAGAAACTGTTTGGGACTTTGCAAAAAGACAACAGCGAATGTTTTGATCAACTATGTGTGTCGAGTGCTGGAAGAGTGAGCTTTTCAAAGAGAGCTTACGTGATGCTGGACATGACAAGGAAAACCAAATGTTTTCTGCTACTTAATGTTAAAAGGAAAAAAAAACTGAAGCAAAGCCCAGGAGCTTGCATGTGAAACAAATGCAAAGCCATTTATTCAACAAAAGAACGTGACTTTGCAGACTTGGCAGGACAATATCAAGATACACTTAGGAATTTTTAAAATAGTTCCCCCCCCCCCCCCAATTGTTTAACCCTTGGAAACTTGGAACTAAATTCCATGGCCTTACCAAATTGTTCTTCATACAGACTCAGGCTAGTTTCTCATTGCAAGGTTGTTAACTCCTGCTTGTCTGCTGATACTGATGGATTGGGGTTTATGATCAAGAGAAATGATAAAAATTCAGTGCACAAGGAGCTTCTGACAATTTGTGGATAGACATAAGAGAGACCAAGATCATGAGAATTCTGGGCCTTCTGAATTTTAGATACTGTGCCCTTGAATCTGATGCTTCCTAATATGAAACAAAAAACCTAACCCACCACTCCCAAATCTTTTATCCTTGAAATATGCCCCAGTATCAACCTGAGAAACAAGGAAAGCCACAGCTTTGAGGTCAAACTTTCAATAGGTGCAGCAGGCAGAATCCACATACAGGCATACTGAACTTTCTGTGGGCAAATCAGAAGACTGAAGTGAAGATAGAACATAGTTGCTAAATAAATACTTACTAAATAAAGGATTTGTAGGGTTGGGGGATGCCCCATATTACTACAGGGGGAGATGTAGTGGGCAGTGTTGGAGCCTTTCCAGATTCTGCTTCAGAAGAAAGGGGGATGGGAGTTAGTTCCCTTCGTCACCCAGTGAAGATTCTGGACTGGGGAGTTTGAAGACAGTGGGCTGCCTTTCGGGTAATCCCTTGAAGAGCTGAGAAGGCAGTATTGCCATCTCTCATAATTTTATCATGGGTCTCATAATAGCTGGCATTTTTCTTAAAGTCCCAGCTCCTGGAGTCAAGTGATTTTCATTAAAAAACAACAACTTCTAACCCTCATGATTGTGGAGAAGAGCTTGAAAACTTTAATCCTAAAGTTTTAAAAAGTCAGAGGCAAATGAAAAGAACCTAAAGTTTTTTTTGTTTTGTTTTTTTTTAAATAACATTATTTTTAAGCCAGTTTTGTGGATTTTTTGACAGGGAAGGGCTAATTCAGGTTTGTTTGTTTTTTAAATTCCTGGGGTTGGGAACACTGAGAAGAGAGAGCTACTGCTGAATACACTGGGAGAAGGTGGGGTAGGTGGTGCATCTGGACTCCTGCACCAAGCTAGAGGACAGCTAAAGATGAAAAAAACCTGCAGGTCCTGTTTTCCGGGAGCATATGGCTGATCGGCCAAAAAAGAAAAAAAATATATTGTCTGTTTCAGGCCTACTCCAAACCCCGGAAGATACACTGAAGCGTTCATTGAACCTCAGCAAACCTTTTCATAAAATTCAACAAGTTTGAGGTTTATGATAAAACCCACTGTACTCTGACTGATTCTGCCTATGTTCTGGGTCGTTCTCACAGCTGTTTTTAAATGGAATTTTTAAACCGTGATATTCGATGCTATATGCATGTGTCCTGGACTCCTTTACCAATGAGAATTGGAGGTGGATTAAAAAGTTTTTGTTCTAAATATCAACCTTTTAAATGGAAATTATTTTCCATGAGCCAACCATATTGCATTAATTATGTAAAATTCAGATAGCTTGTAATTAACCAACATTAAACAGTTTTCAGTTAGGGCCTGACTTTCTGGTGTACTAGCCATTTATTTGAGCTGTGAATGCTGTGTGAATTTTGCTGTGCACAGCCGCGTGTGCATAGTTTTGAAAATCAAATTCTCAAATGCCAGAAAATTACTAATTTTCTGCTCTAAACACCACTTGCTGTAATTTTTGTGCATGTATTTTTCACTTGTTCACTTAATACACTAAATAATTGTGTGTTTGCAGGCAGGTTGCATGGTTTTATAGACAACAGTGATGGGGAACAGTAACTTGATCACACTAGAGTGATGGCTTCACTTTTGTTTAGTACTAAAATTGTGAAGGCACCAACAGAGAGTTGCCCCTCAAAGACCCAAACAAACCATAATGCTCTTCTTCCGTTTGTAAGGCTTAATTTTGTTTGATTCACCAGCCATTTAACCCCAGTTGTCTGGTTGCCTACCAAGCAGATCTCTTTGGAAAAATGGGTTGTAGATTTTGGTCTTACCTGAGTGAACCTGGCCAAGCCGTCTGGGGATATTCCAGACTTGGTGGGAGGAATACTCCTGATCTAGTTATCTCATTTTTGAAGAAGATTGGATTATTCTGGATGATCAGTGCTTAAAATGATCACAAAGACATACTGGGTATGTCCTTGCCTGATGAAATTTCATTAATTTATAACAAATTTATGACTCAGCAGTTTATGTAAATATATTTCTGTTACTACTGATTCCTTTGTGGGAAATGAGTAAAATGACCCATCTAAGTCTAGAGTGTCCTAACTCTGAGAACAGTGTCAAGTGTTCTCACATGAAAGCTGAAATTTGTCCAGTTGCATTGGACTTTAAATATACACTGTTTTGTGTAAACATGCTGTATTATGTCTCGACACACTGACTATTTGCACAAAAGCAAATGCTTGGTATGGTAAATTAGTATTTGTCCTTGAGCCTAATTTAAAAGGACTGTACTTAATCATTCACCAAGTATATCAGCTCTTCCAAATAAAATATGTCTAACCTTGGGAAATTACTGTAGCTGATTAGCACTATCTTCTTATGTATGACAGCAGCAGAATTATACAGATTTCTCAGCAGTAAAAATGGATCTAGAGTTGTTATGGCCCAGAACTTAATTTACCTTTAAAATGATTATATTGTGGTTGGGATTAGTTCTTCTGGTCTAAATATTTGTTTTTTAGGGAACATGCAGCACTCCATAATAAATGCAAATAGCCACTATAATTGATGGATCTACATATGAACTCTAAATTCTAGTCTCTTGAGCTTTGCTGGCCCTTTAGCAGAAATTAAATGCACTATTTCCAGATCAAGTCCTAATAATACCAAGCTCTTGTAGAGCACTTCTCAAAGTGATGTGCATATTCCTGTTGCATTATTAACTATGCTTGTGCATAAACAACGAAGCAAGAAACATGAAGACTATGATGGTTTGTTCTATAGAATCACTAGAATAAGATCAGTGTTTGCTAAAGAGGGGAAAAAATAAAAAAAAAATTAAAATTCACTTTCAGGATTCTAAGAAAAATGACCCATAATGAAGGGAAAATAGGTCTACTGAATACAAAATTTAAAGCCTTCCATATGCTTAACTGTTAATTCAACATAGTAAGTATTGTATGATAAAAATGTTTACTACTTTAGTCGAATTGAGGTAACCCTGTTGTTTATTTTAGACAAACTATTCATGGAGTGGAGAGGCATTTTATCAGTGAACTGGTGTATATAGCTATGAAACTGTGATGCTGAGGTTCTAGTTTTAGATACTTAATGGTGGTCAGTCCCTGGAAATCCTGTCCTGTGGGAAATTCTGAAATTTCAAATGGTTTCATACTGAACTGGAACAAAAAATAAAAATTTCCCCCAGAATTTCATTCTGCAGTTTTTTTAAATAGATTCCAGGGCCAGAAGGGACCATTGTGATCATCTAGTTTGACTCCTGTATAAAAAAGGCCCTAGAACTTCCCCAGAATAACTTTTTGAATTAGAGCTTCTTAGACACACACATAGTCTTGATTTAAAAATGGTTAGTGATGGAGAATCCACCACAACATTTGGTAAATTTGTTCCAATGATTAATTACCCTCACTATTAAAAATGTATGGCTTGTTTCCAGTCTGAATTTGTCTAGCTTCAACTTTCAGACATTGGGTGGTGGTATATCGTTCTCTGCTAGACTGAAGAGCCCATTAGCTAATATTTGTTCCTTGTGTAGGTGATGATAGATGTGATCAAGTCATCTCTTATCTTTCTCTTAAACTAAACAGATTGAGCTCCTTGAGTTTATCACTATTAGGCATATTTTCTAATCTGTTAATCATTCTTATGGAGCCACTCTTACCCTCTTCAGTTTATCAACATCCCTCTTGAATTGTGGGCACCAAAACTGGCAACAGTATTCTAGAAGTGGTCACACCAGTACAGTATTCTAGAAGTGGTCACACCAAATACAGAGGTAAAATAACCTGTCAACACCTACTAAAGATTCCTCTGTTTATGCATCCAAGAATCACATTAACCTTTTTGACCATGGTGTTGCACTGGGAGCATCCACATCAACCCCCAAATCTTTCCAGAGTCACTGTTTCCCTGGATAGTATTCCCCACCCTGTAAGTATGGCCCAAGTCCTTTTTTCATAGATGTATACATTTAGCAGTATTAAAATAGATATTGTTTTCTTGCACTCAGTTTAACAAGTGATCCAATTAGACCTACTTTTGAACTTACCCAGAGCGAATATTCTGGGAAACTAAACATTCCTTAGGGTGGTTAGGATCTAAAACAGAACCCATTTTTAAGTCATCTTCTGGGACTGCTATATGCTGTTAGTAAGTAGTCTAAAATAATGGGAATTGCAATGTACATGGGAGAGAAGAAAAATAGATAAAGAAGCCTTGCATATTTTATAACAATAAAAAAATAGACCATTTTGCCCAGATTTTAAAAGGGTATTTAGGCATTGTGATGCTCGACACTGCAACAATTACTGATCTAGGAGCCTAAATCTCATTTTCAAAAGTGATTTAGGCACTGATGAGCCTAACTTCCATTGGGAATTTACATAAACTTTTGGAAATCAGATTTAGCCTATATCTAGATTACAGCCACGACAGTGTTAGGATAATCCATTGTTAAAGGTGTTCTCTGATAATCATAGGTAATCCACCTCCTCAAGAGATGGTAGCTGGAAGAATTCCGACCCCTACAATGATCGGAGAGCCCCTTCCGCCACAACAGTATCTACAATGAAGCGCTGTTGCAGCGTCTTAAGTGTAGACATAGCTTTGCTTTAACAATGGATTATCCTAAGTGGCAGAAAACCTCATCACCCCACTGGAAAAGTGTAGAGGAAACAAGCCACAATGCACCAAAAGAAATATGATTCACAGCAAGATACAATACACAGAAGTAAAAAATACTAAAACAAAACGGAAAGTGGAGAAGCGAATCACCCCTCCTTGTAAACACTGAAGTTGAACAGTGCATAACAGTTTGTTTGTTTGTAAACTAATTTAGTAGCCTAAATAAATAAACAAACCTGGGTTTATTTTTATGTCTGTATTCACCAGATCACCATGTAGAGCAGTAAGTGCCAGAATACATGCTGTTAACATTTTTCACATCTGAGATTAGTCTCCCTCTTAAATTAGCTGCGCTTCATTTAACTTTACTATTGCTAACTAGCACAAAGACAGATTCAGCTGATCACTGCTCATCATCCACCTTTGTATTCATTACATCATCTAGTCTAGTGTTTTAGAACTCTTCCTTCTTATTTGGCATCCATTTGAGAGTTGTTGCCCCAGCTGCCTGGGTGACCTACTGGTGAACAGCCAAGCTGCCCTGCTCCATGGCTGGCTGGATGCTTGTCCCTCAGACATGATATATTCTATTATTATGTGGCAAATCATGTTATTTATTTTTATATTATAACAATTCCAATAGGAAATTACCAGTTAACAAGTCAATCATCAATTACAACCAGCCACTAATGACAGTTACCAATCAAGAAACTAAGTACCAATTACCAAACTAATAATAATAGTCACTAATTTCAATAGTAATTACTAATTGCCAGATAAAACTATAAAATTGGCCATTGGATCTGTTGAATCAATGCTAGCATGGCTGTGGGATTTTTTTGTTTGTTTTTGCTAAAAGCCCCTACTATATAAACAAGATGCCATTGTGTAATTGGGTCCATGAAATGCTTCAACTTTGGATTTTGCAGAGCTGTAGCATAATTGAAAATATGGTCCCATCCTGTCTACACAGCAAGAGAATTGTGTCTGGTATACTGGGTTCTTCAATACTCTAGTTCTAATTCTCATGGGTTTTTTTTTTTTCTTCATTTGACTCCTCTCCCTGTGACTAGTGTGACAAAATAACTTGATACCTAATGCAAGAGATCACAAGTAGTAAATGAATGAACTCTTAGCATTAATGAACATATTTACCTTTTTTTGTTGTTTTGGTATGTTCATGTCAAATTCTTGTTTGTTTTTGAGCATCCTTTTCTGTGTGCATTTGAAGTCTTTTTCTGAAATCTCTTCAAATGGAATTTAAAATCTGCACACCTGCAAATCCTGCCATACCACTCTTAAGAGCATGACTTCTGCTTGGACAGCATAGAACCTCCCTATTGTGCAATATGACATCAAAAGGAGGTGTAGGGTTTTCAATTTTGGTTGGACATGTTCCTGGAGGTTTCATCACCTGACATAATCTTAATTAGAGATTGACCTTTAATTTCCTGGAGACTCTAGGAATCCCAGGGCAATCCTGGAGGGCTGGCAACCCTAAAAAGATTAAATGTATGTGTTCCGGTTTTAAATCAGCAACGTCACTCAGAAATAATGCTGTAATCCCCTAAAGTTTAGGCTATAAATAATTTGGGGCCTTGAATATCTTTCTTTGTCTCTTCTACTGTGCTAAGCAAGTTGATAGTGTGAAACAAAATTTCAGTGTGAAACAAAATTTATAACTACCCAGCAAAATAGCAGATTCAATCAGTCACAAGATCACTGCAATAATTGGAAAGTATTTTAGAGGTAAATGAACATAGTTGGATGCTTTTACACTTTTTAAAAAGCAAATTAGATTATGACATATGTTAGATCAGTTCTTTGATAGCTGGAAGGTAATTATAGTTGCAAGAGGCAATCCTAGAGGGACTAGCAGGTATTGATGAGTTCATCCTGTTCAGAGATCATATGGCAAGTAGTGATTAGTAGATGCTACACATCATTCAGCTCAGCAAGATCCAATGTTCGACCAACAAAATCCATATTTGAGTGGGAACAAGAATTGGGAGTTATGGGGTGGGGGGAAGGAGAGCAGGGAGCAGAGAAGGAAAATAGTAAATAACAGCAGACACTCTCCTTGTAAATAGCAAAGTGGGGATTTCCCCCTCCCACACACAGTGGAGGTGGCATGTGCTACATCACATTTTTCTATTCAGAACTAATTTCACTAACTGTACAGCACAAAAGGAGGGTACAGGAAGTTCCCAAGGGAGAGTATTTTATTGAAAAAACCTATTTGAAGCAGCCGGCTTGTAATTGATGTGCTGGTAAAGTGCAGGCAGGGTTGTTCAGTGAACTGTAAATCTATTTCCTCTCCACCGGGGAAAAGAAACCTACATGTCCAACTTAAACATGCAAGAACAAAAGCGTCAAGGAAAGTGCTGCAGCCATTCTCTGTCTCACTTGTGTTGGTACTGTCTCCACATTTTTATTTTTTCAAAAAAGAATTATTTGGAGAATGTAAAATCATTGCTGGCTGGCAGTTTCTGGGAATAAGAGAACTGAACTTTAACACCCACTCTAATTTTGAGCTGGTGACACATGGTAAAGCTCCTAGTGAGAGTGATTACCCCAGTGACTCTCCTGCAATCTCTTCCTTCGGCCATGCAGTACATTGTGGCATCAGTTTTGATTCCAGGGGTGCATAGCCATTCCTATACATTGTAAATAGGGGTATTTATACTGGCAATATCAGTACATGTAAATCTTGTAGTAGTAACTAAGTGACAACAGGTAGCTAGATAGTACTTGTGTGCATGTATGTAACTGAATGTTTCTCTTTCAGCTCAGGGAGTGCTAGTTATGGATTTTTACATGCTTTTTGTTTCAAATGTGCTTTTTGTTCAACTGGCAGAAACCGTGTATCTGGGACTTCCTTATTGTGGGAATAAGGAATTCTGCTGACACTGAAAAATATAACTGATTCAATCATAGTTCAACTTTGGATGCCGGAAGTGAAGGAGCCGTATTTGATACCAGGGGCTGAAAACCCTAGCCCTTCATAAACTCGTTTATAACATGCTTCACTCCCATCTATGTTGTCCAGGGAAACCTCTTTGTAATCTTGCTATGTTTAAAACTAGTGTGACTAACACAAATTAACTGTAGTTTAAATAATCTCTGGAGCACTTTATAACTGTGTCTTAGTTTCAAAATACTGTATTTTGTCAGGATAAAACCTAGATCGAGAGGGGGGTCAAAAGTTTTCTGATGGAACACTTCTCTATTGTAAAATGCAGATTCTATAAAATCAAAGCATTCTGTAGGAATAAGTAGATTTTGTCTACCTTTTTTACAGGAAATTATCAAATATTTAATTTCAATAAGGTTGAAATATTTAGAGTATCATTTTGACTTTTATATTGTGATACCATAATTTATGTGAAAAGTCTAAACTATAAAATTGAAATTAAACACTTGTTGATGAGGTGAAAACAATGATTTGGAGTGTCTAGTTTAAAGAAAAATTTATCCTATTTCTACTTTTTTTGGGGGGTCTTGGTTTCGGACAAAACAAACTTTAGAAATCTCAGAATTTTCCATGAATTGGGAATTCTGTTCTTTGACTAGCTCTGCTTACATCTTAAGGCACAGTGGGGGCTTGTAATAGACTGTAGAAAACTTTGACAAGTTTTGGAGAGCCTGCCTACACTTGAGAGAAAACAATATTAAATGAATGCGCTTACGTTTGGTTTATTCTAATATGACTTGTATGCTGTTTGCCTGCCCTGTTCCGGGGAGGAATAACTATATTCTACAAGGTAACAAAGTCCTGTGGCACCTTAAAGACTAACTATAAAGTTTTGAAGCATAAGCTTTTGTGGGCTAATGCCCACTTCGTCGGATGCAAGCAGTGGACTTTGCTTGCATCCGACGAAGTGGGTATTAGCCCACGAAAGCTTATGCTTCAAAACTTTATAGTTAGTCTTTAAGGTGCCACAGGACTTTGTTACCTCTGCTATTCCAGACTAACACGGCTACCTCTCTGATTCTCTATATTCTACAAATGATGATTAAAGAGTCTCTGGAAAAAAGTTTTTAACCCTGATTTCTAAGAGCATTTTACCTGGTCCAATTAAGTGATAAATAATCTTTTATCTTTAATGTAGATGGGTCCTTAGAGTCCTTATGTATGTTGGAGCTTTAATAACACCTGGTAGCTAGAACACTTGTATATGATTTGTTTTTTTTCCAAAGAAACACATACTCATATATTTAGAGATGCAAATACTACTTTTGTATGCAAAAAAATTGTCTATTATATTAGAAGACAGAGCTAATTTTATTTTGCTTGACGTCAATAATTTTGGTGTACTCAACATCTTTCTGATGGGATAATGACGTGTTTTGCACACCTGAGGACATAAAACTGAAAACAAGCTTCTTTTTTTAAGGTTTGATTTCTGGCTTTGTGACAGGTAAATGGAATAAGGGAGTGAGATACATAACTCTGCGAGAGTGATTGGGGGAAAAATAATCTCATTAGATTGTCATCTGAGATTTCATTGTTCACTGTTAAGGGGATGAGTATAATAATTGCTGCCTTATTATCATTTTGCTTGTGTCGGAGGAAGCTGAAATATTCAGTTTGTGGCACATGAAATTTCTGTTGGTTTGTGCCAGAAGTACAATTTTGATGTGTGTTAAGAAATTTTCTTGTCCTGCTTTATACATCTGGGAAATCACACAACACTTTTCTTTCATATCTTAAAGTTGGGACAAGGAAGATATATTTTTCATACAGCTCTAAAGCCTGGAAAATCAGAATTAAGTGCATTAGTCTAAGATTTTATCTTGTGCTTTCATTTTATCTGTAGTGACTGTCCTGATAATTGCTGTTCTGTAAGATGCACAGTGGTACCTGTCTCCACCTGCTAATCCTGCAATAACATTCTGGTGACCAAATTCAATGGCTCTGTCTGAGCCTTGAAACAGCTGATTGCTGACTAGGGAAGAGAAGAAAAAAAACCAGCGAATCTCATTGCAGCTCTCTGCTGCATCCATATCCCACAATCCCTTGCACAGTTTGCTGCAGTCTTTCAACGCCGGCTGAGTGAGAGAAAGATATGCTAAATAAAGATTGATTGATTTGAATCGTGAAGGGGTCTCCCGTTTGTCGTTAACCCAGGGAGGAAAAAAAAATCATGATGACTTCACTGGGCCTCCTCTTATTTCTTCCATTTTTCTTTACACCTGTCCTCTATGTGGAATGGAGCATCACCACCTAAAGCAAAAAATATGTTGTGCCTCTAATAATGTCTGTGCTGTCAGGGATTCTTAAACAGTTTGATGCTTGAGGCTCTTAAAATTGAAATATACCAGAATAATGTTTTGCTCGTTTGGATTACTGAGGAATTGCAGCTCCATCCCCGAAAGGATTTTATACTCAGCACTTCACTGATTAAGCTATTTATCTACAAAGATGGGTAGGTCTGAAACATTTGTTTGCTCAGTATTATGCCTGGTGACTATTATTGGGTCACGCCTTCTGTTCTGGCATCCTATTTGTTCTTTACGATGCTGCATGCTGTAGTAAATGAAGATGCTTGCTCTATATTTTAAACAGTGGCACCAAACTCATTACAAGTGTGGGAGAGAAAGGAATGTGAAATGAGTGATTTTACACAAGTGCACTAGGTTTTTGAATGTTAAAGAAGATTGATTTACTTTGTATTTTGTCCTTGTGTGTTTTGAGGCAGACTGATTTTGGAGCTGCTGCTGTAACTGGATTGAATTCCTCATTTTATTCGTAGGCAGGCAGGCATAGGATCTGGTTGATGGAAGTTTACCCATGTGTAATGCTATCTCTGAAGAAGCATTATTTAGGCCCTCCCCCCCCCCCCCCCCCCATCCTTTCCTACAGAAGGAAGCGTCTGAGTTCTGTTGCAAACGTTGCCGTTGGAAAACTATTCATTCAGAATACATGAATAGACCTTCTAGGTT
Organism: Sternotherus odoratus; assembly: GCA_032164245.1. Classification (NCBI taxonomy): domain Eukaryota; kingdom Metazoa; phylum Chordata; order Testudines; family Kinosternidae; genus Sternotherus; species Sternotherus odoratus. The sequence goes on from JAVMKO010000004.1 coordinate 49,157,665, forward strand.
CTGTACATCATTGATAAGTACCAGACAAGGAAACAGCAAATGATTTGGTTTGTTCTGATAGTCTTTCGGTCCATCTAGTTGCAGTTGTGGCTGGGTGGAGTTCTTTGATAGCACTGTCTTCAAGGAGGGAGTGTCTCCCCTTTTGTGAAAAAGAACTATGGAATTTAATAAGAATTATACATTTTCTGTTTTTTGGTTTGTGAACAATCTTTTTGAACTTCATAGATCATTAAATTCCTGTTTGTAGAAACACAGGGGAAATAAGACACAAATTCTTAAATACTCTCACATTATCCATTGCAACAACTTGCCATGAGTCGTGGTGGATTCTCCAACACTGATAATTTTTAAAGTCAAGATTGAATATTCTTCTAAAAGATATGGTCTAGGAAATATTTTTGGGACATCATATGGCTTATGGTCTACTGGAGGCCAGACCAGACAATCACAGTGAAGCCTTCTGATCTTGGAATGTATGAATCTATTGAATGTCTAAAGGATAGTTTTTTAAAAATGCTGTAGGAAGAATATTATTCTCTATTAAAGTGTGCAGGTTTTTAGAATAAGCCTGTCTATAAGGCTTATTCTAAAAACCTGCACACTTTAATAGAGAATAATATTAGTATAGAACACTAATGGATTTTATTGCTATGAAATTCTACTGAAAGTTCTTTTCCATAAGGGTGGGGCTGCATGCTGACATTTCTAACTGAATTTGTGTACGCTTATTTGGGTTGGAATTTTTTACACTGTTACACAGAACTGTTTTTCTTCTTCTTCTTCTTTGTGCTTTAAAGGATATTTTGAGTGAAAATTGATAGATATTTCCAAACAGAAGGATAAAAGAAAGAGACAACATTTAATCTTTGAGCACTGGGTAGGTGACAAAGAATACCACTTTATGAGCTCTTATTCTGGAATTGGTTTAGCTAAGATGAACCGGGCTTCCACAGTGGCTCGTCTCATAAAATCAGAGGGTGGGGGTTTTGATGTATTTTTTTTATGTGATAGTCCACACATTTTCAGCTTTATAGATATAGCTCTAGAGAGAGATCTGTAATATATATGGGGAGACTCCCAAGGGTTTACATTAATTGTAAGCACCGATGTGGGAGGGGGGACCAGCAAACAGCCTTCCATAAAAATAAACACCCTAACCGGACCAGATGCTGCCCTAAATTGCACATTTGAAAACCCATTCATTTCAGTAGAGTGACGCAAAGTGGTAGGTGGTAATCCCGGCTTGCTGTGTTTTAGGCAAAATGTGTATTGAACATTTTAAATGGAATGTACCGTATTTTTCGCCCTATAAGACGCACTTTTTCTTCCCCAAAACGGGGGGGGGGAAAAAGTTGGTGCGTCTTATAGGGCGAATGCAAAAAAAAAAAAGCGCCTCGCTCTCCCGTCCCCGCCGCGCGGGCGGGCTGCCGGGGTTCCCCCCTCCCCGCCAGACAAAAAAAAAAAAAAAAAAAAGCGCCGACTCGCTCTCCCGTCCCCGCCGCGCGGGCGGGCTGCCAGGAGCGTCCCGGTTCCCCCCTCCCCGCCGCGGGCGCGCTCCCGGCAGCCCGCCCGCGGCGGGGAGGGGGGAACCGGGACGCTCCCGGCAGCCCGCCCGCGCGGCGGGGACGGGAGAGCGAGTCGGCGCTTTTTTTTTTTTTTTTTTTTTTCTTTTTTTCCCGGATTTTTTATTTAAAAATGAGGGGGCGTCTTATAGGACGGAGCGTCCTATAAGACGAAAAATACGGTAGTTTGTTTTTAAACTCTTGTCCATGGTTTCTTTGGATCATTAATATCTTAAACCTAAGTTGATAGGATGAGATCTGTACAATACTCGATTTACATTGAAATTTGGAACTGTAATTGATCAGACAGATCAAAGATCTTTGACTATAAATAAGTCTCTGCATTCACTTAACCATTTTAGCTGTAAAGATTCTGCTATCTTTAATGAGCCAAAATTCCCACTGAAATAGTGAGAGTTTTACCTGAGTAATAACTGCAGCAATAGACTTGAGGATTTTTATTTTTAAAGAATTGAATTTACTGTGATAAATGCTCCTTATAATACAGACAAGAAGTGACTGAGCATGTTACTTTTTACATTTCACATCCTTATGCTGTTTGTAACCTTTTTCAGTGCATCCAGGCAATCTTTCTGCCTTTCACTCTCCTTTTAAAAATAAAAAAATTAAGGTTACTACAGAGTGGGGAGCAGTTGGAACTCTGAATTAATGATCAAATAAATTTCCTTCTAGTCAACTCCTCAAGCCTCCCAGCCCAGTGGACTGATGCATTTTAATATCTACCACTACGTTTTTGATCTCACTTTCAGAAGCTGGTTGGTTGGTATTTTTTTATTTTTTTTTAAAGCCATTTTTTTTAACTCAAGCTTTTAAGATATAGCATGATCACATAATCAATCAGTAGTTTGTGTGTGTATTATTCACACACACCTGGTGTAACTTCACTTCTACAATTAAGTGCATTTATATTGTTATGGAGAAAACTGACAACAGTGAAAATCAAGAAATATATTCTTAAAAATGTATACAGGAACCAAAAAATATAGCATATGATTTAAGAATACTGTAACCATTAATGCTAGAACTGAAATAATAAACCAAGGGAAGCCAGTGGCCAGTTTCCCCCCCCCCCCCTATGCATATACATTTCAATGGTATTTCTTCAATTCATACTGCTTAATGTTTAATTGTGAATAATTTTATGACTTTGCTCATTATGAGGTGATCCCTAGAGGACTCCAGCTTCCTACAAAAGCCAGTGCTTTATGTCCATAGCTATCACCCCACTATCCTAATTTGTGTCTCACACAATAGAAAAACAAACCAGTAAAACATACTAATCTAGTCAGACACCCAACTCCGAGAATGCAAGCTGCTTTCAGCTCTATTAAGTTTATTTGCTTTGCCTTTGTAATTGTTGCTGTACATAATACATTCAATAGGAGACCAGACCTTACAATAATTACAAAACACTATGGACCAAACTTTGTGTAACCCCATTGGCTTCTGAATTCATGTGACCGTCATCATAGACAGATGGCTATGTATATGTTAAAACAAATATCAAATGAACACAAATGAAACATTTCTGCAAGAAGTTTGCCAATCCAAGAATATCTCTAGTGCAGGAATAGTTCTGGGTTTATTGGTTAGAAGGGAAATAAATTATTGCTTTTGACTTCAGACAACACTTCTTTTGAACCTGCAGTGGTCACTTGTCTTGCTAGCGTTTTCGAATATATTTTTACATGTAGTTTCAAGTTCCTTTTATTGGGTGCTGCTGCTTCTCCTTTCTTTTCCCCCATTTCCTCCTTAACAATTACCTGTTTTATATGTATTGTCTATCATTTCTGTATTATTCCGCTGACCTGTAGATATTTTTTTCTCCTTATGATGACCCTATTTTGTGGTCACTGTCTTAGGCCTGGACTACACTTGGGGTGGGGAGGAGCAACCTAAGGTACACTATGCGAATAGTGTAGCTGAAGTTGGTGTATCTTGGGCGACTTACCTGGCCGTCCACACGGCAGCGAGTCAACTGCTGTTGCTTCCCCATCAATTCCGCTTCTGCCTCTTGTGGAGGTGGAGTTCCGGAGTCAACAGGGAGCATGATTGGGGATCGATTTATCGCATCTTCATTAGACGCGATAAATCGATCCCCGATAGATCGATCAGTGCCCACTGATCCGGTGAGCAGTGAAGACATACCACCCTTAGAGGAGCAGGATTTCCAAGTCTGCTTCTGACTCCTATTTCTTGAGGAGTAAAAACCTGCTGCTGTGTCACCTGATTGTTACATAGTTCTCCCACTTTACATTATTTTTGGCATGGGGGGGGGGGAAGGGGGATGGATGAGCAGAATTCAGTCATAGACATTTTTGGGGACGTTCTGTTTCTTATGGCTATTCTCTAACTATGCTTCCTGGATCTCCTTCCTCCCTCTCTGCCAGTTGCTGCTGGTGGCATTTCCAATGTGATGGGCAGGATGATGTGTTTAACTCTGTTAGTTTTGGGTCTCCTAGATATCTAGGTTCTTTTACTGAAACCCATTCATGTAGTATCTGATCACCTTCTCCTTCTCAGCATTCAGCTGATTCTGAAGATAAGGCTCCTTTCCCTTCCAGAAGCCAAACGAGCCCCATCTTTGGTGTTCTCTGCACTGTCAGGGAAACTGTTAGGCAACGCACTTTAAAACTTGATTTATAGTAAAGTAATTTGGCTGGCTTGTGCAGTCCCAACACAAGCATTTCACAAACTGTCTTCCACACTATAGTACATTATTTTGTTTGTGAAGCACTGTCTAGAGAAACTGGTACGAAGCGCCTATGTTTAAAAGTGGTTCTGTTGCCAGGGTAGTTAGTCTTAGACACACTTGAATCATAGAGTATGGAAGAATTGACAATGGCTGCTGCACAAGCAGCCTTGTAACTTACAATGAAGCTGCAACGTACTTTTCTAGAGACAGGGCCGGTACCAGCGTCCCAAGAATGTCCGTGGGGCGGCAAACATTGGGGGGGGGGGTGCGGCATCCGTAATTGGGGCGGTGATCCACTTCTTTCAGCGGCCATATCCACTTCGCCATTTCCGCGGCAGCTCAAGTTTGAGCTCAATTTTTGTGTGTGTTTTTTTTACTGCTTCGGGCGGCAAAAAGACTGGAGCCAGTCTTGTCTAGAGAACCTACCGAGACACAGGTTTTTATTATTTAGTGTGATAGAAATGGCTGATCGTTTCCAGACTGTAGCTGGTGATATTGCATTTTAGAAGTTTCCCCTCTATATTTTGATCTAAATGGAAATATTGACCTCTAAATCAGGATGATCTATATTGGAGAACTGGTATTTGGCATTTCAGGCTTATTAAAACTCCTCCTCCTTCTCTCTGTTTCAGCAGTGTGCAGGGTAAAAGGGATCGGAACCCATATGTCAGTGGTCTAGGATGGCCAGTGAAGGCTCCAACATCCCAAGTCCTGTGGTGCGACAGATTGACAAACAGTTTCTGATTTGCAGCATATGCCTGGAACGTTACAAGAACCCCAAAGTACTTCCCTGTCTGCACACTTTCTGTGAGAGGTAAGAGCTATTTCCCCCCCTCCCCCATTTGTGGTTTGTTTTTATTTATTTTAGTTATTACAATGTATACTCCGAAACCTACAATTACCTTCAACCAACAATATACCTTCTGTCTGCCTGGGTTAGGGTGACCAAAAGTCCCGATTTTTATAGGGACAGTCCCGATTATTGGGTGTCTCTCTTACTCTTAATAAAAAAAATAAATAAATAAAAAGAGAGGCTCTTATTACCCTCCTCCCCCCACTCCCTGTCCCAATTTTTCACATTTGCTGCCTGGTCACCCTAGTCTAGGTCATCCTGAAGCATGATCCTAAATTGAAGATGAGGGAGGTGAACTGGCATTATTCATATTGGGCAATAAGCAGGAGACAGCAACAGAATATCTGCAATCCCAACTTTTTATTTTTATAAATGAATGATATACATTTCCCCCTTCTTTTGCTCCACTGTCCCCTTCTGGTTTTGCCTTGTTAAAAAGAGCCATAATCAAACAGTTATTGCTCTATACGTTAGGGTATGTCTAAATTTCAAAGACAGGTGTGTTCTTAACTGGGGTTAGCTAACCAGCATTGTCTAGCTTGGGTTAAAATAGCAGAGGAGATGTAACGACTTGGGTTAGCAACTTGAGTTCAAGTCTATGGGGCTGTCTTCAGCTCTCTAAATCCAGCTGAAATACCTGCATGTAAAAGGCTTCTGGTTAAAGGCAAATATCTGTTCCTGAAGGCATCTTACAGAAACTTCAGAGATACAGTGGTCCTGATTCTATATTTTCAATAGCTTTACAGTGATATGTAACTCTATTAAAGTCCATGATGTTTCTAGATTTACATGGGAATTAGAAGAGAATCAAGTCAATGATATTTTAAAATCCATTATCCTTTTCATTTACTGTGGTTCTATAAGATGTTTATTTCTGAATGACAAATCTATTGGGAGGGGAATGCTCTTTGCTTGTAACAATACTGAAGGTTCTGTATCTCTTAGACTGTCATAGATATTAGAGACCTTAGAGCCTGATTCCAATCTCATTTATACCACTATAAATTAGAAGAAAATCAATAAAGCTAATAAAGGGAGTTACACCAACATGAAAATGGCGTGCGATCAGAATCAAGCCTTAGATTAACAGTGTCAGTTTTATATTGATTAGTCCATTATTAGAAGCAATTAAAATTCTGTTGATTTACAAAGTAGAGAAATAATTTCCCCATTCTTTAATGTTGAAGTTTTTGACCTTCCATATTAAAATACTTGTAATTAACTATCCTTCTTTCACAATGTAGTTAATGCTTGGTATGTAAAAAAATAATTTCTCTCAGAAAGGAAAATAGAAAATATATCGGACTTCCACTTTTACTCTCTTCACAGTCTCTCCAATACAGCTAGCAATATTTTAGAATTATATTTTACACTAAATTGAGGAGAGAAGGAAAAAATCATTTTTGGAATTCAGTTTAAAAAATACAGTTGAGTCCTTTGTTTGACTCAGGAGATTTAGTTTGTGGTAGACTTATTTTATATACAGAATGTTGGAGAATTAAAATGAAATGGTATTTCATGTAAATATATAGTTCAGGTGTTAATCCTCATTTTCTATCTCAATTTGCCATGAGTATTACCAGTAACACTGAAGTATAATATTTTCAGTTTTGTGGGGATGCAGTGCAAAATGGTTTCTGGCAAGTAGAGGTTGCTTTCCACAGTGAGCCACATAAAATGGCTGAGGTCCTTTTAGAAGGCCATAGCATGAAATCCTGGCTTCACGGAAATCAGTGTCAAAGCTCCCAATGGTTTTATTTGGAACAGGATTTGGCCCTAAAATATTAAAATCAAAGATTAAAATTAAACAAGGAGAATTGTATGGGAAAGACAGCAGCTTAGCCAATAGATATCAATTAAAGAAACACAAACTCTTGAAGGAGCTTATTTGTCCTATCAGATCTTGATTACATCAAATCCAGTCTCCTGCATTCTGCAGGAGTAGACTACATGAGTGGGAGGAAAGATTAGAGAAGAAATTCCTTCCTGACCTTCATGATAGCCAGCTTTCACCCTTGCTTTGCAAGCTACAGCTGTTGCTGATTAAAAATTATTCTTTCTTTTTAGAAGGTATTTTTTTTTGTTTTTTAGAGATTTTGGGTTTTGATGCAACTCTGTTTTCAATCTTTCCTCACAATAGGTGTTTGCAGAATTACATTCCAGCCCACAGTCTAACCCTTTCGTGCCCAGTGTGCCGTCAGACCTCCATTCTGCCAGAAAAAGGGGTTTCTGCACTCCAGAACAACTTTTTTATCACTAACCTGATGGATGTCCTGCAGCGAACACCAGACAACAGCATTGAAGAGTCCTCCATCTTGGAGACTGTCACAGCTGTTGCTGCAGGAAAACCTCTCTCCTGCCCCAACCATGATGGAAATGTAAGTGAAATACACGTGTGTGTGTGTGTGTCCCCTCCTTTCCTGCTACCTTTTAGAGTATGAGGCTACATTAACAACGAGTTAACCCTTGAGGGCTCCGCCAAAAGCTAGTTCATTATTTAGCAGTAAGGCATTCCCTGGGAAATAGCCCACCCTCTGACTCACCACCTCACACAAGATTCACAATAATCATTGCTGTGTACCAGTATGAAATTGTTTGTTTGTTTGTTAAAAACTTATACTGTGTGTGTGTGTTTGGTGAAAAAAATTTCCCTGGGATCTAACCCCCCATCCTCCAACATTAATTCTTATGGGGAAATTGGATTTGCTTAACATTGTTTTGCTTAAAGTTGCATTTTTCAGGAACATAACGACAATGTTAAGTGAGGAGTTCGTGTCATAATGCACAGATACAAGGGGAGGACTGAGTTAAGCAACCCTAATTCAGGCATTTCCTAACTCTTGTGTTTGACTTTGCAGCCTTACATTCTGGTAACATAGTTTCTGTGTGTGTAATTATTATTATTTGTCAGTATTGTAATAACCCGTTGGAATCCCAATTGTGGACCAGGACCCCATTGTGCTAGGCACTGTACAAACAAGACTATCCCTGTTCCAAAGAGCTTAGCATCTACATTAGATTTCTGGAGTTATTCTTACCTCTTGTGGGAGTAAATTCTATAATCTTAAATCCAGGTACTGTGATCATTCTGTTTCTGGCATTCATGAGGCTTCTCCTATTAGTCAATTATTCCATGGATCCATGAGAACATGTGATGGGAGTTCATGGTCCCTCAGGTGGTAGGGCCAATCCCACAATGGACTCTCTTAGAAGAGAGATCCTGAACAGGACTAATAATTGGGAAGCCACACTTGAAAGCAGAATACCAGGGTGATGTATCCACTGTAACCTGTGTTGCTAAGCAGACGAGCTGCTGCATTTTGTTGCACTGAAACTGTTCCAGGGTGTTAGTTTCTGGACATAAAGTTCTATAAATGAAGCTAGCTCTTATGATTACATAGATCATTGTGGTGAGATCTGTGGCTGGCTGCAGGTGGAAATGGGTACCTTTTGCTGCCATTGCTAATTTGTGTATCCAATGTATCCAAAGGTATTGAGCAGTCCCAAAGACTTTGAGGGCTGCTGACCAACACAACTGAGTGTAAATGCCCTAGGTTTGGAATGTTGCAGTGAGAGTAAACTTTTCAGAATGTGTCTCTCGTTCTACCAGCATCTCCTCTTTCTTATGTGGGTTCAGCTTTAGCAAACTGCTCTTCATTTGGGTGCTGACTTCAGCTAGCCAGTGGGTAAGTTAGGGGTTGGTGCTCACATTGGAGAGCAGGAACTGGCTGCCATCTTCTTACTGCTGACATTTCAGCTGATATTGTTTCACCTGCTATCCCAGAAGCTTTATATAAATGTTAAATAATATGAGGAGGACTGAGCTTTGTGGGAGTCCATTTGCTAGGCCTTTGATAGTAGGGTTGTGAGCTTTGGTTGGATGAATTCCTGGAGGTGTCATCACATGACATTAAATAAAGATTAATATTTAATAGACTCCAGGACAATCCCGGAGAGTTGGAAACCCTAATTGGTAGTTGCCATAATGACCTGAATTCAGTCTAAAAGGAAGGACCTAGATGATTTAGTTGGGGATTGGTCCTGCTTTGAGCAGGGGGTTGGACTAGATGACCTCCTGAGGTCCCTTCCAATCCTGATATTCTATGACCTCAGCCATTTTAGAGCACTTCTGTTAACCTGCAAGAAGGTAGAGGAATATATAGTGATAAAATGTATCATTTGCTGCAGAGAGGTGCAACAGAATAAGCATGGCTGCCCTCCCCTTATCTATGAACAGCAAGCGCTCAGCCAGCAGAACAAAAAGTGCTGTCTCATGCCCTGACTGACATTTAACTGGCTTTAAACTAGATGCTGGGCAGTAATTTTCAGGGTCTCTAGTATCGAATAATGGAATCTTTAGCATTGATTAGTTTATTGCATGTATTCAGGGATGGGGTGTGTGTGGGTGTGTGTTAAATTTCCACTCTAAAATGAGGTGTGGACAATCTCTGTTAGTAGGTCAGAGTACCAGATGTTCCCTACCACATTGCTCCTAAACAGATGTCGCTCCTGCTTAACAGAGCTTGTCATTTCTTCATTCTCATTTCTTCATTCTCCCATGAAAACTGGTGTAAGGGCTTCTGTGAAAAGTCTCCTTTTAGGTTAGATGAGAATGAATGGAGTGAATCTGTGACAGTCAGGTGCTGTTACAGGGCACTGAAAGTGCATTTGACAGCCACAGAGAAACCTGCTGAGGGCTGAATGTGAGATTTGAGAGAAGATGATGGGACTTTGGGCAGGGGGGAAGGCAGGGAGACATTAGGTAAACATGGTTATGTATTTGTGCCATTGTTGTAGGAATCGGCGGTAATTTCTCCATTAAAGCCTCTCTTCCTGCTGTTTTTTTTTTAATAGTTTTTCCTTATAGTTTGGGTATTACATATCAGGTCACACCATTGTGTTTTTATTATTAAGTGCGAAGGAAAACACACTTGATACTTTTGTATTTAAATATTACCAGACTTTGTATTTTTAGTTTTAGAAATCAAATATATTTTTTATTTTACAGAAGTAATTTGTCATTGCTCCAGTGATGCTGGATTAAGTGCATAAATATCCCTTGACTAAAATCAGATCGTGCTGGTGTGTGGGAGGGAGGTCATAACTGTTTCACTGGCGTGGTGCCTGATTTTAGCTTAACCTTCTTCAGTCCTTGTAAAGTCTATGATCTCTCTCTGCCTGTGTGCCACTTAATCTAACTCCCCCCATTTTGCTAACTTATCTGTATCCCTCTACTCATTTTTTAAACATATCCTTTGATGTGACATCTTTGTCATGTGCTCCCTTCTGATAAGAGTCTCTGAAATACGGTATACGAGTGAGTTTCTATTGCCTATGTTTGAACTATGAATAGGTGCTTCCTCACACTATTCCTTAAAATTAGGATAGGTCATATATACTGTAAAACTTTCAAACCCGAGTGCCTAAAATTTGACTCCTACATTATATTTAGGCACTGAGATAAGAGTTGCTTTGTTTCAAAGGTGCACTTTCCATTGAGTATAGAAGTCAAACTTCAGTTACTAAGGTTTGAAGATTTTGGCCTAGGATCATAGAAATTAGAAATGAGAGGGAATTATTAGATCATCAAATTCATTTACTTGCAACTGCAACATATTGTCCTATGCTAGAGAATGTGAGCTGCTAAATTGATACTACACTTGCTGTTTACATAGAAGACCAAAAGGAAGTGACATGTCAATGTGTATATATGTCAATGTGCCTGTCTAGAACAGAAGAATTTATTTTATACTTGTGTGGATGCTACTGGCTACTGTACTGTCTACTTAAAATTTCACTTATCCCTTGATGCTCACAAGAAGTGTTTAGTGTAACATTAAAATCCTTGTCATTCCACCTTTCTTTGTACTTCTCAGTATGCCAGTTATTTATGTATTTCATTAGACTGTAATCCCTATTAATATGTACTATCTAGTGTCCCGTACATAGTTGAGGCTAAAGAAATAGTGTATGTCAGGTTACCGCTCTTGTGAAGAATCTAAACAGCTGAGGTCATTACGGAGAGGTAAGAGGTTTTTGTCTCAAGGGCAGCATTTAGGATACTAGCTGATATTTAACATAGCTGGAGAGAGACAATATTAGGATTCATATACTTATGTCTGTCTGATTTGAAAAGATATGTAAGAGCTTTTGGTGTGTTGCATGTGGGTTGTTTTTTTTTTGTTTTTTTTTAAACTCCACTGTAACCTTGTAAACCTTTTTTAAAAATTATTTAAAGCTTTGCCTACTACATATGTGCAGTAAAGATAATGTTGATAGGACAAAAGTCAGTACTGCTAGGTTTGCTTCACAGTGTATTGTTTTAATTCAACTGGACACAAGATCAATGAATGAAAAAATTAAACATAATACAACTTTAATTTATCCTAATATAAATGTGGAGAAGTGAATAACAGATGTCAGGAGGCATAACAGCTGGGAGCTTGGGATAAATGTGGTCTTACTGTAAGAAGTTATTTATCTCCAGAGTACATATACTTCACTGTACAGATTAGCATGTTGCTATAACTGTCAAATGATGGTAGCCAACATACTCCTAGGCTTAAAAACACCATTGTGCTGGCATAAGATTGAATGTTTTTAAGTTAGTCAGTGGTTGAGTCTTTCAAAAGCACTTAGTATTGGTTTAATTCTGATCTCATTACAGCCAGTGGTAAAATGAAAGCAGAGTTGGGCCAGTGGTGATGGCTTTAGAATACTCCAACCAATAAGGTCAATTCACGATCTCTTCCAACTGGAAACCAGAGGTCTGATCACATGTTTTCTCAATATATTTGGCAAGAACTTTCGGAATGCAAAGTTGTCATCAGCAAAAATGTTCATGTGATGTCCTGTTCACGGGAAAAACAAATAAATAATCAAACAGCATTTCTCAACCTGGGGTACATTTTTCAGTAATAATGTGCTGAGACACGTTTGTATTTTTGTTGATTTTATAAGCAAGTAGTTTTTAAGTGAGTGAAGTAGTTTAAGTGAAACTTTGGGGTTTGCAAGACAAATCGGACTCCTAAAAGGGGTACAGTAGTTCTGGAAAGGTTGAGGGCCACTACAGTAGCATATGTCTGTAGTTAGGACTAAATATAAAAGAACAAAATATTAAGTGTTAGGTTGAGATACTAGACAGGATTTGGGGAAATCAGTTTATCTAGGCAGGAGTGACTTTAATCTAAGCCTAAATTGCATAAAAAAACCCTCCATCCCCTCCCCCTCCTTTCTTTTGCCATTAAACTGTCTTGATTGTGTCATATCAGAATGAAAGATAATTCAGTGAAAACATTTAAAATGTGTCCGAGACAAAGGGGATTGCTCCAAGGCAGGCATATCTATGTTCTCTCAAGAGTGGCTGTGTTGTAGCTGTTCAGGTTTTATTTGATTCTTTGGTATTGGAACAAGGAGAGAGAAGATTATATAGGATGGATTTTTTTTTTCTTCTATATGCCAGCTAGATATCTTTGAACAAACCGGAGCATATGTTTTAAACTGTTCCAGTCAAGATCTCAGATGTATGTTTGCAGCAACGCCTCAGGGTGCATTATATGGTTTTAAAAAAGGGGATAATTCAGCGGAGTGCAGTAAAAATATGTATTAGGGCTATTAAGTGATTTTATTTTTTTTAATTGCACTGTAGAATACCATTTATTTAATAGAATACCATTTATTTAAATACATTTAGATATTTTCTATTTTCAAATATATTAATTTCAATTAGTGTACAGTGCTCTTTGTTTTTACTACAAATATTTGCACTGTAAAACATAGTATTTTTCAATTCACCTAATCCAAATACTGCAGTGCAATCTCTTTATCATGAAAGTTGAACTTTCAAATGTAGAATTCTGTACCAAAAAAAAAAAAATACTGCACTCAAAAATAAAACCGTGTAAAAATTTAAATCTTACAAGTCCACTCTGTCCCACTTCTTGTTCCACCAGTCGCTCAGACAAACTAGTTTGTTCACACTTGCAGGAGATAATGCTGCCCGCGTCTTATTTACAATGTCACCTGAAAGTGAGAACAGGCATTCGCATGGCTCTGTTGTAGTTGACATCACAAGATATTTACGTGCTAGATGTGCTAAAGATTCACATATCCCTTCATGCTTCAAGCACCATTCCAGAGGACGTGTGCCCATGCTGATGACAGGTTTTGCACAATAATGGTCTGAAGTAGTGTGGACCGACCCATGTTCATTTTCATCGTCTGAGTCTGATTTAACCAGCAGAAAGCTGATTTTCTTTGGTGGCTGAGGTTCTGTAGTTTTTGCAGTGGAGTGTTTCTCTTTTAAGTCTTCTAAAGGCATGTTCCACACCTCGTCCCTCTCAGGCTTTTGGAAGGCACTTCCGATTTTTAAACCTTGGGTCGCTGTAGCTCTCTTTAGAAATCGTACATTGGTACTTTCTTTGCGTTCTGTCAAATCTGCAGTGAAAGTAGTATTAATGAACAACATGTGCTGGGTTATCATCCGAGATGGCTATAACATGAAATATATGGCAGAATGCTGGTAAAACAGAGCAGGAGACATACAATTCCCTCCCAAGGAGTTGAATCACAAATTTAATTAATGCATTTTTTTTTTTTAAATGAGCATCATCACCATGGAACCATATCCTCTGGAATGGTGTCCAAAGCATGAAGGGGCATAGGAATATTTACCATATCTGGCATGTAAATACCTTGCAATGCCAGCTACAAAAGTGCTGAGCAGATGCCTGTTCTCACTTTCAGGTGACATAATTAAGAAGCGGGCAGCATTATCTTCCATAAATGTAAAGAAACTTTTGTCTTAACAGTTGGCTGAGCAAGAAGTAGACTGAGTGGACTTACAGGCTCGAACATTTTACACTATTTTGTTTTTGAGTGCAGTTATGTAACAAAATGTCTACATTTGGAAGTTGCACTTTCACAAAAGAGATTGTACAGTACTACAGTACTTTGTATGAGGTGAATAGAAAAAATACTATTTCTTTGCCATTTTTACAGTGCAAATATTTGCAACAAATATAAAGTGAGTACTGTACACTTTGCATCCTGTGTATATATATAATCAATATATTTGAAAATGTATGAAATCCAAAAATATGGAATAAATTTAATTTGGTAGTCTATGGTTTAACAGTGCGTTTTAAAACTGCAATTAATTGCAATTAATTTATTTGAGTTAATCGCATGAGTTAACTGCGATTAATCAACAGCCCTAATTTTAATCATTGTATTTAATGACAAAAATATTAAGTCACTAAAGAGTTTTTTGTAAAGTCTCTTAAATATAATAGTCAAATAAGAAACGGAAAGTTAACATCTTAACAGTGATGTAGGATAAGGCAAAGGAAATGAAGTGCATGATCATATGGCAAAGACTTTCAGATTTGTCTAAAGCCTGATATTTATTTTTCTTTGTTGTTGATTTCAGTATACTTAACTACCATGAATGTCTCCAGCCTTTGTCAAGCCTTAAAATCTGGAATTACGTTTCTTTTGTCTTAATACTATTGTCATCTTGAGACCTAACATCTCACTGATGCTTATCAGTAAAGTGGCAATTCTCCAAGCATGAAGAAACAACATTGTGATTTAAAGGGCCTCATCCTGGTAGGTGCTGAGCACCCTGAATTCCCAGTGAATTCAGTGGGGGCTGATGGTGCTCACCCCCTTTCAGGTTTGCATGACCGGGCATTAATTTGTAAATTCTACATATTTTGTACCTGCTTTTATACTCTACCTGATACACTCTCTTCTCCAGCTGCTCTCTTGTCATCATTTCTGTAAAATAGTTTCCATGAGCTACCAACAAATAAATAAACCCTTGTCATCTGTGTTGCCCACATCCTGGGAGTGGAGACGAGAGAAGTTTATTAGAGGAAAATAACTCATTTTCTTACCAGATAAAAATTGTTAGTCTTTTACTTCACTAATTCTCAGGACTTTCTTGGCCTTGCTAGTTACTTTGTGCAACTCCTATAGAACTTTCTTGGCTTATGTGAACACAGCTGACTCACTCTTCCTCTCTCAAACTTTTTGGTGTCAACATACTCAGTGCAGATGGCTCTGTTTAAGAGTTCTGAGTGCCAAAAACGTGGGCCTAATTACATGTGAAGCTGACACTATGTTTGGAATTCACGAGTGTGCCACCAGCTTCTCCCTTTAATGCACATTCTATGAGTTTCTTTATATTCTTTAATAAATCTGACATTCCTTGTACTTTTCTAGCTGGAAAAACACATACCATGCTCACTCACTCTAAGTGTATCATGTCAACTAATCTATGGGTTTTAAACATAAGTGTTCCTTGTCCTTTTGTGAATATATACACCTTCTAGCGCACATCTTAGCAAATGTAACAATTAGTTTTGTCTCTAAATAGAATGTGTAAGTATTGCACTGGCAGTGTAACAGGTTGAAGCATTCTCTTTCCCTTTATAAATGTAGATCACTACCTCAATCAGATCCCCACCTGAGATTATAATATTTTTAGGGGATTGGCAATAAGATATGGTGCTTTTCCCCTATTGGTCATTGGCTCAGATATGATGAAGGTCATGTTTGGTGATCTCAGACTCCAGTTCATGTTGCAACATTATGAAAAACCATGCTTGGCAGTCTTAGCAAAAAGGTTACAGATGAATTAGCACCAAGACTAAAGTGACCTGATTTTCAGTGGTGGTTCATTCCATCTATTGTTACACAGTGTCAGAGTGTTAAGGCTAACTGCTGCTGTATTTGTATTCAATTTTGAATGATTCTTATTAAATTCATTTAAAGCCGTTGCATTTGGAAATTTGAAATAAGTCAATGGAAATATCAGCTTTTAAGGAGTATCACAAATTTTAAAACAACCACTCTCTTAAGCATTTATGCTTTGTGCCAGGCTATAGTCTAGGATTTGGATAATATATTCATAACATCCTTCCTGTAGCCTCAGAGATGCTGCAAGTGATGTTTGTTGCTGTTGCTGCAATGTTAAATTTAGAACTGCACTCTCTTGCACCAGGTGATGGAATTTTACTGCCAATCTTGTGAAACAGCCATGTGCCGGGAATGTACAGGGGGAGAACATGCTGAACACCCCACTGTACCTCTCAAGGATGTGGTAGAACAACACAAGGCTTCACTACAGGTCCAGTTGGATGCTGTCAACAAAAGGTACACTGGTTATTCTGGCTCCTTGACATACTATGGTGCAGTAGGTGATTGGTCTAGCTATTAGTGAAAAACATCTGTCTAAATCAGTTCACACTGCCCCTTGTGGAACTCTTAAATCATCTAACATGGTCCCCTGATTTTTCCTTTACAATGTGATTTTGACTAACATTTTTGAATATTTATAATAATTTAGCAATTTTTTAAATGAACTTGGTCATCATGAAGGTGATGGACCAAATACACTTGATTCCCCTGGTCACAGAGTAGAAAGTGGCTTATACAAGCTTTTATATACAGCTCTGAATGTTTAGCTCACTGTTCCAGTCCTGGATCCCTTGAGGAGAGATGAAATATAACATTCCTGCTCAGTTGTGTGGTGTGTTACTCATTTAGTTGAATTAAGATTGTAAGAAAAAAATACTTAAAAAAAAAAAAAAAGTCCCAGTTCTTAGGGAAGATGGAAAGAGTCTGAGTCTTCTGGATAGAGCACTGGCCTGGGATGCAAGAGAACTGGGTTCAGTTTCCAGCATAACTACAAATTTCCTGTGTTGCATTGGGCAACTGTGCATCAGTCCTCCACCTGGAAAACGGGAGTGAAGTGGGGTTAGTTGGGGCTCGCCTCATTCTGGAGTGGCGGAGACCCACACCGCCTCACCAAATTCGGAAAGAGGTCTAGCAGGGAATTAGCCACAGGAGTCTTTCTCCAGGCCTTTGGGGGAGGCAGAAACAACACAGTTAGTTGTCACCCCAGACCCTGGGTCTGGGCAGGGCAACAGTGAGTCAGGTGCTCAGGCCCTCAGGCAGGGGCTGAGCAAGAGCAGTTGATCCACAGTGAGCCTAGTACCTGGGTCCGATGGCCTGGGAGTGGGGGACACTGCCAGCCATGAGTTGGCCTGAATCCCCCCTGCCACCTCTCCCATTTCACGGTGTCCCAGCCTGGGGCCCTAGCAGCGGCAGAAGACCTGCTGCTGTGTCAGTGGGATCCTGGTCACAACACACTGACATAGGCTCTGGCAGGGTCACAGCGGACTAAGGTCGGCTGTCCCTGGTCTATTTTCGGACTCTCCCTCTTGAGGTACCTAGGTCGTGGTGGTGTCCTCAGGGAGGTCCAATACCATGGGTTCCTCGGGGTAGCTGGTGCAGGGCAGGCTCAGCCACTCCTCGGGATAGCTGGCTTGGGTCAGCCCTTGGGTCCACCGCTGGGGCTTCCCAACAAGGAGGTGTCCCTGGTGGCTGCTCTCTGTGAGATCTGGGGTTATGCCTTTATATTTCCTGTGCCACACCTGGCCCCCTGCAGGGCGGGCTCAGAGCTCCCTGGCTCCACCCACTCTGTTGTCTGGAGGGGCTAGTCTCTCTCTCTGGGGCAGTGGGGACCCATACTGCCTCCCCACAGGGAGTAATACTTGTATGCCTCACAGATATGTGGTTGGTTGTGAGGATTAAATCTATTAACGACTGTGATGCACTCCAATACAGTAGAACTTCAGAATTATGAACGCCAGAGTTACAAACTGACCAGTTAACCACACACCTTGTTTGGAACCAGAAGTACCAGTCAGACAGCAGCAGAGACCGACCCCCCCCCCCCAAAAAAAAAAAAAAAAGGAAAAAGAAAATACATACAGTGCTGTGTGAAATGTAAACTACTAAAAAAAAAGAGGGAGAAAGTTTAAATAAAAGATTTGACATAGTGAGGAAATTGTTACTGTGCTTGTTTCATTTAAACTAATATGGTTAAAAGCAGCATGTTTCTTCAGCATAGTAAAGTTTAAAAGCAGTATTACAACTGTACACTGAAAGAACAACCACAGAACAACCACACTGTTTTATTCATACTAAAAACATTTCAAAGTTACAAACAACCTCCATTCCTGAGATGTTCGTAATTCTGAGGTTTTACTGTACTACAGAGAAGAGGATCCGAAAAACAACCACCACCAAACTACCTAACTGTCGTCTGCATGGTAGAGCCCAGGTCTTATTTGTTCACCATAAGGGTACACCCCTTCCTTGGAAGGTATGTACCATGCTGGGGAGAAATTTATACATAACACACTTGATCTTGTTAAAATATATTAGAACTTTTGGGGAAAGAGTGAAAGATTTGGGAAAGTTCCAATTCCCCCCTTTGTCGTCACCCACACAGAAACATGAATTCAGGATAGACAGCCCAAGTCTTCCCTGGTGGAACTCCATCAGTTTCAATGGAGTTCCACCAGAGAGGATTTGGGCCCTAGAATGTCATTGGTGCATTATCAATCTTTGGTTTTGTTTTGAAAAGGTTAAATGACTATACTGTAAGTAGGGTTGTCAACATTCCAGGACAATCCTGGAGTCTTCAGGAATTAAAGATGAATCTTTAATGTCATGTGATGAAATCTCAGGTATCTGTCCAACCCAAATTGGCAACCCTAACTGTAATAAAAAAGGAGTAGAATTCTATTGCTGAAACAATCCCATTCCCATATGATTTTTAAAGGTAGTATTTTTCATCACAGGATTTAGGAACAAGGGACAAGACGATGTCTTTTGAGATGCCAATGATTGTAATTTATTTCCTCCACAGACTTCCAGAGATAGATTCTGCACTTCACTTCATATCTGAAATCATACGTCAGCTAGCCAACCAAAAGGCTAGCATTGTAGATGACATTCATTCCACTTTTGATGAACTACAGAAGACTTTAAATGTGCGAAAGAGTGTGTTGCTTATGGAACTGGAAGTGAATTATGGCCTTAAACACAAAGTAAGAGATGTGTTCTCTTTCCACTCTGGCAGTGAGGGACAAATTCCTTCCCATTCATATTCTCTCTCTCTCTCTCTCTCTCTCTCTCATGGGTGGGAAGGTGGGTACTGCTCCATCTGGTCGAGGTAAAAGAGGACTTCTCCTACCCAGTGTGTTCGTGTATAACCTCCCCTCTCTTCTGGTCAATGAGGGGAATGGGTCAGCATCCTCACACTGACCTGCTCTGAGGCTGCAGAATCACTCTGTATCTCTCTCTGGCGCTCAGAGGTACATACCTTTCTCCAGCAAGCTAGACAATGACCCCCCACCACTTAATGTGCAATGCAGCCGTTATGTCTGATATCACATTTTCTTTAGTTTGGAAAGTTTCCACAAAGCACATATTATCATACTTTCCTTTAAAAGTGCACTTTTAGGTCATTTTAGATTTTGTAAAATCTATGGGGTTTTAATGTAAGCAGATACCAGAAATGTTTTAATTGAATTTTATTTTAAAACAATGACTAGAAACATTTATTTTAAAATGAATAACCCTTCCCTGCAGTGTTTCAAACCCAGATATTGCAGCATCCTGTTAATGTACAGTATGAATATTAAAAATGAAACGTAAGTATAAACATTCACATTGATGGTAGACAAGTTACCTTCATTTTGCTCTGTAGGGATGCCAGAGTGCCATAGTTGAAATATCAAAAATGTACACAATTTTTCTTACATTTTCTCTGCAATATATCAAAAAGTTGAATTTTCTGTATTTGAGTAAATCTTTTTTTTTTTTTAGGACATCATGATTCAGGAATCCTTTTCCAATTCATTGCACATTTGTAAATAGATATATAGATGATATATATAATCTATAGATATAATCTAAAATTGAGTATCTAATGGATACTCTTCAACATTAAATATGAAGTGGCTACTTAAAAAACACCAAAATTTCAAGCTACCTTCCCTACCAACCCCAGCAACTCTTCTCACTATCCTATTAGCCCCCACCTTCCTGGCTGCTGAAAACTGGGGAATAGACTTCCCTCCCTAGTTCCTGGTAGAGCAGGGGTGAGTAAACTTTTTGGCCTGGGGGCCACTTTTGTGTATGGAAATTGTATGGTGGGCCATGAATACTCACAAATTTTGAGAGTTGGGATGAGGGCTCTGGGGTGTGACCAGAAATGAGGAGGGGACTCTGGCCTGGGGCAGAGGGTTGGGTGCAGGGGCAGGAATGTGAGGGCTCCAGCTAGGGTACAGGCTCTGGGGTGGGGCTGGGGATGAGGGTTTGGGGGTGCTCTGGGTGGGGATCAAGGGGTTCAGAGGGCAGGAGGAGGATCAGTGGTGGGGCAGGAGGTTGGGGCATGGGAGAGAGTCAAGTGCCACCTGGAGCCTGCACACCTATCTTACACCGCTCTGGGAAGCAGCAGCATGTTCCCCCTCCAGCTCCTATGTAGAGGCGCTGCCCCATCCACAGGCACAGCCCCTGCAGTACCCATTGGCTGTGGTTCCCAGCCAATGGGAGTTGCGGGAGTGACACTTGGGGTGGGGGCAGCTGCCCCATGTGTCTAGGAGCCAGAGTGTCTATGTCGCTGCTTCCGAGAGTCACACAGATCGGGTCAAGGCCTCAGCTGGAGCACTGCAGCAGGGCAAGCCCCAGACCCTGCTCTTCAGCCAGATTAAAATGTCTGAGGGGCTGGATGTGGCCCCCGGGCTGTAGTTTGCCCACCCTCTTTCCTTTCTTTTTCCTCTTGGCTGAGGGCCACTCGCTTCATTTAGCCATTCTGAGACATCCCCCCCCCCCCCCCACAACCATGCTGCTTGTATTACAGAGGAGAGGGGTCTCCAGAGCTGTTTCTCCCCACTGTAAATGTGGGAGAAGAGCACTCTCTGGGGCACCTTACTGCAACCTCCCATGTAAATAGGGGAATATCTAGTGACGCCAAAATACCAGTGTCTCTGTGTGCAGAGCTCGTTGTTTAACAATGTGGACAGTCTGTGACTGTTCTCAGACAGAGGGATGGAAACTCTACCAGCACATTCAGTAGTGAGGCAGATGGAGCGGGAATGTAACATGCTGCTGCTGGTGACCCTCCAAAGCCAGTGCTGAAGGGTTGCACATTAGGAGGTCCACGCCAAACTGAGTCCCGATGCTTCACGATTCTTGCTGTAGCTACCTGCTGGGTTCCAGGGAATTGACACAGCACTTTTTAAAAAGTTTGAAGCTTTTAACATATATGACACAAAGGGTTGTGCTTTAAGAGTTTGCATATCTATAAGTTTGCATTTCTAGTGTGATGTCACACATTCTCATCCTGACATGACTTAAGCTAGGTGTTTCATGTTACTTTCAGGTTCTCCAGTCACAGCTGGATACCTTGCTTGAAGGACAGGACAGTATTAAGAGTTGCAGCAACTTTACAGCCCAAGCACTCAACCATGGCACTGAAACTGAAGTTTTACTGGTTAAGAAGCAAATGAGTGACAAGCTGAATGAGCTGGCTGACCAGGACTTCCCACTGCAGCCCCGTGAAAATGACCAGCTGGACTTCATAGTAGAAACCGAAGGACTGAAGAAATCCATTCACAACCTGGGTACTATTTTAACCACTAATGCCATAGCATCTGAAACAGTTGCCACAGGTGAGGGACTGAGGCAAACTGTGATTGGACAGCCTATGTCAGTTACCATAACAACCAAGGACAAAGATGGAGAGCTCTGTAAATCTGGGAATGCTTACCTCACTGCTGAATTGAGCACACCTGATGGAAGTGTTGCAGATGGAGAAATACTTGACAATAAAAATGGAACTTATGAATTTTTGTATACTGTTCAGAAAGAAGGGGACTTTACTCTCTCACTGAGACTTTATGATCAGCATATCCGGGGCAGTCCATTTAAACTTAAAGTGATCAGATCAGCAGACGTGTCCCCTACTACCGAAGGAGTTAAGAGGCGTGTTAAGTCTCCTGGCAGTGGCCACGTGAAGCAGAAAGCTGTGAAAAGGCCAGCTAGCATGTACAGCACTGGCAAAAGAAAAGAGAATCCCATTGAAGATGACTTGATCTTCAGAGTGGGTAAGGAAAGTATCTTTTATCTATTGATACTAGGGTCATGGCATTCAAATTGTAATTAAGGATATTTAGGAAAACTGGCTAAAAAGCTAGTTTAAAATTATTGTCAACACACAAGTGAAATTTAATGCTGGTTAGGTCTAGCTTTTGAAGTTGTTAGAACAGTAAATGAGGAGTTACATGGGATTTCATTCAAGGTGTCCCTAAAGGGGAAAAGTCCCCAGCTCTGTTATTCTTGGAATTCCTACCCAATGTGTTTATCACTGTGGCAACTGGACAGAGAAGAAAGTGAAAGGACAGAAATTCTCCTGTGACTAATATTTACTGTTGGCTCTTGTGTACTGTGAGGTGAACAATACATTTAAGAGATGCCAAAATAATAATCTGAAGTTTGGTGGTGGGGAGGGAGGTCCTAATTGATGTAAATGGGAGTTGAGGTTTAAAAGCAGGAGGTTGTAGTCCTACAAGATAAAACACTTAGGGCCAAATTTTTTGAGTTATCTTGTTGCCTAACTCTCACTGTTACTTAAATGTCTGTAAAAATCTGTCCCTTCTAAGTTCTCCTTAAAACAGGGCTGAGTAGCAGTTTCTTTTTTAGAGAATTTGAAGAATTCCCCTTTCAAAATGGCTTCTATCTCCATTGTTCTCAATAGGGCTGAATCTAAATACTGCTTTCAGTTTACAGTCTTTCTCAAAAGACAGTCGCTATCTAGACACAGCCTCAGTTTTCTTTCTTATAATGTTCCTGATACCTTATAACCTCCTGATACCAAAGGAGGTTGCCATCTTCTGTGCAAGAAGTGTAACCCTCCCACCCCACTCTACCTCCCTCTGTCCCCCCCGAAATTGAGAACAATGGAAGGTATTAAACATCTTTGTTAAAATTTCTCACATGGTAAGTGTCAGAAAGAGAAAAGAAGAGAATTCTATGTGTCTTCGGAATTTTTTTTAACTAATCTGGGACTACAAAAGCTAAATTCCTTAATTATACACAGCTATTGCATGATGTCACTATAGGGCAGATTTAAAGTTGTTTGGATGTTTTAACTGCACATTTCCATAACTTAACATATTTGGTGTATTATTATTTTTAGTTTAACCTTATTACTGAATTCCTGGTCTTATAGTGCTTGTTTTGGAAATAAATACTACATCTGAATCTTATTTACAATTACTCAGTCTTAATTCTTTTTTAATAGTTTGTTCCTGT
Source organism: Sternotherus odoratus (assembly GCA_032164245.1). NCBI lineage: Eukaryota > Metazoa > Chordata > Testudines > Kinosternidae > Sternotherus > Sternotherus odoratus. The sequence goes on from JAVMKO010000004.1 coordinate 49,180,973, forward strand.
GAATATAACCACTCAATTATTTTACTCTAAAAAGGCCTATCCATTATTTTACTCTATCTTAGAATAATAGAAGGTAACTAAATATTAAATCTCTAAATTTCCCTGGGACTTAGGGGAAAAATGAGCAAAATTACAATATTTTAAAAATCAGGTCTACAGAGGTTCATATATGGAATTTGTCAACAGGACAACATGCTGGCTTTGCCGGTCACTGAAGAGTGTGACTGAACAAATGGTAAAGACAAGAATACATTAAGAATCGTTAAACATACAATCACAACTGGTTTCTTTGTGCATATGATTAGCCATTTCCGTTTGATCTACATATGTAATGGATCTGTATTTTAAATATGTTCATTACCATATTATTTAGGTTAAAATTAACATTCTCTTTCTGAAAGTGGACCCATCAATCTTATTTTGGAGAGGAGATATTAAACTAGAGTGGAGAGGGGTAAAGTGAGTATTGGAGGAAGCTGCTCAGAGGATCACCAGAAGAAACAGACCAGTGTATTACATTGTGAAATAAATGACCCTGTGAATATAACAGATTCGATATATATGAATGAGGCTTTTCAGGGAGAGGATGGTGCTCAGTTTTATTGGCAATGACATTTGTTCTTATGGGGTGTGCAGTCTCAGAAAATTGGAAACAAGATATAGAGCTGTTCGCGTTTTAGGTCACTGGTTCAAATTCAGACCCGTGGCCAGACTTTGTATCCTGTTGACTGTTTGTTTGGTGGCCTAAGTGAAATGCATTTAGTTCCTATTGGACGTTCTCCAGTTTCTAGTAGACACATATCCTTCTAACAAAAAATACTACCACATCCAGCGCCAGTGCAACTCTTGCTAGCAGTCTATTGAAAGGGTCATTGAAAGGGCTGTGGAGATTAAACCTTCCCCCCCCCCCCCATCTAGGCTGTGTCTGTAATTCTCCACCAGTGCTGTTCCATTGGTGGTAGCAACAATGAAGGGATTAGCGTAGACATGTCTCAGACCTTTTTAACAGTCATCCAGCCCTATTTGCAGTAAGGTTAAAAAGCACAATGGCAGACGTTTCCCACTGTCTCCACTGTGCAGCTACACTAGTGTCAAATGGTGTCCTAACTTTCCTAGAGCACACAAGACCTAGCGATGGTCCCTCTGGGTCAATGTTGAGGTCTAACAGCAGCTGTGCAAGCTTTTCTTATATTGTTGCACTATCTGAGATGTGCCAGTTCTAAGAATAAACAGGGGACCTCTGTTACCATGTCTGTCAATCTGACCTCTTTCATGAGCACTAGTTTCTCTGTTGCTCATGCATGCAGGCCAAATTCATCCCTGAGGTAAATCAATAGATTTACCCAGGGAAGAATTTGGCCTATCCTTAAAATGAATTATTTTCTAGTCTCAGATATTTAAAAAAAATATTACATTACACTTACTAAAATAGATGACACCTTGAAAATAATTGAGAGATCTGGAATTATTATTTTTTCCGTCCCTGTAGATCAGCGGTTCTCAACCTGTGGGTCGCGACCCGTTTGGGGGTCGCCGAGCGCGTCACGAGGGGTTTCTGAATTTGGCAGCTTTTCGGCGGACATACCCACTCTTCCGATTCTCCGCCGAAGTGCTTGCGAAAGCGGAAGCAATCACTTTGGCAGAGAGTCGGAAGCGATCGGAATGTCCATTGAAAAGCTGCGAAATGCGGAAATAATCAATTCGGCGGCTTTTCAGCGGACACGCAAGGGTCGTGCCGAGAAGCCGCTACTGAAAAAAGGGTCGCGGTTCTCACAAGGTTGAGAACCGCTGCTGTAGATTGACATAATTTCTGTGTAGTTTCTGTTAGCATTGGAGCATATCTTGGTTCAAGTGAGCAGCTTGTATCATGAACTTGATATCTGATTAGATTGCAATTCATGGGACAGGCCCAATTTTTCACAGCCCTGTCTGTATACTGCAAGCCTAGCTTATAAAACAAGCCCAAATGTATTTTGAAAGTTCAAGCACAGCTTCATTCTGCTATAACAGAAACAACATAATGTGGTGGTTTTGTTTTGACTACTTGAAAAAATAAATTTAGAACTTGAAGCTTTGTCTACTGACATTGGAGCATTGGAGTTTCCCCTACTGGGATGCATGGGTCACTTCATCCCATTCTGTGGAGAATTCATATCTATTTATTTAACAGAATAGCTCTTCCAGATGATGAATCTATGGAGAAGTAGCTGCCTTGTTGATCACTGAATTATGTAGTGTGTCCTACATGTGCACAGTCCATTAGAGAGCTCCAAAACAGTATAAATACTGACTGAATGGTCTTGCAGCCACAACTCAATTCACAGTGCACTTTCAATGCCCTTAATTACTGAACATATGTAAAGTTTTACCTACTATTTTGACCTACAGCCCCATTATTCTAAGAGTTTCAAATTCCAAACTCATTTGAAAATTCTGAATTTTGGCTAGTTGTGACTGAAAAGTTTTGCATGGTTTTTAATAAAACCATATATTCATTTCTTGAATTTATTAAGAGGGAAAAGGATCATATAAACCCTTTGACAATCCTGGGTTGGGTTTGGGGTTTGTAATTTTAAATTAGGCAAGATTAGCAGAGTTCTGGCTTTTGCAGCCAAAGGTTCATATAGCTCTGTTGGAGAACCATAATGGAGCAGGTGGATATTTGTTTACAACCAGGGGATTTGAGTCTTTTATACACAAGAAAACTCCTCAAAATCTGATAGGCGAGTGCTTTTGTGCTGGCCGTTAACTTAATACAAATGTTGTATTGATTAAAGTTCTATCCATTGGAAGTCGCACATGATATTTCTTGCTAATTTTCTATGTCCATGGATTAGCTTGCTTTAGAGACATGCACACATTTTTAGTGTTCTAAACACTACAGTCCAAAAACACTCAAAATATCAAAACATTATTTTAGCAAATATATAATTTTATTGTAGATAACACTCCTGGGAAGTGGAACTTGCTACATACAGCAATGAAAACCAGTGAGCCTATTATTGGCATTGTAAAAATCCTTCCTTTAACTCTTACAGCTAAATATTCAGTAATATACATTTAGGTTTCAAGTTACACAACAAATGTGGACTTGCAATTTCCAGAGGAAATATTAGGTAGTAAAAACGACCTGAATTAACCTGTGGGCTGGTTGTCTGCTTAAATATGAAATTCTCAATTTACCCAGATTGTGATTAATTGCCTAATTTAATTTGTAAGTAGATGCGTTTGCATGTGTACTTTGATTTATTTAAAAACTCAGATGTTTTGGTTTCCACCTTCTACTGAGGAACATATTTGATCTTTTGATTCCTCATATACATTGAAATCAATTGCAGGATTTATTAATAAATCATTTGACTATGAAATGCTAATGGGACCAATAGAGTATTGTTTACCTAGTTAATTGATGCTACAGAGAGAATTTCACAATGGAATGGATAAGGGTATACATTTGACAAATAATTAACTTAATAGCTGTGAAAATGCAAAATCATTTGTTTATACTTTTAAAAGAGATCTTCCAGGATCTGCTGTTTCTTCTTTATTCCTTCCCACAGACACCTGCCTGCAGTTCTTCACTGAACTGTCCCACCTTTTCTGGTCAAAGAGCACTGAGTGCAGATTTTCCTGAGATTGGGTGTTAAGGGTGCTCTCTGTCCCAACTCTCTCTTTAGGGCATAGTTTCTCATTCACTTTTTCATTTCCTCCTGTCTTGGCATTGATAAGACAGTGTATCCCTGCTACTGATTTTCCTTTTAAATTTTGAGACAATTCTACAAAAAAGGGCTTTATCTCAAGTGATTGTGCAGATAGGAGGGTTTTTCTGTGTGCAGCTCATTAGACGCAAACATTTTTTCCAACCCACTTGCAACAGGTAGTCCCAGGAGACTCAGGGGTTTTCCTTCTGCTTCTCAACAAGCCAATCTGTATTTATTGTTCAGACTCCGATCATAGCCAAGTTAAGGACTGGCAGCAGAAGGTGGAGAAAGAATGGATTTGAATGTGTACAGGCATAAAATATAGTGTTCAGGTAGGATGTGAAGGCTGTTCAGACTGACATGTCTGGATTTCTTGTGCCTGTCGGGCTGGTCTTGATTTATTACTATGCACTGACCATGTACTTGGCACTGTACAAAACAAAGGAAAATGTACTCCCTGTCCCAGGAGTTTATAATGTAAATATTAAAAACAGAGTGTATCCATGTGGCTATTTCCTCAGCTAGCATAAGTAAGAGTAGCCCCACTGAAGCCAATGGCGCTAGACTAGTTTGCACCAGCTGAGGATCAGGCCTAGAATGCTGTAATACTTAGAACATGGATGAGTTACAGGGGTGAAATCTCAAAGCATCAAAGTGTAGGATTTTTATAATCAAATTACTAATATGGTTAGGTCTCCAGTCCTAGATTGTTTTAAGTATTTTCAAGTAAAAACAAATAAGCAGTGAGAAATGGATTGATGCTTTTTATGTCCAATAATATTTCTGGGCAGAAGGAAGACTTAGTTAACTAGTAATGAGATTCACAGATTTTCATTGCTAAGTGAATAGTTCAGATCCTTTCCAGGGTGGTAGGGATCAGAAATTCGTTTGTATTTAATGGTCTGTGTGATGTGTGTTTCATCTCATTCAAGTTTCCAGTGTGAGGTGTCCACATGCAACAAACAAACCAAATTCATCCAGAAAGCCCTCCTAACAAAACTCTGTCTGAGCTTGGTGCATAAATTCCTGCTAACCTTGATTCTGTATTTTCAGAAGTTTAAAAGCATTAGATGCACCCTCAATATCCAATACGTTGATGGAGGTTTTAAAATATATATTTGCATAGAAGATTTGTGGGTGTTGCACACATTCTTCTTCTCCCTCATCATATCTCTGTAGTATTGGGCATTTTTTAATCCAGTTCTAAACCAAACATTAGGAGGAGGCTGTATGATAGCAAGACATGCATGAAGTTTGAGTAAATGTCCTTTTGTAGATGGCTGTCTGAATAAGGGGGTGGAAATCTGGACATTAATCTTTGTACATAGTTAGCCTTTTTGCTTCAACAATATATAGAGAGCCACCACATGTATCAGATCCAATGGGAACACTCAAAATTAGAACTGTGTGAAGAAAGGAAATTCCATTTTGTTGTGGGTTTCAATATTTTGAAATTTAGTTTAGGAACAAACCCTCCAAATTTTGAAATTCTACAAAAGGGAAAGCCCTGGGTCCAGGACAATCTGTCTTGCTAGCTGTCCCGGCGTCACTGATGCTGGTTTCTGGTCCCCGGGAAGTCTGCATGGTGGGTGGTTGTCTCCTGGATTAGTGGACCCTGGAAGCCTGGGCTCCACTGCAGCCAGCCATCAGGAAACTAGGCAGATTTCCATCAGAAAGCTGCCTGGTAGGCAAGCTTCTAGATATGCCTGTTTTCCATCAGAACTTTCTCACAATTAAATAGTCTCCACAAATTGTTTGCTTTAAACAAACCAATCGGCAAATTCCCCAAACAACTATTTTGTCAGAATGTGCCAGCCAGCTGTAATAGCTACCCTAAAAGTTGTTCATTTTCCTGTTGAGTGTAAATTAGAAATAAAGTTAATGTTGTTTAAGCACAGTTTTCTTCCTGATGGCAATTTACCCCAGAGCAAAAGAACTGAACAAAGCCCCATGTGCAATGTAAGACCCACATCAAGGGCTTATGTGCTGCAATGCACCTTTCGCAGGCCCTTTTATGGGTTGAATTTCACCTCCTGGGAACTCTGTCAATAAATCACCATTCGTAACTCCTATTGGGAAATGCCTGTAATGTCTGAGCACTGGACATTCTTTTTCCTCTCATGAATATTTACAGGGTCCCATTGAAAAGCATTCTGAGTACCCTTTTGTTTTATACTCTTACCCTAAAAATGAAAATTCCTAAACTTTCAAGAGCATTCTTTTTGAGGGAAAGACTGTATGCCCTATAATATTCACGTTAGTTTTTTCCAAATGCTCGTTTTATGACACATGCTTCCCCCTTCTGCCAGTGTTAAAGGGAATGCTTCTCACTTATCCTTTGGTTGGAGGGCACAACAGCAAGTTATTTGCATATGCAGGAAGAAAATTACTATCCGTAGGCATGCCTATGAGTGTCACTTGTTAGAAGAATACATAGCATTGAGTCCAATGTGGATAGCATGCATGGTGTATAACTGGCTGTTCTCATAACATTTACTTTCCCTTTCTAATGCCATATTTATAAAAAATGTGTATGGTATTGAAAGTTGGAAGTAGTCGGAAGAATAGACTAAGAGAAACAAAGTGATACAGTTTCCGCTCAAAGTACAGAGGAATTAAATGTTCTTGTTGACCAATAACTGGAGCTGGGTATCCAATACCCATGCTTCCCAACGGAAAATGTCATTGAAGGGAGGAAGAGTAGTGCCAAATGCATTGCTCTGGAACGTGCATCCCTGATGAGAGTCAAAGACAAAGTAGGGTTAATACATTAGTTCTGTATCTGGAATCAGAGCCAGAACATTTTTAATTGCGTTAAGGGATAGTTTAGGTTGACTAAAACAAAATACAATTTTTCAATGAAAACTATATCTTGAAACATCTAAGTAGAAGGTATATGTGGCCAATGAATGCTTGTAAAAATACTTGTCAAATGGAAATAGTATTGCAGCCAGTTTTTAGTAAATTGCATAGAATCTTTTGCAATTCTGGCCATTCTTCAGGTTTGGACAAGGTGGGGTGAGGACACAGAGAATCCTTCACTCCCACATAGGCACCCCAAGAATCCTGAGTCTTGTGCTCACAACTTCTCTGTGGCCTTGGATAAGTCATGTAGGATCAACATTTTCAAAAGTGTTCACTAATTTTGAATGGACCCGTAAGTGTCTCAAAGTGGATACCCAAAATTAGTGAACATTTCTGAAAATGTAGTTTTAACTTCCCGGTTTCCCCAGTAAAATCAGGATAGTACCTAATTACATCACAGCAATATTGTGAGAATTAATTAGTTGATTTTTACAAGGCACTTGTAAGGTGGTGGTGTTACATGTCTTGCTCTATATCTGTTGTTTAATATTTATACTACAGTAGCATTCAGAGACCCCAATCAGAATTAGGTCTCTGTTGTGCTAAATGCAGGACAAATCCTTAAGAAAATACAGTCCCTGCCTCAAAGAATTTACCTTCTGAATAAGGTCTGGAAAACCTGATATAAACTGGAAATTATATGTACAGATGGCCAGAAAGTTTCCCATTTTGAAATGGTTGGGAAGATCTCTTACAAATACACTCTCAGATATGTTCTAACTTAACTTAATTTCACTGGTCCACTGTATAGGCCCATATTTTACACTCCTTCATCTGTCCAGGTTCTTATTTTAATACCCATCACTATCTGTATATCTGAGCGAATGTGAAGCCTAATAGCCATCATTCTTTTGAGAAGCATTTTCCTGTTATCACAGAAAGATGTAAAGTATGAAGGTACTATAATTCCTGAAAGGGAAAAGGGATTGCTACTTGAAGAGGGCTAAAATGGCAGTCAGACTGAGGAATAAGAGGACAATGCCTCTTTTTTTTACACTGAGATTTGTTGCTTTGGGATACATGTTCCTTTTGACTGGTGACGGTAACAGGAACAATTCACATTAGAAATCTAGAGTACAAGGACAAAATAAAACCTATTTTAAGTGTTAGAAATGAAAGCCCTAACTGATTAGATCTGTGTACCCTGATTTGTTGTATGCTTTATATCCAATTCTAGGTACCAAAGGAAGAAACAAAGGGGAATTTACAAATCTTCAGGGGGTAGCTGCATCTACAAATGGAAAAATATTAATTGCAGACAGTAACAACCAGTGTGTACAGGTATTGCGTCTTTTAATATCAGTATTTTACTGTATTAAAGATAAGTCTTGCAAGATACAAGCATGGCTAGAAAATGTAGAGAAGCCTGCTTTGCCCAGCGTTCAGGATCATTCTGATTTTTTGAAATACAGTAGCTGTTTCAGATTCATATCAGATCTGCTACAGCATGTGCTAGAATTGCTTCCCTTTTTATTATCTTTATATTCAAAGATGAGATTGATTAGCAGTCATATTAGAAAAATATTGACTTTGCGTCACAAGTTTTATTGCTTCAATCAGTGTTACCAAATAAAATTCAGACTACAGTGCCCAAACTTTATGTTGCGTAATCTGATTTTTGAGGAAAAACAAAACCTAAATGGTTTTATTTTCAAATACCTTTTAGTTTCACATCAGTCTGTTTAATTTACTCTTCTCTCTGATATGATCCAAATGTTGATTTTCTATAGCAGCAGTCCCAATGACCATAATAGCCTGGTTTTAGGTATTCAGATTCAATTTCCTGTGTGAAGATCAATCTGGGTGGGTGGGTTTTTTCCCGTCCCTTCTATCATGTATTATCTTAACCATTAAGGATTTATAATTCTGACTGCAAATATGGCTGGAGATTAATATGATAGTTTCCTCTTCCCTCAGAATATTAGATTTGCAGAGTTAACTTCAGTAAAAACTTATTTTTATTGATAAGTTAAACACGTTTCAAAGAGACATGGGATCAAATTTTTAACAGTAACTTCTAAATGTGCTCTTACAAAATGCAAGTGCAAAATTGTATTTGCGGCCACAAATAGAATTTCAGTATCTAA